>QJPP01001113.1:0-703160 GCA_003996215.1 Jaltomata sinuosa
TTCCAGAGTCAACAAGGTCTCACGGACCACAAGGGTAAATAAAATATATCGGCAAATACTACAAGCAACGGAGGAACAAAAGTAGGCGGACATGAATAAAGCGGTCGAGGTCTGTGGTACCAACCTAATAAACCAACCAGAGGATGCCCATTAATACAGTTTTATCCTATATATGCGGAGTCTGGGAAAATAAACCGTAACCTACCTGTCGTCCGATGAAAAGCTGCTAGAACAACGATGTTCAAGCTCGAACCACTCTGAGAAAATCCAAAACTAAATCGGAATCGGATTTGGGCTTGAATAACTTGACGTAGATAATTGATTTTTCTTAATATCGCATCAAAATATTTTCCACACCTAATTTCTTCAACCTATAAAGATACATATAGTAATGGTATGCCTATATGCGTACAGGTGCATATCCCTTTTGTTAAAGTTAGCAAAATATACATATGTATATGTACAGCCAACAAATAGTGCATTTGTCCCGTTATGTAAGTATTCGGGTATTGCATAAGTTCGTGGTAAAATAAATATAGATTTTTGAATATACCATAATTAATAGAAAATCATTTCAAATAAAACCTACTATATTATAATAATAATTTTCAACATAACTAAATTTACTTTCTCCGTTAAAATATTACAATGTACAAAAACCT
The DNA here is from genome assembly GCA_003996215.1 of Jaltomata sinuosa. Taxonomy (NCBI): domain Eukaryota; kingdom Viridiplantae; phylum Streptophyta; class Magnoliopsida; order Solanales; family Solanaceae; genus Jaltomata; species Jaltomata sinuosa. The sequence continues at coordinate 663 of QJPP01001113.1, forward strand.
TATAAAATAAATACATATACCATTATATCGTAATAAAAATATTTTTCATAAACCTTTAAAATATTTTAAAAAGGTAATAATAATATAACTTTTTACCGAATTCAACTTTCAAATAAAATATTTTCAAATACACGCGATGTTAATAAATTCTCAAACTTAGGCTCGCAATTCACCATCGCACGATTTTGATACTCAAGAACTCTCTTGGAATCCTCCCTTATGTTTTCTCACTATTTCAGAACTGAAATGGCATTTTAAAACGTGAAGTTGAGGCTTTAAATCGATTTTGACCCGACCCGATTCGCGACCCGGTTCGCAACCCATTTTCTGCCAGACAGTCCGCGGTAAAATAGTCATAACTTTTTACTCAGAGATCAGTTGGATGTGAGGTTTTGTGCGTTGGAAACTAGACTCGTAGACCTTCGATTTGGTATTTCAGGGGACTTCTAACTCTTGATATATTGGGAGAAAAGCCCTGAGACAGTTTACCCAAAGTTCAAAAAATTTATTAAAGAAACTTACGATAACTTTTGCCGACTTACTTGTCTTCAAAACTTATCATACGACCAAACAAATAGACCCGGCACATAAATACTGGTCCCAACAAGCCTTAAATGACTTGGGGCCACTACAAACAAGCTCTAACGGTTCAAGGAAAACGTATACGTGGAAATAACCAGAAGGGTTATTACAGGTATTTTGGCCGAAATTTTCTGTGGGCGTCCGTGACGACCTATTTAATGGCGCGCATTGGTTCAAAGGGCCAAATGTGGGCTTTTTGGATTTCAAACGTGGCCTGGAATGGGAAATAGGGATTTTTCGTGTGTTATAGTCCATGGATTTTGTGTGAGATGTGCATCCGGCGGTATTGTAATGACCCTTCCGGTCATTTACACATTTTTGCTTTCTTGTACCATTAGAGCTTACTTGTAGTGGCCCAAGTCATTTATGGCTTGTCGGGACCGGTAGTTCGGTGCTCAGGCCATTTGTTTGGTCTTTATGACCGTTTCTCATTTTAGAGCTTCAACTTTGGAAATCGTTGACTTCCGACAACATTCTTGGTAATATAAAAGAATTAAACCAAGCTTCTAGGTCAAAGGAATCCCTTACTCGAAAGTTTGAGTTAAAGAAATTCCTCGTGTAACACCTCGCCCGTTTGGAAGGTTTAAAGTAACCCGTGCCTTTGGGGTAAGACTAATAGTGTCTAAAATACTAAGAAGGATATGTTATGAGGTATTATAATTTCAAAATGGTCATATGATAAGTTTTGAAGTCAAGCAAGTTGCGAAACAAAAGTCGGAAAAAGTTATTGTAAATTCCGTTAAGGAATTGTCTTCAAATTTGGGATAAATGTCTTGGGGTGTTTCTCCCTATCTATAAAGAGTTAGTGGGACAAAAATATACCAAATCGAAGTTCTACGAGTCTAGTTTCCAACGCACTAAACCTTTCATCCATACGACTTCAGAATAGAGAGATATTATCATTTTTGTAAGACTGCACAAGCAGACACGTCAAAGTGGGGTCCACATCCTAAGTCGGTTCAGCTTATAAAAGCTGGTTTCTCCTTCGTTTTAACTCATTTTTTTCACCCAAAATTCTTAGAAAATCAGAGGGAGAGTCCATAAATAATCCATGGACTTTGATCCTTTCAATTCGGAAGTTTAACGGAAGTTGCTCTACGTCGCGAGCTCGTCATTTTGGTATAGTTTTCCCTGTCAATTTTATGGCGTATCTTCGTGGGTGTTGATGCAGCGAGCTAGCAGGTGATTTTTAAGTATTTGGCAGTAGCTATGGAGTTATTTTGGTGAGGTATGGATCCCGTACACTTATCTATTTGTTGGATCAAGATTTTAAGCTTCTAGTTATGAAAAGTTATTGTTGTCGATATCTTGTAGTAATTTCTTGTTGATTTTGGATCTGTTTGTTGTTCCTGCAAGTAGGCAGGTTGTTAATCTTGGGATATTGAATATTTTTGTCAAGGAAATCTCTCCCCTACGACCCTCCTTCATTATTATATGTTATAGTATTGTTTTATGGATTTTTGAGCCACGAAGTAGGATTTTGGATTTGTGGCTTTGGACAGCCCCTTTATCTTGTTATGTTTGGTTATTGTTGTGGTGTTATGGTTGTGGTAAGGTGCTGGAGGGATTGGGAAATTGTGCAATTCTTTTTGGGATCGCAGTACGCCTTGAAATAGTGACTCGGGAGGTCGTCGCTCCTTTGAGATGTGGTTAACATATTATTGTTGGATTTAGCTGCCATTTCTTATTGTTATTGGCCTCATTTTATTTTTTGGAGTTGGCTGGTCGCGAGTGTGACATTAACACCTTATCAAATGGCTATGGCTCGTTCTTGCAGCCTCGTCGATTCTAGCAATTGTTCCATTACCTTGTTTGGTCAGCCTTCATAGAGACGCCTTTGGGGATTCAGTTAAAAGTATTCTTCTTTGATTTGGAGCTTCTCGGAGCAGTTTGAGTCTTGATGGCACCGTTCCCGCAGCTAGTCATCGGATGACAGGTAGGTTATGGTTTTTCCCTATCTAGACTCTGCGTATATAGGCTATAACTGCATTAATTAGCATCCTTGGATGGGTTGTTATAGGTTGGTACCCCAGACCTTGTCCACCTTTCGTCCGTCTATTTCACACGTTGTTTGTAGTATTCGTGTAGTATTGTATATTACCTTTGTGTTCCTGTGTGGCCTTGTATTGACTCTGGAACATAGATGGTGGGTTATTTGGGGAATGTCCGCAAGACTCGGTCATAGATATGATCCTTTTAGACTGGTTATGTCTGCTGAGTAGCTGTTAGGCCTGTGCAGGGCTGATAGGAGTTTTTGTGAGCCGTTGGGCTACTTTGATATTTGTGTGCAAGCATATCATCCCTGAAAAAGGTTTTCCCTTGCATGTTTTACTACAGTTTTGCCTGCGAGCCACTACTGACAGTTTTCCTAAATCTGCATGCCCCTGTGGCCCTTTTTTTGGTACTGTTGATGATAGAAAAGGGGATTTTTGGATGTTTTCGCGCTGATTTTATTACTGGTACTAGTCTCTGCGGGGCAGAGCACCAGGCTTGATTTTATTACTGATACTAGTCTCTGCGGGGAAGAGCACCATACTTGATTTTATTACTGATACTAGTCTCTGCAGGACGGAGCACTAGACTTGATTTACTATAGTTTTAGACCCGATTACGCCCGGGCACCCTTGGAGGCATTTTTGAGGCATTTTGTACTACTTTAGTCCTGGACAGGGTCTGGGCATGCATATTCGAGACTGTGTCTCTATCTTGATCCCGGACTTGCTTCCGGATGACATGTCTTAATACTGAGATTTAGTATGGGGTCGGGGACCTCCATGGACCTTGCCACTCTAGGCCTGGGGCTTCGGGCTGCGTGCACCGGAGGGAAAGGTATACGGTAAAGTAGAGGTATACGAGCTGAGTCCTTCCATGGAACCTGCCTGCTGTGCCCGATTGGCACCAGAGGAGGTACATACAGAGGTTCTATTTCACATCATATCATATCATGCATTGGATTCCACCCTTGTTTGCTGTGTGTTAAGTGTATGATCCGGTAGTATGGGATGCCGGAGGGTTTGCTTTCACTTGATTGTGTTCCTCGGTTGTATGGGCAGCCTTTGGGACTGTACGTAGACTGTTCACCTGTTCTTGAAAGATTAGTGATGGCTAGCCTGTTAAGGCTTTGGTTGTGGGATTTTTGATTATTGAGAGGGCTTTAGAGTCCTATCTTATTGAGGAACTTTTGTGTGGCCTTCTGAGAAGAGTGTGAGACTCTTGTTCTATTCTTGTGGGAAGTGGTATCTCTCGGTTATTGTGGTTTAGTTATTTCATCCTAGGGTGGTACTTGTGAGGTGATTCCCTGGTTATGCTATCATGTGATTGGATCGGTGTTATGATTTCCTTATACTTGTTGATTCCATTTTGAGTATGTTAGACTGCTCTTCGTCTTTTCCTTTTACTTGAGGTTACCGGTATACCGCCATTTTCTCATCTCTCTCTCTACTTACTCATATTATTGGGTGCATTCTCCTTTCCTTCACCTGTGATTCTATGTACTTGTATCTCTGTGCTAGCATGTGTTACTTGAAGCTCTTGGTTATGGATGATTTGTGCTAACTCCTTGTGCCTAGCTTATTGCTTCAGTGACTGCTTTCTTTCTATCTGTTACTTACTGCTTTTATATCTTATATGCGCTCAGTCGGCCGATGATACCTACTGAGTACCCGTTGTTTTGGTGCTCATACTACACTTCTGCACTTTTTGGTGCAGATATTAGCTGAGCTTTCGCCGTTGATCACGTTGGAGACTCGTGCAACTTTTGGATCTTTGAGACTAGGGTGAGCGCCTGACGGTCGGGGCTTTTCTACATCTCATTTGTTGTACGTTTGCTCCTTGTACTTTCGGAGGCAATTTATGTTGTATTTTGTTACTACTAGCACTTGTATTCTATTAGAAGGTTCTGTACAATTGATACCAAGTCTTTGGGTTGGTGTAGTTTCCTTTATGTATTTATATTCGAGTTTTTCTTCCATTTTGTCTACCTTTACATTCTGCTTCTGCTTATCTCAGCTTGTTGAGTTTATTGGTTAGGTAGTAGCCCATTACTAGCTGTTCCGGGCTACGAGAATTGGTTCGCCTACTGGGGGGTTATAGGTGCCATCATGACTTCAGAAATCGGGTTGTGACAGATTGGTATCAGAGCTCTAGGTTCACCGGTGTCATGGTGTAGAATCAAGTGTCTAAGTAGAGTCTCGCGGATTGGTACGATGACGTCCGTATTCTATCTGCGGGAGGCTACAGGGCATTGTTAGGAAAAGTTTCATCTTCTTTGCTTCTCATCGTGTGTTCCTGGCTCTATTGACTTCTAAACTTCGGTTGTTCATTCATTCTGAGATGCCTCATACGAGTGCGATAGCGGTTGGTGCTGAGGCTTTTGTGCCTGTTGCTTCAATGCTTCCATCAGCGCCAGGACTCCAGAGTGAGGGTTTACTGCACTAGATAGGGGGTGTGGGGTCAGCCCAACTTCCAATTGGATTTATAAAGACCTCAGCGCTTCAGGACACCGTGGCTAGGACTCTGAGTCCTCCGGTGAGTGTTTCAGTACCTGGTTCTGTGAGTGGTGCTTCAGTTATAGTTGAGCTTCTAGTTCTTCAGCAAGGTTGTCTGTCGGTATTGGAGTACGAGGCGAGATTTTACCATCGGACTTCATCTAGTATAGGTTATTTTTGGTGTGGTGAGCATGGGCACTTTACTAGGAAATACCCCATGATTGTGTATCCCGGACAGCCTGGTTGTTATCATTGTGGAGAGATTGGTCACTTTTATAGATCTTATCCCCGGCTAGGGCCGGTTGGGCCTTTAGTTTCGACTACTCAGTCAAGAGTTATATCCCATCATCTTGATACTCCTCTTGGTGGGCTAGAGGTAGAGGTCTTGATATTACTGCTCCAGGTTAGGCTTTTGCTACCTTTGAATTATGTTAGTCCAGCTCGTGTTGCGACTCTATCCCTTCTGTCGTGTAATTGCTTATATGTCTACCTACTACTTGTTTAAGTTGTTTGGCTACCCGAATTGTAGTATCGATATGTTATTTTATTGGTAGTTTATTCTTTAGTAGTGGATGTGTCACGACCCGATTTCTCAGTCATGATGGCACCTACAAGCCCCCAGTAGGCGAACCAATCCCCGTAGCCCAAGACAGTTAGTAATGGGCTACTATCTAACAAATAAGCGGGAGAGTAGTTTAATAAGCAAAAGAAAGGGAACAAGACGAAGAGAATAGATAACAGGAATATATATATATATATATATATATATATATATATATATATATATACATATGCGGAAACTAAACCAAACCCCAAGACCTGGTATCATAGTATAGAGCCAAAATACATACATGGAGTGCAAACGATCCAAAACAATATATACAGATGTCTCTGAATGGTAATAGAGTACATGAAGCAGAAGATAAACTAAAGCTAAGCTCCGATCGCCAAGAGCTCACCCTCAGTCTGAAGTAGTCCCCAACAGATCTCCAACCACGAATCACAACGATCTAACGGCGAGGGCCCACTCTAGGATCTGCACCAAAAGATACAGGGGTAGGGTGAGCACCAAATTGGAAGCATAAGGTACCCAGTAGGTATCATAGGTTGACTGGGCACATATAAGATAAAAGCGTAGTAACAGACAGAATAGAAGCAAGCAGTCACAGAAATCAACGAAAGGTACACAGGAACTAGCCCAGAGGGAAGTCAACAGAACCACATGTGAGGCCAGTGAGCAGAATATACATACCATAGGCACAGGTGAAAGTAAGAAATAACGCACATGGGGTCCTTGCAATAACAGTGTATACATAATAATATTACGGAATAGAAGGTATACCGGTAACCTCAAGTGTAAGAAGAGGGAAAGAGTAATGATAGGCATGCTCAGAGACATGAATCAAACTCAACTAATCATATCAATCTAAAACCCAGAAACCAACAATTTAGTAGTAACCAATTTCATACTTAACCGTAACAGGGAACAATTCTGTAAGTAAATAGCAAGAGTCTACCTACAGTCCTGCGGCCGCTGATGTGCCGCCATTTCACGGCACTTTCGACTCCTTTTAACTAAGAACAATCATACGTTTTCAAGCAACCATTGTCGTTTTTGATGGTTTTATGTTATATTTGTAGGAAATGGAGACAAACACGGAAACGGAAGGAAATATGAGCAAAAAGACATTCTGGATAAGAGTGACGGCCTGAGTGACGGTCCGTCACACATGTGACGGTCCGTCACAGAGACCGTCAAGTGGTGGCAGGCCACTGCCTAGGGGTGACGGCCGCCGTGACGGTCCGTCAAGGTGGTGACGGTCCGTCACAGTGACCGTCAAGTTGAGCTGCACCACTGCCTAGTGGTGACGGCCAAGGCGACGGTCCGTCAAGCCAGTGACGGTCCGTCAGCCTGGCCGTCAAGTTGAGACAGTCGGCGACGCGGAATCCGAGCATTTTTGGGATTTGTTTCCTAGACTCCTATAAATACACTATGTTAGGTTTATTTTACATGTCAAGCTTTTTACTATAGTTCTCCCAATATTTTTAGGAGAAAATTTGAGAGCAAGAAACACGTTTTCCTTGTCTTGAATTCGTGTTCTTGATTTGTTCTTGGGATCTTGGTTTTTCTTGTTCTTGGATATTTGAAGATTGTTTTCATTATATTGTAAGAATCTCTTCTCCTGATTATGAATATGACTTTCTTCTCTTCTTCTTCTAGCATGATTAACTAAACTCCCACAACTAGGGTTGTGGGAGCCATGGCGAAAGTAGCGATATAGATTCCGGGCAGCGACCGGTTCAATATATATGTTGCCACGTTGTTAATCATTCATTATTTAAAGTTTTCTAGTGGTTGCTAACATTAGAACATGCCTAGGTTTAGATTTGCTTGAGTAAAGAGATTAAAACCGGGAAACTTGATTAACGACGAGGATTCGAGACTACCAACTCTCGTCTTATGATTAATGTTGTAACTAGATTAATCTACTTGATGTTTAGGATTGAAATCTAAAAGCACACCTTTTCAAGTTCGAGAGAATTGAAAATTAAATTCGTCTATTTTGTTGAGAAACGTTTAGATGATACCATTAATTCAATCACATCGTGACACGCATATAGAAAGAACCCGGTTAAGCCTAGAATCGAAGTTGTTACAACGCCATGGTGAACACGTCCCTAGTTTGCTCTCATATTGATTTTCACTCATACATTATTGTTCATTTTGCTTACACATTGTTCACACAACCCCCCCCCCTTTATTTACCGGAAACTATTGACCATTAGTCAACTAATTCACTAAAGACTTAACTTTCACCATATTCTCTGTGGGATCGACCCTGTCACGACCCGATTTCTCGGTCATGATGGCACCTACACCCCCGGTAGGTGAACCAATCCCTGTAGCCCAGAACAGTTAGTAATGGGCTACTATCTAACAGATAAGCGAACAAGATAAATAAAATAGATAACAGATATATAAATATATACATATGCGGAAACTAAACCCAAACCCCAAGACCTGGTATCATAGTACAGAGCCAAACTACATACATGGAGTACAAATAAACCAAAACTATATATACAAATGTCTCTGAATGGTAATAGAGTACATGAAGCAAAAGATAAACTAAAGCTAAGCTCCGATCGCCAAGAGCTCACCCTCAGCCTGAAGTAGTCTCCAACAGATCTCCAAGCATGATTCACGACGGTCTAACGGCGATGGCCCACGCTAGGATCTGCACCCAAAGATGCAGGGGTTAGGGGTGAGCACCAAATGCGAAGCATAAGGTACCCAGTAGGTATCATAGGCCGACTGGGCACATATAAGATAAAAGAGCAGTAATAGACAGAATAGAAGCAATCAGTCACAGAAATCAACGAAAGGTACACAGGAACTAGCCCAGAGGGAAATTCAACAGAACCACATATGAGGCTAGTAAGCATCATATACACACCATAGACACAGGTGAAAAGAAGAACAACGCACCTGGGGTCCTTGCAACAACAGTGTATACAAAATAAGTTTACGGAATGGACGGTATACCGGTAACCTCAAGTGTAAGAAGAAGAGAGAAAGAGTAATTATAGGCATGCTCAAGAAATGAATCAACCCAACTAATCATAACAATCTCAAATCCAGAAACTAACAGTCTAGCAGTAACCAATCTCATACTCATCCCTAATAGAGAACAACTCTTTAAGTAAATAGCAAAAGTCTACCTACAGTCCCTCGGCCGCCCATACAACCGAGGAACACAAACAAGTGAAAACAAACCCTCCGGCATCCAATACTACCGGAGCGTACAATCAGCAAACAGCAAACAAGGGCGGAACCTCGAACCATGAATGATATGATGCATGAAGATCTCAAGTGCCATAGTATCTCTGTATGTACCTCCTCCGGCGCCGATCCGGCCCAGCAGGTAGGTTCCATGGAAGGACTCTGCCCGTATACCTCTACTCCACCGTATACCCCTCTTCCGGCACACGCAACCCGTAGCCCCTGGCCCAGATAGCAAGGTCCATGGAGGTCCCCGACCCCATACCAAAACTCAGTATCAGAACATGTATCAAGATAGAGACCAGTCTCGATATCAAGATAGAGACCCAGTCTCGAATATGCACGCCAGACCCTGTCCAGGACTAAAAATAGTAGGAAAATATCTCAAAAACCCCTCCAAGGGTGCCCGGGCGTCGCCGGGTCTAAACAGTAAAAAGTCATCTCAGGTGCTCGGTCCAACCGAGGCTGAAAAATCATCTCAAGTAGTAAGAAAACTCAACTAGCACTCCGGCCCTGCCGAGTCTAGTGATAATCGTAAAACTGATGATTTTAAACCCACAAGTGAAATCAACCATTTCCAAATCATTTCCATCAAAAACGGGCCCCCGGGCCATGCAAGGTTTAGAAAACAGTGCCAGTAGGCCCGAAGCCAAAACCACAGTAAAACATGGATAAAACCTCTTTATATGCATGGAAATGGTATGATCACACACAATAGCTGCCCCGCAGCTCACAATCAACCTATCGACCCTGCACAGGCCCACAGCTACTCAGCAAGCATAACCAGCCTAGAAGGATAATTCTATGCCCGGGACTCGCGGACATTCCCAAAATCCCACCTTCTATGTTCCAGAGTCAACAAGGCCTCACAGGACCACAAGGGTAAATAAAATATATCGGCAAGTACTACAAACAACGGAGGAATAAAAATAGGCGGACATGAATAAAGCGGTCAAGGTCTGTGGTACCAACCTAATAAACCAACCCAAGGATGCCCATTAATACAATTTTATTTTATATATACGGAGTCTGGGGAAAATAAACCGTAACCTACCTGTCGTCCGACGACAAGCTGCTGGAACAACGATGTCCAAGCTCGAACCACTCCGAGAAAATCCAAAACTAAATCGGAATCGGAATCGGATTTGGGATGGAATAACTTGACGTAGATAATTGATTTTCTTTCGGGGATCAAAATATATCATCAAGTATATTTTTCAGTTAAATTTCTTTGAACAAGTGACCACTTATTCATAAGTGGGTGCTACAGATGGACGGCCAAGGAAATTAATTATGAACCAAGTGAAGTTGCTGAAGGTTATCCTTGTTAATGCCATTTATAAGGTTAAGAATAATTGTTAGTTAAATGCTGCCAACTCCAAGTGATGCCACATTCACTATTAGTGATTGCTGGCCACCCCCTCCACCTACACGTGGAGTGGAGGTGGCAGTACTAAAGATATCTTCGTCCCGTTATTTATATATTCGGGTATTACGTAAATTCGTGGTGTAATAAATATAATTTTTGAATATATCATAATCATTAGAAAATTATTTCGAATAAAACCTACTATATTATAATAATAAATTTTAACATAACTAAATTTACTATCTCCGTTAAAATATTACGGAGTATAAAAACCTTATAAAATAAATACATATATACTTATAAAGTATAAAAATATTTTCCATAAACCTTTAAAATATTTTGAAAAGGCAATAATAATATAATTTTTTTACCAAATTCAATTTCTAAATAAATATTTCAATTACACGCACGATAATTATAAAGTTCTTAAGTTTAGGCTCGTAATTCGCCTACGCACGATTTCGATACTCAAGAATTCTCTCGGGATCTTCCCTTATTTTTTATAACCGTTTCGGAACTGAAATGGCATTTTAAAACGTGACGTCGAGGCTTAAATCGCGTTTAACCCGACCCAATTCGCGACCCGGTTCGCAACCCATTTTCTGCCAGACAGTCCGCGGTAAAACAGTCATAACTCTTTGCTCCGAGATTATTTGGACGTGCGGTTTTGTGCGTTGGAAACTAGACTCGTAGACCTTCGATTTGGTATTTCGGGGGACTTCTAACTCTTTATATATTGGGAGAAAAGCCCCGAGACTGACCCAAAGTTCAGGAAATTTGTTAAAGGTCTTACGATATCTTTTGTCGATTTGCTTGACTTCAAAACTCAACCGTGGAAATGACCGGAAGGGTCATTACATCATCCACTACTAAAAAGGGCTTTCGTCCTCAAAAGTCAAGGTCAAGGGAGTACCTGAAGTCTAAAATAGCTGCGGATACTGATCCCGCATATCTCTCTCGGTCTCCCAAGTAGCCTCCTCGACTGGACGGTGCCTCCACTGAACCTTAACAACCGGGATCTCTCGAGACCTCAATTTCCTGACATCTCTGGCCAAAATAGCTGTCGGCTCCTCAACAAAGGCTAAACCCTCATCCAACAGAACTGAATCCCACTGCAACACATGAGACTCATCTGGGATATACCGGCGCAACATCGAAACATGAAACACAGGATGTATAGCTGAAAACATCGGAGGTAAGGCTAACTGATAGGCAACGCTACCAACCCTCTACAGAATCTCAAACGGCCCAATGTACCTGGGGCTAAGCTTGCCCCGCCTACCAAATCTCATCACGCCTTTCATGGGCGATACACGGAGAAACACCAAGTCACCGACGCTAAAACTCCAAGGCACGAAGCCTACGATCAGCATAACTCTTCTGCCTGCTCTGAGCTGCCCGAAGTCTGTCCTGAATCACTCGGACTCGGTCTAAGGAATCTCGAAGCAAATCTGTGCTCTGTGGCCCAGCACTAAAACCATCAAACCAACCTACCGGTGATCTGCAACGCCTGCCATATAACGCCTCAAAAGGTGCCATGCCGGTACTCGAGTGGAAGCTGTTATTATAAGCAAACTCTGCCAAGGGAACAAACTGATCCCAAGAACCTCCAAAGTCAAGAACACAGGCTCGAAGCATGTCCTCCAAAATCTGAATGGTCCTTTCGGACTGGCCATCTGTCTGAGGGTGGAAAGCGGTACTAAGATGAACCTCTGTACCCAAATCTCGCTGAATAGCCCTCCAGAACTGAGATGTGAACTGAGTGCCGTGGTCTGAAATGATAGAAGCTGGGACCCCGTGCAACCGAACAATCTCACGAAGGTAGATCTGAGCTAACCTCTCTGCACCATAAGAAGTCTGAACCGGCAAGAAATGTGCTGACTTAGTCAGCCTATCAACAATCACCCATATGGAATCAAACCCATGAGAAGTACGAGGCAAACCAACAACGAAGTCCATAGTAATCCCTTCCCACTTCCACTCAGGGATGGGAAGTCGCTGCATCAAACCACCAGGTCTCATGTGCTCGAACTTAACCTGCTGACAGTTCAAGCACCGAGATACGAACTCTGCTATATCCCGCTTCATACCGCTCCACCAGTAAAGCTGCCTCAAGTCTCTATACATCTTTGTTGTGCCAGGGTGAATGGAGTATCTAGTACAATGCGCCTCACGAAGTATCAACTGAATCAAATCACTAATCCTCGGAACACAAAGGCGACTATCAAACCTCAGAACCCCATCTGAATCTAGAGTAGCCCGACTGGTCTCACCCTGAACAACCCGATCACGAAGATCACACAACTGCTGATCCTCAAACTGACGGCTCTAAATCTGATCAATCAAAGTAGAACGAACCTCAACACTGGCAAGAACTCTGCTAGGATCCGACAAGTCAAGCCTAACCAAACGGTTAGCCAAGGACTGGATGTCCAAGGCCAATGGCCGCTCTGAAATTGAAAGAGAAGCTAGGCTACCCATACTTACTGCCCTCCGACTCAAGGCATCCGCTACCACGTTTGCCTTGCCCGGATGATACAGAATAGTGAAGTCATAGTCCTTCAGTAACTCGACCCATCTCCTCTGTCTCGAGTTCAACTCCCGCTGACTCGTGATATACTGAAGACTACGGTGATCGGTGAAGATATCACAGTGAACTCCATATAAGTAATGCCTCCAGATCTTGAGCGCGAAAACTACCGCCGCCAACTCTAAGTCATGAGTGGGGTAGTTGCGCTCGTGAACCTTCACTGCCTCGACGCAATTGCTATTATTCGACCCTGCTGCCATCAACACACAAACCAAGGACCATCCCAGAAGCATCACAATACACGGAGAAGCTCTGACTCGCAACCGGCAAAGTCAAAACTGGAGCTGAAGTCAATAAGGCCTTAAGCCTCTGGAAGCTATCCTCACACTGATCTGACCACTGAAATGGGACATCCTTCCTAGTCAGCATAGTCAAGGGTGCTGCTATGGAAGAGAATCCCTCAACGAACCGTCTGTAGTAACCCGCTAACCCAATAAAGTTGCGAACCTCAGTAACAGTAGTAGGTCTAGGCCAATCACAAACCGCTGAAATCTTTTCCGGATCAACCCTAATCCCATCCTTAGACACCACGTGCCCTAGGAATGCAACTGACTCAAGCCAAAACTCACACTTTGAGAACTTGGCATAAAGCCGATGATCTCTCAAAGTCTGGAGTATAACCCTCAAGTGCTGCTCATGCTCATCTCTACTACGCGAGTATACCAAGATGTCGTCTATAAAAACTATCACAAATGAGTCTAAATACGGGCCAAGAACACGGTGCATCAAGTTCATAAAGGCTGCGGGGGCATTAGTCAACCCAAAAGACATCACCAGGAACTCATAATGGCCATAACGTGTCCTGAATGCTGTCTTAGGGATGTCCTCCGCCCTAATCCTCAACTGATGGTAGCCGGACCTCAAATCAATCTTCGAAAACACAACTGAACCCTGAAGCTGGTCAAACAAATCATCAATCCTTGGTAACGGATACCTATTCTTCACTGTCACCCTATTCAGCTGCCGATAATCAATACACATGCGCATAGACCCATCCTTCTTCTTCACGAAGAGAACAGGAGCACCCCAAGGTGACACACTAGGTCTAATAAACCCCTTAGCTAACAGATCCTGGAGCTGCTCCTTAAGCTCCCTCAACTCAGCAGGAGCCATACGGTAAGGAGAAATAGAAATGGGCCTAGTGCCCGGCTCCAACTCAATAGAAAAATCAATATCTCTCTCAGGTGGAAGGCCTGGCAGGTCGGTAGGAAACACATCGAGGAAGTCACTAACCACAAGAACAGACTCAGGGGAAGTGGGGTCAGCACTAGCATCTCGGACATATGCTAGATAAGCTAAACACCCACGGGAAATCAACTTTCTAGCTCGAAGACAAGAGATGATCCCAGATGGTGCATGGCTAACAGAACCCTGCCACACAACCGGGGATACACCGGGCACGGCTATGGTAATGGTCTTGGCATAACAATCCAAAACCACACGGTGAGGGGATAACCAGTCCATGCCCAGTATCACATCAAAATCTAGCATATCAAGAACCATCAAATCACCCCAAGTCTCTGAATCACCAACAGATAACATACATGATCTCACAATCCGATCCACTACTAAAGAATCTCCTACTGGGGTCGAAACAGAAACAGGAACAGATAATGGCTCACTAGCCAACCCCAAACACGGCACAAAGTAGGCAGATACATATGAACAAGTGGATCCAGGATCAAATAAAGCCATAGAAGACTGACGGCACACAAAAATCGTACCTGTAATCACAGCTTCTGAGGCCTCTGCCTCTGGTCTCCTAGGGACCGCATAAAACTGACGACGACCTCCACCTGCCCGACCGCCATCCCTACCACCTGCTCTGCCACGCGGAGCACTACCTATACTCTGACGACCACCCCCTCTAGCTGGGGGCTGAACTACTCGTAAAGGCTCAGCCAACTGAACTGTACCCTGCTGAGGGCAATCTCTAGGAAAGTGACCTATCGCACCACAAGTAAAACAAGCCCCTGACGGCCTACTCTGTCGAGAAGAACCAGCAAATCCCGTATGACCACCATGACATGATGCCCCAGAAACTGTACCCCTCGAAGACTGGTCACTATAGCCCTGATGGCTGCCCTGACCCTGCTCGAACTGGGTACTACCGAAAGTCTGAAGGGAAGCCTGAACCGGTCGGCTGGACTGACTCTGGTACTGCTGTGGCTGATAACTCCGACTCCACTGGCCAGGACCTCTACCACCATATCTGGAACCACTATAGACACCCTGATGTCGAGGCCTCTTATCTCTGGACCCCTGATCATGTCGTTGTAGGTCCTCCACAGTGCGCGCATAGTCTACAATAGCCTGGAATGACCGACCACTGGCAATCAATATCTCAGCTGGCTGCCTGATCTCTGGCCTCAAACCCCATACAAATCTACGAATCCTATCAGCCTCGGTGGGAATGATCATAGCTCCGAACGGTGCTAGCTGATGGAAACGGGTCTCATACTCCGAGATAGTCGTAGATCCCTGCATAAGATGAGTAAACTGCTCCCTGCGACGCTCCCGATCACTCTGGGGTAGGAACTTGGCCATAAAGGCCTCATAAAACTCAGACCAGGTCAAAGGAGGTGACGACAGTGGTCTACAAGCAACCTGAGCCCTCCACCATAACTTCGCTGGCCCCTCCAACTGATAGGTAGTATAACCAACCCCGTGTGTCTCCAACAAACCCAGATGATGCAACATCTCCTCACAGGTGGTAATAAAATCATGTGGATCCTGTCCAGAAGTACCCTCAAATCTCGGAGGTGCTAACCTCAAAAACCTACCCAACGCCTTCTGCTCTGACTCTGTCATAGCTGGGCGAGGAGCAAGAGGCTGTGCAACAGATGGAACTGGAATAACCTCCGCACGGGGAGCCATAGTAGTCGACTGCGCTCCTAAGCTCTGTGCACCCAGGGCTGCCCCCTGAGCGGATGTCTGCGCTACCTCATAAGGCCACTCTCCAATCACACCCAAAAGCTGTAATAGTAATCCCCGAATATCTGGAGACTGAGCTGTGGGTGGAGCTGGCACAGAAGTGGGCACTGGAGCTGGTACTGGAGCTGGCGCTGGAGCTGGTATTACCTGGGCTGCCCCCTGAACCACATGCTGCTCGGGCTCTATCTCCACGCTAGCAGCTCTAGCAGGTGCCACTGATCGAGGGCGTCCTCGACCCCTAGCTAGAGTAGGAGGCTCATCCTCGCGTGCTGCCGATGATCTCGTACGAACCATCTGCGGAAGAATGAAGTAAAATAAATGAGATCTCTAGAACCTTCAAGGGCTATACGCACGACACAGAGGCAATGAAAGAGTCAAATTTCCTAAAATGTCACTGTAGCCTCCCAAAGATTGAGTACGGACGTCTCCGCCCCGATCCGCAGGACTCTACTAGACATTGGCTCCTATACCGATGACACCGGTGAACCTAAAGCTCTGATACCAAGTTGTCACGACCCGATTTCTCGGTCATGATGGCACCTACACCCCCGGTAGGTGAACTAATCCATGTAGCCCAGAACAGTTAGTAATGGGCTACTATCTAACAGATAAGCGAACAAGACAAATAAAATAGATAACAGATATATAAATATATACATATGCGGAAACTAAACCAAATCCCAAGACCTGGTATCATAGTACAGAGCCAAACTACATACATGGAGTGCAAAATAAACCAAAACTATATATACAAATGTCTCTGAATGGTAATAGAGTACATGAAGCAAAAGATAAACTAAAGCTAAGCTCCGATCGCCAAGAGCTCACCCTCAGCCTGAAGTAGTCTCCAAAAGATCTCCAAGCATTATTCACGACGGTCTAACGGCGATGGCCCACGCTAGGATCTGCACCCAAAGATGCAGGGGGTAGGGGTGAGCACCAAATGCGAAGCATAAGGTACCCAGTAGGTATCATAGGCCGACTGCGCACATATAAGATAAAAGCGCAGTAATAGACAGAATAGAAGCAATCAGTCACAGAAATCAACGAAAGGTACACAGGAACTAGCCCAGAGGGAAATTCAACAGAACCACATATGAGGCTAGTAAGCATCATATACACACCATAGACACAGGTGAAAAGAAGAACAACGCACCTGGGGTCCTTGCAACAACAGTGTATACAAAATAAGTTTACGGAATGGACGGTATACCGGTAACCTCAAGTGTAAGAAGAAGAGAGAAAGAGTAATAATAGGCATGCTCAAGACATGAATCAACCCAACTAATCATAACAATCTCAAATCCAGAAACTAACAGTCTAGCAGTAACCAATCTCAT
The DNA here is from genome assembly GCA_003996215.1 of Jaltomata sinuosa. Taxonomy (NCBI): domain Eukaryota; kingdom Viridiplantae; phylum Streptophyta; class Magnoliopsida; order Solanales; family Solanaceae; genus Jaltomata; species Jaltomata sinuosa. Next base: position 17,749 of record QJPP01001113.1, read on the forward strand.
ACTCATCCCTAATAGAGAACAACTCTGTAAGTAAATAGCAAAAGTCTACCTACAGTCCCTCGGCCGCCCATACAACCGAGGAACACAAACAAGTGAAAACAAACCCTCCGCATCCCATACTACCGAAGCGTACAATCAGCAAACAGCAAACAAGGGTGGAACCTCGAACCATGAATGATATGATGCATGAAGATCTCAGTGCCATAGTATCTCTGTATGTACCTCCTCCGGCGCCGATCCGGCCCAGCAGGTAGGTTCCATGGAAGGACTCTGCACGTATACCTCTACTCCCCCGTATACCCCTCTTCCGGCACACGCAGCCCATAGCCCCTAGCCTGAATAGCAAGGTCCATGGAGGACCCAGACCCCATACTAAATCTCAGTATCAGAACATGTATCAAGATAGAGACCCCACGTCTCTGATATCAAGATTAGAGAACCCAGTCCTTCGAATAGTAGCACGCCCAGACCCTGTCCAAGGACTAAAAATAGTAGGAAAATATCTCAAAAACCCTCCAAGGCGTGCCCGGGCGTCGCCGGGTCTAAACAGAAAAAAGTCATCTCAGGTGCTCGGTCCAACCGAGGCTAAAAAATCATCTCAAGTAGTAAGAAAACTCAACTAGCACTCCGGCCCTGCCGAGTCTAGTGATAATCGTAAAACTGATGATTTTAAACCACAAGTGAAATCAACCATTTCCAAATCATTTCCATCAAAAATGGGCCCCCCGGGCCATGCAAGGTTTAGAAAACAGTGCCAGTAGGCCCGAAGCCAAAACCACAGTAAAACAGGGATAAAACCTCTTTATATGCATGGAAATTGTATGATCACACACAATTGCTGCCCCGCAGCTCAAAATCAACCTATCGACCCTGCACAGGCCCACAGCTACTCAGCAAGCATAACCAGCCTAGAAGGATAATTCTATGCCCGGGATTCGCGGACATTCCCAAAATCCCACCTTCTATGTTCCAGAGTCAACAAGGCCTCGCAGGACCACAAGGGTAAATAAAATATATCCGCAAATACTACAAACAACGGAGGAATAAAAATAGCGGACATGAATAAGCGGTCAAGGTCTGTGGTACCAACCTAATAAACCAACCCAAGGATGCCCATTAATACAATTTTATTCTATATATGCGGAGTCTAGGGAAATTAAACCGTAACCTACCTGTCGTCCGACGACAAGCTGCTGGAACAAAGATGTCCAAGCTTGAACCACTCTGAGAAAATCCAAAACTAAATCGGAATCGGAATCGGATTTGGGATGGAATAACTTGACGTAGATAATTGATTTTCTTTCGGGGATCAAAATATATCATCAAATATATTTTTCAGTTAAATTTCTTTGAACAAGTGACCACTTATTCATAAGTGGGTGCTACAGATGGAAGGCCAAGGAAATTAATTATGAACCAAGTGAAGTTGCTGAAGGTTATCCTTGTTAATGCCATTTATAAGGTTAAGAATAATTGTTAGTTAAATGCTGCCAACTCCAAGTGATGCCACATTCACTATTAGTGATTGCTGGCCACCCCCTCCACCTACACGTGGAGTGGAGGTGGCAGTACTAAAGATATCTTCGTCCCGTTATTTATATATTCGGGTATTACGTAAATTCGTGGTGTAATAAATATAATTTTTGAATATATCATAATCATTAGAAAATTATTTCGAATAAAACCTACTATATTATAATAATAAATTTTAACATAACTAAATTTACTATCTCCGTTAAAATATTACGGAGTATAAAAACCTTATAAAATAAATACATATATACTTATAAAGTATAAAAATATTTTCCATAAACCTTTAAAATATTTTGAAAAGGCAATAATAATATAATTTTTTTACCAAATTCAATTTCTAAATAAATATTTCAATTACACGCACGATAATTATAAAGTTCTTAAGTTTAGGCTCGTAATTCGCCTACGCACGATTTCGATACTCAAGAATTCTCTCGGGATCTTCCCTTATTTTTTATAACCGTTTCGGAACTGAAATGGCATTTTAAAACGTGACGTCGAGGCTTAAATCGCGTTTAACCCGACCCGGTTCGCGACCCGGTTCGCAACCCATTTTCTGCCAGACAGTCCGCGGTAAAACAGTCATAACTCTTTACTCCGAGATCGGTTGGACGTGAGGTTGTGTGCGTTGGAAACTAGACTCGTAGACCTTCGATTTGGTATGTTGGGAGACTTCTAACTCTTTATATATTGGGAGAAAAGCCCCGAGACATTTGACCCAAAGTTCAGGAAATTTGTTAAAGGTCTTACGATATCTTTTGTCGATTTGCTTGACTTCAAAACTCAACCGTGGAAATGACCGGAAGGGTCATTACAGACCCCAACCTTTGTTGGGTTCTATATTTGACAAACGATCGCTTACGCTTATTAATTGGAGTGGTACTTTGAGCGTTATCAAATTTTGGCACCGTTGCCGGGGAATACGGTTGATTATTAAGTCCGGTGTGTTTATTTGACTCTTAGTCATACTTTCCTGCTTTTACGTTTATTTGTTGTTTTTGTTTTGGACAGGGTACAGAGTTGTGCATGCCAAGTACCCGGCGCTCGGGTGAATCAACATTACCTTATGACCCCGAGCTTGCTAGAACGTTAAGGCGGAATATGGCCGCACAACAAGAGGCAGCAAGGCTCGCTGCAGAACTGCAGGCCCAACACAATCTGAATGCTGGTGGTCTGCAGGACGATGTTATGCTGAATAATGAGGATATCGACTTGGATGGAGTTGGCGCTACGGGCGCCATTGCTCTTCCACCACTAGCGCCCGGAGCTAAGTTCAACATCACTAGCACGATGATCCAGCTGTTGAACTTGAGAGGTGTGTTCCGAGGTGCCGCTGGTGATGATCCAAACCAGCACCTGATGAATTTCGTAGGCATCTGCAAGTCGTTCGAGTTGCCTGGAGTAAGTCAGACGGCAATCAGGCTCAGGTTGTTTCCGTTGTCTCTGTCTGATGAGGTAGCATTGTGGTTGACAGAGCTGACCCCCGACTCTATCACAACTTAGGGAGAGTTGAAAGGAGCTTTCCTAAAAAGGTTCTTTCCTCCCTCTAGGATGATACAGTTGAGGGATGGAATTAGTAATTTCAGACAGCAACCTCACGAAGTGTTACATGAGACTTGGTTGCGGTTCAAGAAGAAGCTGATGTAATGCCCGAACCATCAACTGACCGACAACTTCTTGATGCAGACGTTCTACAGGACACTGAATTCGGCTACCAAGCCGACATTGGACAACGCAGCAGGTGGTGCATTCATGAGTCTCACTTTTGTTGAGGCCACAACTACTTTGGACAGGCTCACCAAAACCAACAGAGCCTGGCATACACGGGATACAGAGGTAGCAGCTAGCACTTATGCAGTTGGTCTGTCAGCTGAGCAGCACAGAAAAGATGAGGAGCGTGACCAAGACATGGCGCATCTGAAAATGCAGTTGGACCTACTGACAAAGCACTTGTTCTCAGGAGGTATGGAGAAGGTAAAAGTTGTGGGGTCCCAAGGTAGAGCAGCAGAGTTGGAAACTGATGAGGAGGCAAATTACTTGGGGGGTTTCCAGGCCAATGGCCAAGGAAACCAAGGTCGTACCTATCAGAAAGACAACTACTACGAAAAAGCTGGCTACAGAGATCGCGAGCAGGGAAACTGGAGGAATAACACCGATAGAGGTGGCTTGTATGTACCACCTGGTAATCGGGACAAAGCTAGCAACGAGGCAGGGACTTCCAAGCTAGAGAACATGATGGAGAAGATGCTGCTGAAGGTGGAATCGACTGACTCTGGGGTAAAGGAGATAAGGACTGAGTTATCGGCCATGAGTCAAATAGTGGAGGCGCATTCCACTTCGATCAAGCAATTAGAGCAGCAAGTGAGGCAAATCTCGGCATCTCTGAACCAAAGGAAGATAAGTACCTTGCCGAGCGACACTACTCATCCGAGGAATGACGCGAGTTGTATGGCGATCACCACTAGAAGCAGAAAAATACTATCGAAATCACATCCGATAATTCAGACTCAAGTTGAGGGTGATAGCACCAACGACATGGAGGTTAAGGAGGCTACTGAAAAGCCCAAAAACAAAAGCAAGGAAGCTGAAAAGCTTCCAACTATGATGCCTCGGCCACCGCCTCCCTTCCCACAACGCCTGAAGAAGAAAATGAAAGATGGTAAGTTCCTGAATTTCCTGACCATGCTCAAGCAGATATCAATAAACATCCCATTGGTGGAAGCGCTTGAACAAATGCCCGGATATGCCAAGTTCATGAAGGACTTGATTACAAAGAAGAGGTCGGTAAGTTTCGAACCAAAAGATAACCTCCACCACTACGGCACTATTTCCTCAAGGTCGTTAGTCGAAAAGAAGGAAGACCCAGGCGTGTTTACTATTCCCTGCACCATTGGGAAGATAAACTTCGGGAAAGCCTTATGTGATCTTGGTGCTAGCATCAACTTGATGCCGCTAGCAGTCTACAAGCAATTGGGCTTGGGAGCACCTAAACCACGTCCATGAGAGTGTTGATGGCTGACCGTTCGGTAAAGCGATCGGTGGGAATATTGTCCGATGTGCTAGTCAAGGTTGGTAAGCTTATATTCCCCGCTGACTTTGTGATCTTGGATTGCGAAGTGGATTTTGAAGTTCCCATAATATTGGGACGACCATTGTTAGCTACGGTAAGAGTATTGGTTGACATGGAAAGAAACGAACTGACCTTCAGATTAAACAATGAAGTGGTCAAGTTCGATGTGTCCAAATTGATGAAGCAACCAAGTGACATGAGAGTGGTCGCGGTCGTTAATGTTATTGAGGAAGTCCCTGCGGATGTGTATCTCGAGGAGAAGGGTATGGTTGAGACTCGAGCTGTTATGAGAACAAAGTTGGGATCGCAAGAAGAGAAACCTGTAAAGGAAAGTGGTGAAAATAGATCAAGAAAACGAAAACACCACAAGAGAATCTGCAAAGAAAGAGCGAAGAAGTTGTCGCGACTAGCTATGGAGCCAACAAAAGATGAAGCTGGAACGCAATATGAGGTTGTCGCGTGCACATACTCCATCGAGTTCTCCTGCTTTGGAGACCCTGGCGGTCTCCAACATCATGTCAGAATCTGAGTCCTAGGGACTTCACAGGTATTCCTTATTCTCACAGTTTTTAGTGTTCACATGTATGCATTGGGGACAATGCATGAGTCTAAGTTGAGGGTGTTGGGAAACCTGTGAGTCACCACCGAGGGTTTTTGTTGCCGAGTTCTTTTCCCTCCGGTGTGCTATCTAGTAGAACCGGCATGTTTAGGTTGTCGTTTAAATTTTTAGTTGTTTTCTAGTGTCTATAGCAAGCATCATGGCGTTTTTCTTGACTAAAAGGAGCCCCCTTTGAAAAATTTTCTGGTTTTGAGCTTATGTTGAAACGATTGACTGTCTGGATCCTCGAATGTCATTGTGTGATTATGATAGGAATAAGTATGCTTAAGCCGAGTTGTTGTCTTGATAGTCGGTAGTGGTATAGTTTCTTGGTGCAAAGTGTGTGTGAGCGTATTGTTATAAATTCTTACTCTGTGCATGCATCTAGAACTTGCCCGGTCTATTTTGTTGAGTTCGAAGTTGGTTGCTTAGGAAAGGATCACAGGCCCTTTTTTTTGTGCAGTCCACTTAACCTATAAGACCGTCCAAATGTAAATAATCCCTTTGATCCCTGTTTGAGCCATAATTGACCCTGTTCGTTCAATAACCTGTCACCGTTCCTGTTTAACTTTGAATCCCTGTTTTGGCCCTGGTCCTTCCTTGGACATCGTGCACCTCAACTTAGGAAATCAGCCTAAGTTGAGGGTGGCTACTATAGAGGTAAACCCTGTTTTGGCCCTGGTCCTTCCGTGGACATTGTGCACCTCAACTCAGGCAATCAGCCTAAGTTGAGGGTGGCTACTATAGAGGTGAATGATAAGAAAAAGAGGATGGAGAAGATTGGTTGTGAATAGAATGAAAATTCGGGTGTGTGCCTAAGAAAAGAAAAAAAAAGAGATGAAAAAGATTGAAAAAGTAATAAAAAGAATTGTCAAAATATAGAGGCCGCACCTGTAGCTAGAGAGAAGGAAATAAAAATGTGAATAAGGATGGACAAAGTAAAGTATATGGTAATAAGACGTCGGTGGTTCCAAGGAGGGCTTAGTCACTAACCCCTAAATGTATCCTACCTGCACCTGAAGCCTCATTACAAGCCAAAACAAGTCCTGTAGTGATCCTGAGCGGCTTTCTGAAGAACTGAAATAGAATAGTAAGGGAAAGCCTATGGTATCGCATGTGCATTGTTCGAAATCATTTGTGAGTGTGAGCGCTTACCTAGTCCCAAATCTTGTGTGTGGGATTTCTTTGTGGTGAGGGCACCAAGATTTTTGTATTGTCTATTGATTGTTAGGATAGCTGCACGTGTGTATGTAGAATGTTCTATCATATCGGAATGACATATTTGGATCCTTGCAAGTTAGCGTTTCATACATTTGTGTGCTACGAGGGAGCTTGATTTATTGAACTAATGAATGACCATTAGCTACTAGAGACACGAGTTTGTTTTCTTAGTTGAGTCGTCGTATTATTGTCTTTTATGTTATGTTGCTTGAGGACAAGCGAACGTCTAAGTTGAGGGTGTTGATGTGCCGCCATTTTACGGCACTTTCGACTCCTTTTAACTAAGAACAATCGTACGTTTTCAAGCAACCATCGTCGTTTTTGATTGTTTTATGTTATATTTGTAGGAAATGGAGACAAACACGGAAACGGAAGGAAATACGAGCAAAAAGACATTCTGGATAACAGTGACGGCCTGAGTGATGGTCCGTCACACATGTGACGGTCCGTCACAGAGACCGTCAAGTGGTGGCAGGCCACTGCCTAGCGGTGATGGCCGCCGTGACGGTCCGTCAAGGTGGTGACGGTCCGTCACAGTGACCGTCAAGTTGAGCTGCACCACTGCCTAGTGGTGACGGCCAAGGCGACGGTCCGTCAAGCCAGTGACGGTCTGTCAGCCTGGCCGTCAAGTTGAGACAGTCGGCGACGCGAAATCCGAGCATTTTTGGGATTTGTTTCCTACACTCCTATAAATACCCTATGTTGAGAGCAAGAAATACGTTTTCCTTGTCTTGAATTCGTGTTCTTGATTTGTTCTTGGGATCTTGGTTTTTCTTGTTCTTGGATATTTGAAGATTGTTTCCATTATATTGTAAGAATCTCTTCTCCTTATTATGAATATGACTTTCTTCTCTTCTTCTTATAGCATGATTAACTAAACTCCCACAACTAGGGTTGTGGGAGCCATGGCTAAAGTAGCGATATAGATTCCGGGCAGCGACGGGTTCAATATATATGTTGTCACGTTGTTAATCATTCATTATTTAACGTTTTCTAGTGGTTGCAAACATTAGAACATGCCTAGGTTTAATTTGCTTGAGTAAAGAGATTAAAACCGGAAACTTGATTAACGACGAGGATTCGAGACTACCAACTCTCGTCTTATGATTAATGCTGTAACTAGATTAATCTACTTGATGTTTAGGATTGAAATCTAAAAGCACACCTTTTCAAGTTTGAGAGAATTTAAAAGTAAATTTGTCTATTTGGTTGAGAAACGTTTAGATAATACCATTAATTCAATCACATCGTGACACGCATATAGAAAGAACCCGGTTAAGCCTAGAATCGAAGTTGTTACAACGCCATGGTGAACACGTCCCTAGTTCGCTCTCATATTGATTTTCACTCATACATTATTGTTCGTTTTGCTTACACATTGTTCACACAAACCCCCCCCCCCCTTTATTTACCGGGAACCATTGACCATTAGTCAACTAATTCACTAAAGACTTAACTTTCACCATATTCTCTGTGGGATCGACCCCAACCTTTGTTGGGTTCTATATTTGACAAATGATCGCTTACGCTTCTTAATTGGAGTGGTACTTTGAGCGTTATCAATGCGTCCAGGGTCGTACTGGGTTGTGTTTTGATGCAGCAGGGTAAGGTCATAGCTTATACTTCAAGACAACTTAAGGTCCATGAGAATAACTACCCAACTCATGACCTCGAGCTTGCAGTAGTTGTGTTTGCCCTAAATATTTGGAGGCACTACTTGTATGGTGTTCATGTTGATGTGTTCACAGATCATAGGAGCCTCCAATATGTATTCACCAAGAAAGATTTGAATCATCATCAGAGGAGATGGCTTGAGTTCCTCAAAGATTATGATATGAATGTGCTCTACCATCTGGGTAAGGCTAATGTAGTGGATGATACTCTCAGCAGATAGTCTATGGGTAGCGTGTCACATGTTGAGGAAGAGAAGAAGGAATTAGCCAGAGATGCTCACCGGCTTGCTCTCGCTTAGGAGTTTGCCTTTTGGATATGTTAGATGGTGGTGTGATAGTCCAAAATGGGTCAGAATCTTTATTGATAGTGGAGGTTAAAGAGAAACAGGATAGTGATCCTATATTGCTCCAGTTGAAAGGTGCAGTTCATCAGCAGAGACTAGAGGTTTTCTCCCAAGGGGGAGATGGTGTGCTTCGCTACCAGAGCCGCTTATGATTTCCTAAGGTGGGTGAGTTGAGGCAGTAGATCCTTACAAAAGCCCATAATTCCTGATATTCCATTCATCCGGGTGCCACTAAGATGTACCGTGATCTATGGTAAGTCTATTGGTGGAATGGAAACCAGGAGTTGTGACTCAGGAGATTAGCATTCCTACTTGCAAGTGGGAAGTGCGCAATATGGATTTCATTATGGGATTACCTCGTACTCGCAGACAGCATGACTCCATTTGGGTGATAGTGGATAGAGTCACTAAGTCAGCTCACTTCTTGGTTATCAAGACTACAGACTCCATGGAGGACTACGCCACACTCAATATTAGAGAGATAGTCAGGTTGTATGGGGTTCCCTTGTCTATCATCTCAGATAGAGGTCCTCATTTTACATCTCATTTATGGAAGTCGTTTCAGAAATGTCTTGAAACTCAGGTGAATCTCAGTACAGCATTTCATCCATAGACGGATGGTCAGGCAGAGTGTACTATCTAGACCTTAGAGGACATGTTGAGAGCTTGTGTGATTGATTTCAAGGATAGTTGGGTTTATCACCTACCTCTAATAGAGTTTGCCTACAATAATAGTTTTCACTCCAGTATTCAGATGGCCCCATATGAGGCACTTTATGGGCGTAGATGCAAATCACTGGTTGGTTGGTTCGAAGTAAGTGAAGCAACCTTGGTTGGACAAGATTCAGTTCATGAGGCTATGGAGAAAGTTCAGCTCATCATAGAGAGATTGAAAATAGCAAAGAGTCGTCAAAAGTCCTATGCAGATGTGAGGAGAAGGGACTTAGAATTCGAAATTGATGATTGGGTTTTCCTGAAAGTGTCACCCATGAAGGGAGTGATGAGATTTGGCAAGAAAGGGAAGCTCAGTCCCAGGTATGTAGGCCCTTACAGAATCTTGAAAAGGATTGGTAATGTGTCTTACAAGTTAGAGTTACCAGCAGAACTAGCAGCGGTTCATCCGGTCTTTCACATATCCTTGTTGAAGAAGTGTGTGGGTGATCCGGCATCGATAGTTCCCTTAGAGAGTATGGCTGTGAAGGATAGCCTCACCTATGAGGAGGTTCCAGTTGAGATTCTGGACTATCAGGTTCGTAGGTTGAGAATTAAGGAATTCGCTTTAGTAAAAGTTTTGTGGAGGAATCAGTCCCTAAAGGGAGCTACTTGGGAAGCAGAAGCAGCGATGATAGACAACTATCCTCACTTCTTTCCTTCCGACCCACTTTCAGCTTAAGGTAATAGTTCCTCTCTAGTCTTTTAGTTTCCTCTCATGCGTGTTAGTCTCAGAATCATGGTTTCCCAGTTATTCCAGTATTTTCAGCATGCTTTCAAGTAATTAGAACTAGACTCAGTCAGATATCAGCTTCTAAAATTCAGTTGGTAGGGATTGCAGCTCTTTCCCTCAAAACTCAGCTTAATTAGTCGTCATTCAAGGATGAATGATCCCTAGGGGGAGATATTGTAACACCCCAGAATTTAGACCAGCTTTAAAAAAACCAGAACTCAGCAAAACTTAAGAAAATCCCATCCCCAGTCAAGCCCCCGGGCCGACATACGGGCATCATGGACAGGATGGCCCATCAGGGGTCCCTGAGGGAAAGGGGCAGAGACTCAGTGCAAGTTGACTCCAGCCAAATGGGGGACTCGATGAGCGTCGAAGGTCCAACGGGCCATCGGTCAACCCGTGAGAGGGAGCCAGCGCCCCAGTCCCAGCCTCCTTTGCCCCAACGGGAAAATCACCACGGGCATCACCGATGAGATGGGTCATGGTTCTTCCCATGGGAATGGTCAAGAGGTCCATCCAGGTCTGCCCCATGCCGATTCCCTGCCGATGGGCCATCGCAGGTCCGACGCTCGTCGAGCGGACCATCCGGCGGTAAGTTTTTGTGAAATTTTCAGTTTCAGTTACAAGCATTCTGGTCTTTTTCCAATTCTTTTAACTCCGATCCTAAGTAGTTTTGGGAGTAATTAATGGTTTTTTAACTCTATTTTCCCTCATTACTCCTAAATCATTCGACACTTAGCAATATCAGACAAAAATAAAGTGCTTTCTCTCAAGAACAAAGCAGAGGGTTTCCTCCAAGTTTCTCCCTAAATCCAAAGGTTCAACCGTAGAATCTTCCTCCAGGTATGTGGGATTTCACTAGTGAGTTCCTCCCACTCACTAGGTCCCTACAACTCAGTCAATTTCTGTAGTTTCTCCATGATTACTTAGACCTAAATCCTAGAGATTTCCTTGCTATTCAGATGCTATAATTTATATGATGCTTAGTTCATGTTCTTGGAGAATTAGCATAGTTTTATGTATAGAACTCAGAAACCCTAGCTTGTATTAATTTCAGTATTTCATAAATTATGCTTGTTAAGCAGATTAGTCAGACAATCATGCTTCAGAATTCGAATGTCATATCATTCAGAATATGTATGTTGCATTCTCAGATTTTATCAGTGTTTTGAGTTATCCAGTATTACAGTTGCATCTTTAGCTTTATATTCAGTTAGGAGTAAACTTAGCACCGAGAAGACAAAGGGATGAAGGCTCACCCGCTACTTTAGGCTAGACCTTTAGCTGCAGTGGTGAGTCCTCTTAGTTCGATGATGATAGACACGCTTTACCTTTTAGTCTTCTTATTTCAGTTTTCAGATTATTATAGTTCGATGGGGGTATGTCCCAGCAACTCACATCAGTTAGAGGCTTTCAGACATAGATTAGATTTAGCTTGAGTTGATAGTGTTGTTCTTCAGTTATGACTACACTCTTATATATTTTATATTCAAACATGTTTGTTTTGGGCTTTTCCCCACTTCAAATCTTAAACTGTTTTCAGCTATCGCACAGTATAAGCTTTTAACTTGAAATTGTTTAGATATGTTAGACCATGGGTTGGCTTGGAGTCACTTGTGACTCTAAGCACCGTGTTACATCTAGCGGGTAGCCTCGGGGTGTGACAATCCACCCTAGAGCTACAGCAACCTAAACTAAGGATAAATATGATATATCTAGTCTACAATCTCAAAAATGGCCAATCATTTCAAAAGGAGCAGTTTAAGCCAAATTCTACCCTACAACCTATGCTAACATTCATACAACTTATACAATATAAAATCTAACCTTGCTAAGACTAAAAGATGTAAATTGTAATCTATCTCAAGACCAAACTGCAATCACAAATCGTCACTCGTGTGCCTTCCCCTTTCAAATTGCCTTGGATTGCTGCCATGCTATCATAAATATATTCTAGGTATGAAAATGAGAATAATGACACCCATATTGATATAAAGAGTTTCAAGTCAGAAATTGGGTCAAAAATTGACTCTCAGAGCCTGCTAAAAAAATAAAAACTAACTCCACAATTATTCTCCCCACAAGGTAAGGAATGCATGCCCTACAGTTGGGCAAAAGTGAAGCATATTTGGACCTCAAATGGTCCAAAAATGTCACTTTAAATTGACGAAGAAATCATGAAAATAGAGCCCCAAAAATGTCAAGAACCGGTGCTTTTCTCTCTTATCAAAGCTCATAATAATGGAGAAATATGCTACACTTAGAGAGAAATAAAATAGATGATCATTTTTAAAAAAGACTCGGTGATCGTCGATCCTATGGTGAAATAATCAGAGGAGCAGCATCACAATGGCACATGGAACACCACAGGACTGGAGGTCAAAAGTAACTGCCAACTTTGGGGGTACGGCTCGAGCTCCACAGGAGCGGCTCTACCAAAGTGGTGAAGCTCCACAGGAGCGGAGGCTACTGACATCACTAGCCATCGCAGAGGCAGTTGCTCCGTTGTAGGAGAATCTTCACTGGTGCGAACCAAGCTCCATAAGTCCGGATGCACCATCACCAGCTGCACTAACAAAATAACAACACCAACAAGTCTATGAACAGACCCTCGAGATTCATTAGGAGTACCATGAACACAAACCAAACATGATACCCAACTGAAAATGGCATTTTGGATACAATGGAATTATCAAAATGACTAATGGAGTTCATCTTGATGAAATGTTGACCAAAGTTAACACTTTGTCAGTTTTACCTAAAAACCACCCAAGTACCCAAAATAAGTCCAGAAGCCTTGGGGCTCAAACCAAAGGTCTCACTAGTATAAAGTCTATGTTTCAGAGTAAACAGCACTAATAGAATTCTCATCTGAGCCCGTTTACTTTAAAAGTTGCCCAAAATCAAACTTTTCACTTATAAGAGTTTCAAAATAGGGAAACTTTTCTAAAACTCAATCGAACGCCTTGGGCAGTATGCCACACATCCCATCATGTCAAACTAACCATATAGAAGCTATTAAAAGGGTTGGAATGGTACAAATGCTCAAATACATTAAAATGATCATTAGGGTCATTACATGGCATGACAAGCATATCCTTTCTTACTCGTTTGAACCAGGCCAAAGGGTCCTCTTATTTAATATGCAACTAAAGTTGTTCCCTAGAAAGCTTAAGTTCAAATGGTCTAGTCCATTCGAGGTCGTGCAGATGACCCCCTATGGAGTAGTTGAGCTACGGAATGTAGACAAAATTGCCACATTCTTAGTAAATGGGAAAAGAATGAAGCACTACTAGGTTGAGCATGTGGATAGGAAAAATACCTTTATTGTCTTATTGAATGAGAGATTCTGAGGTGCATCATACTACGATGTTGAATCAAGCACTGCTCGAGAGGAAACCCATGATTGTAATAGTATAGAATAAAAAACAAAGAAGTACAAAATAAAATAATAAGAAAAACACACAAATATATGACGTGCCAAGACCAAAACTAAGGTGCTTGGTGAGAGGTAACCCACCTTTCTAACATTTGTGTTATTTTTGGTCCATGGAAGGTGCGAAAAGTTTTGGAAAAACCATCATCGGGCAAACTAAGGCCCAAAGTTAAGGTCATTACCAAAATGAGGGTCGGCGCCTGCGCCAAGAAAATTGGGTGTTAACCACGGTGATGTGGCTTGATGTTATCACATTGAGGCCCATGGTGCTTGAGAGTGGAAACTCTAGAGAGAGTAAAAAAACAATCCTCTATCGATATGGGTTCTGTGTTATAGTATTAAATCACTGAGATAGGTTAGCAGCGTGCCTGCTGGTTACCATATTCGGTAGGGTGCCGCACCCATCAATTTTTTTGCATAAATTTTGTAAAACTCATCGGGTCAACCCGACCTAGGGACTGTGTTTAAATATCCCCTCAATGAAATTTCCCCATTTTCTCATCCTAATTCATTGTATCGTGCCACCCCTATAAGAAATTCTCCCTCTGACATGCGATTAACACTCCAATTCTCAAGGCTTTCTTTATATTTTTGCTCATCTTCAAAGGCAGGTAAGAACTCCTAATTTCTTTATGTTGTCTTTATGATTTTTCCATCGCCCTAGTCAAAACATTGGGTGAACTTGGTCAAACTATTAGGACTTTGTTGTGGTAAGTTATGTGGAATTGACAAATGTTGTTTGGGTAGACATGATTTTGAAACAGTTGATCAGTCATACAAATTTAGGGCTAATTTGTTTAATTGAAACTGTGTGAACCTTAAAAAAAATAGGTTGTCACCTTTGTTTTATGTATTAATAAGTTAGTATTCTACCTACTTATTTCTCTCTTAATCTTATACTTTTGCTAGTACAAAGTGGAAAAATAGTGCAATTGACACGGATTACTTCTATTTTATAGGTTTCTGTGTTTTAGAAGTGTTTGGGAAGGATTCAAGTGAAAGCAAATCAAAATTATTTTAATTGGAATTGTTGATTACTGGAATAAAAATGTTCTACATGACCGCAAGGCAAAGTAATGCGACTGTGATGAAACAGAAGCCAAAGCTACGTGATCATGAGGTGATGTCACGCGACTGCGATAAAACAGAAGACAAAGCCTTGTGATCGCGAGGTGATGTCACATGAACGCGTTGAATGAATTAGCAGACTATCACGATTGCAAGGCAAACAATGCGACCACGATGAAGCAATTAGCAGCCACAGGGCAGATTTGGAAAATCACATTTTTGGAAACCCCATTCCACATAAAAGCACATCCCAGCCATTATGGAAAGATATTCTAGATTATTCACAATTATTCTTCAACCAACAACTTAGGGATATCTAGGGGAGCAATATCCTCCAACACCACTGGAGTGAACATTAGAAGGTTTTATTGTAAAATCTTTAGTTCCTTTCTTCAACTCTTGCTTTATATTGCTAAATTCATAGGTGTTGGTTTATTTGAGGTTTGGATATTGTGTTAGATATAAATAATATTTTGAGTGTGATTTATTATCTTTTGCTTTTACAGTTTATTAAATATTTTCTAGTTTATGAATTGGGTCTTTGATTCTTTAAGTAATCTTGTGCTTGAATTGATTCCAAATGGAGTGATCAACCCTTGGACTTTCCCCTTTTACCTTGATTTGGCTTGAAAGAGTGAATTTAGATGGGGAAAGGTTAATTAGAACTAACTTGAGGCTCTAACTCTAATTTAAGAAATTGTCTAGAAATAGTGATTCTAGTGTTGCCATAATTGGAAGAGCTTTGCTAACACTTGGTTGGGTTCCAGAGAACTGGTTGAGAAACATTTTCCAATGGTCGAGAGATGTTGGTAGATAATTGATTCTTCCAAGGCTTGTTTCATTTGACCCATGATTAATCTAGTTTGTATTTGATAAACTTTTAATGGATCGTATGGATTTAAAATAATACACATTCCCAAATCTCTCTTGCAATCCATGCGTTGGGAAGATTGGTCGACTTCGCACTTGCAATATCATTCATGTTTTCAACAACAAAACCCCCTAATCATTTTATTTCTCTTTCTCCTTGAACTTCAATAAGTTGTTTTAATTCTTCATTACCTCAATTGTGATTACATTGATCTCTATGGGATTGACCCCGACACCCATCGGGAATATAAATTTTGTTTTACTCTAACCATTGCAATCACCTCCTATTAGAGAGTGTATTTGAGTATTATCAAAAATGGCACCATTGGTGGGGAATAATTTGGTGTATTGAGTTAGTTTAGAATTTGAGTTTACTTACTCTAGTTCAAATTTGTGAATATTTTATTTTTTTTGTTAGTTTTATTTTGTTAATTGATTCTATGGCATCTCAAAATTTTAGAAATTTTTGTGGTCACAACCTTTATTATAATGATCCTTGTTGTTATTGTGGAGGACCCCACCCTTGGCAAAATTGTAGAATTGGCTCTAGGAGGGGGAGGTATTCACCATCTCGCTCCTATGATAGGCATAATTTCTATTTGTGTGGTTGTCGTAATGGACATTAGAGTGATTGCCCTAATGACCGTCCTCCTCACCCCTCTATGCTAACAATGTTGCTAGTGGTGCTTGTTATTTTAATAGGAATTATAACTTAGCAAGCGAAGAAGGTATATGTACCAAGCTCCAATCTCTCTTGGCCTAGCAAGATAGCATAGAAGAGGGTTTGAAGTCCATAATGCAAGGCTTCTTGGATACTAGAGCTAAGGAGGAAGAGGAGAAAAATCATACCACATAATCCATGATGGAATTGTCTACTCCTCTTGATCAAATTGGTGAAGAAGACCCTCCAAGCCTAACACATGAACATGTCTCAAACATTGGGCTCAATCAAATTCACTTTGGGGATGTTGAGGAAGACTTTCAAAATATGGAAACACCCATGAGTGAGTTTGTACTGGTTGTGCTTGAACCCAAACAAGAAGAAAAGCTTGAATTTGATGAGATTGTGAGCCAAGAATGGTTGTTAAATCGAGCTCACTAACTTGAAGCCTATGGGGATCAACGTGAAAGAATCTTACCAATGTTCGAGACATTTCTCAAAAGGCATGCCAAGAGAAGTCAAAAAGAGGGGTTACTTGAAATTGCTATCCGGAATTTAAACACCAAAGTGAATGTTCGTGTTGAAACATGCATGATTGTGGGTAGCAATTTTGAGTTATACCCTATTGAAGAAGAGGACACAAGGGATTCTCATGAAATAAAGGTGTTGTGGCAACCAACCATCCCACACATGAATCAAGATGCCAAGATCAAAAGAATGATACTAGAGTTGCAAGGCAAAGTTCAATGTTTCATCTTGAAAGACTCTAGCGTATTCAAAAGTGAGGATGTCATAAATGAGGAAAATTTGAGAATGGAGACACCCAAATCTCACTCAAACCATTTTCCAACCTTAAGTTTGATTGAATGGATGAAAGTCGAAGTAATCAAGATTTTGGAGGACCTTAGAAGGACGACGTATCGAGTTTTATCCATTTTTAAATTTGTTGTTGAAAGAAGGCAAAACGACATTCCTTACTTGAAGGCGAAAAGTGCGAAATGCGACACCAGGAGAATGGACTTCTTATATTCTAACCTTCACCCCATGATTGTCATCAAAAGTTTGATTCAAATTTGGATCGAAGGTTCAAATCTTCCAAGTGGAGATCTAAATGGTGACATATCTTGCATCGTGTTGCGATATTAAATTGAGCACTTGATGGGAGGCAACCCATCGTTTGAAATTTTTCTTTATGATTCACTTCACTTTTGGTTTCTTTTTTATTTGTTTTAGGTGCCCAAAGGAATGATAAGAGTACCCAAGTGTTAAGAACCACTAAAACACCTCTGAAAATGTGTATTTTACACCTAGAAGTGTACGCATCGCACATACCTTTTCATAAAGAACCAGTAAGCTGAGTGGAAAATCTATCCCATGTGAAGAGGGTGTGTTTTGCACCTAGAGTTGTGCGATTCACACCCGCCATTGCATGAGAAAATAGTGCACTGTGCAAAATGTTAGAACTTAGCATTCACTAATGCATCGCGATCGCGAGCCCTAACCATCGCGATTGCGATGAAGTAAAATTCCAGTAACTCTTCGCGACTACGAGAACTTTTCACGCGATCGCATGGAGTTAAGGGATTTTAATTCATATTGATCATGTGAAAAGTCCACGCGACCAAGATAAGTAGGGCAGTTTCCAGGTAATAAGTTCAAAAGGAACCATTTCACAAATAAGAAGAGGCTTTAAAACTTGGTTAGTCTTCTCCCCCTTAAGCACAAAAATAAAAATTCCTCCATCAAGTTTAATTTATAGTGTCTTAGTCGTGCATCTCAGAAGGTATGTGTTCCTTCTCCTATTCTCTATTTTAATTTATTTCTTTCTATCAAAAAATCAGTGACTTGAATGCCCAAGTGAGTGTGAATAGTTGCTTTCAAAACATGGGTGAATCGAGTGCTTTAACATGTAATTTTTGGGTTAAAAATTGGCCCTAATGGGGTGTGAAAGCAGTGGAACAAAAGGGTGCAAAGTACCTATTCGATGAAATGCCTGAACAAAAATTTTTTGGGCGAAGAAGATGACCATAATCGTGATGCCCAATCCCATGATCACGAGCAATAAATTTTCTAAACTTTGCAATCGTGATGCCAAATCCCACAATCGCAAAGAACAAAATCTTTGAAAAATATAAATTGGCCTTCGCGATCATGATGAAAAAATCCCGCAATAGCAATGACCATTACTAGTAGTCCCAAAAATAGTAGCTTTGCCCAGCTCTGTTCGGCATCATTTTGGCTCATTTCTTTAGCCTAAACATGTCTCAACACATTGTTTGACATTCCCATAGTAATGTTATACATTGTTATTCCTCGTGTAAGTACTTAAAGCTTGAACATGGCTCTGGCATCTAATGAAATTGAAAAAGATGATGCCAACCAAGTGGCCAAAAAGGAGTATATTGATTAAGGCACCTTCATCTTCCTCAAATGCTCCCAATTATATAATCGTCACTTGATAAAACTCATCACAAGGGAGCGAGGCATTGTGTTGGATGGTTAGGAAGATAAATGGGCTGACTTCTATAGAAAGTTGGTCACAAGTGGGTGGATATGCTTTGCCACCCAGCCTATCAAGACAAACTTTACTATGGTTCGTGAATTCTATGCTAATATGGTCGAGACGGACTTTGCGAATGACTTGGTTGTCACGGTTTGGGGAAAGCTAGTGTAATTTGATCCAGAGTTGATCAATGCCTACTACAACATCCCAATTACTGATAATGCAACATTCAAAGCTCGGGCTACAGAATTGGGGACCGATTGGTTTGTTCAAAATCTACATAATGGCACGGTCCTGCAATGGATAGCTTTGAATATGATGATTGAGTCTTTTGAGTTCACCCTTGAAGCTCGAACTTGGCTTTCTATCATCTGTGCCCGAATCATGCCTTCCAAGAATGAATCGGATGTGACACCTGAAAAAGTGGTAGTTATTTATGTTATAATGAAGGTCCTCCCTGTGAATATGGGGCAATTGATTGTGCAAGAGATTCATCAGGTTCTGCTAGAAAGTAGCAAAAACTTGTTCTTTCCTTCTTTGATCACATACTTATGCCACCAATCCGGGGTTCAGAAAAAGGATGGCAAGAATGAAAGGAAGCCAAAAAAAATGATTCACCCACTGAAGAAGAGAGGGGCCAGGCAAGCATTGAAGAAGAGGAAGATCGATGTGGCTTCACTGTTATTTGGTTTATTCTTTGGGTCCAGTGAGGCACTTGAGTCAGTCGTTACTGCTGAGGCTATTGGTCTACTCAGGATTGGGACCCTGACACTCGGCCACATCTCTAGCTAGGTTTATGGCATGGATGTCCAAATTTTCCATATTGTAGCGGGTCTACCTTCAGGTTTGGGAGAGAGTTCCACCATACCAGCACTTGGTCATTCATCCTCTACTACTTCGAGTGGCCCTACACTAGCTAGTGTAGTGAGAGAGCAGTAGTATGTTAAGGAGAGGTTGGAAAAGGTATAGAGGTGACAAAAAAAACAGACAGATCATGATAGAAAGTAAAGCAAAATCCTCACTAAGATAATGAGCACTTTGCGGAAGTTATGTGAATCTGAGACTGAGGATGATGCTAACGAGGTAGATTGGGTCCTTTTTGTGCCTAGAAGCTCTGGTTCTGAGTGACACCCTTCAGGGAGCCCCTTCAAACTTATCTCTTATTTTGATACAGTGAGGGCACTACACTGTTTTAGTTGGGGGTGGTATGTTGGACCGCACTTTATCTAGCTTGCTTTTTTTGGATATTATTGTGCCATTGACGGGCTTGTTTTGATTGTTTTGGATATTATTGTGCGCTTGCCGGGCTTGTTTATTTTGATGTTAGATATTGGTGTGCCCTTGTCGGGTTTGTTTTGATATTATATGCCCTCGTCGAGTTTTGTTATGGCTATGGATGAAGTTGATGGTTTAGTTCTTTAGTTTTCTTTACTTTTAGATTCTTTGATTTCTTTCTTAGTTGGATTTGTTGGATATTTTAGAGCCAGGGGAAGTCTGAGTACCCGATAGGCTAAGTTGAAGCTTGTGTTTTGGGTTGAGTATATGTGTTGGTGAATTCTGAGTAGCCATATCAATTTACATAGATGAATTGGCCCAATGATAGATTGAGTGACGTCATTCTTAAGGGCAAATCATCTTTTGAGATATTAGGAACATTGACTTTTTTGGTACTAATGGAGTTAGTCTTGCATGCAAATTGAAATAAGCACACCCCTCTGAAATTTTTTGAAATGTTGCATGGCAAATAATGATGTTTGTGACAACCCCTTTAATCTTTTTATGACTCTTAACTCATTAGCGGTGATAATTAGAATTGCAGAATGTGACTCTATTTGTTCTTGTTTAGGAAGTGAAATTGACCCTTCTTGAATGATTCACATGCCATGTGTGGTGAGATTTTGTTAAATAATTCTTGTACTTGATTGTGTTAACTAGAACATGCCCGGTTAGTCTTTCAATGCTAGTCTTGATTGCTTTTGGTTGGGGATATGATCTTAGGTCTTCTTTGTGATTTTTGGAAGCCTACTTAGCCTTAAAAGCCTACCATTGCACTAAATATATCACTAGTGACCCCATTTGAGCTTAATGCCTTTTCTTTGGCAACCTCACTACAAGCCTTGGACCATTTTGAAAATGAATCCCTCTTTTGAACCTTCCCTCCTTGAACTCTATAAAAGTAAATTTGAGGCTAAAATCTTAAGTTTGGGGGTGATTAAGAAACACCTTGGAGGAAATGAGCAATACATAATGGTTTGTGGCAAGCTTTAAAATAAATTGTTAAAGAAAGGATTAAGTTGAAAATAAATGCAAAAATGAGAAAAAGAAAGAAATCCTCCAAGGTGAATAGAATGATAAAAATTGGGGCTTCAAATGAAATAAGTGATATAGTGTTTTGTGTTGCATGAAAATGATAAAGAAATGTCTTTGGTTTTGAATTGAAAAATTTGTGTAGTGTTTGAGGAGGAGGTAGCCACTTTAATCCCAAATGCTTATCCTACCCTTTCCCAAACCTACAGTACAAGCTTAGAAAAGTCCTTTGAGATCTCTGACCGATTGTTTTTGAGTTAGTGGTGAACGAAAATAAGGGCAATCTTATGGTTGATACTTGTAGTACCTGAAATTCTTTGTGAGTGTGAGTGTTGGTGAATTTGTCCCTTGTGTTATCTTTGTACATAATGTGTTTTGGGACTTTCGTTCTTGTGAGGGCATGCGAATTAGGGTTGTTGGTGAGATTGATAAATTCCGAAAATGAGTTAAATGAGCATGTTTGGTTGACTAGTGGTTTTGAGTCACTTCTTGAAGATTGATTGTTGACACTTGGTTGTTTTTATAGTCCCATTGCATCCTTGAATTGTGTTTTGAATAGAGGAGATTGTTTAGATAAAGTTAACATGTGATTGACTAAACATTAGTACCAATCAAGTCATGCTTAGTGATTGAAATGGATTTTCCTTGGCTTATAGTGATGTCATTGTACTTGTGTTGTGTGTCTCTTAAATTAGAATTTTGAGTTTTTAGGACAAGCAATAGTTCAAGTTTGGGGGTTTAATAAGTTGGTATTCTACCTACTTATTTAGCTCTTAATCTTATGCTTTTGCTAGTACAAAGTGGACAAATAGTGCAATTGACACGGATTACTTCTATTTTATAGGCATCTGTGTTTTAGAAGTGTTTGGGAAGGATTCGAGTGAAAACAAGTCAAAATGATGCTAATTGGAATAGCTGATCACTGGCAGTAAAATGTGCTACGCGACTGCGATGAAACAAAAGCCAAAGCTACGCGATTGTGAGGTGATGTCATGCGACTGCGATGAAATAGAAGACAAAACCTTGCGATCGCAAGGTGATGTCATGTGACTGTGTTGAAGGAATTAGAAGACTATCATGATTGTGAGGAAAACTCATGCGACCGCGATGAAGAAATTAGCAGCTACAGGGCAGATTTGAAAAATCATATTTTTGGAAACCCCATTCCACATAAAAGCACATCCCAGCCGTTCTGGAAAGATATTCTATATTATTCACAATTATTCTTCAACCAATTCATCCTTAATCTTAGAGTGAACAACTTAGGGCTATCTAGGGGAGCAATTTCATCCTCCAACACCATTGGAGTGAATATTGAAAGGTTTTATTGTAAAATCTTTAGTTCCTTTCTTCAACTCTTCCATTGTATTACTAAATTTATAGGTGTTGGTTGATTTGAGATTTGGATATTGTGTTAAATATAAACAATATTTGGGTGTGATTTCTTATCTTGTGCTTTTACAATTTATTAAATATTTTCTAGTTTATGAATTAGATTTTTGATTCTTTAAGTAATCTTGTTCTTGAATTGATTCCAAAGAGATTGATCAACCCTTGGGCTTTCCCCTTTTACCTTGATTTGGCTTGAAAGAGTGAATTTAGGTGGGGAAAGGTTAATTAGAACTAACTTGAGGATCTAACCCTAATTTAAGAAAGTTTCTAGAAATAATGATTCTAGTGTTGCCATAATTGGAAGAGCTTTGATAACACTTAGTTGGGTTTGAGAGAACTGTTTGAGAAATATTTGCCAATGGTCGAGATATATTGGTATATAATTGATGCTTCTAAGGCTTGTTTTATTTGACCCATGATTAATCTAGTTTGTATTAGATAAACTTGTAATGGATCGATTGAAGTAACACCAATTTCCAAATCTCTCTTGCGATCCTTGCGTTGAGAAGATTTGTAGACTTCGCACTTGCAATATCGTTCGTGATTTAAACAACAAAACCCCCCCCAATTGTTTTATTTCTCTTTCTCCTTGAACTTCAATAAGTTGCTTTTAATTCTTTATTACCTCAATCGCGATTACATTGTTCTCTGTAGGATCGATCCTGACACTTGTCGAGAATAGAAATTTTGTTTTGCTCTGATGATCGCAATCACTTTCTCTTTGAGAGTGTATTTTAGCATTATCATGTATCATTGTGGAACTACGTATTTGATAGAAGGTATTTGAGACGTGGTGTAGTTAATGAATTTTGTGAAAAGCGGAAGTCTAAGAACCAGCAAAATGAGGCTAGAAATATCGTGCTAGAGAATTAAGTGTGGGGTCGTTTCAACCTCCCCTAGAATCTTAATCTTGCTAGTCATGTAAGAACTAGCTGATTTGGTGTTTCTTATTGTGCAAGAACAGTGGCCCCAAAAGCGAGCAAGGGTAAAGGTGTTTCATAAAGTCAGGGTAACAAGAGCTCTCGGATGGGACAAGCTCTCAATCACAGGCTGCCTATCCAAAGCCTTTGAGGAAGTTTGGGTTGTTATGGGTTGAAAAAATATGGGAAGAAGTGGTTCAAGGAAAATAAGGAGTCCAAATACTTCCTGGATGAAAAGATTGATCGAGTTAGCCTGGCAGCTGACCGCTTATCCTTGAGCGAGTGCAAAATCTTGTGTTAGAGCTCATCTTTTATGATCCCACGGAGTGCAATTTGAATCTGGTCAGGGAGTTCTATGCAAATTGGTTCTCGCAGAGATAAAGAAACTAAGTGAAAATACGAGGCCAAGTCATGGAGTTCACATTATCTACTTTGAACTATCTACTCGATACCCCGAATGTGGACCTATATCCATTGAGGGAGCTGAATATTAGCCCATCATATAGAGACATTTTCCATACTTTATGTGGTGCGAGATCAGTTTCTAGGTGGACTTTCCACCTCGAGAAGGGAATTCATAACACCTTTCTATTTGCTCACCTGACTAGAGAGGCTCATGTTTGATTAAAGATTATTTGTTACTATCGCATTCTGGGTATGCACATGTCCTATATCACTCATGATCGGGTTTGTTTGGTGTATGCTTTGATGAAGGGCAGTATGCTTTGATGAAAGGAAGGTTGATCAATGTAGGTGATATGTTGAAATTGTCAATGAGAAAGTCATGGCTACACAAGGGTCATAGGTATGCATTCGGGGGTCTTATGACCCAATACTTGAGAGATTTGCAGGTCAAGGAAGAGGATGAGGATTATAAGCCTCTGTTGACTATTACAGTAGTCAATGTGGCAAAGACAAAGAATCCTAACACATAACATGGTCCTATTCTTACCATTGCTGAGCATTATGCTAGGAATGACAATTATGATATCCATATGTATGGCATAGCCAGGTTTAACTTGGAGTGTGGAGGCCGACCACTAACCCAGGAGGATCTAGCTGAGTTTGATTTGACCTACCCACTAAATGAGCGTGTGAAGGCACTGAGTAGAGTTGGACCAGGTTATCAGGAGCCGATGGATGATGACATTCCCACCAATGTAGAGTAGGCTAGAGAGGACTCTGACTTAGAGTCAGATGAGTCCAATGGTGTGGATTCAGAGATGGGGGACCCTGCATATAATCCCACCGATGATGATGAGTAGTGTCCCAGGAAGTTCTTTTTCTCTCAACCCTTTTTTTATTTTGTATTGTTTGGAGCACTGGGGACAGTCCTAGTATTTAAGTGTGGGGTAGGGGAAATAGAATTTTTGTATGATTTTCTTTGCTATATCTATTGAGTAGGCTTGGGTCTCATGGTCATTGTAATTTCTCTATATGTTCATTATTATCGAGTTATATTAACTTTAGTGTAGGGTCCTTTTATCGTGTCTTTGATACTTTGTGTTGTGATTGGATTGTGGGTTGAAATTTAGTTTAAGACTCCTGATATGTTATAGCTAGTAACTTCTATTTTGTTTCCATCTCTTTAAGTGATCATTAGTTATGTTTTAATTTTTGTAGAAATTTTTTTGTTTTAAGGTTTGGTTCCTCGGCTTTTATTTTTGGTGCTTTTCCCGAGGATAGTCTCTCTAAACTGAATAGATTTCTTTAGGTTTGTGTTAGTCATAAGTAGTGACTATTCCCTATGATGGATGGATTACGATGGTCTTAAGGGAAAATTAGTCATAGGAGCATAGAAGTAGAACTCATTTCATCACTAGTTTAACATGTAACACTCTGCTTAGGCATTCGCTAGACATCATGGGTAGTTTGCTTAAATGATGCAAAAAAAGTAAGTAGAGACACATAAACTCTTTCATTGGACTCAAACATGAAAAATATTGGCGTAATAATGAAAGTTCATTCAATTTGGTTATGCATGAATATGTTGATTTTAGGAAACTACTTTGTTTATCATGGTGCCATGAGTGGTGAGAATTTATTGAGTTTCTTACATATGTGTCATCTAGTACTTACCCCGCATGTGTATGATATTTTACTTTGTGTCATGATTGTGGAAAATGATAAGGGCATTTCTTTGTGAGCCTAATTCTTTTTACTCTTGTTTAGGCCTCCTTAACATTATCCTTCGTTAGCCTCTTTGAGACTAATAGACTATTTCTTTGATTTGCCATATTAATAGCCTATGTCCCCTTCATTTGCATGACCTCACTCTAATTTGATCCAAAAGGTTCCCTAATGCACTTTGGGATTGAGAAGTCCAAAAATGAGCTGGAATAAAAGAAGAGGAAGAAAAGTTAAGGGAGGTGTGTGTGATAAGAAAA
Source organism: Jaltomata sinuosa (assembly GCA_003996215.1). NCBI lineage: Eukaryota > Viridiplantae > Streptophyta > Magnoliopsida > Solanales > Solanaceae > Jaltomata > Jaltomata sinuosa. The sequence continues at coordinate 43,176 of QJPP01001113.1, forward strand.
ATAAATTGATGTGTTGCCTTTGTGAAAAGTAGTTCCATGTTGTTAGTAGGGAGGAGAAGAAAAAAAAAAGAGAAAAAGGTGACTTACATATCCTTGCTAATTGTAATGACCCTTCCGGTCATTTACACATTTTTGCCTTTCTTGTACCATTAGAGCTTACTTGTAGCGGCCCAAGTCATTTATGGCTTGTCAGGACCGGTAGTTCGGTGTCTTGACCATTTGTTTGGTCGTTATGGTTGTTCCTCATTTTAGAGCTTCAACTTTGGAAATCATTGACTTCCATCAACATTCTTGGTAATACCAAAGAATTAGACCAAGGTTCTAGGTCAAAGGAATCCTTACTCGAAAGTTTGAGTTAAAGAAATGTCTCGTGTAACACCTCACCTGTTTGGAAGGTTTAAAGTAACCCGTGCCTTTGGGGTAAAACTAATAGTTTCTAATATACTAAGAAGGATGTGTTATGATATATAATAATTGCAAAATGATCGTATGATAAGTTTTGAAGTCAAGCAAGTTGCGAAACAAAAGTCGAAAAAAGTTATTGTAAATTCCTTTAAGGAATTCTCTTCAAATTTGGGTTAAATGTCTTGGAGTGTTTCTCACTATATATAAAGCGTTAGTGGGCCCTCAATATACCAAATCGAAGGTCTACGAGTCTAATTTCCAGCACACTAAACCGTTCATCCATACAACTTAAGAATAGAGAGATATTCATATTTTCGTAAGACTGCGCAAACAGACACGTCAAGGTGGGGCTCACATCCTAAGTCGGTTTAGCTTGATAAAAGCTGATTTATCTTCGTTTTAACTCAATATTTTCACCCAAAATTCACTGAAAATCAGAGGGAAAGTCCCTAGATAATCCATAGACTTTGATCCTTTCAATTCGGAAGTTTAACGGAAGTTGCTCTACGTCGCGAACTAGTCATTTTGGTGAAGTTTGTCCAGTCGATTTCATGGCGTATCTTCATTGGTGTTGATGCAGCGAGCTAGCAGGTGTTTTCTGAGTATTTGGCAGTAGCTATGGAGTTATTTTGGCGAGGTATGGATCCCGTACACTTATCTATTTGTTGGATCAAGATTTTAAGCTTCTAGTTATAAAAAGTTGTTGTTGCCGATATCTTGTAGTAGTTTCTTGTTGAATTTGTATCCGGTTGTTGTTCCTGCAAGGAGGCAGATTGTTTAGAATGGAATATTGAATACTTTTGTCTAGGAAATCTCTCCCCTACGATCCTCTTTCGTAATTACATGTTCTAGTATCATTTTTACAGCTTTCCGAGCCACGAAGTGGTGTTTTGGATATTGTGGCTTTGGACAGCCCCTTTATCTTATTATGTTTGGTTATTGTTGTGGTGTTCTGGTTGTGGTAAGGTGCTGGAGGGATTGGTAAATTGTGCGATTCTTTTTGGGATCGCATACGATAGTGATTGGATTGGACAACGTGAAGTACGCCTTGAAATAGTACCTCGGGAGCTCGTCGCTCCTTTGAGATGTGGTTAACATATTGTTGTCGGATTTAGCTGCCATTTATTATTGATATTGGCCTCATTTTATAATTTTGAGTTGGCTGGTCGCGAGTATGACATTAACACCTTATCAAATGGCTATGGCTCATTCTTGCAGCCTTGTCGATTCTAGCAATTATTCCATTACCTTGGTTGGTCAGGCTTCATAGAGACGCATTTGGGACTTCAGTTGAAAGTTTTTTGTGATTCGGAGCATCCCGGAGCAGTTTGAGCCTGGACGATGTCGTTCCCGCAGCTAGTCATCAGATGACAGGTAGTTTATGGCTTTCCCTACCTAGACTCTGCGTATATAGGCTATAACTTCATTAATTAACATCCTTGGGTGGGTTATTATAGGTTGGTACACCAGACCTTGTTCGTCCGCTATTTTATGCATTGTTTGTAGTATTCGCGTAGTATTTTATATTACCCTTATGGTCCTGTGTGGCCTTGTATTGACTCTAGAACATAGATGGTGGGTTATTAGGGGAATTTCTGCGAGACCCGGACATAGAGATGATACTTTTAGGCTGGTTATGTCTGCTGAGTAGCTGATGGGCCTGTGTAGGGCTAATAGGAGTTGTTGTGAGCCATTTGGCTACTTTACATTTGTGTGCAAGCATATCATCCATGAAAAATATTTTCCCTGCATGTTTTACTACAGTTTTGGTTGCGAGCCACTACAAACAGTTTTTCCTAAATCTGCATGGCCCCGGGGGCCCATTTTTGGTACTGTTGATGATAGAAAAGGGAATTTTTGGATGTTTTTGCACTGATTTTATTACTGGTAGTAGTCTCTGTGGGGAAGAGCATCAGACTTGATTTTATTACTGACTAGTCTCTGCGGGGAAGAGCACCAGAATTGATTTTATTACTGATACTAGTCTATGTGGGGTAGAGCACTAGACTTGATTTACTACAGTTTTAGACCCGGTTATGCCCGGGCACCCTTGGAGGGGTTTTTGAGGCATTTTTTACTACTTTAGTCCTAGACAGGGTCTGGGCATGCATATTCGAGACTGGGTCTCTATCTTGATCCTGGACTTGCTTCCAGATGACATGTATTGATACTGAGTTTTAGTATAGGGTCGGGGACCTACATGGACCTTGCCACTCTTGGTCTGGGGCTTTGGGTTGCGTGTGACAGAGGGAGAGGTATACGATGGAGTAGAGGTATACGGGCTGAGACCTTTCATGAAACCTACCTGTTGGGCCTGATTGGCACCGAAGGAGGTACATACAGAGGTTCTATTTCACACATCATATCATATCATGCATTGGATTCCACCCTTGTTTGATGTGTGTTCAGTGTACGCTCTAATATTATGGGATGTCGGGGGGTTTGCTTTCACTTGATTGTGTTCCTCGGTTGTATGGGCGGCTGTTGGGACTGTAGGTAGACTATATTTACTCCTGCCTTTATTTAGAGCTTGTCTTGGTACTCGGTTAGTGAAGGATTATTATGGTTAACCTGTTGAGGTTTCGATTGTGGGATGTCTGATTATTGTGAGGTCTAGGGAGTCGTATCTTATTGAGGCACTTTTGTGTGGCCTTATGGGCAGTGTGTGAGATTCTGGTGGGAAGATCAGTGGTATCTCTCAATTATTGTGGTCTAGTTATTTCATCCTAGAGTGGTACTTGTGAGGTAATTATCTGGTTATGCTATAATGTGATTGGATTGGTGTTATGATTTCCTTATACTTGTTGATTCCATTTTGAGTATGTGAGACTGTTCTCCATCTTTTCCTTTTACTTGAGGTTATCGGTATACCGCCATTTTTCAACTCTCTCTCTACTTACTTTTATTGTTGTATAAGGACTCCAGGTGCGTTCTTCTTTCCTTCACTTGTGATTCTCTGTAATTATATTTTCTGTGCTAGCATGTTTTACTTATAGCTTTTGGTTGTATATTCTCTGTGCTAGCTCCTTGTTCCTTCTTTGTTGCTTCAGTGACTGATTTCTTGCTATCTGTTACTTACTGCTTTTATATCTTATAGGCGCTCAGTCGGCCGATGATGCCTACTAAGTACCCATGATTTTGGTGCTCATACTATACTTCTGCACTTTTTGGTACAAATATTAGCTGAGCTTTCACTATTAAATGCGTTGGAGACTCGTGCAGCTTTTCGATCTTCGAGACTAAGGTGAGCACCTGGTGGTCAGGGCTTGTCTACATCTCATCTTTTGTACTGTTACTCTTTGTATATTCGGAGATAGTTGTAGTTATCATTTTGTTACTTCTAGCACTTGTATTCTATTAGAAGCTTTTGTACTGTCGATACCAAGTCTTTGGGTTGATTTAGTTTCATTATGTATATATTTGGGTAAATTGCTTCCGCATTGTCTTATCCTTATATTCTGCTTCTGCTTATCTCAGCTTATTGAGAGTATTAGTTAGGTAGTAGCCCATTACTAGTTGTTTCGAGCTACGGGGATTGGTTCGCCTACTGGGGGGTTGTAGGTGCCATCATGACCTAAGAGATCGGGTCGTGATAGCTTGGTATCAGAGCTCTAGGTTCACTGGTGTCATGGTACAGAAGTAAGTGTCTAAGTAGAGTCTCACGGATTGGTACAATAACGTCTGTATCCTATCTGCGGGAGGCTACAGGGCATTGTTAGGAAAAGTTTCATCTTCTTGGCTCCTCATCGTGCGATCCTGGCTCTATTGACTTCTAAACTTTGGTTGTTCATTCATTCTGAGATGCCTCATACGAGTACGATAGTGGTTGGTGCCGAGGCTTCTGTGCCTTTTGCTTTAGTGCTTCCATCAGTGCCAGGACTCTAGAGTGAGGGTTTACCGCACTAGATAGGGGGTGTGGGGTCAGCCCAACCTTTGATTAGATTTATAGCAACCTCAGTTCTTCAGAACACTGTGGCTAGGACTCTGAGTCCTCTGGTGAGTGTTTCAGTACCTGGTTCTGCGAATTCTTTTCAGTTAGGGTTGAGCTTCTAGTTTTTTAGCAGGGTTGTCTGTCTGTATTCGAGTACGAGGCGAGATTTTCCCATCGGACTTCATCTGGTAGAGGCTGTTTTTAGTGTGGTAAGCATGGGCACTTTGCTAGGAATTTCTCCACGATTGTGTATCCCAGACAGCCTAGTTATTATCATTGTGGAGAGATTTGTCACTTTTATAGAGCTTGTCCCCGGCGAGGGCCGGTTAGGCCTTCAGTTATTACTACTCAGTCCAGAGTTAGATCCCGTCAGCTTAATGCTCTTCTTGGTGGGCCAGAGGTAGAGGTTCCTGACACTGCTTCTCCAGGTCAGGCTTTTGCTACCTTTGACTTATGTTAGTCTCGCTCGTGTTGCGACTCTATCCCTTCTGTCATGTAATTGCTTATATGCCTACCTGCTACTTGTTTAAGTTGTTTGGCTACTTGAATTGTAGTATTGATATGTTGTTTTATTGGTAGTTTATTCTTTAGTAGTGGATAGGGGTAAGTTAGCCTTGAGAGGTGTTTTCCCAGAGTTGTAGCTCGTGGGTAGTTCTTGTTAGTCTGTTTCTAGTTGGTTTATCCCTGTTTCATTGTGATTTTGGACTTGTGGTTGAGTTTCCCTTGTTGAACGTACTTGATGGTTGTTGCCTAGGCCGTTATCTAGCGTGGCTAGAGATCCGTGTGATGGTTTAGTGTATTACCGGTAGTTAGGTCGGAGTTGAGATTTTGCCTCAGTTGGGAGATATTGGTTATGCTAGTGTGCATCGATTGGTTTGGTCTCCTGAGTGTCTAGAGTCGACCCTCTTTGTTGATTAGTTTAGGAGGTTGGAAGGTATGTGGGTTGTTCCCATAGTCTCCTCCACTTTCTGGTCCGTTGGGTGTTTTGTTGTATCCCTAGCTCCAGTTGGAATGAATCTTGATCGTAGTTCTTTTGATGAGCTATGGATGTTGGCATCGTGATTGGGAATTGACTTTAAGCAATTCTGACTAAGTGTTGATCGTAACCTCATGGTTGGGTTGTATTTGTAAGCATTTTGGGTGAGTTAGGCTTTCGGCCTATTCTTCTCCTGCCTTATTGAATTTGACGTGTAGCTATGAGTAGTAAGGTAATGGATTCAGGTTCTTATTCGATAAAGGATTTTTAAGGTTTAGTATGTGCTAAGGAAGGATTTTTGTTTAGTTGAAAAAGAAGGGAGATGACTCTTTGTTTGTTTTTATGTGTCCTCGTAGTTGCCTGAGGTGGTGATGAAGGTTTGCTTTGAGATTGTGTGTCGGTGATTTGATTCAGCCATCTACACATTGTCGTGGGTTTTCCATCGATTGGTTTTTGTTTCAGTAGCAAATGCGGTGTTGGAAACTTGCATATTCAGGCCTAGTTAGCTTGGGTTCTTAAAGTTTCATTGGCAGCATACGGGTTCGACCAAGGCTTTAGTTGGTAGTTTTAAAAGTTGGGGTTCAGAATCATGGCTTGGCAGGTTACATCAGATGGTTCGTGGCAGTTTCTATTTGGATGCAGCATCCTAGTGCCGAGAGGCAGTGGGTGGGGGCAACTTAGCTTCTTTACTTCAGTTGTGGATGCGGCTATTGGCCTTGGACACCTAGTCCTTGGCTAACCTCTGCAAGAGGCAGGATATTCTAGATTTCAGCAGTGTTCTAGTTAGTACGAGGTCCTTCTACCATGGTTGGACAGACTCAGCGGTGTAAGTTTGAGCTTCAGTAGTGGTATATGCTTTATGTGGTCAGCTTGTGCGAGTTGAGACTAGTGACGCTATTTTGAGTTTTGATGATACATAGAGACTAGTAATCATCATTTGTTTGTCGAGGATTTGAAAGCTTGTTTAATTGATTCCTCTAGAGTTGTTGTTTATGTGGGGTTCCAGTGTTGGTTAGACTCGGTCAGTATGGACTAGAAGTTCGTTAGGATATATGCTTCGAAGTGGTTGGTTGTTTGCAGAACCAGTAGAGCGGTTAATTCGAGCCAAAGGAATGAATTTAAAGTATATGCAAAACTTTCTATGGCTAGATGGTAACTTTGAACCCCAGGCACCTTTTTCCTTTGCCTTCGGGGTGTTTGGACTTGATATTCGTGGCATGGTGGACTTCTTCCTGAGGTGAGATTCGTAAGGAGATTTCACATTCAAATGGTGTTCGAGTGTTCGGAGTAGCAGCAGTGTTTTCTAGAGTTGGGAGCTTGGCTCATGGTTATAGACTTCGTGGTAGGCTTACCATACTTCTTGCAGGATCGTGGTTTTGGTTTGGATATTTTGGGTAGGTTGCCCTGGTTTATTCACTTTTAGTTGATTCAAACCTGGCACGGTTCAGTTAACAAGTTCGATGTTAGCAAAAATGTTTGTTCGTTGGTTGATGGTCAGTCAGGGCATGTAAGTTTAGTTTACAATGATATGCTATGGGTTGTTATCATGGATGGCTAAGGCTAGTAGCTTATATCTTGGCTTGAAGTGAGTTTGAATAAAATGGGTGACTTCGTTCATGGTAAAGTATAAGTAGGAACTATGGATCTCCGGTGTGTCAGTTGATGTTTCGAGGGTGGTTTGGGTGTTCGACTTGTATGCAGCTTCCGGTTTATGGTGCTAAAGGATTCAGTTTAGAATTTAAAAAAGGGAGTTTTGTGGAACAGCGGGTTCATGAGTTAGAGTTTTGGGTTGATGGATTTTCTGGTAAACTTGGTATGGTTTTGAGGATTCGAGTTCTGTGTGTTGATAGCCTTGGTGATCTGGTTTCGGTGTTGTGTAGGTGCTTTTTGGTTAAGATTCTCGAGGTTCAGTTTGGGTTGGCAGATCTTTGGAGGTTGAAATATAGCTTGGCGAGTAAGAAATTAAGGCTTGTTTCTGTTCTGTTGGGTGTCTCCCGGTCGTGAAGGCTACTCGGGTTGTCCGAGCGAGTAGTGCGGGCGTGGTATCTGCTGTTCTTAAATCTCTGGTATTTTCTTCCTTCCTGACTTTCGAGGACGAAAGTCTTTTTAGTAGTGGATGATGTAATGACCCTTCCGGTCATTTACACCTTTTCTCCTTTCTTTTACCATTAGAACTTACTTGTAGCGGCCCAAGTCATTTATGGCTTGTCGGGACCGGTAGTTCGGTGTCCGAGCCGTTTGTTTGGTCTTTATGGACGTTCCTCATTTTAGAGCTTCAACTTTGGAAATTGTTGACTTCCGTCAACATTCTTGGTAATACCAAAGAATTAAACCAAGGTTCTAGGTCAAAGGAATCCCTTACTCGAAAGTTCGAGTTAAAGAAATGCCTCGTGTAACACCTCGCCCGTTTGGAAGGTTTAAAGTAACATGTTCCTTTGGGGTACGACTAATAGTGTCTAATATACTAAGAAGGATGTGTTATGAGTTATTATAATCCAAAATGGTCGTATGATAAATTTTGAAGTCAAGCAAGTTGCGAAACAAAAGTCAGAAAAAGTTATTGTAAATTCCTTTAAGGAATTCTCTTCAAATTTGGGTTAAATGTCTTGGGGTGTTTCTCCCTATCTATAAATATTTAGTGGGCTAACTCTCCCAATATATCAAATCTAAGGTCTACGAGTCTAGTTTCCAATGGACTAAACCGTTCATCCATACGACTTCAGAATAGAGAGATATTCACATTTTTGTAAGACTGCGCAAGCAGACACGTCAAGGTGGGGCCCACATCCTAAGTCGGTTTAGCTTGATAAAAGCTGATTTCCTTTCATTTTAACTCATTATTTTCACCCAAAATGCACTGAAAAGCAGAGGGAAAGTCCCTAAATAATCCATGGACTTTGATCCTTTCAATACGGAAGTTTAACGGAAGTTGCTCTACGTCGCGAACTCGTCATTTTGGTGTAGTTTATCCCATCGATTTCATGGAGTATCTTTGTGGGTGTTGATACAACGAGCTAGCAGGTGTTTTCTGAGTATTTGGCAGTAGCTATGGAGTTATTTTGGCGGGGTATGGATCCCGTACACTTATCTATTTGTTGGATCAAGATTTTAAGCTTCTAGTTATGAAAAGTTGTTGTTGCCGATATCTTGTAATAGTTTCTTGTTGAATTTGGATCTGGTTGTTGTTCCTGAAAGGAGGCAGGTTGTTTATAATGGGATATTGAATATTTTTGTCCAGGAAATCTCTCCCCTACGATCCTCCTTCGTAATTTCATGTTCTAGTATCATTTTTACAGCTTTTCGAGCCACGAAGTGGTGTTTTGGATATTGTGGCTTTGGACAGCCCCTTTATCTTATTATGTTTGGTTATTGTTGTGGTGTTCTAGTTGTGGTAAGGTGCTGGAGGTATTGGTAAATTGTGTGATTCTTTTTGGCATCGCATACGATAGTGATTGGATTGGACAACGTGAAGTACGCCTTGAAATAGTGCCTCGGGAGCTCGTCGCTCCTTTGAGATGTGGTTAACATATTGTTGTTGGATTTAGCTGCCATTTATTATTGTTATTGGCCTCATTTTATGTTTTAGAGTTGGCTGGTCACGAGTGTGACATTAACACCTTATCAAATGGCTATGGCTCGTTCTTGCAGCCTTGTCGATTCTAGCAATTATTCCATTACCTTGGTTGGTCAGGCTTCATAGAGACGCCTTTGGGAATTCAGTTGAAAGTTTTTTTGTGATTCGGTGCTTCCCGGAGCAGTTTGAGCCTGGACGATGTCGTTCCCGCAGCTAGTCATCAAATGACAGGTAGTTTATGGCTTTCCCTACCTAGACTCTGCGTATATAGGCTATAACTTCATTAATTAACATCCTTGGGTGGGTTATTATAGGTTGGTACACCAGACCTTGTTCGTCCGCTATTTCATGCATTGTTTGTAGTATTCGCGTAGTATTTTATATTACCCTTATGGTCCTGTGTGGCCTTGTATTGACTCTAGAACATAGATGGTGGGTTATTAGGGGAATTTCCGCGAGACCCGGACATAGAGATGATACTTTTAGGCTGGTTATGTCTGCTGAGTAGCTGATGGGCCTGTGTAGGGCTAATAGGAGTTGTTGTGAGCCGTTGGGCTACTTTTATATTTGTGTGCGAGCATATCATCCATGAAAAAGACTTTCCCCTGCATGTTTTACTACAGTTTTGGCTGCGAGCCACTACCAACAGTTTTTCCTAAATCTGCATGGCCCCGGGCACCATTTTTGGTACTGTTGATGATAGAAAAGGGGATTTTTGGATGTTTTTGCACTGATTTTATTACTAGTACTAGTCTTTGTGGGGTAGAGCACCAGACTTGATTTTATTACTGGTACTAGTCTCTCTAGGGCAGAGCACCAGACTTGATTTTATTACTGATACTAGTCTCTGCGGGGAAGAGCACTAGACTTGATTTACTACAGTTTTAGACCCAGTTACGCTCGGGCACCCTTGGAGGGGTTTTTGAGGCATTTTCTACTACTTTAGTCCTGGATAGGGTCTGGGCATGCATATTCGAGACTGGGTCTCTATTTTGATCCCGGACGTGCTTCTGGATGACATGTCTTGATACTGAGATTTAGTATGGGGTCGGGGACCTCCATGGACCTTGCCGCTCTGGGCCTGGAGCTTTGGGCTACATGTGCCGAAGGGAGGGGTATACGGTGGAGTAGAGGTATATAGGCTGAGACCTTTCATGGAACCTACCTGCTGGGCCCGATTAGCACTGGAGGAGGTACATACAGAGATTCTATTTCACACATCATATCATATCATGCATTGGATTCCACCCTTGTTTGTTATGTGTTCAGTGTACGCTCCGATAGTATGGGATGTCAGAGGGTTTTCTTTCACTTAATTGTGTTCGTCGGTTGTATGGGCGGCTGTTGGGACTGTAGGTAGACTATATTTACTCCTGTCTTTATTTGGAACTTGTCTTGGCACTCGGTTAGTGAAGGATTAGTGATGGTTAACCTGTTGAGGTTTCAGTTGTGAGATGTCAGATTATTGTAAGGGCTAAGGAGTCCTATCTTATTGAGACACTTCTGTGTGGCCTTCTGAGCAGTGTGTGAGATTCTGGTGGGAAGCTGAGTGGTATCTCTTGATTATTGTGGTCTAGTTATTTCATCCTAGGGTGGTACTTGTGAGGTGATTCCCTGGTTATGCTATCATGTGGTTGGATTGGTGTTATGATTTCCTTATACTTGTTGATTCCATTTTGAGTATGTTAGACTGCTCTCCATCTTTTCCTTTTATTTGAGGTTACCGGTATACCGCCATTTTCTCAACTCTCTCTCTACTTACATATAATATTGTACAAGGACTCCAGGTGCGTTCTTCTTTCCTTCACCTGTGATTCTCTGTAATTATTTTTTCTGTGCTAGCATGTTTTACTTATAGCTTTTGGTTGTATATTCTCTGTGCTATCTCCTTGTGCCTTCTTTATTGCTTCAGTGACTGATTTCCTGCTATTTGTTACTTACTTCTTTTATATCTTATATGCGCTCAGTCGTACGATGATGCCTACTGAGTACCCGTGGTTTTCGTGCTTATACACACTTCTGCACTTTTTGGTGCAGATATTAGCTGAGCTTTCGCTGTTGAACGCGTCTGAGACTCGTGCAGCTTTTGGATCTTCGAGACTAGGGTGAGCGCCTGGTGGTCGGGGCTTGTCTACATCTCATATTTTGTACTGTTACTCTTTGTATATTCAGAGACAGTTCTACTTATCATTTTTTTACTTATAGCACTTGTATTCTATTAGAAGCTTTTGTACTGTCGATACCAAGTCTTGGGGTTGGTGTAGTTTCATTATGTATATATTCGGGTAAATTGCTTCCGTGTTATCTTATCTTTTTATTTTGCTTCTGCTTATCTCAGCTTATTGAGCATATTAGTTAAGTAGTACCCATTACTAGCTGTTTCAGGCTACGGGGATTGGTTCGCCTACTGAGGGGTTGTAGGTGCCATTATGACCTAAGAGATTGGGTCGTGACACTAATGATTGTTAAATTGAAAGTAAGGGTGACACCAAAAGGAAGGGAAGAAATTATAGGAAGTGTAAATAAGGGTTGAAGGTTGAGGCGATATAAGAAAGTGAATGTCTTAAAGTTCTTAGGGAAGAGTAGTCGCTATTTTCCAAAATATTTTCTACTCGTCCCCTAGCCGACATTACAACCCATAAAGTCTCTTTGATTCCACTATTTTTTATGCTTGGTTAACTGAATGTGACAACAAGAGTAAGCCTATTGTCTGATGTGTGTGCTTGAAACATTCTTTTATGAAAGTGAGGATTCTTATTATTATGCCCCTGTTGTGATATTGCTTTCGTGAGGAGAGAGGTGCATCTCTAAAAGGTGAGGGCACATAATGGTAACAATTTGGCATACTATAATTTTCATTATTTATGCATGATCATGTTGGCCTTGACTTTGATAAAGAGTCCATTATAGAGGTTATATAATTTTGCATAAAGTGTCTTTGAATGATGGGCAAATTATGCATGTGAAGTGAATTACAAATCATGATTAAATTATTTGTTGAACGCTAAGTGTGAGTAGATGCATTAAATTGGTATTCTTGAGAGTGGATAAATGTATAGGGTGTGTAGTGAGTTGTTCAAGGACGAACAAAGCTTTAAGTGTGGGGTGGTAATTTGGGTGTATTTATACACCCAAGTGCCATATTTTACCCATGTTTTGGCCTTTGTTTTGAGAACATAGTCATATATATCCAAGCTTTAGGTGCATATTGATGTGATTGAGCTAAAATATGTGATTAGGCATGTTTCAGGATAAAATGCATGAAGAATCAACCTAAAAATGTTTGAGGAAGATAAAATAGAGAAGTAAAATTGAAAAGTGAGTAGGTTGCAGTACAAACCATGCATACCACGATGCAGAGGCTCTCTACCATGCTGGGAATTGTGCTGCCGTTTTAACAAAACTCTAGAGGGCATGCAAAACAGACCTAAAGAGTGCTGGAGAGGGCACCGCGGAGGCCAATCTACGCATTACCAGGAACATTGCTCCTCTCTTTCTTTGCAATGCAGTGTGCATTGCTCGTCTCATTTATAGGGATGGAGTGGGCATCGTGTACCCTCTGTTCTCAGTGAAAAAATTGGAAAACTCAAGCCAAGTCAAATAAGGAAAGCTGAGTATTTCTCACCTCTATGAATAGAATACTTAGACGTTTTTCCAAGGGTTGATCACTTTTTGGCAGAACAGGGCTTGGAGAGAATATCTCATAATTATGGTTCTTACTTTTCTACTTTCCCTTGCACAAACATTGCATGAATAACATTTTCTTGTGGTTGTTATTTGAACATGAGTAGCTTAGCACTCTTGTTCTGGGGTTACGGCTAAACGTATGATTGTTTAGTGGAAGATTGAGTTCAATTAGTTTGTTTATCAATCAATAGTTGTTCTTATATTCTTGTGCATAATATTTTGATGCCCGACTGTCGATGAAATAAACCCATAGTTTTGTTGTGAACCCAAAAGAAGAATCAATAAGATCGCATGAAGAATATAGGGAGCAAGATCACTCTTTATTAACTTAAAGAGTAGATTTGCGATTAGGATAGAAATATACCTAGAACACCTTACTTGGTTCTAAATAGGAGAAGTTACTTCATTCATATGTTCATCTTGCTCATAGAAATATAGACATAGAACTGTGATAAGTTGGTAATCTACCAACATATTTAGCTCTTAAGCATGAATTATTGCCTCAATCTTATGCTATTTAGAAAGATTTTTTGCCTTTGTTCTCTTATATGCAGGTATTTTTAGGATTTAAAGACAGAAGCAGATCTGAACCCAAATAGGCAATGAAAGGAAGGCAAAATCACGTGCTATAAGTTAAGGAAGAAAGTCAAGTCAAGAGAAGAACATAAATGAAGCTCCCTGACTAAAGGTCGCGTGGGACTTGCATGCCGCAAGTATTCACCTGCAAAATGCAGGTGACATACAGGAGAAGAGCAAGAAATAGTCAAAGATTTCCAACACCTGCATGCCGCAGATCAAGACCTACGGCCGCAGGTGCAGCGCAAGTAAAGCACAAGTCATTCGTAGGGCATTTTCGTTCAGAATTTCCTAGCGAATTTGGGGGGTTTCCAATGACATTTTGCGTATCTGTGCATAGAATATTTTACAAAAGATTTTCCATATTTAGATATTGTATTGGAGTACGCTTAGAGAAGTACACTAGAGCTTCTCCTTCTTCTTGCTTATTGAAAACTTCATTGTTGATAATGAAAAGCTTGAATTTGAATTAAATTTATTATTAATGGAAGGAATTGAAGTTAACCCAATTAATATAATATTTCTTTCTTTAATTATGAGTAGTTCAATTCTTATCTAGGGGTGTGTGCTTGATGGGTGTATAAATTGTTATTGGGTATTGATCATTTGTGCTTAAAGTTGATTATTAAGTATGGATTCATTGAATCCCTCGAGTTTTAATTAAATAATTGATTATTGCAATTATTGATTTAGACCTCTAATTTTGATTTTACTTGAGAAAAAAGACTTAAATTGGGTAAGGATTCATGGAAAGGATTTGGGGATTTCTCATCTAACAATTAAGGCAAGAAATAGCTAAACCCACTTTAGCTATTTAGTTGATTAGTTGTGTAGACCTTGGGGTTTGAGAAAAACCCAAGGAAAATATGCATATTGGTTGAAAAACAATTGGCATAGCTATAACCAAAGCTATCCTCACTATAATTAAGATTAAGCCAAGTAGTCAATCCGAACTGCAAGTAATTACCCATCAGAAGCACACCCCTAGTTTTCCTAATCTTGTTAGTAAACAATTATGTTAACCTTTCTATTTACTCACTCTTAATACAATTTACTTGTTTACACACACACCCCAATTTATTTTATTTGCAAATTTTATACAATGTGCATGCTTAGTGTGACTTGATACTCAAAAATTGGTTAATCTAGCATCTAATCCTTGTGGGATTCGACCCCGACTCCTAGGTTGGGTATTTTTTTGCAAATGACCGTTTCCACCCCCTTCATTAGAAAATGCCTTTGGACATTATTAAAGTGCATGTGAATAGGTTATTAGAGGTTCGAAGGACCATAATCATATAATCAACCCCGTAATCGACAACTAGATAAATGAATAAGTTGATGAAATGGGATACTATTTATGATTGAAAAAGAAAGAGGTTACCCTGGAATTTCCTCTCAAAATATGATCACAACCTTAACTTTCTTGCTCACTTGTTAGTTATTTAATTACACAACTCAAAATAACTTTCTTGGTCACATTCACACTTGGTTAAAAATATGGTAATTGAATTAACTAGAATCTTTGCTAAATCACAAGTCTCTTAGGTATGAATTAAAGGTTAGATACGATAAACCTATAACATTGGCTCTATTGCACGATCTAAGAGATGAAGAAAAAGAGACAACTCCTAAATATCCCGTAGCCTCCTGTTTATAGATGTGGTGCACAACACACCCATAAGCAAGACTCTACATAGACACGGCTTTATAGACTCCCTAGGATGACCTGCTCTGATACCACTTTTGTCACGCCTCAAATTACATTTAGACGGACAGGCACTCGATGCCCTAAAGGTCCGAGAGAACCAACTTATAACCTGTGATTCATCATGCATATAACTATGACAATTAAGAAGCTTTGACTATAGATAAGTTGCCTGAATAACAATACCAACATAGATAGGCCCAAAACTTATGTACACGATCTGTCCATTGAGGCCACAATTGTTAAGAGCAAAGACATAACTAAGTTTTACTTTAACATTGGTCTACAAAGCCTCTACAAGATAGAAAAACTTAGTTTAGGTCGGTACAGGGCCCCGCCTTACCCTTAACTATACAATACCCAAAATATATACCAAAGACTCGGTAAAGCCCCGAATCAACCTGGAGCTCACCAACAGCAGCCGAGTGTCCTGTGCTCTTACTGGGGAGGTCTACTAGCCAGAGTACATGTGCCTGCAGCATGAAATGCAGCGTCCCCATGAGGGACGTCAGTATGAGAGAATGTACTGAATATGTAAGGCATAAAGTAAACCATATGTAAACAAGAGCTCAAATAGAATCAGGTATCAGTGCATAAACATGTAAATAAGAACAGAAGATCACATTTGCTTACACTTGTGAAATCATGTATATTACGTTCTTTGGTTACTCTTCTTTGCTTTATGATCATTATAAGGCATGTAATCCACGTGACCAACTGATCAGTGGTAGAAGAGGAGTCCCATGCTAGGCAATTTAACCCCTGGGATGCTGCCCTCATATATATACAAATTGGGATCGACCCATGCTAGGATTTTGCCCCTAGGCTGCCACCCATATGTACACAAATAGGGATCGACCCATGCTAGGCTTTCACCCCTGGGCTGCCACCCACACATATACAGATTACTTCATTTAGTTTCTTTAATCTTTGAGATTGTTACTTTGGAGGTTGTAACCTTTATTGAGCTCAAAACTATGGACCAGTAGTAGAAGACATGTGAACATGCACTTAAGGCAGTAACAATGATATAAGGAGCAAACGTAACATCAACGTACTGTTTAGGAGCTTATATGATACAATGAACCTCATCTGGCTTAGAGAATAACTCACAAAGCTTGCTGTTGAAAGTACCTTTACTAGGAAACTCACTTCGTTGTTAACAACACAAATATAAGAGTTCATGCCAAGGAATATGAAACTGAGAAACCTTACATACCTTGTTGTGTAACTCGGATATTACAACGAATTAAGCTTCCCCCTTTCAGATTATTTATCTACAATGAAATACGTGGCAAAACTAGTATTAGTAGCTAATTAACTAATTTGGGCTACTTGATCCCACTAAATCAATAACTAGGCAGTAAGCTCGTAATTGATCAAACCAAGAGTGTTCCTTTCACCTCTTCTCTTCTAAACATATCTACATACTGTACGACCTTCTCATAAGGTCCCTTGAAACTCTTCCGACTTCACAACATATACCAAACAACATACAAAGGTGTGCAGGCAGCAAGTTAACATAACACCCAATTAAGTGGTGTATTACCACACCCTCCTTCCATACTTCAATACAACTTCACACACCCTTTTACAAGTTCAACCAAGCTGTCCCAAATATATACACATAAAACCGCTCCTAAAACAATCCCAAACATCCTTCAACATAATAAGAAAGTATTTTAACTCAAGGATTCCAATCACTACCCCATGGTTCTTGACACAAACACATACAGAATTCTCCATCAAACTTGCATATAAAAAGGGGTAAAAATGGGCAGTAACTTTACCTTAAATTCTGAAAATCTGTCCTCCTAACTTGTACTTCTTCAAGAGCTTGAACTCCCCTTCAACTTAGCTTGAAAAGAGGGAGAATACTTAAGAACCCTAATGGTATTTTATGGCTGCTATGTGAAGCTAAGAGAGAGAGAAAGAAAGAACTTCTAAAATCTATTTTTTTTCAAGTTAAAATGAGTGAAATGAGCTGGTCTTAACCCCTTTAAAGGGGGGCTGCTTTGGCCGACTTTCCTTGCTCATTTTGAGCCACAAAATGTCAAGAAGGTGATACACCTACTTGGCCATTTTACATGGGCTTTGTTGGACTTAACCTTATTGGGCCTTGGCTGCCAATTCTTTCCCTTTCTTTCACTTCTTTGGGCCAGAATTTATTCAAGTGGGTGATGGGTGTACTTGGCCCTCTAAGCTAGTCAAAATAGTCTTAGTAGGTGATGCACCTACCTAGTTCTTTAGGCTGGTCAATAAGTCAAAGTAGGTGATGCACCTACTTGTCACCTACTAGCTTAGTTAAGTCAAGCAAGCAGCTCACTTATTTTATTCTATTTTCTAATTTCTAATCCCTTTTGCTTTAACTTAACACTTCACCCTAAATATTTACTCAAATACAACCTTACCATCTCGAGTTTAAATACTTTTGTCGAGGTTAACTTGGCCGTTTACGTGCTGAACTGAATGGGGCATTACAGCACCTCCCAATACACATTAAACTATCACTGCTCATATAAGAAACTCGGTCCCTCACCTATACGACAAGGCTATATCAAGTGATATATGAATAGGACTAGTATATGCAGAATACGGGATGTTACAATACTGCTTGATGATCACGTACACTTGCGTGTGTTGGGAGTCATAATAAAAATCAATAGAGAATAACCCTTAATGGGTTGCAAAGATCTTCTCATTCAATTCAGGAACCTAAATGTACTACAAAAACCTCACTACCAAGTTGCTCATCCACAAAGATTTCTCACACTACTACATTGAAAATCTACAAAATAGAGCAAAAAATACCAAAAATTTTGAAACAAACTAAACAGAAAATCAAGTACAGAGCAAACCCTTAATGGGTTTTGAAGATATAATGGAGATGAACAGAGATGAGAAGGAAGAAAGGAGAAAGGAGAAGATTTTAGGGGAAATACTAGGGATAAGGGAATTACTTTTCTGAATCGATGAAGGTGTCATGACCCAAAATCGGGTCATGATGGCGCCTACATAACCCTCCGGTAGACAAGCCAACTCAACAATGCAGAAGATAAATAAAGTAGTTTAAATAAGGAAAGTGGAAGAGATATATATAAAGAAAATAGGGCCAATAGCAGAGATACATACCACCATTACTAAATATACATAGATGGCCCTAAAGTGACCAAGAAGAATAAAATATTCATAAGAACCAACCCATACCTCGTGTCACCAGTACAAGAGCGCCTAAAGTACGGAGTAACTATACAACAGACTTTGTCTATCCAAAATATAAAGTATAGATAGAAAGCAGAAGGAAAGCAGTAAAAGTCTCCAAAATGCCAGGAGCTCACCACGATTTGAAAAGAAGCTGGCCTCAAACGATAGAAGAATCAACGAGGGTGGCTCATACTAGGTGTTACATCAGAAAAAAGATGCAGAGTGTAGTATGAGTACCAAAACAATGGGTACCCAGTAAGCATTATCGGCCAACCGAGCGCAGAAAGATAATATATAATATAAGTTACAGAAAAGTAAGCTAAGTACGGGGATCCACCTAAATCTAATTATAAAACCAAAACAGAACTAACCGAACCGACAAGAAGGAACTAATAAAAAAATCAATCTAGGCAACCAACAATCCAAGTACACCCAAGTCAGTGCAATGTGATGTGTCACGACCCAATTTCTCGGTCATGATGGCACCTACAACCCCCGGTAGGTGAACCAATCCCCGTAGCCCAGAACAGTTAGCAATGGGCTACTATCTAACAAATAAGGGAACAAGACGAAGAGAACAGATAAAAGGAATATAAATATATACATATGCGGAAACTCAAACTAAACTCCAAGACCTGGTATCATAGTACAGAGCCCAAACTACTTACATGGAGTGCAAATAATCCAAAATAATATATACAGATGTCTCTGAATGGTAATAGAGTACATGAAGCAAAAGATAAACTAAAGCTAAGCTCCGATCGCCAAGAGCTCACCCTCAGCCTGAAGTAGTCCCCAACAGATCTCCAAGCACGAATCACAGCGATCTAACGGCGATGGCCCACGCTAGGATCTGCACCCAAAGATGCAGGGGGTAGGGGTGAGCACCAAATGCGAAGCATAAGGTACCCAGTAGGTATCATAGGCCGACTGGGCACATATAAGATAAAAGCGTAGTAATAGACAGAATAGAAGCAAGCAGTCACAGAAATCAACGAAAGGTACACAGGAACTAGCCCAGAGGGAAATAAACAGAACCACATGTGAGGCCAGTAAGCAGAATATACACACCATAGGCACAGGTGAAAGTAAGAAATAACGCACCTGGGGTCCTTGCATGTGAAAACAACCAAGTTGTCATTAAATAGTTATGAAATTGAGGTATAGCCGTAACCACGATTCAAAGTGTAGAGAAGAAGAAGAGAAGAGAGTAGATAATAAGGCAATTACAGCTCAGAGACATGAATCAAACCCAACTAATCATAATCAATCCTCAACCCAGTCAACTAACAGTCTAGCAGTAACCAAATTAATAATTAACCCAGTTAACTAGGGAATGAATTCTAACACAGTTAATTAAGAAAGGAGTCTACAAGATAACAGCTCCTTCGTAGGAGCCTCGTCGTTCCATACAACCGAGGAACACAAACGACAGTGAAAACAAACCCATCCGGCATCACCATACTAGCGAGCAGGTTACAATGCAGGAAACAACGAACAAGGGTGCGAGCCTCCGTACAATGAATGATAATGATGACACTGAAGATGCTCACGGAAATGTATTCGATCTGTATGTTACCATCCTCCGGCGGCGAATGTAACGGCCCAGCAGGTTAGGGATTCCATGAAGGACTCCGTGCGGCTATACTCTACTCCACCGTATACCCCTCCTCCGGCACACGCAGCCCATAGCCCCTGGCCCGGATGGCAAGGTCCATGGAGGTCCCAGACCCCATACTAAAACTCAGTATCAGAACATGTCGCCCGGAAGCAAGTCCGGTATCAGGATGGAGACCCAGTCTCAAATATGCAATGCCCAGACCCTGTCCAGGACTAAAGTAGTAGGAAAATGTCTCAAAAACCCCTCCAAGGGTGCCCGGGGATAACCGGGTCTAAACAGTAAAAAGCCATCTCAGGTGCTCGGTCCGACCGAGGCTAAAAATCATCTCAAGTAGCAAGAAAACTCAACTAGCACTCCGGCCCTGCCGAGTCTAGCGTTAATCGTAAAACTGGTGATTTAAATCATAATTTTACTTTCTTTTACCCAAGAATATTCACAAGTTTAAATCAAACCATTTCCAAATTATTTCCATCAAAACGGGCCCCCCGGGCCATGCAAGGTTTAGAAAATAGTGCCAGTAGGCCCGAAGCCAAAACCATAGTAAAACATGGATAAAACCTCTTTATATGCATGGAAATGGTATGATCACACACAATAGCTGCCCAGCAGCTCAAAATCAACCTATCGACCCTGCACAGGCCCACAACTACTCAGCAAGCATAACCAGCCTAGAAGGATATTTCTATGCCCGGGACTCGCGGACATTCCCAAAATCCCACCTTCTATGTTCCAGAGTCACAAGGCCTCACAGGACCACAAGGGTAAATAAAATATATCGTCAAGTACTACAAGCAACGGAGAAACAAAAGTAGGCGGACATGAATAAAGCGGTCGAGGTCTGTGGTGCCAACCTAATAATCCAACCCAAGGATGCCCATTAATACAATTTTATTCTATATATGCGGAGTCTAGGGAAAATAAACCGTAACCTACCTGTCGTCCGATGACAAGCTTGAACCTCTCCGAAAAACTCCAAAATGAAATCACACTCGAACTCGGGCTTGAATAACTTGACGTAGATGATTGATTTCCTTCCCGAAATTAAATACAACGTCAAAATATATCTAGTTCCACCTAATTCTCTCCGTATACGTATGTAGAGGGTGGCCTTTGCTGCTGCAATATCTCTTTCTAATATATAGAAAATGAAAAGAGAATTAAATGCTGCCAAACTTTGAAAGTTTGGCAGCTGAGCATATATAATAAGTATGTTGGATGGTTTCCTAACTTACCCATTAAACAATTCCATCCACAGCACTTAGTCATCAAATGACTTGTGCAATTGACACCACGTGTTAATGTGGTGTCAATCCAATTATTTCACCCCCCAATATATATCTATTCAGGTATTGCGTAAATTCGTGGTATAATAAATACAACTTTTCAAATATATCATAATTGATAGAAAATCATTTCGAATAAAACCTACTATATTATAATAATAATTTTCAACATAACTAAATTTACTATTTCCGTTAAAATATTACAATGTATACAAACTTTATAAAATAAATACATATACAATTATATCGTAACAAAATATTTTTCATAAACCTTTAAAATATTTTGAAAAGGAAATAATAATATAATTTTTGCCAAATTCAACTTTTAAATAAAATATTTTCAAATGCACGCACGATGCTAATAAAATTCTTAAGCCTAGGCTCGTAATTCACCAACGCACGATTTTGATACTCAAGAATTCTCTCGGGATCCTCCCTTATGTTTTATCACTGTTTCGTAACTGAAATGGCATTTTAAAACGTGAAGTTGAGGCTTAAATCGAGTTTAACCCGACCCGGTTCGCGACCCGGTACGTAACCCATTTTCTGCCAGACAGTCCGCGGTAAAAAAGTCATAACTTTGTACTCCGAGATCAGTTGGACGTGAGGTTTTGTGCGTTGGAAACTAGACTCGTAGACCTTCGATTTGGTATTTCGTGGGACTTCTAAAGATATATTGGGAGAAAAGCCCAGAGACATTTTACCCAAAATTCAGGAAATTTATTAAAGAACTTACGATAACTTTTGTCGATTTGCTTGACTTCAAAACTCATAATGCGACCAACCAAATGGACCCAACACCGAAATACTGGTCCTGACGAGCCTTAAGTGACTTGGGGCCGCTACAAACAAGCTCTAACGGTTCAAGGAAAATGTATACGTGGGAATAACCGGAAGGGTCATTACATCATCCACTACTAAAAAGGACTTTCGTCCTCGAAAGTCAAGGTCAAGGGGGTACCTGAAGGCTAAAATAGCTGCGGATATTGGGCCCGCATATCTCTCTCGGTTTCCCAGGTAGCCTCCTCGACTGGACGGTGCCTCCACTGAACCTTAACAACCGGGATCTCTCGAGACCTCAATCTCCTGACATCTCTGGCCAAAATAGCTGTCGGCTCCTCAACAAAGGCTAAATCCTCACCCAACTGAACTGAATCCCACTGCAACACATGAGACTCATCTGGGACATACCGACGCAACATCGAAATATGAAATACAGGATGTATAGCTGAAAACATCAGAGGTAAGGCTAACTGATAGGCAACGCTACCAACCCTCTGAAGAATCTCAAACGGCCAATGTACCTGGGGCTAAGCTTGCCCCGCCTACCAAATCTCATCACGCCCTTCATGGGCGATACATGGAGAAACACCAAGTCACCGACACTAAACTCCAAGGCACGAAGCCTACGATCAGCATAACTCTTCTGCCTGCTCTAAGCTGCCCGAAGTCTGTCCTGAATCACTCGGACTCGGTCTAAGGAATCTCGAAGCAAATCTGTGCTCTGTGGCCCAGCACTAAAACCATCAAACCAACCTACCGGTGATCTGCAACGCCTGCCATACAAAGCCTTTAAAGGTGCCATGCCGATACTCGAATGGAAGCTGTTATTATAAGCAAACTCTGCCAACGGAACAAACTGATCCCAAGAACCTCCAAAGTCAAGAACACAGGCTCGAAGCATGTCCTCCAAAATCTGAATGGTCCTCTCGGACTGGCCATCTGTCTGAGGGTGGAAAGCGGTGCTAAGATGAACCTCTGTACCCAAGTCTCGCTGAATAGCCCTCCAGAACTAAGATGTGAACTGAGTGCCGCGGTCTGAAATGATAGAAGCTGGGACCCCGTGCAATCGAACAATCTCACGAAGGTAGATCTGAGCTAACCTCTCTGCGCCATAAGAAGTCTGAACCGGCAAGAAATGTGCTGACTTAGTCAGCCTATCAACAATCACCCATATGGAATCAAAACCATGAGAAGTACGAGGCAAACCAACAACGAAGTCCATAGTAATCCCTTCCCACTTCCACTCAGGAATGGGAAGTCGCTGCATCAAACCCCCAGGTCTCATGTGCTCGAACTTAACCTGCTGGACAGTTCAAGCACCCGAATACAAACTACCGCTATATTCCCCCTTCATACCACTCCACCAGTAAAGCTGTCTCAAGTCTCTATACATCTTTGTTGTGCCAAGGTGAATGGAGTATCTAGTACAATGTGCCTCATGAAGTATCAACTGAATCAAATCACTAATCCTCGGAACACAAAGGCGACTATCAAACCTCAGAACCCCATCTGAATCTAGAGTAGCCCGACTGGTCTCATCCTGAGCAACCCGATCACGAAGGTCACACAACTGCTGATCCTCAAACTGACTGCTCTGAATCTGATCAATCAAAGTAGAACGAACCTCAACACTGGCGAGAACTCTGCTAGGATCCGACAAGTCAAGCCTAACCAAACGGTTAGCCAAGGACTGGATGTCCCAGGCCAACGGTCGCTCTGAAACTGAAAGAGAAGATAGGCTACCCATACTCACTGTCTTTCGACTCAAGGCATCCGCTACCACGTTTGCCTTGCCCGGATGATACAGAACAGTGAAGTCATAGTCCTTCAGTAAATAAAATCGACGGACCATCTAACTCTGTCTCGAGTTTCAACTCTCGCTGACTAGTGATATACTGAAGACTACGGTGATCGGTGAAGATCTCACAGTGAACTCCATATAGGTAATGCCTCCAGATCTTAAGCGCGAAAACTACCGCCGCCAACTCTAAGTCATGAGTGGGGTAGTTGCGCTCGTGAACCTTCAGCTGCCTCGATGCATATGCTATTACTCGACCTTGCTACATCAACACACAACCAAGACCAACCCCAGAAGCATCACAATACACGGAGAAGCTCTGACCCTCAACCGGCAAAGTCAAAACTGGAGCTGAAGTCAATAAGTTCTTAAGCCTCTGGAAGCTATCCTCACACCGATCCGAACACTGAAATGGGATATCCTTCCTAGTCAGCATAGTCAAGGGTGCTGCTATGGAAGAAAATCCCTCAACGAACCGTCTGTAGTAACCTGCTAACCCAATAAAGTTGTGAACCTCAGTAACAGTAGTAGGTCTAGGCGAATCACAAACCGCAGAAATCTTTCCCGGTTCAACCCTAATCCTATCCTTAGACACCACGTGCCCTAGGAATGCAACTGACTCAAGCCAAAACTCACACTTTGAGAACTTGGCATAAAGCCGATGATCTCTCAAAGTCTGGAGTATAACCCTCAAGTGCTGCTCATGCTCATCTCTACTACGCGAGTATATCAAGATGTCGTCTATAAAAACTATCACAAATGAGTCCAAATACGGGCCAAGAACCCTGTGCATCAAGTTCATAAAGGCTGCGGGGGCATTAGTCAACCCAACAGACATCACCAGGAACTCATAATGGCCATAACGTGTCCTGAATGCTGTCTTAGGGATGTCCTCCGCCCTAATCCTCAACTGATGGTAACCAGACCTCAAATCAATCTTCGAAAACACGACTGAACCCTGAAGCTGGTCAAACAAATCATCAATCCTTGGCATCGGATACCTATTCTTCACTGTCACCCTATTCAGCTGCCGATAATCAATACACATGCGCATCGACCCATCCTTCTTCTTCACGAAGAGAACAGGAGCACCCCAAGGTGACACACTAGGTCTAATAAACCCCTTAGCTAACAGATCCTGAAGCTGCTCCTTAAGCTCCCTCAACTCAGCAGGAGCCATACGGTAAGGAGAAATAGAAATAGGCCTAGTGCCCGGCTCTAGCTCAATAGCGAAATCAATATCTCTCTCAGGTGGAAGGCCTGGCAGGTCGGTAGGAAACACATCGAGGAAGTCTCTAACCACAGGAACAGACTCAGGAGAAGTAGGGTCAGCACTAATATCTCGGACATATGCTAGATAAGCTAAACACCCACGGGAAATCAACTTCCTAGCTCGAAGACAAGAGATGATCCCAGATGGTGCATGGCTAACAGAACCCTGCCATACAACCGGGGATACACCGTGCACGGCTATGGTAATGGTCTTGGCATAACAATCCAAAACCACACGGTGAGGGGAGAACCAGTCCATGCCCAGTATCACATCAAAATCTAGCATATCAAGAATCATCAAATCACCCCAAGTCTCTGAATCACCAATAGATAACACACAGGATCTCACAATCCGATCCACTACTAAAGAATCTCCTACTGGGTTCGAAACAGAAACAGGAACAGATAATGGCTCACTAGCCAACCCCAAACAAGGCACAAAGTAGGCAGATATATATGAACAAGTGGATCCAGGATCAAATAAAGCCATAGCAGACTGATGGCACACAGAAATCGTACCTGTAATCACAGCATCTGAGGCCTCTGCCTCTGGTCTTCTAGGGACCGCGTAAAACTGACGACGACCTCCACCTGCCCGACCGCCATCCCTACCACCTGCTCTGCCGCGTGGAGCACCACCTCTACTCCGATGACCACCCCCTCGAACTGGGGGATGAACTACTCGTAAAGGCTTGGCCAACTGAACTGTACTCTGCTGAGGGAAATCTCTAGCAAAATGACCAATCGCACCACAAGTAAAACAAGCCCCTGGCAGCCTACTCGGTCGATATGAACAAGCAGATCTCATATGAACACCGTGACCTGATGCCCCAGAAACTATACCCCTCGAAGACTGGCCGCCATAGCCTTGATGGCTGCTCTGACCCTGCTCGAACTAGGTACTACCGAAAGTCTGAAGGGAAGCCTGAACCGGTCGGCTGGACTGACCCTGGTACTCTTGTGGCTGATAACTCCGGATCCACTGGCTAGGACCTCTACCACCATATCTGGAACCACTATAGACACCCTGATGTCGAGGCCTCTTATCACTGGACCCCTGATCATGTCGCTGTAAGTCCTCCACAGTGCGGGCATAGTCTATAATAGCCTGGAATGACCGACCACTGGCAATTAATATCTCAGCTGGCTGCCTGATCTCTGGCCTCAAACCCCATACAAATCTGCAAATCCTATCTGCCTCGGTAGGAATGATCGTAGCTCCGAACGGTGCTAGCTGATGAAAGCGGGTCTCATACTCTGAGATAGTCGTAGATCCCTGCACAAGGTGAGTAAACTGCTCCCTGCGACGCTCACGATCACTCTGAGGTAGGAACTTGGCCATAAATGCCTCATAAAACTCAGACCAGGTCAAAGGATGTGACGATGGTGGTCTACAATCAACCTGGGCCCTCCACCATAACTTCGCTGGGCCCTCCAACTGATAGGTATTATAACCAACCCCGTGAGTCGCCAACAAACCCAAATGATGCAACATCTCCTTACAGGTAGTAATAAATCATGTGGATCCTGCCCAGAAGTACCAGCAAACCTCGGAGGTGCTAACCTCAAAAACCTACCCAACTAGTTCTGCTCTAACTCTGTCATAACTGGGCGAGGAGCAAGAGGCTGTGCAACAGATGGAATCAGAATGACCTCCGCACGGGGAGCCATAGTAGCCGACTGCGCTCCTGAGCCCTGTGCACCCAGGGCTGCCCCCTGAGCGGACGTCTGCGCTACCTCAGAAGGCCGCTCTCCAATCGCATCCAAAAGCTGTAATAGTAATCCCTGAATATCTGGAGACTGAGCTGTGGCTGAAGCTGGCACAGAAGTGGGCACTGGAGCTGGTGTTGGAGCTGGTGCTGGAGCTGGTAGTACCTGGGCTGCCCCCTAAACCACATGCTGCTCGGGCTCTATCTCCACCCTAGCAGCTCTAGCAGGTGCCACTGATCGAGGGCGTCCTCGACCCCTAGCTGGAGTGGGAGGCTCATCTTTGCGTGATGCCGATGATCTCGTACGAACCATGTGCGGAAGAATGAAGTAGAATAAATGAGATCTCCAGAAACTTCAAGGGTAGTACGCATGACACAGAAGCAATGAAAGAGTCGAATTTCCTAAAATGCCACCGTAGCCTCCCAAAGATTGAGTACAAACGTCTCCGCCCCGATCCGCAGGACTCTACTAGACATTGGCTCCTATACCGATGACACCGGTGAACCTAAAGCTCTGATACCAAGTTGTCATGACCCAATTTCTCAGTCATGATGGCACCTACAACACCCGGTAGGTGAACCAATCCTCGTAGCCCAGAACAGTTAGTAATGGGCTACTATCTAACAAATAAGAGAACAAGACGAAGAGAACAGACAAAAGGACTATAAATATATACATATGTGGAAACTAAACCAAACCCCAAGACCTGGTATCATAGTATAGAGCCAAACTACATACATGGAGTGCAAATAATCTAAAACTATATATACAGATGTCTCTTAATGGTAATAGAGTACATAAAGCAAAAGATAAACTAAAGCTAAGCTCTAATCGCCAAGAGCTCACCCTCAGTCTGAAGTAATCCCCAACAGATCTTCAAGCACGAATCACATTGATCTAACGACGATGGCCCACGCTAGGATCTGCACCCAAAGATGCAGGGGGTAGGGGTGAGCACCAAATGCGAAGGATAAGGTACCCAGTATGTATCATAGGTTGACTGGGCACATATAAGATTAAAGCGTAGTAATAGACAGAATAGAAGCAAGCAGTCACAGAAATCAACGAAAGGTACACATGAACTAGCCAAGAGGGAAATCAACAGAACCACACGTGAGGCTAGTAAGCAGAATATACACACAATAGGCACAGGTGAAAGTAAGAAACAACGCACCTGGGGTCCTTGCAATAATAGTGTATATAAAATAAGTTTACGAAATGGACGGTATATCGGTAACCTCAAGTGTAAGAAGAAGAGAGAAAGAGTAATGATAGGCATGCTCAGAGACATGAATCAACTCAACTAATCATACCAATCTCATACTTATCTATAATAGAGAACAATTCTGTAAGTAAATAGCAAAAGTCTACCTACAGTCCCTCGGCCGCCCATACAACCGAGGAACACAAATAAGTGAAAACAAACCCTACGGCATCCCATACTACCGGAGCGTACAATCAGCAAACAACAAACAAGGGTGGAGCCTCAAACAATGAATAATATGATGCATGAAGATCTCAAGTGAAATGGTATCTCTGTATGTACCTCCTCCGGCGCCGATCCGGCCCAGCAGGTAGGTTCCATGGAAGGACACTGCCCGTATACCTCTACTCCACCGTATACCCCTCCTCCAGCACACGCAGCCCGTAGCCCCTGGCCTGGATGGCAAGGTCCATGGAGGTCCCAGACCCCATACTAAAACTCAGTATCAACACATGTCGTCCGGAAGCAATTCCGGTATCAAGGTAGAGACCCAGTCTCGAATATGCAATGCCCAGACCCTGTCCAGGACTAAAGTAGTAGGAAAATGTCTCAAAAACCCCTCCAAGGGTGCCCGGGCCTAACCGGGTCTAAACAGTAAAAAGTCATCTCAGGTGCTCGGTCCAACGGAGGCTAAAAATCATCTCAAGTAACAAGAAAACTCAACTAGCACCCCGGCCCTGCCGAGTCTAGCGATCATCGTAAAACTGATGATTTTAAACATAATTTTACTTTCTTGCCCAAAAATATTCACAAGTTAAATCAAACCATTTCAAAATTATTTCCATAAAAAACGAACCCTCCGGGCCATGCAAGGTTTAGAAAATAGTGCCCGTAGGCCCGAAGCCCAAACCGTAGTAAAACATGTATAAAACCATTTTATATGAATGAAAATGGTATGATCAAACACAATAGCTGCCCAACAGCTTACAATCAACCTATCAACCCTGCACAGGCCCACAACTACTCAGCAAGCATAACCAGCCTAGAAGGATAATTCTATGCCCGGGACTCGCGGACATTCCCAAAATCCCACCTTCTATGTTCCAGAGTCAACAAGGCCTCACAGGACCACAAGGGTAAATAAAATATACCGGCAAATACTACAAGCAACGGAGGAACAAAAGTAGGCGGACATGAATAAAGCGGTCAAGGTCTGTGGTACCAACCTAATAAACCAACCCAAGGATGCCCATTAATACAATTTTATTCTATATATGCAGAGTCTAGGAAAAATAAATCGTAACCTACCTGTCGTCCGATGACAAGCTTGAACCTCTCCGAAAAACCTCCAACACGAAGTCAAACTCGGATTTGGGCTTGAATAACTTGACGTAGATAATTGATTTCTTTTTGATAGTTAACAATTTTGTGTCAGCAATTCTGTTCATACGAACTCCTCACTTGATTATTTCAACACACAGAAGTATGTAATTGCTCACAAGCTCACTCCTTCTACTGGAAGCTATCAATTAAAGGCAACCGTCATTAGTGCATATGCCACTTAATTAGCTAATATGCTAATGAGTGGATATGTGGCAGCATCCTACTTTGTTAACAAATGAGTTGTCCAACCCCTCCACTCCCACGTGGAGTGGAGGTGGCACTATTGAAAGGTACCTTTACCCCGTTATATATATTTGGGTATTGCATAAATTCGTGGTAAAATAAATATAATATTTTAAATATACCATAATTCATAGAAAATTATTTCAAACAAAACCTACTATATTATAATAATTATTTTCAACGTAACTAAGTTTACTATCTCCGTTAAAATATTACAATGTATAAAAACTTTATAAAATAAATACATATACAATTATATCGTGATAAAATATTTTTCATAAACCTTTAAAATATTTGAAAAGGCAATAATAATATAAATTTTACCAAATTCAACTTTTAAATAAAATATTTTCAAATACACGCACGATGCTAATAAAATTCTTAAGCTTAGGCTCGTAATTCACCAACGCACGATTTCGATACTCAAGAATTCTCCCGGGATCCTCCCTTATGTTTTATAACTGTTTTGGAACTGAAATGGCATCTTAAAACGTGAAGTTGAGGCTTAAATCGAGTTTAACCCGACCCAGTTCGTGACCCAGTTCGCAACCCGTTTTCTGCCAGACAGTCCGCGGTAAAACAGTCATAACATTTTACTCCGAGATCAGTTGGACGTGAGGTTTTGTGTGTTGGAAACTAGACTCGTAGACCTTCGATTTGGTATTTCGGGAGACTTCTAACTCTTTATATATTGGGAGAAAAGCCCAGAGACATTTTACCCAAAGTTCAGGAAATTTGTTAAAGATCTTACGATTACTTTTGCCGACTTTCTTGGCTTCAAAACTTATCATGCGGCCAAACAAATGGACCCGGCACCGAAATACCGGTCCCGACAAGCCTTAAATGACTTGGGTCCACTACAACAAGCTCTATCGGCACAAGGAAAACGTGTATGTGGAAATGACCGAAAGAGTCATTACACAATGCTACTTTACATACCTCAAACCAACCTATGGGTGATCTACACCTCCGCTCATAGAGTGCCTCATATAAAGCCATCTGGATGCTAGATGAAACATGTTATTGTAGGCAAACTCTATATAAGTTAAGTGATCATTCGAACTACCTTTGAAATCGATCGCGCAAGCCCTCAACATGTCTTCTAAGGTATGGATAGTACGATTTGCCTGAACATTTGTCTGCAAGTGAAAAGTTGTGTTAAGATTAACCTGAGAACCAAGACCCTTCTAAAATGACCTCCAAAGCTAGGATGTAAACTGGTGCTCCTATCTGAGATGATGGATATGGGAACCCCATGCAACCTGAATATCTCATGGATATAGAGCCTGGCATAGTCCTCTACTGAATCTATAGTCTTAACTTTTAAAAAGTGGGTTGAATTAGTGATTCAGTTTACTATCATCCAAATAGAGTCATGCTATTCATCAGTACGCGGTAAACCAGCTATGAAGTCCATATTGATTACTTCCCACTTCCAAGTAGTAATGCTGATATACTGACTCAAACCTCCCAGTCTCTGATGTTCTACCTTCACTTGTTGGCAGTTGAGGTGAAGAATTTTCATTGGTAGTTGAGGTAAAGTAGAAACAAGACAATGACCTTGCATCAATTGAAGGGTGCAGTCGATCAGGTGAGAGTAGAGGTTTCCTCCCAAGGGGGAGATGGTGTGCGTTATCAGGGCTCGTTATGTATCTCATATGTCAATGAGTTGAGATAACAAGTTTATTAAAGACTGAAAGTTCCAGATATTCTCTTAACCCAGGTGCCACCTAGATGTAACATGACCTACGGGAAGTCTATTGCTGGAATGATATGAAGATGGACATTGCAAATTTTGTGGCTAAGTGCCCCAACTTCCAGCAAGTGAAGGTAGAACATCAGACACCGGGAGGTATAACCCAAGATATTGACATTCCTACTGGGAATTATGAAGTGATCAATATGGACTTTATTATAGGTTAACCACATACTCACCGACAATATGATTCCATTTGGGTAATAGTAGACAGGATGATAAAGTCAGCCCACTTTTTGGCTGTCAAGACTACTGATTCAACAAAGGATTATGCCAGGCTCTACATTTGTGAGTTAGCCAGCCTGCATATAGTTTCCTTGTCCATCATATCACATAGGGGTACTCAGTTTATATCCCAATTTTGGAAATCATTTCAGAAAGGTCTTGGTACTCCAGTGAATCTCAGTACAACATTTTATGTGCAGACTAATGGTTAGGTAGAGTGTACCATCTAGAACTTAGAGGATATATTGAGGGCTTGTATGATCGAGTTTAAAGGTAATTGGGATGATCACTTGCCTCTTATAGTGTTTGCCAACAATAAAAATTTTCATTCTAGAACTCTAATGGCTTTGTATGAGGCGCTTTATGGGCGGAGGTACAGGTGACCTATTAGTTGGTTTGAGGTAGGTGAATCCATATTGATACAACCATATTAAGTCCATGCGACTATGGAAATGGTTCATATCATTAGGGAAAGTTCTATAGGCTTCTCAGAGTCGACAGAAATACTATGCAGATGAGAGGAGAAAAGAATAAGAGTTTGAAGTTAATAATTGGGTGTTTCTAAGGGCTTCACCTATGAAGGGTGTAATGAGATTTGGTAAGAAGGGAAAGCTTAGTCCTCGGTATGTAGGACCTTATAAGGTTGGGAGATGAATTGGCAAGGTGGATTACGAGTTAGAGTTTCCATCAGAGTTAGCAGCGGTACATTGCGTCCTAAGCGCACACGTAAGTGTACGTGGTCGTGCAATTAATAAAGTGGCTTTTGTGAGCAAAATATCGATCCGACAGGAACTTGGTGTTTAGCAAACCATCCAAATCTCGTCTTATTATTGAAATTGAACAAGTGCGATTCGTAACAAAGAGTTTAAGCTTTGATTTTATAAACTAAATATTAGAACTA
This sequence comes from Jaltomata sinuosa, assembly GCA_003996215.1. Taxonomy (NCBI): domain Eukaryota; kingdom Viridiplantae; phylum Streptophyta; class Magnoliopsida; order Solanales; family Solanaceae; genus Jaltomata; species Jaltomata sinuosa. The sequence goes on from QJPP01001113.1 coordinate 75,416, forward strand.
ACGACGATATGAAATTCAGTTGCAAATAATATATGGAGAGATCCAAGGTTGAGGCCTTCACTACACATTCATGATTAACTATGGTTTATAGGTGGTGTTGGTGTTTATCATGATCGTTGATCTAAGGGGTTGACATTATAACCCGGGAATGGTCATCCACTAAGTAATCTACCCAAATTAATCTCACAACTACATCGTTGAACGGGGATGTGAGTTTTTAATTCGGATGCATTCAACTATCTTCCCATTTTATTAACCAAGTGGGTTGCTTAAGTATATTTCTATCCTAACCGCAAATTATTCTTAACAATTGCTAACTAACAACAAAAAATATGGTCCACACTCCCTACGTTCTTCATTCCGTCCCTCAACTCCTATGGTTAATTCATTTGAGACTTGGATTTATCCTACAGTTCATGACGCTTTAGAATAGTTAAAATAAGAATGTAAGAACAATCACATGACATGATAACTAACTAAACCAATTATATAACCATAATCAAGCAATCATGTTGTAGCCGCAACCCTAGAAAGAGGGTACTTAGCCACTCATAATCTAATTCGCAATTACAAAATTGATGTAGTTCATATAAGAATTAAGTAAAGAAAAAGTAGAGAATAAGAACCCTAATGCATCCTCCTCCTTGTGTTTTGCAATCCAACATCGTCCAGAAGTGTTTATAATTGAAGCTAAGTGTCCTATTTATAGTGTAGGATAAGTTGCACCCGTCAGGAATAAGGTCCGTGACACACTGGCCATCGCGGAGGCCAGCCTTCGTGCCATCCTACTTATCTCGGTAGCCAGCTGGCGTGACACGCTGCTTATCTCGGAAGCTCACTGGCGTGATACACCCTTATCTCGGAGGCTCACTTGAAATTGCAATCCGCCTCCCTTTGTGTTCCTTGGTTAGTAGTTATCTTTCAACACCTCTTGAAGCTTGTCTTAGGCTTCATTTAGCTTGCATATATCCTCCAATGGTCTCCTACATCAATTCATAACAGACATTAGTCCATACAACACAATAGAGCTCATCAAAGCACACTAGAATAGGCATAACTCAAGCTAGGGGTGACAATTTTAGCTCATATTAATGAAATGAGTCCATTTAACCCATATTTAATGGCTTGGATCACTCATATTTTAATTTGGTAAATATGGGCGTCAAGCTATTTTAAGAGCCCCTACAAATATGGTCAAAATGGGTAAAATATGGGTATACATATTGACCCATAATAGATAATTTACTTCTACCTAAATTCTTAATTGTACTAAAAAATAAAAAAATTAATATTAATTTTAAATTTTTAAAAAATAGTAATTTATTTTTCAAAAAAATTAGAGAGTGGGTGGGGCTGAGGTGGGGGGTGTGGGGTGGCAGGAAAAAAAATCTTTTTTAAAAAACATGAAAAAAATTAATTTCTTTTGAAAAAGCATACAAAAATTTGGGAGTGGATGGGGGGGTAGATTTTTTTTTTTGAAAAACATAAAAAAAAAAAATTTGAAAATAAAATAAAATTAGGGGTGGGTGGGTGGAAGGTGGTGGGGAGTAGAATTTTTTTTGAAAAAATAAAAAAAAATTAGGGGTGGGTGGGTGGAAGGTGGTGGCGGTGGGTAGGGGGGTGCCCGGGGGGGAGGGAAGGGAGTAATTTTTTTTTTTGAAAAACATAAAAAGAAACAATTTTTTTTTGCAAAAACAAAAAAAATTAGGTGGGTGGGTGGGTGGACGGTGGGGGGAGGTAGGGTGGGTGTGAGGCGGGAGGGAGGGTAGAAGTGGATGTGAGGCGGGTAGAATTTTTTATTTTTTTCGAAAATCATAAAAAAAATTTTTTGATTTTTATGTAGAATCGCTCTTTTGTTATATTAGAGTACTAAAACGTTTGATTTAATATCAACGAGTTGATATGCATACAACATTGAGAATGCTTAAAATTTTTTGGCTTAAGGAAAGTGGGTTAGAACTATTTTGACCAAATCCATATTTACCCATATTTATATGGGTGTATTGCAATCCAATCCATTTTAGCTTAATCCATATACAATCCATCCAAATCCAATCCAATCCAATCCACCCATTTGCCACCCCTAGCTCAAGCTAGCTAGTTTTCTCGTCTGAACTCTATTTGATAATTTTGACTCATTACTTGTTCCAAATTCACCTTAACCACTATAAACATGTACATTAGCAATAAAGTACACACTTACATCCTAAATACCTCAATAGTACATCAAATTATCCTCAAAACTAAGACAAACATGCATAGATAATGACACTAAGGTGTATAAATACGCCTAAGATCATGGTGCATCCAGTCTTCCATGTGTCCTTGTTGAAGAAGTGTGTTGGTGATCCGACCTCAGTCGTGCCATTAGAGAGTGTGGGAGTTAAGAATAGTCTCACTTTAGATGATGTCCCAGTCAATATTCTTGATCATAAGGTTCACAAGTTAATGAATAAGGAAGTTGCTTCAATGAAAGTTCTTTGGGGGACCCAATCAGTTGAGGAAGTTAATTGGGAAGAAGAAGCAGCTATTACGACCAAGTACCCTCACCTATTCCCTCCTATTCCTGTTTCATATTGAGGTAATAGTTTCCTCCAGTTATTCTCATGCTCCTTTTATGTATTCGTGTTACCGACTCTAGCCTTTTGATTTCAGTTGGTAGGGATTGCAACTCTTTTCCTCCAAACTCAGCTTATTTAGTCTTCATTTGAGGATGAATGATCTCAAAGGGGAGATATTGTAACACTCCATAATTTGAACCAATGTTTTGACTAAAAAAATCAGCTGATTTCCTTAAGTTCCAGGTCCCACAGGCAGTGCCATAGGCCGTGGAAGGCCCGATGGGCTATTGGCCTGGCCGTGGGAACTGCCCCAGCCTCTCCAGTGCCAACGGTCTAGCCCATGAGCCATGGGAGCCCGCCATGGAAATAATCCATAGGCTTAGCTAACCCCGTCAGCCCGACGGCCAAGGCCATGCATCGTGGGAGTCACTATGCACCGTGGGTGTCTGCCTTGGGAATGGTCCATAAGACCAATCCAGCAAGCTCTAACTCGACATCCCATACCACGGGCCATGGTAGGTCTGACGGGTCGTCGAATAGCCCATCCAGCGGATTTTTTTTTGCAACTTCTTATTCTTAAGTCAGGGGTATTTTGGTGTTTTACCACACTTTTAAATCCTAATCTATGTCGTTTTAGGCCTAGTTAGAGGGGTTATGTCACGCCCCTAACTAGGAGGAGCGAACTTCAAGTCAGTTATACGAGCACCTGCTAAACATATATACTAAACTCATGCTAAAGTTGTAAACTGATAAGAAACAATATGGACATCAACATAGTTGGTGTAACTACCACTATGTCACGAACTTAGAGAAATTAATTGGCCACAAAATAGACCTGAGTATATAGATCACATAGATATATGATTCTTCTGCTAAAAGAAAGTAATCAATATTCACATAATGAGTTATATGATTCATAAGTTGCTTACTATGAGCCTTTACAAGCAAGAAGAGATTATAGCCTACTCTGCATCGTGGGGTGAGTATCATTAGGGCCATTACATGCAACACTATTCTGCGCACAGAATTCAAACAGAGTCAGCTGGAACTTCTTGTCGTGGATTCCCCTGCCTACACTAGCCTACGGGCAGACCTTATAGGACCCCTGGAGGGCGTACCTTGACAGACCACGTTATCTAGACTATGAGATTTCACACATGGTTTTGATAGTTGGCTACAGATGCCAAACAGGTGTCACCGATCCGACAGCAGGCCATTTTGTGACTTCCTTACAGTTAGTATTACATAAAGAGTAGATAAGCTATGTAAAAGGGTAAATACGTCACCTAGGCAAATTCTATGGATTTTAAACATATGTAATTACGAAGTGTATAAGACGTTATATAAGGACCCCTAATATTGGTCATTGTATTAGTTTCAGTTTCAGTTTCAGATTACATTCCCTGTATGTGTATGCTCAGATTTTCCTATCTTTGATATTCAATTCAGTGAGCATTCTTACATGTCTACTTGTTATTCAGTCTGCTTTACATACCAGTACATGTTTCATATGTACTGACGTCCCTTTATTTTTGGTCGCTGCATTTTATGAATGCAGGATCAAGTACTCAGGCTAGCAGACATCCATAGTAGACTAGTGCCTTCCAGTTGATCAGTTGGTAAGCTCCACCTCTCTCTGGAGCTATCAGATGCCTAGGTCACATATTTTGGATTCATGTACATATCGTATGTTCGGTATGTCGGGGCCCTATCCCGACTAGTTATCAGATTTTCAATTCCAGACTCTTTAGAAACTTCTTAGACATAGTTTTGTTTCAATCGTACAGTTAGTCTAGTGGGCCCTTCAGTTATATATGTTTCAGAATATGTAAACACATGTTGATGTCCATATTGTTTCTTATCAGTTTACAACTTTAGCATGAGTTTAGTATATATGTTTAGCAGGTGCTCGTATAACTGACTTGAAGTTCGCCCCTCCTAGTTAGGGGCGTGACATAACCCCTCTAACTAGGCCTAAAACGACATAGATTAGGATTTAAAAGTGTGGTAAAACACCAAAATACCCCTGACTTAAGAATAAGAAGTTGCAAAAAAAAATCTGCTGGATGGGCTATTCGACGACCCGTCAGACCTACCATGGCCCGTGGTATGGGATGTCGAGTTAGAGCTTGCTGGATTGGTCTTATGGACCATTCCCAAGGCAGACACCCACGGTGCATAGTGACTCCCACGATGCATGGCCTTGGCCGTCGGGCTGACGGGGTTAGCTAAGCCTCTGGATTATTTCCATGGCGGGCTCCCATGGCTCATGGGCTAGACCGTTGGCACTGGAGAGGCTGGGGCAGTTCCCACGGCCGGGCCAATAGCCCATCGAGCCTTCCACAAACTCCAATATTCCTATAATGTGTCAAAGATTATAGGGGATACAAGGATAGAAAGGGAGTGAATTGGTTAAGCTTGACGGAGGGCCTGACGGCTCGTCACATAGGTGACTGACCGTCAGGGGAACCACCAAACCTGGCAGCAGCTTGAGGAGGCACTGGTTAGTGGCGACGGCTGGCGTGACGGGCCGTCACACCTGTGACTGACCGTCAGCCAAGCCGTCAAGTTATAACTGATAAAGGCCATGCACTGGTTAGTGGCGACGGCTGGGAGTGACGAGCCGTCACACCTTTGACTGGCCGTCAGCCAAGCCGTCAAGTTATAGCTGATGAGGACCATGCACTGGATAGTGGCGACGGCTGGGAGTGACGACCAGTCGCATGGGTGACGGTCCGTCAAGCAACCCGTCAACGCGAAGCGGGACTCTGAAAATTCTATTTTTGGACTTTATTTCCTGGACTACTATAAATACCCAGTGTTAGGGTTATTTTAATTTTTTTTCATTACCCAATATTTTAAGAACGGTTTTTGACGATTTTTGGAGAGAAAAATACGACAAAAACGTATTCTTCTTTTTCTTCCATTGTTCTTGGGATTTTGGCTTTCGTTCTTGGATAAATTGAAGCTTGTGTTCATATATTGTAAGAATCTCTTATTTATATTATGAACACTATTATTTTCTTTTTCTCTAATAGCATGAGTAGCTAAACTCCCACAACTAGGGTTGTGGGAGCCATGGCAAAAGTAACAATATAGATTCCGGGTAGCGTAGGGTTCAATTTATATGCTGTCACATGGTTAATCATTCGTTATTTACGTTTTTAATGGTTGCAAACATTAGGACATGCCTAGGTTTAATTTGCTTGAGCAAAGAGATTAAAACCGGGAAATTTGATTAACTACGAGGATTCGAGACTACCAACTCTCGTCTTATGATTAATGTTGTAACTAGATTAATCTACTCGATGTTTAGGATTGAAATAAGAAAGTTCACCTTTTCAAGTTCAAGATAATTGAAAAGGAAATTCGTCTATTTGGTTGAGAAACGTTTAGATGATACCATTAATTCAGTCACATCGTGATATGTATATAGAAAGAACCCGATTAAGCTTTGAGTCGAAATTGTTACGACGCCATGGTGAACACTTCCCTAGTTTATTCTTATATTGATTAATACTCATTGAAACTCTCAATTAGTTACTTGCATTGTTCAAACATTGATCACAGAAACCCCCCAGTTTACCGGAAACTATCGATTACTAGTCAACTAAGTCACTAACGACTTAATTTACACCTTATTCCCTGTGGGATCGACCCCAACCTTAGTTGGGTTCTATATTTGACGACGACCGCTTACGCTTCGTAATTAGAGTTGTAATTTGGGCGTATCATATACCTTGACCATATCTTCAGCTAATCTTGAAGCTAATTACGCTATAGTTAAAATATGTTGTGATTCTTGCTAGTTTTTCTTTTCTTGTCATGCTTCTCATGATTAACTTGTCAAAAATGTTGATGTTCTTTCATTTGTGGCAGAGGGCTTGGGGTGCATTTTCACGAGTATAAAAGATGAAGAAAATACGTAAAAATTTGATAACTAAGTAGTCATGATATGATCAATGTCCTACTTCTTCAATTGGACAAGGTGAAAATATCAAATGCGAATGAATTCACTAACTATATTATAGTCCATGCTCATTGTCATTGCTTATTCAATTCATTAAAGTGGAAATATTCATTTCAACAAAATTATACTCTTTATGGCTTTGAAATGTTGCCAAAACTTTAATGTTAATCACATTTTCTGCAGTTGAATCATCCTTTTTAGGGTGTGTTAGTATGAACGAAAATGTTTTCTTTCAGAATATGTTTCTTTGAAAAACAAGTGGTCTTCTTACTTATTTTCTAGTATTTGGTAAGTAAGCAAAATTTGTTTATCACAAGAGCATTTATGTGTAATCTAGCTAAACACTATAGGGGTGGGATAGGGTGGAGAGTGGGGGTTCGGGGGTGGCAAGGGGTTGGGATGGTCAAGGGGTGGTGGACGGAGACAATAAACTTGAAATGTCACTTATGAAACTTGTTTTTCCTATTTTCATTAGGAAAATCTTCTCATTCCTAAGGAGCTTGTTTTTCGTTGGAAAATATTTTCCAAACTATTTTGATCACGAAGGTCACACAACTGCTGATCCTCAAACTGACGGCTCTGAATCTGATCAATCAAAGTAGAACGAACCTCAACACTGGCGAGAACTCTGCTAGGATCCAACAAGTCAAGCCTAACCAAACGGTTAGCCAAGGACTGGATGTCCCAGGCCAACAGTCGCTCTGAAACTTAAGGAGAAGTTAGGCTACCCATACTCACTGCCTTCCGGCTCAAGACATCCGCTACCACGTTTGCCTTGCCCGGATGATACAGAATAGTGAAGTCATAGTCCTTCAGTAACTCGACCCATCTCCTCTGTCTCGAGTTCAACTCTCGCTGACTCGTGATAAACTGAAGACTACGGTGATTAGTGAAGATCTCACAGTGAACTCCATATAGGTAATGCCTCCAGATCCTGAGCGCGAAAACTACCGCCGCCAACTCTAAGTCAAGAGTGGGGTAGGTGCGCTCGTGAACCTTCAGCTGCCTCGAAGCATATGCTATTACTCGACCCTGCTGCATCAACACACAACCAAGACCAACCCCAGAAGCATCATAATACACGGAGAAGCTCTGACCCTCAACCGGCAAAGTCAAAACTGGAGCTGAAGTCAATAAGGCCTTAAGCCTCTGGAAGCTATCCTCACATTGATCCGACCACTGAAATAGGATATCCTTCCTAGTCAGCATAGTCTAGGGTGCTGCTATGGAAGAAAATCCCTCAACGAACAGTCTGTAGTAACCTGCTAACCCAATAAAGCTGCGAACCTCAGTAACATTAGTAGGTCTAGGCCACTCACAAACCGCTGAAATATTTTCTGGATCAACCCTAATCCCATCCTTAGACACCACGTGCCCTAGGAATGCAACTGAGTCAAGCCAAAACTCATGCTTTGAGAACTTGGCATAAAGTCGATGATCTCTCAAAGTCTGGAGTATAACCCTCAAGTGTTGCTCATGCTCATCTCTACTACGCGAGTATACCAAGATGTCGTCTATAAAAACTATCACAAATGAGTCCAAATACGGGCCAAGAACCCTGTGCATCAAGTTCATAAAGGCTGCGGGGGCATTAGTCAGCCCAAAAGACATCACCAGGAACTCATATCATTAGGGAAAGTTCTATAGGCTTCTCAGAGTCGACAGAAATACTATGCAGATGAGAGGAGAAAAGAATAAGAGTTTGAAGTTAATAATTGGGTGTTTCTAAGGGCTTCACCTATGAAGGGTGTAATGAGATTTGGTAAGAAGGGAAAGCTTAGTCCTCGGTATGTAGGCCCTTATAAGGTTGGGAGATGAATTGGCAAGGTGGATTACGAGTTAGAGTTTCCATCAGAGTTAGCAGCGGTACATTGCGTCCTAAGCGCACACGTAAGTGTACGTGGTCGTGCAATTAATAAAGTGGCTTTTATGAGCCAAATATCGATCCGACAGGAACTTGGTGTTTAGCAAACGATCCAAATCTCGTCTTATTATTGAAATTGAACAAGTGCGATTCATAACAAAGATTTTGAGCTTTGATTTTATAAACTAAATATTAGAACTAACGACGATATGAAATTCAGTTGCAAATAATATATGGAGAGATCCAAGGTTGAGTCCTTCACTACACATTCATGATTAACTATGGTTTATAGGTGGTGTTGGTGTTTATCATGATCGTTGATCTACGGGGTTGACATTATAACCCGGGAATGGTCATCCTCTAAGTAATCTACCCAAATTAATCTCACAACTACATCGTTGAACGGGGATGTGAGTTTTTAATTCGGATGCATTCAACTATCTTCCCATTTTATTAACCAAGTGGGGTGCTTAAGTATATTTCTATCCTAACCGCAAATTATTCTTAACAATTGCTAACTAACAACAAAAAATATGGTCCACACTCCCTACGTTCTTCATTCCGTCCCTCAACTCCTATGGTTAATTCATTTGAGACTTGGATTTATCCTAAAGTTCATGACGCTTTAGAATAGTTAAAATAAGAATGTAAGAACAATCACATGACATGATAACTAACTAAACCAATTATATAACCATAATCAAGCAATCATGTTGTAGCCGCAACCCTAGAAAGAGGGTACTTAGCCACTCATAATCTAATTCGCAATTACAAAATTGATGTAGTTCATATAAGAATTAAGTAAAGAAAAAGTAGAGAATAAGAACCCTAATGCATCCTCCTCCTTGTGTTTTGCAATCCAACATCGTCCAGAAGTGTTTATAATTGAAGCTAAGTGTCCTATTTATAGTGTAGGATAAGTTGCACCCGTCAGGAATAAGGTCCGTGACACACTGGCCATCGCGGAGGCCAGCCTTCGTGCCATCCTACTTATCTCGGTAGCCAGCTGGCGTGACACGCTGCTTATCTCGGAAGCTCACTGGCGTGATACACCCTTATCTCGGAGGCTCACTTGAAATTGCAATCCGCCTCCCTTTGTGTTCCTTGGTTAGTAGTTATCTTTCAACACCTCTTGAAGCTTGTCTTAGGCTTCATTTAGCTTGCATATATCCTCCAATGGTCTCCTACATCAATTCATAACAGACATTAGTCCATACAACACAATAGAGCTCATCAAAGCACACTAGAATAGGCATAACTCAAGCTAGGGGTGACAATTTTAGCTCATATTAATGAAATGAGTCCATTTAACCCATATTTAATGGCTTGGATCACTCATATTTTAATTTGGTAAATATGGGCGTCAAGCTATTTTAAGAGCCCCTACAAATATGGTCAAAATGGGTAAAATATGGGTATACATATTGACCCATAATAGATAATTTACTTCTACCTAAATTCTTAATTGTACTAAAAAATAAAAAAATTAATATTAATTTTAAATTTTTAAAAAATAGTAATTTATTTTTCAAAAAAATTAGAGAGTGGGTGGGGCTGAGGTGGGGGGTGTGGGGTGGCAGGAAAAAAAATCTTTTTTAAAAAACATGAAAAAAATTAATTTCTTTTGAAAAAGCATACAAAAATTTGGGAGTGGATGGGGGGTAGATTTTTTTTTTTGAAAAACATTAAAAAAAATTGAAAATAAAATAAAATTAGGGGTGGGTGGGTGGAAGGTGGTGGGGAGTAGAATTTTTTTTGAAAAAATAAAAAAAAATTAGGGGTGGGTGGGTGGAAGGTGGTGGCGGTGGGTAGGGGGGTGCCCGGGGGGGAGGGAAGGGAGTAATTTTTTTTTTTTGAAAAACATAAAAAGAAACAATTTTTTTTTGCAAAAACAAAAAAAATTAGGTGGGTGGGTGGGTGGACGGTGGGGGGAGGTAGGGTGGGTGTGAGGCGGGAGGGAGGGTAGAAGTGGATGTGAGGCGGGTATAATTTTTTATTTTTTTCGAAAATCATAAAAAAAAATTATTTGATTTTTATGTAGAATCGCTCTTTTGTTATATTAGAGTACTAAAACGTTTGATTTAATATCAACGAGTTGATATGCATACAACATTTAGAAGGCTTAAAATTTTTTGGCTTAAGGAAAGTGGGTTAGAACTATTTTGACCAAATCCATATTTACCCATATTTATATGGGTGTATTGCAATCCAATCCATTTTAGCTTAATCCATATACAATCCATCCAAATCCAATCCAATCCAATCCACCTATTTGCCACCCCTAGCTCAAGCTAGCTAGTTTTCTCGTCTGAACTCTATTTGATAATTTTGACTCATTACTTGTTCCAAATTCACCTTAACCACTATAAACATGTACATTAGCAATAAAGTACACACTTACATCCTAAATACCTCAATAGTACATCAAATTATCCTCAAAACTAAGACAAACGTGCATAGATAATGACACTAAGGTGTATAAATACGCCTAAGATCATGGTGCATCCAGTCTTCCATGTGTCCTTGTTGAAGAAGTGTGTTGGTGATCCGACCTCAGTCGTGCCATTAGAGAGTGTGGGCGTTAAGAATAGTCTCACTTTAGATGATGTCCCAGTCAATATTCTTGATCATAAGGTTCACAAGTTAATGAATAAGGAAGTTGCTTCAATGAAAGTTCTTTGGGGGACCCAATCAGTTGAGGAAGTTAATTGGGAAGAAGAAGCAGCTATTACGACCAAGTACCCTCACCTATTCCCTCCTATTCCTGTTTCATATTGAGGTAATAGTTTCCTCCAGTTATTCTCATGCTCCTTTTATGTATTCGTGTTACCGACTCTAGCCTTTTGATTTCAGTTGGTAGGGATTGCAACTCTTTTCCTCCAAACTCAGCTTATTTAGTCTTCATTTGAGGATGAATGATCCCAAAGGGGAGATATTGTAACACTCCAGAATTTGAACCAATGTTTTGACTAAAAAAATCAGCTGATTTCCTTAAGTTCCAGGTCCCACAGGCAGTGCCATAGGCCGTGGAAGGCCCGATGGGCTATTGGCCCGGCCGTGGGAACTGCCCCAGCCTCTCCAGTGCCAACGGTCTAGCCCATGAGCCATGGGAGCCCGCCATGGAAATAATCCAGAGGCTTAGCTAACCCCGTCAGCCCGACGGCCAAGGCCATGCATCGTGGGAGTCACTATGCACCGTCGGTGTCTGCCTTGGGAATGGTCTATAAGACCAATCCAGCAAGCTCTAACTCGACATCCCATACCACGGGCCATGGTAGGTCTGATGGGTCGTCGAATAGCCCATCCAGCGGATTTTTTTTGCAACTTCTTATTCTTAAGTCAGGGGTATTTTGGTGTTTTACCACACTTTTAAATCCTAATCTATGTCGTTTTAGGCCTAGTTAGAGGGGTTATGTCACGCCCCTAACTAGGAGGGGCGAACTTCAAGTCAGTTATACGAGCACCTGCTAAACATATATACTAAACTCATGCTAAAGTTGTAAACTGATAAGAAACAATATGGACATCAACATGTGTTTACATATTCTGAAACATATATAACTGAAGGGCCCACTAGACTAACTGTACGATTGAAACAAAACTATGTCTAAGAAGTTTCTAAAGAGTCTGGAATTGAAAATCTGATAACTAGTCGGGATAGGGCCCCGACATACCGAACATACGATATGTACATGAATCCAAAACATGTGACCTAGGCATCTGATAGCTCCAGAGAGAGGTAGAGCTTACCAACTGATCAACTGGAAGGCACTGGTCTACTATGGATGTCTGCTAGCCTGAGTACTTGATCCTGCATTCATAAAATGCAGCGACCAAAAATAAAGGGACGTCAGTACATATGAAACATGTACTGGTATGTAAAACAGACTGAATAACAAGTAGACATGTAAGAATGCTCACTGAATTGAATATCAAAGATAGGAAAATCTGAGCATACACATACAGGGAATGTAATCTGAAACTGAAACTGAAACTAATACAATGACCAATATTAGGGGTCCTTATATAACGTCTTATACACTTCATAATTACATATGTTTAAAATCCATAGAATTTGCCTAGGTGACGTATTTACCCTTTTACATAGCTTATCTACTCTTTATGTAATACTAACTGTAAGGAAGTCACAAAATGGCCTGCTGTCGGATCGGTGACACCTGTTTGGCATCTGTAGCCAACTATCAAAACCATGTGTGAAATCTCATAGTCTAGATAACGTGGTCTATCAAGGTACGCCCTCCAGGGCTCCTATAAGGTCTGCCCGTAGGCTAGTGTAGGCAGGGGAATCCACGACAAGAAGTTCCAGCTGACTCTGTTTGAATTCTGTGCGCAGAATAGTGTTGCATGTAATGGCCCTAATGATACTCACCCCATGCTGCAGAGTAGGCTATAATCTCTTCTTGCTTGTAAAGGCTCATAGTAAGCAACTTATGAATCATATAACTCGTTATGTGAATATGATTACTTTCTTTTAGCTGAAGAATCATATATCTATGTGATCTATATACTCAGATCTATTTTGTGGCCAATTAATTTCTCTAAGTTCGTGACATATATGTTGGGTAACTTCTAAGAGTTTCAACTGAAGACATGTATAATCGTGTAAAACATCTGACTTCTTTGACTAGGAATAAGTACTATAACTCTATAGGTTTAAAACTCCACCCGAGAGAGACCTAATATATAAATAAGCTTTACTTTCAACAAGCATATAACCTATGATGACCTTTATAGTAGGAACATGTGACTCTAGGTCGTGCCTTGATGGCAAAAAGAGGTTTTAGCTTTATATACCTTACTTCGAGACTTTCTCTCCCTTATGTAGCGTCGTTGGTTCCTGTCAAACACTCCTTATCTATGACATAACAACATATTCAATAGTATAAGCGACTAACCAAGAAATATGGTGAGGTTGGGAAGATGATAATAGCTTATGAGCGATAAGCTTAGCAAATAAGATAATTAAATGGTGTATCGTCACACATCTCTCTTTTACCCTTATAAAATAAACTATGACCACCTATGAAGTAAATATTAATCCCTCCATCAATTCCTTACAATATACAGCCCATTCCATATCCCAAACAAGGTCATAAACTTGACCCCTCGACTTTTAAGTACCGCCTCGGGAGTTCTTTATTTAGTAGCATTTAAATGACCCTTTAAGCTCATAGATTAAGTTGGGCAAGAATTATAACATTTAATACAGTGATAGAAATCCAAAAAACATATAAACAACATCCTCAATCCGTTTAGGCATTTTATCAAACACCTGACGAGGGATAAGCTTGCAAGAGCCATAGAAATTGTGTTCGCTATACCTAGCATCCCTCCTTATCGCAGCAAGTTTGCTGCCTCAACACACCACAATACACACCTCATTTAGTCAACAATACAACCATTACATCCCTCTACATACTCCCTCCTCACCGAATATATTAGTTACAATGGGAAAAACATGGACTCACGGCTTCCTTTCACCGTCCCGTGAGTCCTACCCGTAAACTATACTTAAAACAATTCTCAAAGTCATATTTATAGGGATAGAAGAGTAGCCATAACTTTATCAATAAGAATACAATCCCTATACCCTTTTTATCTTCAAGAACAACACCTTTTCCTTCAAGAAAACACTTTACTAAGTATGTTTCTGTGACCTACGATGAAAAATACACTTGATTCTTGAAGAAATTCACTTAGCTTAGGCTAGGGAGGGCTTGAGATGAAGAAGAATTGAATAAAACAAGTGTTAAGCAGGTCCCTTATGTTCTGATATGTATGGGAGACGAAATCCAAATTTTTCAATATAAATACACCACTTTTGGTCGACTTATCCAAGGCTGCCACATGTCTCGGAGTGATTGGGCAGTGTGCATGTCTGTAGTAAAATGTGTATAACCTTTTACTCCAAACTCGTATGGATGAGCGGTTTAATGTGTTGAAAAAAGACTCAAATACATTTTATTTGGTACTTCATAGGCCCTCTAAATCATTTTATATTGGGAGATATACCCATTACAAGTAAGACCTTGTACTAGCTTGCTTTAAATAGTCCACCGTAGTGAATCCTTCAATTTGAACTTTTGTTCCAAGTCTCCATTTGGTCTATAACCGTGGTATATCACTTCAAATGTCTTAGTATAAGAGTCCCTTTGTATAATTATCCATTCATAACCTTATCCTCTTGGTTCATAATGATTCCTTCACGTTAACAAGTTGCACGCATATCGTAAGTTCGGGGCACTACATTATCCCCCCCCCAGGATCATTCATCCTCGAATGAAGGATACAACTCAAAATTATTCTAACTCTACCTTTTTCCAAAAAATTTTGGGAGAGTTTCCCTTGTAAACTGGCCTATCCGAAACCTGTCAGCTAACAAAAATACATACCATACACTTCACAGAGCGTCACAACAAGATAATAATATTCAATAGGTATCTATGAGGCTCCGCTTGGCCTTATAGGAATGAAAACTATTGTAGTTAATATAGCTTACCTCATACTCCTTCAACTTTACATCTCAACTCTGAGGAACATATAGAACTCTTGAATCATAGGCATGTATCAAGTACATGAACATTTAGCATATTGATAAAATAGTATTAACATATATGACTAAAATTGATACTCGAATAAAAGGAGTAATGACTTTAAAAACCTTCTGGTTGTTCCTTGAATAAGTGAGGATATTTTCCCCTCATGTCGGTCTCTGCTTCCCACGTGGCTTCTTCTACATTCTGACTTTTCCATAGGACTTTAACTGAAGCTATTTCTTTCGTTCTCAATTTTCTGATTTGTCTATCTAGTATGGTCACCGGGACTTCTACATATGATAAATCTCCTGAGAGATCTATACCCTCTAAAGGGATAACTTGAGAAGGATTTGCTGTGCATTTACGTAACATAAACACGTGAAAGACTGGATGCACTATTGCTAACTTAGGAGGCAAATCAACCTCATAGGCTACTTGGACAACTCTCTTTAGGATTCTATAAGGACCAATATATCTAGGGCTCAACTTACCTTTCTATCCAAATCGCATAACCCCTTCATAGGCGATACCTTCAAGAATACCCAGTCATAAACTTGAAACTCTAAATCTCCGTCGCACATATATTTAAGATTTTTGTCAGCTTTGAGCGCTCTTCAGCCACTCCTGTATTAGCTTTACCTTTTAAACTGCTTGATGGAAAAGATCTGGTCCCAATATTTGAGTCTCACCTACATCAAACCAACCAATAGGTAATCTACATCTTCTCCCGTAAAGAGCTTCAAATGGAGCCATGCCAATACTGAAGTGATAGCTATTATTATAGGCAAATTCTATCAAGGGAAAATGATTATCCCAATTGCCTTTAAGGTCAAGAATTGCTCTCAACATGT
Source organism: Jaltomata sinuosa (assembly GCA_003996215.1). Taxonomy (NCBI): domain Eukaryota; kingdom Viridiplantae; phylum Streptophyta; class Magnoliopsida; order Solanales; family Solanaceae; genus Jaltomata; species Jaltomata sinuosa. The sequence goes on from QJPP01001113.1 coordinate 91,219, forward strand.
CTTCGAGTGTCTGAATAGTGCACTCGTCTTGGCCATCCATCTGTGGATGGAATGCGGTGCTAAGGTTCACTTGTGTTCCCAAACTCTCCTAGAATGACCTCCAAAAATGTAAGGTGAACTGGGCACCCCTATCTGAAATGATGGAACTTGGGATTCCATGCAAGCGAACAATCTCTCTTATATATAGCTTGGCATAATCTTCTATGGTACTGGTAGACTTAACTGGTAAGAAGTGTGATGATTTTTTTAATCGATCAATGATCACCCAAATAGAGTCATGCTTGTGAAATGAGGAAGGCAAACCTGTAACAAAATCCATGTAAATGGCCTCCCATTTCCATACTGGAATGCTCATAGTCTGAGCTAGGCCACCGAGCCTTTGATTTTCTGCTTTCACTTGCTGGCAGTTGGAGCACTGTGCTACAAACTCTGCTATATCCCTTTTCATGCCATTGCACCAGTAGACCTCTTTAAGGTCATGGTACATCTTTGTAGAGCCTTGATGAATGGAATACCGGGAATAATGTGCTTCAGCCATTATCTGTTGTCTTAGACCATTTACATTAGGAACACACAGTCTTCCTAGGCACCTTAAGGAACCATCCCCCGCCATCTCAAATGCTGAATTTTTTTTGTTGTCAGATTCCTTCTCTGTAATGGAGTAATATGAGATCATCATATTGTTTTTATTTCACTACCTCCACTAATGATGACTCTATAGTGTTCTGCACAACCACACCCCCATCTTCAGAATCTAGAAGTTGAACTCCTAGACTGGATAATCTTTGAACATCTCGTGCTACTTCATGTTGAGCGGGTAACAAATGTGCTAGGCTGTCCATAGAAACGCGACTGAGAGCATCCGCTACAATGTCAGCTTTACCGGGGTGGTAGAGAATATTGACATTGTAGTCTCTCAGCAACTCAAGCCACCTTCTCTGCCTAAAATTCAACTCCTTTTGCTTGAAGATATATTGGAGGCTCTTAAGGTCTGTAAATATTTCAACATGTACACCATACAAATAGTGGCGCCAAATCTTAAGTGCTAATACAACTGCTACAAAATCTAAATCATGTGTGGGGTAGTTCTGTTCATGCTTTTTCAATTGTCGAGAAGCGTATGATATAACCTTCCTATGTTGCATCAAGACACATCATAGGCCGACACCTAAAGCATCACAATAAATGGCATACCCTTATGTTCCCTTTGGTAAGGCCAATACAAGAGCTGTAGTCAATCTATCTTTCAGCTCTTGAAAGCTTCTTTCACAAGCATCTGACCACTGAAATTTGGATGCTTTCTGTGTTAATTTAGTCAATGGGGGGGGGGGAAATAGAGGAAAGTCCCTCCACAAACCTCCTGTAATAACCGGCGAGCCCCAAGAAACTATGCACTTCTGTCGGAGTGGTAGGTCGACGCCATCTCTTCACAGCCTCTATCTTTTTAAAGTCCACTTTGATACCTTCACCAAAGACCACATGGCCAAGAAAAGCCATTGAGTTCACCCAGAACTCACATTTAGAAAACTTGGCTTAAAGTTGGTGTTCTCTAAGAGTCTGTCGAACTGATATGAGATGGTCTGCATGCTTTGCCTCATCACGTGAATATATCAAGATATAATCTATAAATACAATCTCATACATATCAAGAAAGGGTTTGAAAACACTATTCATCATATACATAAAGGCTGCTGGGGCGTTCGTCAGTCCAAATGACATGATAAGGAACTCAAAGTGCCCATATCTAGTTATTAAGGTTGTCTTAGGAATATCAACTTCACGTATCCTCAACTGGTGATTACCAGATCTTAAGTCAATCTTTGAAAAAATTTAGCTCCCTGCAACTGATCAAATAAATCATCTATTCTGGGTAGGGGGTACTTATTCTTTATTGTCACTCAATTCAACTGCCTGTAATCTATACACATTCGCATTGTTCCATCCTTCTTATGTACAAATAATACTGGAGCGCCCCATGGAGATATATTGGGTCGAATAAAACCTTTGTCAAGTAGATCTTTCAACTGCTCCTTTAGCTTTTTCAACTATGCTAGTTCCATTCTATAAGGCAGAATGGATATAGGCCAAGTATTAGGATCTAGGTCGATACCAAAGTCAATATCTCTAACCAGAGGTAATCCAGGAAGTTCATCGGGAAACACATCTAGATATTCATTCACAACGGGTACAGACTGAAGAGTTGACACACGTTCCTCTGCTTCAAGGTCTCTGACATGGACCAGGTGATTTAAACACCCTTTTGTTATAAGCTTCTGTGCTTTAAGATAGGAAATAAACCATCCTCTAGGCATCACAACATTCCCTTTCAACTCCAAGACTAAGCTTCTGTGCTTTAAGATAGGAAATAAACCATCCTCTAGGCATCACAACATTCCCTTTCAACTCCAAGACTGGTTCTCCCGGGAAATGAAATCGAGCAACCATAGCTCGACATTAAACTATACCATAACAAGAGGATAGCCAGTCCACGCCCATGATGACATCAAAATCAACCATGTCCAGCTCTATCAAGTTAGCCAATGTATCATGGCCACATATTGTTACTAGACACCCATAGTAGATCCTTTTAGCTATAATAGACTCTTCTACTGGAGTTGATACTGCAAATGGCTCACGTAATAACTTTGTCTCTATTCCAATCTTCTTAGCAACAAATGGAGTAACATATGACAGGGTCGCCCCTGGATCTATCATTGCATAAACATCATAAGAAGATGGATAAGGTACTTGGAATGACATCTGGGGAAGCCTCTAAATCCTGTCGGCCTGCTAATGCATACATTCGATTTGGGCCAGCTCTAAAACCTGAACCTATACCTCAACCATTACCTGTACCTCTACTTGTCTGTGCCTGAGTATCACGAGATAAAGGTGGTGCTAAAGAAGAGGATGCTCCTGCAGAGCCTGTGGACAGTGATCTATCACCCCTTCTCTCAGCTCTAAGTCTAGGACAATCATGCATCTTATGACCCTCGAATCCATAACCATAATAAGTAGTAAATCCATATAAGCACTCTCCAAAATGAGAATAGACACATTTTCTGCAAGTAGGCTGAGGCGGTAATCCCCGACCAGTGCCTCTCTGATAGTGAGGGTCTGGTGCCCTAGAAGTTTGACTCTGATCCTGTCTGGTCCTTGATGACTGAGCTAGAGCACTAGCTGTGAAGTTGGATGCCGACTGAGCCTGCCTAGGTGAACTTCTCCTAGAGGAAGCCCTGTCACTTTTGTGATACCTGCGAGCCGCCCTAGCCCTCTTACTCTGCTCCCTTTCTGATATGTCTGCCCTGAAATCATGGATGTGATCCTCTGTCTACTGTGCATATGCCATCAGTCTAGCAATATCCATATCATTATTAAGTGCAGCAACCTCACAAGAGTCAATTAAATGATCTCCGAGGCCACCCACAAAGTAATGCATCCTCTCCCTCTTGGTGCTGACCATATCTGGAGCAAATCTGGCCAACTGCATAAATCACATGCTATACTCCTTGACATTGAGGTTATTATGTCTTAAGGATAGAAATTCATCCACCCTCTCTTCCCTGATCTCTAAAGGTAAAAATTGATCCATAAAGGCCCTAAAAAATTCTTCCCAAACTGCTTGAAGGACGTTCGGGCCCCTGGAATCGACCCACATCTCATGCCAGGAAATGGCAACATCTTTTAGCTGATAGGAGGCCAATTCCACAGCCTCAGTATTAGATATATGCATAACCCTGAAGATTCTGTTAATCTTATCTATAAACTGTTGAGGGTCCTCTTTCACACTAGATCCTATAAAGATCGTGGGATTCATCCTGAGGAAATCATGATCTCTTGATCCGGTAGTCTCCCCCTGAATAGTGTTACATGTAAAACATTATGTACTTGGACTTGAGCAGCTACTAACTGGGGAACAACTATATTGGTCCTCTCAGATCCTGCTATGAGGCACCTGGTGGTGGTACAGGCAGTGTAGAAACTGTTGTTGATGCTATTGGAAATGTAGAAACTCCTGTATGCCTTTCTGTTCTAGGTACCTAAGGACTTGGCAAGACCACTTGAGCCTTGGTCTAATCCGCTAATACTGGAGAATGCTCTATAGTGGCTGCCTCCTAAGTAGTGCTGGTAGTGGCCCTATGGCCTACATTATCCGTATCTTTGGTAGACATGATCTGTATCACAAATAAGCAGAATGTGAGTAAGAAGTAACATTCGCTGTAGCGAACCATTCTTAATTGTAGTGGACCCATTATGTCAACCAAGGACCCATTATGGTGAGTCCTGAAAATCTCACTGACATTCTCTATGGCAGCACTCCGACTGCTACGGCGGTCTCTATAATACCCCAGGTATTTACAGTTGTACATTGTCCATGTCGAAGGCTTACAGGCTTAAACGTGATGGTGTTATTGTAAAATTGCGCGTGATTTAGAAACATTTGATTTATATTGGGATTTAAAAATATATATATACCTTTATTGTTTTCCAAAAAAGGTCTTAAATAATTTTGAAAAACTCGTTAACTATGATATATTTGTGTATGTATTTTTTATTTTTTTTATATTTATTAATATTTTAACAAAAATATTAAGTTTAGTTATGTTTTAAAATATCATTAAATTAGGTAGGCCTTACCCAAAATAATTTTCTATTAATTATTGCGTATTCAAAAAGTTATATTTATTTTACTATGAACCTACACAGTAACCGAGTACATACATACGGGAATAAAAATGATTTCAGCATAACACCTCCACCTCCATGTGGATATGGAGGGAGTGGGCAAAAAATTATTTTAAACATGGCATGGTTGCCACTTGTCACTTACGTGAATTAAATTGCTTTTTAGTTAACATAATGATATGTTATATATATATATATATCCATAAAGTTCAACTCTTTTAGGGTCACTTTCATTTGAAAAAAATGTTACCAATTGTGTATATGTAAATACATATCTTTGTTCTTACAACTTTTCCATTTTTTGCAATAGCTATATAGATTTAAATATTTCGTATAAGGACCTATAATTGCTTATGCACATAAAAGGAGAGTTGAGGAGGAATCATTTTGACAATTTATTCAATCATCAAAAGAAATTTATTATCTATTTCAAATTATTCAAGATTATATTCTATGTATGTCAAGGCTATTTCTTTCCTTTTTGGCATGATTCCTTCAGATTTGAAATTTTTGTGTCTAGCGTGATATCAAAGAGTCAGTTGTTAGGTGTCCTTAAATTGTTGTTGGTATTACTTGTATCAGAAAGTTATATCCGGTGATGTTGGTTTAGTGTTAAGGTGGAAGCGTGAAGTGGTGTGTATATGATTGTGGTTATCAGATTACGATAGTTATCGCGTTAATCGTGGTATTGTGATTATTGTATGGACAAGGTACGGTGGTTCTTGGGTACTTGAGGGATGCCTTAAAATCATATATTGTATTGTGTATTTTATCATGTTTTATTGTATTTTTTGATTGTGGTTGCCTAGAGGGTTCACAAAAACCTGTAAGGCGTGAGTCCTTTCTGCATGGTTGAGCCCGTGACCTTGCAAGGACATGTAAGGCATGAGACTTTTCTTTATTATCGACCCTATGGCATTATGAGGACATGTAAGGCGTGAGTATTTTTTTGCATGGTCTTCCTTGTGTATTTCTCTCCCGTAAGGCGTGAGTTTGTTCCGCAGGTTGAGCGTATGTATTATGTTGTTCATCTTGTATTGCATTCCTATGTTATGATTTTTGGAGGTTAGCTGCATCTTATGTTTTGGAGGCGACGTGTGGTTGTGGTTGTGTTTGTTGTGGGCCTGGATTAGGGGAAAGTAAGATTGTGTTGGGCTGACATTCTGTCGGTGCAGGTTGTGGCTAGGATATTGGTATTATTTCTATTTCAACCTCTATCATATTGTGGTTTCAATTTTGGTTATGATATTTTTGTTATTCTTTCGCCTTACATATTCCATATATTCATTCATATTAACGTCCCCATTGCCTGGAAGACACTGCATTCATGCCTGCGGGTTATCAGGTAGATACTAGTCCTTGTTACATATGGTTGAGTTCAACTGATCGTTGATACGCTCTATTCTTTCTGGAGTTGCTGGGTCTAGAATCTTCTTTGGCTTTGTTTAGCTAACGGGTACGTCGAGACCCTGTCCTGACTCGTGATTGGTGATTTTTCATCTTAGAGGCTTGTAGACATCTACTGTGTCTCTGGTAGTCAGTTGAGGCCTGGTCGACCTTATATTATACTTTTGTTATATTCGAGTTTGTTTCGGTTCCATTACATTTTGTTTGGCTTGGACTTAACGGCCCCCATGTTGTCGGTTGGTTTCTTTTAATTTGCTTGATCAAGTGGGGCATAAGTTGTCAGTCGCATATCTCTCGATTTGGGGCATGACAAACTTGGTATCAAAGCAACGTCATATCCTAGGGAGTCTATGTCACGACCTAAACCATCACGAGTGGCACCCACACTAAACCCCCGGTGGGAGAACCAATTAATCAACCAATACTTATCCCAAAAATGAAGCACCTAAAACCAATTCAATAGATAAAACCCAAATTCCCATCTAAAAATATAAAAATAGTAAACCTGTGAAAATAATCCCCTAGAATCTGAAGGTCGTGTACCTAAACTACTAATCAAGTCTGAAAGAGAGGGATGCAACCACGAAACGTAAAGAGTGTAAGTCTGAACAAAGGAATAGAACTAGTAGAAGAATCCATGATATACCGAAAGATACAGCTCACCCTTGGATTCAGAAGTCATCTAAATTACAACTGAGGCCTCGCAACAGCCGCCAGAATATGACTTGTACTCAATAAAAGAAGAGCAAGTGCAGTATCAGTACACAAGAACAACACTATACTTGTAGGATCATCGGCCAGCTCCAAAATATGGAATATGAATATACAACCATAACTTAGTAAAACAGGACAACATGTATAAATCAAGTCAAGTGAATATAAGCAAGACTCCCAGTTATCCATCTGACTTAACAGCCACATAAGACATGTCCCAAACCAAAAATAGCATGACTCTCAGTTATCCATCTAACTTAACAGCCACATAAGACATGTCCCAAACCAAAAATAACAGACCATATATGATTTCGTTACATCCTTCAAGCAACTCAGACCACCTAAGGATCCCTAGGACATTATCTATGGTGGTCAACATGTAATCCCAGCTTACACAAGAAACCACCTTAGCACTTAAACACACCATCCCGACCACTCATAGACCAACATGTAATAATAACATCATAACATATAAGCCCGACTCACTCATGGAACTAACACACTTAATATCAAACAAACATGTACCAGGCATGGTACCTGAGCCAACTATAGTGAATCTGTACCAAGCGTGGTACCTGAGCCAATCGATGAATAAACCTATACCAGGTGTGGTACCCGATCTAACCAATGATCTGTACCAAGCGTGGTACCCAAGCCAACCGATGAATCGCAGATATCACAATAATCACAACCATAATGAATACAAACCACACTTGTACAGCGAACAAGCATTTAAAACAGGTTCATTGCATGAGATTGACATTAAAATATCATTTAACATTCACTCCCTTTTTCCCTGAGCATGTATTATGCAAGTAATACTAGTGAAACAGTTAATACGCACACATAACGCAATTGGGTTACAAATTAACCATCACCTACCTCAATTCAAGCTTAAACACTCTATTGGACCTGAGCTTTTCCATTTCTTGCAACTTTAGGTTGATTGTGGTCTAAGAATAAGAATGTAATACATAATCAACCAAAATGATCTATAATATGGAGGATTACAACTTAATTACTCCCAAACCCCAAGGCCAATTTCATGATCATTCCCTCCGTAGTAGGGCTTTCCCACTATAATTTCACCTAATTACTACTAATTCTATGGTTACGCTAGTGAATTACGGTAAAGGAATCCTAAATAAACAGCTTAAACCAAGAACCCAAGGTTTTGCATCCTAACATTCCCTTTTTACACTAGGAAAAATTTAACTTAGGTTAAGTTAAACCCTTTCCAAATACTGTAACTAATGATTCTTTTCCATAAGAATAAAAGTACTACTTTATGGGGATAATACTTACCTTAATGAAGATTTTTTGTAGAAAATCGATGGAGTTCGCCAAAAATTGCCACAGCCCTCCCCAAAATGTTCTTGTGAAATAATGAATATTTTTGGGGAAGTTTCTGCATTTATAGCGATTAAACCTGCTATAACATCCTAACCCCTATCTAGAGGCATCGCCATATTGGAAGCCTCGTGATATAGCTGAGTTGACTGAATCTGACTCTCGCTATAGCGGGAATTTCTCCACTATAGTGGCATCACGGTAGCAGCCTCTCACCAGCTATAGCGGGTGTGATGGGATAGAAACTTGAAAATCCTCCCAGTGTTTCCCATTTCATAACACACCCTCGAACCATGACATCTCAGACTAACCCCTTTACGTCAAGTTCCATATTGGGGGTTCTACTCACTCGAGTTAATTTCTAGAAAGTCCTACAGACTCTTTAACGCCTTAGCAAATAGAAAAACAAGCTAAGATTTAATAATTTCACCCAATCCTTACCCGAACCGCCCTAGACCTTATCTCGCTCAGATTTTGTCCAAGACTAGTATACCCAAAAAAATTCAACTTTCAAACTCAGAAGATTTCTAACCCAATTTCTCACACGAATAGCTCACCCATAACAATAGAAAGGGTCATTACAACAGATACCAATTTACCCATCGTTCATCCCCAAATGATCAACAAGAAAAATGAGCTAAGCTAAGAAAAAAGTAGTACCTGAATCCTCAAAAAAGTTTGGGTACTTTTCCAGCATGTCCTTCTCAGTTTCCCAAGTGGCTTATTCTATCAGATGATGCTTCTATTGAACCTTCACTAATTTGATCTCCTTTGTCCTCAACTTCCGAACATCTAGATCAAGAATAGCAACTGACTACTCCTCATACTTAAGGTCTTTATCTAGCAAGACTGAATCCCATTTGATGATGTAATCCCAATCCCCATGGTATCTTATCAGCATGGATACATAGAAAACTGGATGGACTCTATAAAGACTAAGCAGCAAAGCTAACTTGTAAGCTACCGGGCCCACAACTTCGAGAACCTCAAATGGACCAATGTACCGAGGGTTGATCTTACCCTTCTTACCAAACCTCATGACCCCATTCATAGGTTACACCTTCAACACAACATGTTCACTAATCTAAAATGACATGTCCCTTACCTTGCGATCAACATACTCCTTTTGTCTACATTGGGCTACCAATAACTTGGTTTCGATACCTCTCACTTTTTCCTGAGCTTGCTTTACCAAATTAATGCCCAAAGGCTTCACCTCACAAGCCTCAAACCAACCTATAGGTGATCTATATCCCCTCAAATAAAGTGCCTCGAACAGTGCCATGTTAATAATAGAGTGATAGTTGTTGTTGTATGAGAATTCACACAATGACAAGAGTTGATCCCAATGGCCCCCGAAGTCAATCACACATGCCCTCAAATTATCCTTAAGCACCTGAATCATCCTCTTCAACTGTCCATCATTCTGGGGATAAAAGGTTGTGCTAAAAGTTAGTTGGGTTCCCAACACTTCATGTAACCTACCCCAGAACATAGAAATAAACTGTGTACCTCTGTCTGAAATAATGGAAAGTGGCACCCCATGTAACCTTAATATCTCCTTGATGATGATCTTGGCCAATTGTTTGGAGCTATAATCCACCCTAACAGGAATGAAATGGGTTGATTTAGTCATCTTATACATGATGACCCAAATCAAGTCATACTTCCCCAAGGTCCTAGGAAGACCTACCACGAAGTCCATGGCTATCCTTTCCCACTTTAAGTTAGGAATGGGCATCCATTGAATCAAACCTGTAGGCCATTGATGTTCGTACTTCCATTGCTGACAATTGTGACACTTGGACATGTGCTACACTATGTCTTTTTTCATCCTAGGCCACCAATAAATCCACCTTAAGTCCCTTTACATTTTGGTCACGCCTAGATGAATAGAGTATCATAAACAATAAGATTAAACTAACATATTCTGAACCAACTCATCAACCCAAGAGACACATATCAACCCTCTAAAACACAACACCCTATATGTGTCAAGTGTGGTATCTGAAGTTTCACTAGCCACCACCTTGTTCCAGAGCTTATTCAATTGCACATCCGTAAATTGTTTGGCCTTGATTTCTTTCCGAAATTTGGACTTCACCTCAATACTGGCCAACACTCCACCCTTTTTTGAAATTTCCAACTGCATGAACTTAGATGCTAGAGTTTGAATATCTCTAGACAAGGGTAGCTTTGACACCCTCAAACAAGTCAAACTGCCCAAGCTTACTGCTTTCTGGCTCAATGCGTCTGTCACTACATTGGCCTTACCCGGATGATACTGGATGGTCATGTCATAATATTTAAACAACTCCATCCACCTTCTCTGTCTCCTATTCAGAACCCTCTGTGTAAACACATGTTGCAGGCTGCGATGGTTTGTGAACACCTCATACTTGATACCATAGAGATAGTGCCTCCAGATCATAAGTGCAAATACCACCACTGCAAGCTCAAAATCATGGGTCAGGTAGTTCTTCTTGTGAGGCTTCAATTGCCTTGAAGCATAAGTTATGACATTCCTATCCTGTATTAACACAACATCCAAACCAAAATGTGAAGCATCACAAAATACAACAAAATCCTTACCTTCAACCGGCAATGATAGAATAGGAGTTCTAGTCAAAAGTGTCCTGAGCATTTGGAAGCTCTCCTCACACTTGTCAGACCAAGCAAATGGTACCTCCTTCTGGGTCAACCTTGTCAAGTGAGTATCAATAAAAGTAAAATTCTTGACGAACCTGCGATAATAGCTAGCAAGACCAACAAAACTCCTAACCTCAGTCACAAAGCTATGTCGGACCTAACTCTGAACTGCCTCAATCTTCTGGGGATCTACCATCATCCCTTTTTCCGAGACTACTTGTCCTAAGAAGGCAATCGAAGATAACCAAAATTTGCAATTTTTTTGCATACAACTTCTTTTCTTTCAAAGTTCCCAAGACAATACGAAGATTATCTGCATGCTTCTCCTTATTTTGGAGTAAATAAAAATATCGTCAATAAATACAATCACAAAGGAATCCAAGAATGACTTGAAAAACACCATTCATCTAGCACATAAAGGCTACCAGCACATTGGTAAACCTAAATGACATTATCTTGAACTCATAATACCCCCATCGAGTCCTAAAAGCCATCGTAGGTATATATTGAGGCCTTATATTCAGATGTTGGCACCATAACCTTAAGTCAATTTTGGAAAACACTGAAGCACACTGAAATCGATCAAAAATATTATCTATGCGGGGCAAACTATACTTATTCCAGATGGTAACCTTTTTAACTGCCTGTAATCTATACTTATCCTCATGCTACCATCCTTCTTTTTAACAAACAAGACCAGAGCACCCCAAGGCAAAGCACTGGGTAAATAAATCCCTTATCAAGAAGTCCTTGAAGATGTGTTTTGAGTTCCCTCAAATCTGTCAGAGCCATTAAAAAATGAGGAACGAAAATTTAGTGAGTGCCCAGCTCAAAATCTATACTGAAGTCAACATCTCTTTTTGGAGGCATAGCAGGCAAATCCGTAGGAAATACCTCATGAAATTTGGAAACCACATGGATTGACTCAATAGAAGGGAACTCCGTACTAACATCCCGATTATGAGCCAGAAAGGTTGAACACCCTTTCCCCACTAGATTTCTAGCCCAAACAAAGGATATGATCTTTACTAGCTTAGGCTTATACACACTCTCCCATCAGGGTTATACACACTCTCCCACTCTAGTCTATCCATACTCGGCATCTCTAAAGCTACAGTCATAGAATTACTGTTCAACATGGCGTGAGAAGAAGATGGACAAGTCATACCCAAAATAATATCAAAATCCAGCATATCCAAAGTGACCAAATCTACCCAAGTTTGAAAACCCAGAAACACAACAGAGCATAAATGATACACATGGGTCACTACCATAGACTCCCCAACTGGAGTAAAAACATGAATAGGAGAACCAAGAACATCACAAATCAAGTCTAGACCCAAGGCGTATCTAATGGATACATAGGAGTAAGTGGAACCCATATCAAATAAAACAGAAGCCATCCGGTCACATACAAGAATAGTACCTATTATTACAGCATCAGATGCCTTCGGCCTAAGACTTGCCCGGTAAAGCATAACAATAAGCTCTATCATCAATCCGAGCAACCTATCTAGCAGGCTGTGCTCCACCCTTCCCTGTATTACCATTACCTATGTTACCACTATGGCCTTCTTGATTATTACCTCGCTCACCCTGTGGATGACCCCTACCATTTCCACCTTCACCTGATGGAACCACAACCTTGGCTTGCTGCTGCACCTGATTACCTGCCTCAGAGGGCACTTGATGTTGGTCATAATTATATGCCCGTTTATCGTATTTTACCCATGTTTACCTTATGTTTTGAGAATGTTACCTACTATATATTGTGTGTTTTGATCAGAATTTCTATATGTTATACTAAGACACATGATTAGATATTTGCAGGTTAAATGACGTGGGAAGTGACCATGGAAAGATGAAATGGAAGAGTAAAGCATTGAAAGTGATGTAGCGGAATGCTCGGGAGCAAGCAAAAAGAAAAAAATAGGTCGGGAGCAGCCGGACAGACGCCTGGCACGGCGTACCAAACTTAGAACTATTGCAGCACTATCATGGTGCCTTCCAGGCGCGGCTCGCCAGGAGGCCAACGATAGCGGGCCATCACGGGAGCATCTAGGGCGCAGTGCACCAACTGAGTACCCAGGTGGGTGTGATGGAGGAGCAACACACCAACGCCAAAACTACAGCAGCTGCATCTAGGCGCGCTACAGGCGCAGCGCGCCAGGCGCCATCCCGACCGATTTTTCGGCTTTTTCTATTACGATTTCAAGTAGGAAAAGGGGTTATTTCCCAAACCCTATAAATAGAACCTTGGATGTTTTATGGAGGGTTCCGTCATATGTTTTGAGAGCAAGAGGCAAGAACAGAGTTCACCATTAGGTTTCTTTTCTTCTTCCTTTTCTTAGCTATACTTTGGATGAAAAAAATTACATCTTTGTTTTTCGTTTGAGTATGAGTGGCTAAGAACCCTTGTTTTGGGGTTACGGCTACAAACGCATGACTATTTAGTATTGGAGTTGAATTGATTGTTCATATACCATTATTAGTTGTTCTTATATTCCTGTATTAGTATTTTGATGCTTGGCCTCCATTAAGATAAACATATAACCATGTTGCGATCTCGAGAGAAAGATCAACAAGGTAGACCAAGGAATATAAGGAGCAAGACCTCTCTTTTGTAACGTAAGGGGTAGGTTAGCGACTAGGATAGAGATATACCTAGAACGCGTTTCTTGGTTCACACAGGAAGAAATATAAATGCATTTGAAATATGATGTCACATCCCCGCTCAGCGATGTAGTTGTGATGCTATTTTGAATAGACAACTACAGGCTCGAGAGACCATAGTTGTAATATCAACCCCGAAATCAACAACTAGGTGAACAAATAAGTCGATTCAAGTGATTACTATTTAGGAGTGCGTAATAAAGCTGTAACCCTGGAATTCTTTCTAAATTGGAATCAACACAATTATTATTTGCTTGCATTTTGTTTTGTCAACTTATTTTAATTACTCACATACTTCAAGTACATATTCTTTATACTTTCGTACTTGGTTATTTTAGTTGTATATGATTAAAGTAGGATATTTGCTAAATCACAAATCTCTTGGGTACGAAATCTGGACTAACCAGTTCCTATTACTAGGATGACCACGTACACTTGAGTGTTAGTGAAAATCGCGTAACAAGTTTTTGGCGCCGTTGCCGGGGACTTAGAAATTAGCAAATTTCTAACTTATACAACATTATTATTCAAGTATTGACAACTTGATCTTAGCATTTGGTAAAATCTGTAGGTACAAACTTTGAGCTATTCAACAAACTGGAAAGGAAGAAAGATTTGGTAGAGCCACACTCGAAACCCTAAAGACTATTTCATCAGCGGAGAAGGGCAACAACTGTTTATCCTATTAAGTTTCCATAGGTGGCTGAAGAGGAGACATTCCCGTTAGTTGAACAACCCGAAGTTGTTATCGTAAAAATGGCAGCACCAAGGCCAGTGCGCGATGTGGCAATCTAAATCTTGACCAATGTCACCAACAGTATGCTGAAACCCACACCGGGTGGTAGGTTTGAGCTAAAACAGAGTATGATGCAACCTTTCCACACCAATGGCCAGTTCACGGGTTTATCACATGAGGACTCGCAGACACACATTCAGAATTTTCTGGAAATCTGTGACACGTTTGTTCCAACAGGAGTCGCAGTAGAATATGTAAGGATGATATTGTTTTTGGTTTCTCTACTTGGGGAACCAAGAAGATGGTTGAAAGCTGAACTGCCTAATTCCATCACTTCATGGGATGAGTTGGCCCAGAAATTCTTGCAGTGTTTCTTTCCCTCTAGGAAGACAGCCAGGTTAAGGAGTGAGATTCTGAGTTTCAGGCAGAAGAATGGTGAAAATATTCACATAGCTTGGGAGTGATTTAAGGTCCTCCTTATGGCATGCCCTCATCATCAACTGAATAATAAAGTGTTGGTACATACATTCATTGAGGGTCTTGAGCCTCATTAAAAGATCTTACTAGATTGTGCAGCAGACGGGAAAGCACTAGAGAATACATATGACGAGCTGTATACTCTTCTGCAGAGGATGGCGCAAAGCAATTCATAATGGAATAGTGATATTAGTAGAGCCACACCTAAGAAGGTTGCCAAAATGTTTGAGGTAGATTCCAACACGGCTTTATTTGCCAAGGTGGATTCTATGGCTAATCAGATGAGCAACATAGCTACTGTTCTTAACAAATTGGCTTAGGGGAATAATCAGGCGCAGGTTAATGTAGTTCAACCAGCAACTGTTCAGTTTTGTGACACCTGTGGTGGTGACCATCTATCGAAAGATTATGCAGCAAATCCAATTTTTGTGAAGTTTTTTGGTTATGCTCAGAGTTGTGGAAATCAGAACTATGGGAATGCATACAATGCAAATCTGTAAAATAATTTGTCTTATGGGAACAACCAAGGCCAGAATCAATTTAGGCCACAAGGACAGAATCAACAGTTTGCTAGAAACAATAAGCCTGCGGTCATACCTAGCAACATCAAAGACATGCTGAAGTCTATCATGGAGAGCCAAGCTAAAAGTGAAGCAAAATTTGAAGCAACTACAAAGGATCACGCAACTGCCATCCGAAATTTAGAGAAGCAAATTGGGCAGTTAGCTGGGGCACTGAATATGAGACCACAAGGTAGTCTTCCAGGCGATATTGACCCGAATCCAAAGTAGTTGAATGTAGCCACTACTAGAAGTGGGTTGGAGCTGAAAGATATGGCACCAAAGCAAGAAGATCCCAAGGTAGTTAAAGTTACATCTGAAAAGGCTAAAGTTGGGACTGAGATTGAGGTGAAAGAAGATGAAATTATTGTAAACCCTCCTCCACCTTTTCCACAAAAGTTTATAAAACAGAGAGAGGAGGCCAGATTCAATAAATTTCTTGACCTCTTGATACAGGTACACCATAACCTCCCACTCATAGATGTCCTTCAGGGAGTTCCAAAGTATGCGAAGTATATCAAGGACATTGTGGCAAACAAGAACAGGCTGACCGAATATGCCACAATCGCTCTTACCGAAGTATGTACTTCTCATATTCAAAACAGGTTTCCCACCAAATTGAAAGATTCAGGAAGTTTCACTACTGAGATCACCATTGGCCAGAAAGTTATAGCTCGAGCACTATGCTATCTTGGGGCAAGTATTAACCTTATTCCATCTTCAGTCTTCAAGAAGATGGGGTTGGGTAGTCCTCACTCCACTACAATTGTTCTGCAGCTGGTAGACAGATCTTTAGCTAGACCTGAGGGCATTATAGAAGATGTATTGGTGCAGATTGGTTCGTTGATCTTCCTGGTGGACTTCGTGATCTTAGACATTAAGCCAGACCTGGAAGTTCCATTTATTTTGGGATGTCCGCTATTGGCTACAGGGAGAGCATTGATTGATGTTGCAGCAGTGCACCTCACCATGATAGCACATGACAAGGTGGAAGTTTTCAATGTGTACAAGGCAATGAAATTGCCTGCTTTATATGAGGACTTAGGCTATTACTGTGGTGGAGATAGACGCAAGGGTACCCCTTATCACTTCCTCAGATCTATTAGAGAGAGCCCTCATAGGGACAAATTTATATGAAGATGGAGAAGCACATGAGATGATTCAATGCTTGGAGGCAGCTTGTGCATTGTCCAATACTACTGTGTTGAAGCCTCTTAATAGACCATTGGGGCCCCTTCCCAAGCCGTCTATTGAAGAAGCCCTGAAATTGGAGATGAAGCCACTCCCACTACATTTGAAGTATGCATATCTGGGTGAAGATGATACGCTTCCGATAATCTTAGCAGTCGGGCTTAATGAAGTACAGATTAAGGAGGCACTAGCAGTGTTGCAAAGAAGGAAAAGAGCAATTGGGTGGAAGATGTCTGATATTCATGGTATCAACCCATCATTCTGCATGCAGAAGATATACACGGAGGAGGGGTACAAGCCTATGGCACAACATCAGAGAAGATTGAATCCTCCTATAAAGGATGTTGTAAGAAAAGAGGTGATCAAGTGGCTAGATGCAGGTATTGTTTTTCCCATCTCAGACAACTAGTGGGTCAGCCCTGTGCAATGTGTCCCTAAGAAATGGGGGATGACTGTGATAAAAAATGAGAAAGATGAGCTGATTTCAACGCGTACAATCACTGGGTGGAGAATTTGCATGGATTATAGAAAATTGAATGAAGCCACCTAGAAAGATCACTATCCCATTCCATTCTTTGATCAGATGTTGGATCGTTTATCTGGCCAGGAGTACTTTTTCTTTCTAGATGGATATTCTGGTTACAATCAGATAGCCATAGCACCTGAAGATCAAGAGAAGACGACGTTTACTTGTCCTTATAGCACATATGCTTTCAAGGTTATCCGGTTCACCATGCGATTGCTAAATGAGTTCTTGGGCACACCACACGTGGATGCAGTGCCGTACTTGACAATGAAGGAGGACCCAGCATACAGAGACATACGCCACACACTTTGTGTTGTGGACTCCACAACTCGGTGGGAAAGAATAAAAGATACGCAGAGACATTCTACCCTCCACTATGCATACTTCAATCAGAAGGCAAGAGTTTGGCTAAAAACTATGTGTAGTACCCTTGTACCATGCTCACACACAACCAAGGTAACTAAAGAGAGGGTGGTGTTGGTATATATGCTCATGAAGGGGATGCCGATCAATGCAGCGTCAGTACTAAGGCATAATATGGTCAAGTTTCGTGAGAACAAAAGGTGGCGCTACTGCTATAGAGGATTGGTCACTCGATTCCTTATGCAATGGGAGGTTGAATAAGAAGTGCATGACTTGGTTCCTCCGCAGGTCCTATACTTGGTGAGAAAACTGGTTGATGTAACTAACATAAAGACCCACGATGCTATACACGGGACGATACTTTCAAATGCTGACCAACAGGCTCGTGATGAGAGTTAGATGGTGAGGATATATGGCATATCAGATTTGCAGTTGAAGTTTGGTGGTCAGTCTGCGACCGAGAATGAGATGTTGGCGTTGCATGCTAGATAACCTAGGACAGAGAGTGTGATGTACATATGTAGGATGGGTCCAGCTTTTCAGGAGCCACTAGATGATGATGAACCTACAATACACAACACTTATTATGATGAGGATGATGCTGGTACCACGTTGATGGTGGTAGATGATCATACAGCTGACCAGGATCAGGAATTCATTCCTGATGATGATGAGGATGACGCTTAGAGGCCCAGAGAGTTCCTTCTCTCACTCTCTACCTTTATACTTTGTTTTTAAGGAACTGAGGGTAGTGCCATGTTTTAAGTGTGGGGTGGAGAGTCGACAGAGATGTACTTCCTTTAGTTATTCATTGCTATATCTTAGGGTGATGAGGCGTCGTGTGACTGGTTTTAGTTGATAGTTGATAGTTAGTTAGTATGTTAGTTTTATTTTCTTAGGTTGGGTTCCTCGGCTTTTGTTTTTGGTTCTTTTCCTGAGGATTGTCCCTTTAAACCGGGTAGATTTTTTTTTTTTAGGATAAATATTTTTTTTAGGACGCGTCATAGTAGTAATGACTGTCCCCGATGATGGATGGATGACGACCGTTTTAAGGGAAAATTAGTCACAGGATTGTAGGATTAGAAGCCTGTCCTTTGGAACATAGAAATCTCACTTGGAGCTTCAACTAGACGTCATGGGTAGTTCATAAGAATTCAAGCAAGTGAGCAAGAACTTCATAAGAGACACATAGGCTCTTTAACAAGACTCAAAAAGTGTAGAAAACGGGCTTAATTGTATGAGTGCACTCAAGATATCTGTGTTTGAGCATGCAAGTCTGATATTCCTATACATGTATCATGATGCCATGTGTGTGTGATCTTTTGTTTGGTTCTTGCATAGAATAGCATCTAGAACTTGCCTCGTGTGTGTGTGAATTATACGAGCATGAATTTTATGGAACATGATGAAGGCATTTTCTTGAAAACACCCATTTGTTTATTTCTTTGATGATTGTTTGTGCGTACCTTGACATTACCATTAGTGAAGCCCCTTTGAGCCTAGAAGCCTATTTCTTTGTTAAGCCGCATTATGAGCCTATTCACTTTGTTGATACCCTGTGAATTTGATCCTGATGAAACTCTCTAGTGCACTATGATTTCTATAGAGTTGAGAACAAAAGTAGAAGAGTAGATAAAAGTGAAGGTGAGTGTAGTAACTATCAAAGATGTAGAGCCCGATCAAATCATGCAATGTTCTTGTGGTTAGGTACCCAAAGAATTCAAAAAATAAAGAAATAGAAGAGAAAATTGGCAAAAGAGAAAAGAAAAAAAATGAATAAGGGGTTATGCTAGCAACAAGTACGTGACATACCAAGGGCAAAGAATAAATAGAAAAAGTGGTCGTGCAAGAAAGCGTGAACATAGGAGGAACTTAAAAAGGAAGGTGAAGAAAAGAATGAGAATGTAGTGTCATGTGCAATAGGGAAAAGAGAAACTTTGTACCAAAAAGTATCCTACCCGTCCTGAAGCCGACATTAAAACCAAATGAAAGTCCTTTTGATTCCATGAATGTGATTGCTTTGTTGAATTTATTATACACTAAGGGCAAGCCTATGGCATGTTGTGATATGTAGGAAACATCTTTTGAGAGAGTTAGAGTTTAAGTGATGCAAAGTGCCCCCCTTTGAAAGGAAAAGTGTGTGATTGTAAACGGGGGCAATACTAAATTGTGAGGGCACACATGGCTTGTATTTGGTAGTGTTATTACTTGCATTGCTCACATAGATATGTTGGCCCGATAATGTGATAAAGAGTCAGTTATAGAGGGTGTGTTGTTTCAAGTGAAAGGTCTTAAGAGCTAAAATGGGTTTTGAATGTGGCTTGCTTAATGAACTACAATAGCATTAGTAAAAGTGTTTAGTTGCTCATAAGTGTGGATAGAAAGTTCTCTAGGTATTTATGGTGAACCTTATGATGGATGATAGTGAGTTGTTCGAGGACGAACAAAGGTTCAAGTGTGGGATGGTGATGTTTGGCATAATTATATGCCCGTTTATCGTATTTTACCCATGTTTACCTTATGTTTTGAGAACGTTACCTACTATATATTGTGTGTTTTGATCAGAATTGCTATATGTTGTAATAAGAAACATGATTAGATATTCGCAGGTGAAATGACGTGGGAAGTGACCATGGAAATACGAAATGAACGAGTAAATCATTGAAAGTGATGTAGCAGAATGCTCGGGAGCAAGCAAAGAAGAAAAAAAAATAGGCTGGGAGTAGCCAGACAAACGCCTGGTATGGTTCCCCAAGCCTAGAACTACCGCAACACAATCATGGCGCCTTCCAGGTGCGGCGCGCCAGGAGGCCAACTACAGCGGGCCATCATGGGCGCATCCAGGGAGCAGCGCGCCAACTGAGTACCCAAGTGGGCGCGATGGAGGCGCAGCGCGCCAACGCCAAAATTACAGTAGCTGCATCCAAGCGCGTTACAGGCGCAGCACGCCAGGCGCCTCCGAATGGATTTTTGGGCTTTTTCTATTCCGATTTCAAGAAGGAAAAGGGGTTATTTCCCAAACCGTATAAATAGAACCTTGGACATTTTTTGGAGGGTTCCATCATATGTTTTGAGAGCAAGAGGCAAGAACAGAGTTCACAATTAGGTTTCTTTTCTTCTTCCTTTTCTTAGCTATACTTTGGATGAAAAAAACTATATCTTTGTTTTTCTTTTGAGTATGAGTGGCTAAGAACCCTTGTTCTGGGGTTATAGCTACAAAGGCATGACTATTTAGTATTGGAGTTGAATTGATTGTTCGTTTACCATTATTAGTTGGTCTTATATTCCTGTTTTAGTATTTTGATGCTTATTATTAGTTGGTCTTATATAACCGTGTTGCAATCTCGAGAGAAGGATCGACAAGGTAGACCGAGGAATATAAGTTGCAAGAACTCTCTTTTATAACGTAAGGTGTAGGTTAGCTACTAGGATAGAGATATACCTACAACGCCTTGCTTGGTTCACACGGGAAGAAATGTAAATGCTTTTGAAATATGATGTCACATCCCTGCTCAACGATGTAGTTGTGATGCTATTTTGAATAGGCAACTAGAGGCTCGAGAGACCATAGTTGTAATATCAATCCCGAAATTAACAACTTGGTGAAAGAATAAGCTGATTCAAGTGATTACTATTTAGGAGTGCGTAATAAAGTGGTAACCCTGGAATTCTTTCTAAATTGGAATCAACAGAATTATTATTTGCTAGCATTTTGTTTTGTCAAGTTATTTTAATTACTCACATACTTCAAGAACACATTCTTTTTACTTTCGTACTTGGTTATTTTAGCTGTATACGATTAAAGTAGGATATTTGCTAAATCACAAGTCTCTTGAGTATGATATCCGGACAAACTAGTTCCTATTACTTGGAAGACCACGTACACTTGCGTGTGAGTGAAAATCGCGTATCAACACTCTCTCTTAAAGTGACCCATATCTCCATAATGAAAACAACCTCACTCTAGAGAGGGCTTGACGTCTAAAGAATAAGAAGCCCCCTGGCCTTTAGCAGATGGAGACTATTGAACAAACCCTAAATGACCACCAGTAGAAGCTGGAGTGTCTGACAATATAGGACGAGCCAAATGAACCTGTAGGCTGGGACCTATGGAATAAGAACCACAAAAATTACCCACACTCTTGGACTTTTTTAATAATACCTTAGCCTGCCCAACTTGCTTAACTCCCTCTAGTTTCTTCACATAACCAGTCACCTCATTAAAGCCCTTTCCTACCGAAGTCATGTGAACAAATAGAACCTGCAATTCAGTATTCAGGCCCTTAACATACAACCAGATCCTATCCTCTTGAGTGCCTAACAGCTGGGTAGCATAGCGAGACAAGGCATAAAACTTAGCCTCATAAGTTGTAACAGACATATTGCCCTGCTCAAGAGCCATAAACCCATCCTGCTTGTGATCCCTCAAAGTACGTGGCACGTACTTCTAAGAAAAGACATAAAACTGAGCCCAAGTCATCAGAGGCAAAGTTGACTGTAACACCCTAGAGCTTCCAAACCCAGACTAAGCTCAGAAAATCAGTAGAAAATAAAAATGCCAGAAAATTCAAGTTTCCAAGAACCACGATTCAAGAGCACGGACCATAGTTTTGAACCATGGACTTTCATTTTAAATCGTTGTTCAAGTTCCAGTATCTCTCTAGTACATGTTCAAGGGACTACGGTTAGGACTACGGACCATCGTTTAAACCATGGCTCGACCTGTCACACGTGGTTTCCATGAATCATAGGACTCCCAGTTCTAGTCCCAAAAACCACGAGTTTGTTTATGGACCGTACTTCAGAAGAACGGTCCATCCTTTGACTCATGGAAATCCCCAGGCTAAGTCTTATCCCAGGAACCACGATTCACATGATGAAACATCATTCAGAAGAACGGTCCATCCCTGTTGAGTCATAGTTCCTGAGAACAGAGAATCCTAAACTCTTAGGCAGAACCACGACTCAGGTTGGTGGTCCGTTGTCCAGGAGTATGGTCCATCATCCAGAGTCGTGATCCCTGAGTCGCGTTTTTTGCAAAATTCTTTTAACTTTCCCAGAGGTATTTTGGACTTTTCCTTTCCCTTTTAAGGCTTAAGGTACATCATTTTATGTTGTTTAAGCCTAATCAAGTAGCCTAAAACTACCTAAAACATTCATTCCCCTAAATTCTTTAAACTTAGAAAGAAAATAAGAGAAAAAGGCGACAGTTTTCCTCCAAAAACAAGCAGAGGTCTTTATCAAGTTCAACCCCAAAAATCCAAGGATTTCTCCATGGGTTTCTTCACCAGGTATGTGGGATTTCACTAGCGGGTTCCTTTTACCCATTCGGTCCCTAGATTCCAGTCAGCCTTCAATTTTCTCTATGAATGTTTCATACCTAGGGTTCCTAAATCTTAGGGAATTATTGTAATTCAATTCTTACAGCTTTTATGGTATTGATTATATGTTTCTTAAAGAATTAGTGCATTTCATGAATAATGCTCAGAAACCCTAGCTTGTAGAAATTCTAATATTCTCATGAATTTATCTTGCTAGGCCAATAAGTTATAGGTTTATGCTTCAGAAATTGAATGTTATACCCTTCAGCCTGTGTTTAACACCCCGAAAACGTATCCAGATATCTAAAAGTTAAAACTTCAGAAAATTTCATGATTTCAGGGATTACGGGTCCAAACCATGGGCCGTGGTTTGAACCACAAATCATGGAATAGATCCGTGGTTTGTTTTCTACAGGTCAGCCTCTGGTCTGAGAACCACGAGTGGGTTCTACAGACCGTAGTTCATTCTACGAGTCGTAGTTCCACTCGTGGAACTTGACCTGTGGACTGGTCTATGTTCCCAGGAACCACGAGTCAAATGATGACTCATTGTTTGAATGACGGGTCTATGCTATTGACTCGTGGAATATCTTCAGAGGACTGATTTTCCCAAGTTCCCCTCCAGGAATTACGAGTCAAGTCTACGACTCGTCATTTGAATGATGGGCCGTAGTCTTTAGTCATGGTTTGACCTTGAGTAAACTGAGTTCCCCAGTCTATACTCCTATCGACGACTCATGATTCATTCTACGGTTCCATCCTGTTGTCATGTAGAAATGAATTTGCAACATGATTATTCCTAGCCTGGTTCTACGAATTAAAACCACGATCCGTCATCTAAACCACGACTCGTAGACTGAGTCATGGTCTCTGAAGTTGACTATTTTTCCAACTTTTTCCCAATTAATTCCCAGGGATATTTTAGTTATTTTCCACGCTTTTAACTACTAAGTGAAGTCATTTTGACTACTTCTAGAAGAGTTTTCACCCATATTATCCTAATTCTTTCCTAAGCCCCGCATTCACTCCCCAAAAGAGAAAAGTTCCTCCAAGCTTCAAGTCTCCAAGCTCCAAGTCAAGCCTCCTACATCTTTTCCAATTAAGTGGGTAATATTCCACCAATGTATGTGGGTCTTTAAAAATGGGTTCCTTTCACCTCGTGCCTAAAATCTCCAATCCTTATGTTGAACTATGAACTCATGGAATTAGGGTTTTGATCTAAAATTGGGAAAAGTTTATGAAATCAGTTTCTATGTTTAAATTCATGGTTTCCTATTGATTACTCATGATTTAATTATGATTCTCTTGTTGGTTTTAAAAATCCAAAGCATGAAAGTTGATTTCTAGTATGAAACTATGAAATTGCATGTTTTCAAGAGAATCTTGGCATAATTAGATATCATGGCCTTTATGTATTTATGAAATTGCATGTTTTTAAGAGAAATTTGGCATGCTTAGATATCATGGCCTTTATGTATTTATTAAAGTGCATTCCTAATTCTTCAAGTATGAATTTAGAAAGAAAAGCATGTTTTGAATTGTGGCTATGCTAAGATTTATGAACTATGATATGAAAGTTGCATGATACCCGATGTGTTTTCATGCTTTACGAATAAGATTTGTATGAGAGTATGCCCTTATAAAATTATGAGCTATATGTGCATGTTTTGGGAGTAATATTTAGCACCGGGTTAGACGGGGTGAGAGTACCCTTAGTCCCAGAAACTGCGTTGCCACCGTAGGTTATGATTTGAAATGATATGTGCCTAAAAGGCTTATGAGAGTGGATTCACATCTTTATTTATGGTGTCTTTGCTTTAGCGGGGCATAGGATAGCTTTCCCAAGTCCCCCTCCAAGAATTACGAGTGAAGTCTATGACTCGTCATTTGAATGATGGGTCGTAGTCTTGAGTCATGGTTTGACCTTGAGTCAACTGAGTTCCCAAGTCTATGACTCCTATCGATGACTCGTGATTCATTCTACGGGTCCATCCTGTTGACTCATAGAAATGAATCTGCTGCATGATTATACCTAACTTTGTTCTATGATTTGAAACCATGATCCATCATCTAAACCATGACTCGTAGACTAAATCGTGGTCACTGAATTTCATAGTATTTCCAGCTTTTTCCCAATTAATTCCCAGGGACATTTTACTTATTTCCCACCCTTTTAACTACTAAGTGAAGTCGTTTTGACTACTTCTAGAAAGGTTTTCACCCATATTATCCTAAGTATTTCCTAAGCCCCTCGTTCACTCCCCAAAAGAGGAAAATTCCTCCAAGCTTCAAATCTCCAAGCTCCAAGCTCCAAGTCAAGCCTCTTACATCTTTTCCAATCAAGTGGGTAACTTCCACCAAGGTATGTGGGTCTTTAACAATGGGTTCCTTTCACCCTTGTGCCAAAAATCCCCAATCCTTATGTTGAATTATGAACTTATAGAATTAGGGTTTTAATCTAAAATTGGGGAAAGTTCATGAAATGAGTTTCTATGTTTAAATTCATGGTTTCCTATTGATTACTCATGATTTAATTATGATTCTATTGTTGGTTTTAAAAGCCAAAGCATGAAAGTTGATTTCTAGCATGAAACTATGAAATTGCATGTTTTCAAGAGAAACTTGGTATGATTAGATATCATGGCCTTTATCTATTTATGAAATTGCATGTTTTCAAAAGAAACTTGGCATGATTAGATATCATGGCCTTTATGTATTTATTAAAGTGCATGCCTAATTCTTCAAGTATGAATTTAGAAAGAAAAGCATGTTTTGAATTATGGCTATGCTAAGCTTTATGAACTATGATATGAAAGTTGCATGATACCCGATGTGTTTTTCATGCTTTACGAATATGATTTGGCATGAGAGTATGCCCTTATGAAATTATGAGCTATATGTGCATGTTTTGGGAGTAGTATTTAGCACCGAGTTGGACGGGGTGAGAGTACCCTTAGTCGTAGAAACTAAGTTGCCAGCGTAGGTTATGATTTGATATGATATGTGCCTAAAGGTCTTACGAGAGTGGATCCACGTCTTTATGTATGGTGTCCTTGCCTTAGCGGGGCATAGGACAACTTTTCCAACTAGGATTATATAGTTGGGTATGGTGACTTGTTCCTTTGCAAGGTTCAAACTCAGCTTTTCTAACTAGGGTTATATAGTTAGATTCCATGTAGCTCACATGGTCTCATGTCGGTTATAAGAAACTCCCGTATGTATGTTTTTTCATGTTTTCTTAGCTTCATGAACCCTTTTATGAATTATGATTTTGAGGTTGGCTTTGGCCTCACGATTTAGCTTTTCATTACGATTTCTTTTCTTGATACTCTATTATGTACGGATTTTGTTTAAGCAAATTTTAAATCATATTTTATCATACTTATGCATTTCTCACATACTTAATACATTCCATAGTACTAACGTATATTGCGTTGCATCCTTGACGATGCAGATTTAGGTGCTCCTTCACAAATACGTGGCTAGAGTTCCCGGCCACTCTCAGTTAGCTTGGGTGAGTCCTCATAGTCTGAGGGCTAGACTTTACTCAATTTATGTTTCTTTCCTTTTAGATTGTCGAGTTAGTTGGGTATTATCCCATGAACTCTTTATGCTATTCCTAGAGGATTTTCAGACATAGATGTTGTTGGATGATCTTGAGTTGTATTTCTGTCTTTTCAACTATCTATCTACGATTATGTTTCCTACTTTGGATTTTGTTACGATGCTTCCGCTATGTTTTCCTTATGTATGATCAAGAATGCTATGACCAAGGGTTAACTTGGGATCCTTGTGGTCCCGAGTCGCGTGTTACGTCTAGGGGTAACCTCGGGGCGTGATACTGTGCATGTTGCATTCTCAGTCATTTATCAGAATTTGAACTATCATTTATTTTAGTACATTATTAATTATATTAAGTGGGAGTAGACTTAGTACCGAGCGGACGAGGGGATGAAGTCTTAGCTGTCACCTTAGGCTAAGACCTTTAGAAGCAGCTCCCAAGTCCCAGAACTACGGTGCCGCCGTAGGTTTAAAGGAGTCAGATGTCATACTAGGATGCACCTCCTTGTTCCTTGTGGACATCAGTAGTGGATCCACGTCAGACCTATTCGTACCTTTGGCAAGGTATGAACACCCTTCCATCCAGTGTTATAGGTTGGCCCTATAGTTAGCTCAACTTAGGTTATGTCGGTTAGTAATGTCTCCCACAGTCAGATTCATGTGCATTAACCTTATATCTAATATTTATGTTGAGTATTCAGTTCAACATGTTATTTCATGATTTATACTTGGTCATTGTATTCAGTTCAGCTTTCAATTATGTTGCAGTATATCTATTTTCATGTTCAGTTCTATATTGTCCAGCTTTGTACATATCCTGCATGCTCTGTACATTAAAAGTACTGACGCATAATTTTGTGCTTCTTCGTTATGATGTAGGTTCAGGCACTCAGTATCCAGAGAATACATAAGGGCTATACTTTACTCAATTTATGTTTCTTTCCTTTTAGATTGTCGAGTTAGTTGGGGTATTATCCCATCAACTCTTTATGCTATTCCTAGAGGATTTTAAGACATAGATGTTGTTAGATGATCTTGAGTTGTATTTCTGTCTTTTCAACTATTTATCTACGATTATGTTTCCTACTTTGGATTTTGTTATGATGCTTCCGCTATGTTTTCCTTATGTATGCTTGAGAATGCTATGACCAAGGGTTAACTTGGGATCCTTGTGGTCCCGAGTCACGTGTTACGTCTAGGGGTAACCTCGGGGCGTGACACTGTGCATGTTGCATTCTCAGTCATTTATCAGAATTTGAACTATCATTTATTTTAGTACATTATTAATTATATTAAGTGGGAGTAGAATTAGTACCGAGTGGACGAGGGGATGAAGTCTTAGTTGTCACCTTAGGCTAAGACCTTTAGAAGCAGCTCCCAAGTCCCAGAACTACGGTGCCACCGTAGGTTTAAAGGAGTCAGATGTCATACTAGGATGCACCTCCTTTTTCCTTGTAGACATCAGTAGTGGATCCACGTCAGACCTGTTCTTACCTTTGGCAAGGTATGATGTAATGACCCTTCCGGTCATTTCCACGTTTAAGTTTTGAAGTCAAGCAAATCGACAAAAGATATCGTAAGTTCGTTAACAAATTTCCTGAACTTTGGGTCAAATGTCTCGGGGCTTTTCTCCCAATATATAAAGAGTTAGAAGTCCCCCAAAATACCAAATCGAAGGTCTACGAGTCTAGTTTCCAACGCATAAAACCTCGCGTCCAACTGATCTCAGAGAAAAGAGTTATGACTGTTTTACCGCGGACTGTCTGGCAGAAAACGAGTTGCGAACCGGGTCGGGTTAAACTCGATTTAAGCCTCGACTTCACGTTTTAAGATGCCATTTCAGTTTCGAAACAGTTATAAAAAATAAGGGAGGATCTCGAGAGAATTCTCGAGTATCGAAATCGTGCGTATTTGAAAATATTTTATTTAAAAGTCGAAGGTGGTAGGAAGTTATATTATATTATTATTACCTTTGCAAATATTTTATCGGAGATAATAAATTTAGTTATGTTTAAAATTATTATTATAATATAGTAGGTTTTGTTTGAAATAATTTTCTATAAATTATGGTCTATTTAAAATATTATATTTATTTTACCACGAATTTATTCAATACCCGAATACATACATAACGGGCTGGAAAATATTAAATATTGCCACCTCCACAACACGTGGAGGTGAGGCAAAGCAGCAAGCATGTAGTAGCTGCTAGGTGGCTAATTGGCAGCAAATATTAAAGTGAGTCACCCATTGACTTTGCTGAAAGTTGTATACATATATGTATATTACTGTTTCATACACGATGCACATTATCAAATATTCTTTCACGTGTTAGGTTTTGTGGTGAGAAAAATATATTTGATAAAGTAAGTCAATTATCTACGTCAAGTTATTCCAGCCCAAATCCGATTCCGATTCCGATTTAGTTTTGGATTTTCTTGAAGTGGTTCGAGCTTGGACATCGTTGTTCTAGCAGCTTGTTGTCGGACGACAGGTAGGTTACGGTTAATTTTCCCTAGACTCCGTATATATAAAATAAAATTGTATTAATGGGCAACCTTGGGTTGGTTTATTAGGTTGGTACCACAGACCTCGACCGCTTTATTCATGTCCGCCTACTTTTGTTCCTCCGTTGCCTGTAGTATTTGCCGGTATATTTTATTTACCCTTGTGGTCCTGTGAGGCCTTGTTGACTCTGGAACATAGAAGGTGAGATTTTGGGAATGTCCGCGAGTCCCGGGCATAGAAATATCCTTCTAGGCTGGTTATGCTTGCTGAGTAGCTGTGGGCCTGTGCAGGGTCGATAGGTTGATTGTGAGCTGCGGGGCAGCTATTGTGTGTGATCATACCATTTCCATGCATATGAAAGAGGTTTTATCCATGTTTTACTGTGGTTTTGGCTTCGGGCCTACTGGCACTGTTTTCTAAACCTTGCATGGCCCGGGGGGCCCATTTTTTATGGAAATGATTTGGAAATGGTTGATTTCACTTGTGGAGATTTTTTGGCAAGAAAGTAAAATTATGTTTAAAATCATCAGTTTTATGATTATCGCTAGACTCGGCAGGGCCGGGGTGCTAGTTGAGTTTTCTTTTTACTTGAGATGATTTTTAGCCTCGGTCGGACCGAGCACCTGAGATGATTTTTTACTGTTTAGACCCGGCTACGCCCGGGCACCATTGGAGGGGTTTTTGAGATATTTTCCTACTATTTTTAGTCCTGGACAGGGTCTGGGCATGCATATTCGAGACTGGGTCTCTATCTTGATATCGAGACTGGGTCTCTATCTTGATACCGGACTTGCTTCCGGACGACATGTTCTGATACTGAGTTTAGTATGGGGTCGGGGACCTCCATGGACCTTGCCATCCGGGCCAGGGGCTACGGGCTGCGTGTGCCGGAGGAGGGGTATACGGTGGAGTAGAGGTATACGGGCAGAGTCCTTCCATGGAACCTACCTGCTGGGCCGGATCGGCGCCGAAGGAGGTACATACAGAGATACCATGGCACTTGAGATCTTCATGCATCATATCATTCATTGTTTGAGGGTCCACCCTTGTTTGCTGTTTGCTGATTGTACGCTCCGGTAGTATGGGATGCCGGAGGGTTTGTTTTAACTTATTTGTGTTCCTCGGTTGTATGGGCGGCCGGGGGACTGTAGGTAGACTTTTGTTATTTACTTACAGAGTTGTTCTCTATTATGGATAAGTATGAGGTAGGTCACTGCTAGACTGTTAGTTTCTGGATTGAGATTGATATGATTAGTTGAGTTTGATTCCTGTCTCTGAGCATGCCTATTATTACTCTTTCTCTCTTCTTCTTACACTTGAGGTTACCGGTATACCGTCCATTTCGTAAACTTATTTTGTATACACTGTTATTGCAAGGACCCCAGGTGAGTTATTTCTTACTTTCACCTGTGCCTTTGGTGTGTATATTCTGCTTGCTAGCCTCACATGTGGTTCTGTTGATTTCCCTCTGGGGTAGTTCCTGTGTACCTTTCGTTGATTTCTGTGACTACTTGCTTCTATTTTGTCTATTACTGCGCTTTTATCTTATATGTGCCCAGTCGGCCTATGATACCTACTGGGTACCTTATGCTTCGCATTTGGTGCTCACCCCTACCCCCTGCATCTTTGGGTGCAGATCCTAGCGGGGGCCATCGCTGTTAGACCGTTGTGAATCATGCTTGGGGATCTGTTGGAGTCTACTTCAGGTTGAGGGTGAGCTCTTGGCGATCGGAGCTTAGCTTTAGTTTATCTTTTGCTTCATGTACTCTATTACCATTCAGAGACATCTGTATATATTCTTTTGATTTATTTGCACTCCATGTATGTAGTTGGGCTCTATACTATGATACCAGGTCTTGGGGTTTGGTTTAGTTTCCGCATATGTATATATTTATATCCATGTTATCTATTTTATTCGTCTGGTTCCCTTATCTGCTAGATTGTAGCCCATTACTAACTGTTCTAGGCTACGGGGATTGGTTCATCTACCGGGGGTTGTAGGTGCCATCATGACCGAGAAATTGGGTCGTGACAACTTGGTATCAGAGCTTTAGGTTCACCGGTGTCATCAGTATAGGAGCCAATGTCTAGTAGAGTCCTGCGGATCGGGGCGGAGACGTCCGTACTCAATCTTTGTGAGGCTACAATGACATTTTAGGAAATTCGACTCTTTCATTGCTTCTGTGTCGTGCGTACTACCCTTGAAGTTTCTGGAGATCTCATTTATTCCACTTCATTCTTCCGCAGATGGTTCGTACGAGATCATCGGCATCACGCGAAGTTGAGCCTCCCGCTCTAGCTAAGGGTCGAGGACGCCCTAGATTAGTGGCACCTGCTACAGCTGCTAGGGTGGAGATAGAGCCCGAGCAACATGTGGATCAGGGGGCAGCCCAGGTACCACCAGCTCCAGCGCTAGCTCCAGTACCAGCTCCAGTGCCCACCTCTGTGCCAGCTTCAGCAGCAGCTCAGTCTCCAGATATTCGGGGATTACTATTACAGCTTTTGGGTGTGATTGGAGAGCGGCCTTCTGAGGTAGCGCAGACATCCGCTCAGGGGGCAGCCCTGGGTGTACAGAGCTTAGGAGCGCATCCAGCTACTATGGCTCCCCGTGCGGAGGTCATTCCGGTTCCATCTGTTGCACAACCTCTTGCTCCTCGCCCAGTTATGACAGAGTCAGAGCAGAAGGCGTTGGGTAGGTTTTTGAGGTTAGCACCTCCGAGGTTTGCGGGTACTTCTGGACAGGATCCACATGACTTTATTACTACCTGTGAGGAGATGTTGCATCATTTGGGTTTGTTGGAGACTCACGGGGTTGGTTATACTACCTATCAGTTGGAGGGCCCAGCGAAGTTATGGTGGAGGGCCCAGGTTGCTTGTAGACCACCATCATCACCTCCTTTGACCTGATCTGAGTTTTATGAGGCCTTTATGGCCAAGTTCTTACCCCAGAGTGATCGGGAGCATCGCAGGGAGCAGTTTACTCACCTTACGCAGGGGTCTACGACTATCTCGGAGTATGAGACCCGTTTTCATCAGCTAGCACCGTTCGGAGCTATGATCATTCCTACCGAGGCAGATAGGATTCGCAGATTTGTATGGGGTTTGAGGCCAGAGATTAGGCAGCCAGCTGAGATATTGATTGCCAGTGGTCGGTCATTCCAGGCCATTGTAGACTATGCCCACACTGTGGAGGACTTACAGCGACATGATCAGGGGTCCAGAGATAAGAGGCCTCGACATCAGGGTGTCTATAGTGGTTCCAGATATGGTGGTAGAGGTCCTGGCCAGTGGAGTCGGAGTTATCAGCCACAGCAGTACCAGGGTCAGTCCAGCCGACCGGTTCAGGCTTTCCTTCAGACTTTCGGTAGTACCCAGTTCGAGCAGGGTCAGAGCAGCCATCAGGGCTATAGCGGCCTGTCTTCGAGGGGTACAGTTTCTGGGGCATCAGGTCGTGGTGGTCATTCGGGATTTGCGGGTTCATCTCGACTGAGTAGGCCATTAGGGGCTTGTTTTACTTGTGGTGCGATAGGTCACTTTGCTAGAGATTGCCCTCAGCAGGGTACAGTTCAGTTGGCCAAGCCTTTACGAGTAGTTCAGCCCCCAACTAGAGGGGGTGGTCCTCAGAGTAGAGGTAGTGCTCCACGTGGCAAAGTAGGTGGTAGGGATGGCGGTCGGGCAGGTGGAGGTCGTCGTCAGTTTAGCGCGGTCTCTAGGAGACCAGAGGCAGAGGCCTCAGATGTTTGTGATTACAGGTACGATTTATGTGTGCCATCAGTCTGCTATGGCTTTATTTGATCCTGGATCCACTTGTTCATATGTATCTGCCTACTTTGTGTCCTTGTTTGGGGTTGGCTAGTGAGCCATTATCTGTTTCCGTTTTCTGTTTCAACCCCAGTAGGAGATTCTTTAGTAGTGGATCAGATTGTGAGATCCTGTATGTTATCTGTTGGTGATTCAGAGACTTGGGGTGATTTGTTGAGTCTTGATATGGCTAGATTTTGATGTGATACTGGGCATAGACTGGTTATCCCCTCACATGTGGTTTTGGATGTTATGCCAAGACCATTACCATAGTTGTGCCCGGTGTATCCCCGGTTGTGTGGCAGGGTTCTGTTAGCCATGCACCATCTGGGATCATCTCTTGTGTTCGAGCTAGGAAGTTGATTTCCCGTGGGTGTTTAACTTATCTAGCATATGTCCGAGATGTTAGTGCTGACCCCACTTCTCCTGAGTCTGTTCCTGTGGTTAGAGACTTCCTCGATGTGTTTCCTACCGACCTGCCAGGCCTTCCACCTGAGAGAGATATTGATTTTGCTATTGAGTTAGAGCCGGGCACTAGGCCCATTTCTATTTCTCCTTACCGTATGGCTCCTGCTGAGTTGAGGGAGCTTAAGGAGCAGCTCCAGGATCTGTTAGCTAAGGGGTTTATTAGACCTAGTGTGTCACCTTGGGGTGCTCCTGTTCTCTTCGTGAAGAAGAAGGATGGGTCTATGCGCATGTGTATTGATTATCGACAGTTGAATAGGGTGACAGTGAAGAATAGGTATCCGTTGCCAAGGATTGATGATTTGTTTGACCAGCTTCAGGGTTCAGTCATGTTTTCGAAGATTGATCTGAGGTATGGCTACCATCAGTTAAGGATTAGGGCGGAGGACATCCCTAAGACAGCATTCAGGACACGTTATGGCCATTTTGAGTTCCTAGTGATGTCTTTTGGGTTGACTAATGCCCCCGCAGCCTTTATGAACTTGATGCACAGGGTTCTTGGCCCGTATTTGGACTCATTTGTGATAGTTTTTATAGACGACATCTTGGTATACTCGCGTAGTAGAGATGAGCATGAGCAGCACTTGAGGGTTATACTCCAAACTTTGAGAGATCATCGGCTTTATGCCAAGTTCTCAAAGTGTGAGTTTTGGCTTGAGTCAATTGCGTTCCTAGGGCACGTGGTGTCTAAGGATGGGATTAGGGTTGATCCGGGAAAGATTTCAGCGGTTTGTGAGTGGCCTAGACCTACGACTGTTACTGAGGTTCGCAGCTTTATTGGGTTAGCAGGTTACTATAGACGGTTCGTTGAGGTATTTTCTTCCATAGCAGCACCCTTGACCATGCTGACTAGGAAGGATATCCCATTTCAGTGGTCGGATCAGTGTAAGGATAGCTTCCAGAGGCTTAAGGCCTTATTGACTTCAGCTCCAGTTTTGACTTTGCCGGTTGAGGGTCAGAGCTTCTCCGTGTATTGTGATGATTTTGGGGTTGGTCTTGGTTGTGTGTTGATGCAGCAGGGTCGAGTAATAGCATATGCGTCGAGGCAGGTGAAGGTTCACGAGCGCAACTACCCCACTCATGACTTAGAGTTGGCAGCCGTAGTTTTCGCGCTCAAGATCTGGAGGCATTACTTATATGGAGTTCACTGTGATATCTTCACCGATCATCGTAGTCTTCAGTATATCACGAGTCAGCGGGAGTTAAACTCGAGGCAGAGGAGATGGGTCGAGTTACTGAAGGACTATGACTTTACTATTCTGTATCATCCGGGCAAGGCAAACGTGGTAGCGGATGCCTTGAGTCGGAAGGCAGTGAGTATGGGTAGCCTAGCTTCTCTTTCAGTATCAGAGCGGCCGTTGGTCTTGGACATTCAGTCCTTGGCTAATCATTTGGTTAGGCTTGACTTGTCGGATCCTAGCAGAGTTCTTGACAGTATTGAGGTTCGTTCTACTTTGGTTGATCAGATTCAGAGCCGTCAGTTTGAGGATCAGCAGTTGTGTGACCTTCGTAATCGGGTTGTTCAGGGTGAGACCAGTCGGGCTACTCTAGATTCAGATGGGGTTCTGAGGTTTGATAGCCGCCTTTGTGTTCCGAGGATTAGTGATTTGATTCAGTTGATACTTCACGAGGCAGATTGTACTAGATACTCCATTCACCCTGGCACAGCAAAGATGTATAGAGACTTGAGGCAGCTTTACTGGTGGAGTGGTATGAAGCAGGATATAGCGGATTTCGTATCTCGGTGCTTGAACTGTCAGCAGGTTAAGTTCGAGCACATGAGACCTGGTGGTTTGATGCAGCGACTTCCCATTCCTGAATGGAAGTGGGAAGGGATTACTATGGACTTTGTTGTGGGTTTGCCTCGTACTTCTCATGGGTTTGATTCCATATGGGTGATTGTTGATAGGCTGACTAAGTCAGCACATTTCTTGTCGGTTCAGACTTCTTATGGCGCAGAGAGATTAACTCAGATCTACCTTCGTGAGATTGTTCGGTTGCACGGGGTCCCAACTTCTATTATTTCAGATCGCGGCACCCAATTCACATCTCAGTTCTGGAGGGCTATTCAGCGAGATTTGGGTACAGAGGTTCATCTTAGTACCGCTTTTCACCCTCAGACAGATGGCCAGTCCGAGAGGACCATTCAGGTCCTGGAGGACATGCTTCGGGCCTGTATTCTTGACTTTGGAGGTTCTTGGGATCAGTTTGTTCCCTTGGCAGAATTTGCTTATAATAACAGCTTCCATTCGAGTATCGGCATGGCACCTTTTGAGGCTTTGTATGGCAGGCGTTGCAGATCACCGGTAGGTGGTTTGATGGTTTTAGTGCTGGGCCATAGAGCACAGATTTGCTTCGAGATTCCTTAGACCGAGTCCGAGTGATTCAGGGCAGACTTCGGGCAGCTCAGAGCAGGCAGAAGAGTTATGCTGATCGTAGGCTTCGTGCCTTGGAGTTTAGTGTCGGTGACTTGGTGTTTCTCCGTGTATCTCCCATGAAGGGCGTGATGAGATTTGGTAGGCGGCGCAAGCTTAGCCCCAGGTACATTGGGCCGTTTGAGATTCTTCAGAGGGTTGGTAGCGTTGCCTATCAGCTAGCCTTGCCTCCGATGTTTTCAGCTATACATCCTGTTTTCATGTTTTGATGCTGCGTCGGTATGTACCAGATGAGGCTCATGTGTTGCAGTGGGATTCAGTTCAGTTGGATGAGGGTTTAGCCTTTGTTGAGGAGCCGACAGCTATTTTGGCCAGAGATGTCAGGAGATTGAGGTCTCGAGAGATCCCGGTTGTTAAGGTTCAGTGGAGGCACTGTCCAGTCGAGGAGGCTACCTGGGAGACTAAGAGAGATATGCGGGATCAGTATCCGCAGCTATTTTAGCCTTCAGGTACCCCCTGACCTTGACTTTCGAGGACGAAAGCCCTTTTTAGTAGTGGATGATGTAATGACCCTTCCGGTCATTTCCACGTTTAATTTTTGAAGTCAAGCAAATCGACAAAAGATATCGTAAGTTTGTTAACAAATTTCCTGAACTTTGGATCAAATGTCTCGGGGCTTTTCTCCCAATATATAAAGAGTTAGAAGTCCCCCGAAATACCAAATTGAAGGTCTACGAGTCTAGTTTCCAACGCACAAAACCTCGCATCCAACTGATCTCGGAGTAAAGAGTTATGACTGTTTTACCGCGGACTGTCTGGCAGAAAACGGGTTGCGAACCGGGTCGCGAACCGGGTCGGGTTAAACTCGATTTAAGCCTCGACTTCACGTTTTAAGACCCCATTTCAGTTCCGAAACAGTTATAAAAAATAAGGGAGGATCCCGAGAGAATTCTCGAGTATCGAAATCGTGCGTATTTGAAAATATTTTATTTAAAAGTCGAAGGTGGTAGGAAGTTATATTATATTATTATTACCTTTGCAAATATTTTATCGGAGATAATAAATTTAGTTATGTTGAAAATTATTATTATAATATAGTAGGTTTTGTTTGAAATAATTTTCTATAAATTATGGTCTATTTAAAATATTATATTTATTTTACCACGAATTTATTCAATACCCAAATACATACATAACGGGCTGGAAAATATTAAATATTACCACCTCCACAACACGTGGAGGTGAGGCAAAGCAGCAAGCATGTAGTAGCTGCTAGGTGGCTAATTGGCAGCAAATATTAAAGTGATTCACCCATTGACTTTGCTGAAAGTTGTATACATATATGTATATAACTGTTTCATACATGATGCACATTATCAAATATTCTTTCACGTGTTAGGTTTTATGGTGAGAAAAATATATTTGATAAAGTAAGTCAATTATCTACGTCAAATTATTCAAGCCCAAATCCGATTCCGATTCCGATTTAGTTTTGGATTTTCTTGGAGTGGTTCGAGCTTGGACATCGTTGTTCTAGCAGCTTGTCGTCGGACGACAGGTAGGTTACGGTTTATTTTCCCTAGACTCCGTATATATAAAATAAAATTGTATTAATGGGCATCCTTGGGTTGGTTTATTAGGTTGGTACCACATACCTCGACCGCTTTATTCATGTCCGCCTACTTTTGTTCCTCCGTTGCCTGTAGTATTTGCCGATATATTTTATTTACCCTTGTGGTCCTGTGAGGCCTTGTTGACTCTGGAACATAGAAGGTGGGATTTTGGGAATGTCCGCGAGTCCCGGGCATAGAATTATCCTTCTAGGCTGGTTATGCTTGCTGAGTAGCTGTGGGCCTGTGCAGGGTCGATAGGTTGATTGTGAGCTGCGGGCAGCTATTGTGTGTGATCATACCATTTCCATGCATATAAAG
Organism: Jaltomata sinuosa; assembly: GCA_003996215.1. NCBI lineage: Eukaryota > Viridiplantae > Streptophyta > Magnoliopsida > Solanales > Solanaceae > Jaltomata > Jaltomata sinuosa. The sequence continues at coordinate 128,513 of QJPP01001113.1, forward strand.
AGGTTTTATCCATGTTTTACTGTGGTTTTGGCTTCGGGCCTACTGGCACTGTTTTCTAAACCTTGCATGGCCCGGGGGGCCCGTTTTTGATGGAAATGATTTGGAAATGGTTGATTTCACTTGTGGAGATTTTTAGGCAAGAAAGTAAAATTATGTTTAAAATCATCAGTTTTATGATTATCGCTAGACTCGGCAGGGCCGGGGTGCTAGTTGAGTTTTCTTGTTACTTGAGATGATTTTTAGCCTCGGTCGGACCGAGCACCTGAGATGATTTTTTTTTACTGTTTAGACCCGGCTACGCCCGGGCACCCTTGGAGGGGTTTTTGAGATATTTTCCTACTATTTTTAGTCCTGGACAGGGTCTGGGCATGCATATTCGAGACTGGCTCTATCTTGATATCGAGACTGGGTCTCTATCTTGAGACCATTTTCTGATACTGAGTTTTAGTATGGGGCTGGACCCATGGACCTTGCCATCCGGGCCCAGGGCTACGGGCTGCGTGTGCCGGTGGAGGGGTATACGGTGGAGTAGGGGTAACGGGCAGAGTCCTTCCATGGAACCTACCTGCTGGGCCGGATCGGCGCCGGAGGAGGTACATACAGAGATACTATGGCACTTGAGATCTTCATGCATCATATCATTCATGGTTCGAGGTTCCACCCTTGTTTGCTGTTTGCTGATTGTACTCTCCGGTAGTATGGGATGCCGGAGGGTTTGTTTTCACTTGTTTGTGTTCCTCGGTTGTATGGGCGGCCGGGGGACTGTAGGTAGACTTTTGTTATTTACTTACAGAGTTGTTCTCTATTATGGATAAGTATGAGGTAGGTCACTGCTAGACTGTTAGTTTCTGGATTGAGATTGATATGATTAGTTGAGTTTGATTCATGTCTCTGAGCATGCCTATCATTACTCTTTCTCTTTTCTTCTTACACTTGAGGTTACCGGTATACCGTCCATTTCGTAAACTTATTTTGTATACACTGTTATTGCAAGGACCCCAGGTGAGTTATTTCTTACTTTCACCTGTGCCTTTGGTGTGTATATTCTGCTTGCTAGCCTCACATGTGGTTCTGTTGATTTCCCTCTGGGGTAGTTCCTGTGTACCTTTCGTTGATTTCTGTGACTACTTGCTTCTATTTTGTCTATTACTGCGCTTTTATCTTATATGTGCCCAGTCGGCCTATGATACCTACTGGGTACCTTATGCTTCGCATTTGGTGCTCACCCCTACCCCCTGCATCTTTGGGTGCAGATCCTAGCGGGGGCCATCGCTGTTAGACCGTTGTGAATCGTGCTTGGGGATCTGTTGGAGTCTACTTCAGGCTGAGGGTGAGCTCTTGGCGATCGGAGCTTAGCTTTAGTTTATCTTTTGCTTCATGTACTCTATTACCATTCAGAGACATCTGTATATATTCTTTTGATTTATTTGCACTCCATGTATGTAGTTGGGCTCTATACTATGATACCAGGTCTTGGGGTTTGGTTTAGTTTCCGCATATGTATATATTTATATCCATGTTATCTATTTTATTCGTCTGGTTCCCTTATCTGCTAGATTGTAGCCCATTACTAACTGTTCTGGGCTACGGGGATTGGTTCACCTACCGGGGGTTGTAGGTGCCATCATGACCGAGAAATTGGGTCGTGACATATGAACACCCTTCCATCCAGTGTTATAGGTTGGCACTATAGTTAGCTCAACTTAGGTTATGTTGGTTAGTAATGTCTCCCAGAGTCAGATTCATGTGCATTAACCTTGTATCCAATATTTATGTTGAGTATTCAGTTCAACATGTTATTTCATGATTTATACTTGGTCATTGTATTCAGTTCAGCTTTCAATTATGTTGCAGTATATCTATTTTCATGTTCAGTTCTATATTGTCCAGCTTTGTACATATCCTGCATGCTCTGTACATTCAAAGTACTGACGCATAATTTTGTGCCATGCCATGGGTTAGCTTGGGGTCACTTGTGACACTAAGCACCGTGCTCCATCCAAGGGGTAGCTTTGGAGTATGACAAACTTGGTATAAGAGAATAAGGTTTAAATGTCCTAGGATGTCTGAAAGGTGCATCAAGTAGAGTTTTCCTCATGGGTGTGAAGCGCGCCACACTTATGGGGGAGAAGCTATGAGACGTTATTAGGAATGACTTCCCTTCTTTCCTTTCCAGCTCGTGCTATCAAGTATGATCTCTATTTAATCTTCCTCTATTCTAACTCATGCTCTTCGCATTTAAGAAAAATGCCTCCAAGAAGAGCTAACGCTAGGAATCAGCCAGCAGCTCTAGCAGACCGATTGAGAGACGGTTATGCATGCCGAATTCAGGGCTGCTTTACAAGTACTTGCTCAGGTCATGACCGCCCAGGTCAATCAGCAGGCTGCGGCGCCAGCTCCGCCTCAGGTTAATGCTACTGCTGCAAGAATCCGGTACATCACTTTGATGAACCCTCCAGAGTTTCATGGGTCTAAGTCAGAAGAGGATCCCATGACTTCTTAGAGGATATTCGGAAAATGACAAGCATTATAGGTGTCACTCCAGTAGAGAGTGCAGACTTGACTGCCAATCAGCTGAAAGGGGTGGCTTATACCTGGTACTAGCAGTGTAAGGAATCTCATTGTGCCAATGCAGGACCAGTGCCTTTGGATCTTTTCAAGACTGCTTTTCTGGACCGGTTCTTCCCACTAGAGCTCAGGGAAGCCAAGGTTCAGAAGTTCATCAACCTAAAGTAGAATGACATGAGCGTAAAAGACTATGCTCTGAAGTTCACTTAGCTATCTAAGTATGCCCCAATAATAGTAGTTGACTCTAGAGCTCGTATGAGAAAGTTCATGTACGGTGTGTCTAATGATGTGGTCAAGGAATGCAAGACCGCAATGCTCATTAAGGAAATGGGTTTCTCCAGGATGGTTACTTATGCTCAGCAGATTAAGAAGGAAAAGATCAAGGAAAGGGGAGGTGATACTAAGAGAGCTAGGATAGGTGATTACAACCACTTTCAGTAGAGGTCAGAGGGTGGAAACTGCTCTCAATATCGCCAGAAGAATTCAGCTCCAGCTCCATCTACTGCTAGTGCCCCAGTGCCTAAGTTCAAGAAGGATAGGCGGGATAGAGTGTCTGGCTCCATGTCCCAAGGTACGGTTACTAGTAAGCGCACTAACCTAGTATATAATAAGTAAGGTAGGAACCACAAAGATAAGTGCATGGCAGGCAGCGAAAACTGCTTTGGGTATGGAAGGCCAGGACACATGATGAGGGATTGTCCAACGGCTTATCAAAAGGATAAGGATGTTCGCCTATAGACTCAGACTGGTTTTACCGCATCCCTAGCAGATCACCCTACTCAGTAGGGTGCCTCGTCTGGGACAGGTGGTGGTCAGCACCAGAACATATTGTATGCTCTTCAGGCTCAATAGGACTAGGAGGATTCTCCTGATGTTGTCACGGGTACATTGCGAGTATTTAATACTGATGTTTATTAGTTGCTAGACCTTGGGGCTATGCTTTCTTTTATAACTCCATATATAACAGTAAACTTTGGTGTCAGTCCAGAAACTCTGCCAGAACCTTTCTTAGTCTCTACTCTAGTTGGTGACCCAATTATAGTTAGACGGGCGTACAAAAATTGCCCAATTACAGTTTCCCAGAAAGTCACCTCAGCAGATCTTGTAGAGTTAGAAATGATAGACTTTGATATAATTCTAGGCATTTATTGGTTACATTCCTGTTATGCCTCATGCGATTGTAGAACTAGGATCATTCGGTTTTAGTTTTCTAACGAGCCAGTCCTAGAGTTGAAGGGTAGCAACTCAGTGCCTGTAGGTCATTTCATCTCCTATCTTAAGGAAAGACATCTGATTTCCAAGGGTTATATCTATCACCTTGTTTGGGTCAAGGATTCAAACTCCGAGACCCCAACTTTTGACTCAGTCCCAGTAGTAAATGAGTTTCCGAAAGTCTTCCCAGAAGATCTTCTCGGAGTTCCTCCCGAAAAGGAAATCAACTTCGGAATAGATATCCTTCCAGATACCCAGCCTATTTTGATTCCTCCTTACAGAATGGCTCCAGTTGAGCTTAAGGAATTGAAAGAGGAGCTGAAAGACCTCCTAGATAAGGGCTTCATCAAAGCCAGTATCTCTCCATGGGGTGCTCCAGTGTTGTTCGTGCGTAAGAAGGATGACTCCCTCAGAAAGTGCATTGACTATCGTCAGTTGAACAAAGTCACAATCAAGAATAAATATCCCATCCCCAGGATTGATGACTTGTTTCACCAACTTCAAGGTGCTAGTTATTTTTCCAATATAGACCTCAAATCCGGCTATCATCAGCTCAGAGTCAGAGATAGTCACATCTCGAAGACAGCCTTCAGGACTTGGTATGGTCACTACGAATTTGTTGTTATGTCTTTTTCACTAACCAATGCTCCTACAAGTTTCATGGACTTAATGAACAGGGTGTTAAAACAATATTTGAACTTGTTTGTCATTGTTTTCATTAACGATATCCTTGTTTACTCTTAGAATGAGGGGGAGCATGCGACTCCTCTGAGGGTTATCCTGCAAACTCTCAAAGATCGTCAGTTATTCGGTAAGTTCATAAAGTGTGAATTGTTGTTACAGTATGTCACTTTTCTTGGTAATGTGGTATCTAGAGAAGGGATCCATGTTGATTCCCAAAAAATTAAAGCAGTAAAGAACTGGCCCATACCCACCTCTCTGACTGACATCAATAGTTTCATGGGTTTGGACAGTTACTACCGGAGATTCGTTGAAGGATTTTCATTCAGAGCTACTCCATTGACCAAGTTGACTCTAAAAAAGTTCAAGTTTCAGTGGTCATATCAGTGTGAGAAAAGCATCTTAGAACTAAAGACTAGGTTGACTACATCTCCTATTTTGACTCTACCAGAGGGTTCAGGTGGCTATGTGGTTTATTGCTATACGTCTAGAGTCATCCTGGGTATTGTATTGATGCATCAGGGTAAGGTCATAGCTTATGCTTCTAGACAGCTTAAGGTCGATGAGAAGAACTACCCGACTCATGACCTCGATCTCGCAGCGGTTGTGTTTGCCCTAAAGATTTGGAGACACTATTTCTATGGTGTTCATGTTGATGTGTTCACAGATAATAAAAGCCTCCAGTATGTTTTCACCCAGAAAGATTTAAATCTTCGCCAGAGAAGGTGGCTTGAGTTCCTCAAGGATTATGACATGAATGTGCTCTACCATCCGGGTAAGGCCAATATAGTAGTTGACACTCTTAGCAGACTGTCTATGGGTAGTGTATCTCATATTAAGGAAGAGAAGAGATAATTAGCAAGGTATATTCACTGGCTCGCTCGCTTAGGAATTTGCCTTGTGGACACGTCAGATGGTTGTGTGATAGTTTAAAATGGGTCAGAATCTTCCTTGGTAGCGGAGGTTAAGGAGAAATAGGATAGTGATCCCATATTACTTCAGCTGAAGGGTGCAGTTCATCAGCAAAAATTTAAGGTTTTCTCCCAAGGGGGAGATGGTGTACTTTGTTATTAGTGTCGCTCCTGTGTTCCTAAAGTGGGTGAGTTGAAACAATAGATCCTTTCAGAAGCCCATAATTCAAGATATTCCATTAATCTAGGTGCCACTAAGATATACTGTGACCTATGGGAAGTCTACTGGTGGAAATGCATGAAGAGGGACATTGCAGATTTCGTAGCTAAGTGTCCCAACTATCAGCAGGTTAAAGTGGAACATCAAAAACTAGGAGGGGTGACTCAGGAGATTTGCATTCCTACTTGGAAATGGGAAGTCGTCAATATAGATTTCATTATGGGTTAACCTCGTACTCGTAGGTAGTATTACTCTATTTGGGTGATAGTGGAAAGAGTCACTAAGTCAGCTCACTTTCTGGCAGTTAAGACTACAGATTCAGCGGAAGACTATGTCAGACTCTACATCAGTGAGATAGTCAGGTTGCATGGAGTTCCTTCGTCTATCATCTCAGATAGAGGTCCACAGTTTACCTCTCATTTCTGGAGATCATTTTAGAAAGGTCTTAGTACTCAGGTGAATCTTAGCACAACATTTCACCCATAAATGGATGGTCAGGCAGAGCATACCATTAAGACCTTGGAGTACATGTTGAGGGCTTGCATGATCGATTTTAAAGGTAGTTGGGATGATCACCTACCTTTCATAGAGTTCGCCTACAATAACAGCTTCCATCCCAGCATTCAGATGGCCCCATATGAGGCCCTCTATAGGCGTAGATGTAGGTCACCTGTTTGTTGGTTTGAAGTAGGTAAAGCAGCTATGATTGGACCAGATTCGGTACATGAGGCGATGGAGAAAGTATAGCTCATTAGAGATAGGCTAAAGACAGCTTAGAGTCGTCACAGGTCCTATGCAGATGTTAGGAGAAGAGACTTACAGTTTGAAGTTGATGATTGGGTTTTCCTAAAAGTGTCACCCATGAAGGGTATAATGAGATTTGGCAGGAAAGGGAAGCTCATCCCCATGTATGTAGGTCCTTACAAAATCTTTAAAAGGGTGGGCAATGTGGCTTACGAGTTAGAGTTGCCATCAGAACTAGCAGCAGTTCATCCAGTACTCCATATTTCCCTGTTGAAGAAGTGTGTGGGTGATCCGACTTTGATAGTACCTTTAGAGAGTGTGGCTCTGAAGGATAGCCTCGCCTATAAGAAGGTTACAGTTGAGATTCTTGACCATCAGGTTCGTAGGTTGAGAAATAAAGAAGTCGCTTCAGTGAAAGTTTTATGGAGAAATTAGTCCGTAGAGGGATCTACTTGGGAAGCAGAAGCAGCCATGATGTCCAAGTACCCCCACATCTTTCCCTCCGATTCAGTTTCAGCTTGACGTAAATAGTTCCTCTCCAGTCTCTCAGTCAACTCTTGTGAAATTCAGTCTCAACACATTGTTCCATTAGTTACACCTGTATTTCAGCATACTTGCATGTTTATGCAACTTAGTTCAGTTAGATATCAATTTCTAGTACTCTGTTGATAGGGATTGCAACTCTTTCCCTCAAAAGTCAGATTATTCAATCTTTATTCAAGGACGAATGATCCCAAGGAGGAGATATTGTAACACCCCAGAACTTCCAAGCCTAGACTAAGCTCAGAAAACCAGTAGAAAATAAAAAAATTAGAAAATTCAAGTTTCAGGAACCATGGTTCAAGAGCACGGACCGTAGTTTTGAACCACAGACCATCATCTTGAACCGTATTCAAGTTCCAGTAGCTCTTCAGTACATGTCCCAGGGACTAAGGTTAGGATCACAGACCATAGTTTAGAACCACAACTCGACCTATCACACGTGGTTTCCCTCAATCAGTGGACCCCCAGTTCTAGTCCCAGAAACCACGAGTTAATTTACGGACCATACTTCAAAAGAATGGTCCGTCCTTTGACTCATGGAAATCCCCAGGCTAAGTCAAATCCCAGGAACCACGAGTCACATGATGAACTGTCATTCAGAAGAACGGTCCATCCTGTTGAGTCATAGTTCCTGAGATCAGATACCCCTAAACTCCTAGGCAAAACCACAACTCAGGTTGACAGTCTGATGTCCAGGAGTATAGTCTGTCATCCGGAGTTGTGTTCCCTTAGTTGCATATTTGGCACAAATTCTTTTAACTTTCCCAGAGGTATTCCAGACTTTTCCTTTCCTTTTTAAGGCCTAGGCTATGTCGTTTTATGTCGTTTAAGCCTAATCAAGTTTCCTAAAACTACCTAAAACATTCATTCCCCTAAATTCTTTAAATTTAGAAAGAAAATAAGAGAAAGAGGCGACAATTTTCCTCCAAAAACAAGTAGAGGTCTTCATCATGTTCAGCCTAAAAAATCCAAGGATTTATCCATGGGTTTCTTCACCAGGTATGTGGGATTTCATTAGTGGGTTTCTTTCACCCATTAGGTCCGTAGATTCCAGTCAGCCTTCAGTTTTCTCCATGAATGTTTCATACCTACGGTTCCTAAATCTTAGGGAATTATTGTAATTCAATTCTTACAAATTTTATGGTATTAATTATATGTTTCTTGGAGAATTAGTATAGTTTCATGAATAATGCTCAAAAACCCTAGCTTGTAGCAATTCCAATATTCGCATGAATTTAGCTTGCTAGGAAAATCAGTTATATGTTTATGCTTCAGAAATTGAATGTTATACCCTTCAGGCTGTGTATGTTGCATTCTCAGTAATTTATCAGTATTTGAGATATCCTTTATTTTAGTACATTATTACTTACATTTAGTGGGAGTAGACTTAGTACCGAGCAGACAAGGGGATGAAGGCTTAGCTGTCAGCTTAGGCTAAGACCTTTAGAAGCAGTTCCCAAGTCCCAGAACTACGGCGCCACCGTAGGTTTAAAGGAGTCAGCTGCCAGACTAGGCTGCACCTCCTTGTCCCTTGTGGACATCAGTAGTGGATCAAAGCTAGACTTGTTCGTACCCTTGGCAAGGTATGAACACCCTTTCATCCAGGGTTACAGGTTGGCCCAATAGTTAGCTCAACTTGGGGTATGTCAGTTAGTAGTGTCTCCCACAGTTAGATTCATGTGCATTGACCTTGTATCCAGTATTTATGTTGAGTATTCAGTTCAGCATGTTATTTCATGATTTATACTTGGTCATTGCATTCAGTTGAGCTTTCAGTTATGTTGAAGTATATCTATTTTCATGTTCAGTTCTATATTGTCCAACTTTGCACATATCCTGCATGCTCAGTACATTCAAAGTACTGACACATACTTTTGTGCTACATCATTTTATGATGTAAGTTCAGGCACTCAGTATTCAGACCGTGCTTAGTTCGGCTTTTTATCCGTATCCAGCAGCTCAGTTAGTGAGTCCTCAGTAGTTTGAGGACGTTAGACATGCTTATATCGTTCGTATTTATTTACAGTTTCAGATTTATTAGAGTTAGCTGGGGGCATGTCCCAACAACTCCTATTAAGTTAGAAGGATTTCAGACATAGACTAGATTCAGCAGTCGTTAGTGTGGTTTCCAATCAACACTATATTGTTTTTTATACTTTATATATTAAGATTCTTGGGTTCTTCCCACTTTCATTTATTAAAACTGTTTTAGCTTCCGCACAGTGCATGTCTTAACTTGATTTTGTACAGATTTGACATTCCATGGGTTAGCTTAGGGTCACTTGTGACACTAAGCATCATGTTGCATCCAGGGGATAGCTTCGGGGTGTGACAATGACAAAAAAACACTCCTCATGGGCCCTCCACCACTGCTTGGCATCAACTTATAGTTGGAAAGTCACAAACTCAAACCCATGTTGATGTACAATCCCTAACTTGGGCAGCCTCTTATAGAAATCTAAGATGAACTCAAAGGCATCCTTATCTTCTATACCATGGAATGATGGAGGTTTCATCTTCAGGAACTTAGTTAACAACTCATGCTCGGTCCTGCTCATGATAGGGCCTAATGCCAGATGGAAGAATGAATTTGTACCTGAGGCCTCATCCATCTTCGGAGCTGAAGCTGCAGCAGGATGAGAACCTGAAACATAAATAGCACGCATAGTGGGAGTGTCTCTACTACTATCTCTAATCAATGAATACTGACTGAGATAAACTGCTATGACTACTAACTGACTGGAGTTCCTGAATAAGGAGAACTCATCACCTGCAGGCTGGAAGTTGTGATCTGTCTGACCATAATTATGGGAGCTAGCACTTAAACCTGCATCATGAAAGGAAGCAGCCTAAGAAGGTATACGATCAGTACTTTAAATGTACTGAGCATGTGAGATATGCAGTAACTTTTAAATTATGAGAAAACATATATATACTAAAAATATAGCTGAAAATCAGACTAAGTATAGATATCTGAAGATGCATAAATCAAACTGTAGAATATAAGCTTTTTTCTGAAGAGAGTATAAAATACTTCTGAGTAATGAACTGTGAGATACATAGACTATAAGATAACTAAGCATGCTGGAAATACTGATAAGCTGCTTAAGACTTTAAATTGGATGCCCAGACATAATTTGAATAAATTCTAAAATGCAAGGATATTCTGGAAAATATAGTTAAGAGCTGTAAAACTGAATTACGGGCCTACTACACAACTACTAAGTCTAATTTTGTGGGAGAGTCTGTTAAGAGACATAAACCACGTGAACTAAACATGGAGTCCAATGTATACGCTCCATCGAGAGGACCCAATATACCTTGCCAGGGTATAAAGGCATGGCTGATGTGATCACTATTGCTGAGGCCCCACTAAAGGGTTAAATAACCTACGGTGGCACTTAGTTCTGGGACTTTTAGGGTACACTAAATCCTAGTCCAACTCAGTGCTAAGTACTTTTCCCAAACTGAATATTGATAGCTCATTTAAAACTAAATTTCTAAAACAAAACTAAACTAGTCAGAAATTATTATTTTTCTGGAATAATGTAGTAGACTGAAAGTTGGTTAATTTCATGCTTAAAACTAAATGATAGTAATCTAGGTTAAATACTAAAGAAAATCAATTCTTATGAAAATACTATAATTTCAGGCTAAATTCTTGATTTCTTAAAGTTCTTGTAAAAGCTCATGCAAATAATTGAAAACATGGTGCAAATCATCTAAATTAGGATATAAATCATGTAAAAATCATAAGGACTGAGTTTTGTAAAATTTAGCATGATTAGGTAAGAACCCTAATTTCTGACATAATGAAATTTTAAATAGAAGACTGAGGTTCAGGGCATAAGGGAGAACTAAACCCTTACTAAATACCCACATACCTGTTTAATGGAGAATCTTGAACTAAAGCTTAGAGGTTTGGAACCTTTGGAGAATAACCCCAGTTGGAAGCCTGAGAGAACGCTCTTCTTTCTTTTCTTTCCTGACTTAGAATTTCTAATTGAGAGAATGAGGGAACTTAGTCGTAACTCCTTTAAATCTCACTTAAAAGAGGTTAAATTGACTTATTATTGGAATTAAAAGTAAGGTGGGAAAATTTTAAAATACCCCTAAGAAAATTAAGTGAAACTGCTGAAAAAACTCATCGTCAGGTTCCACGGATATGAAACACGACCCCTGGAATGAACCATGGACCGTGGATGGAGGTCGTGGTTGTCAGTCCACTTTTTAGTCTTCTGGATTGGGTTGCACGAATAGGTTTCACATCCCATGGATCATTCCACAACCCATGGAACTCTATCATGGTTTTCAAATAAACATTTGAGTTTTCTGACTGATTTCCATGAATAGTTTTCACGGTCCGTGGATTGATCCATGGGTGGTGAAACCAGTTCGTAGTTTCTGACAGTTCTCTATTAAAATATCCACAACTTTTGACCCAAAAATTGGATTAATATGCAGTTGGTGGTGTTGGAAAGAAGACTAAAAAATCTTTAAGTTGGTGGGTGCTAGGTCACTTAACACTTAATATTTTAGGATTAATGAGCATTTGAATTTGACCCATGTTTAGTTTTACATGAAAACTTCTTTGGTTGTGGTGCTTTCAACTTATCTTGTTGATAGGAGTTTCTTATGAGCATGATTCGCATAAAAAACACTTCCCACACAAGGGAATTGATAATGATACCTATGGAAAGCGGCTAGGGTCTTAGCTTAGAATTTTAGGGTGTTACAATATCTCCCCCGTGGAATCATTGGTCCTCGAATACTAACTAGTCTGAGGTTGTGGGGAAAGGGCTAGAATCGCATTGATTGAGTTCTAAAAGCTAGAGTACTTACATGGTAACTGATTTCTTACTGAAATATTAACTGATCTAGATTCGTGAGACTGTATGCATACTGAGAGCAGAAGAACACTGATGAAATATGAAACTAAATATCCAACCTTGTAACTGGTCTGTATTGCCAGTAGGGACTCAACTAAAACTCATTGAGAATGAAAGAATCCTTAGAATTCCCAATTAAGTAATTGTATGAGAAGACTATTCTTCCTAAATGAACTTAGTGCCAAGGAATGAACTAAACGTAGGGCCTTCTGGCCTTAGGAATGATTACCGACAAGTCTAAAATGATCTGATATGAGGAGTATAGGATTTTGCAAGCTGAATCTACTGGAAATAAGGTATGAGCACCCTAGATAGGGAGTAAGAATAAGACTATTATTGCCTTAACCTGTAACACCCCAAAAATTCTAAGCTAAAACTCGAACTATTTCAATAAGTGTAATGATCATTTCCCTAGTGTGGTGAGTGTTTTGGATGTGAATCATGTTAATAAGAAACTCCTATAAGAAAGTTATGTTTAAAGCACCCCAACTGATTAAGTTCTCATGTAAGATTCAATAAGTGTCATCTTCAAATGATCACACCTCCTAGAATATGAAAAGTTAGGTAGCCTAGTACCCACCAAATTGAAGGTTTTTGATTATTCTTTCCAATTCCACTGACCGCGCCGAGTTTGGAGTAAATTTTTATTTTCATTTTACCGTAGAACTATCAGTGACCACGGACGGGATAACAAACCATGGTTCTAAACCACGGTCCATATTGTGACTCATGAAAATGGACCTGCAACTTAGAATTTTCACTTTCAAAATGACGAGTTGGTCCACAACCCGTAGACCAAAACCACGGTCCATAGTATGACCCGTGGTTTATCAATTTTCAGCCTTTCTTCAAAATTTCCATGGGTGACTTCACGGGTCATCATTTCAAATGACGGTCTGTACTGTAACTCATAGAATCACCTGTAGAGAACCCCCAGAACTCATGGACAAAACCACGACTCAGTTGATGGTCCATCATTCAGAACACGGCCCATCATTCAATTCGTGGTTTGATATTCTGAGAATTTTAGCAGTTTTTAATTTAGTATCCAAGGGGTATTTCAGACCATTCCTTTTTCTTTTAGCTCCGACTATAAATTTTTTTAGGCTTATTTTATTAAGTAAAATACCTCCAAACCATCAGTTTTCCTCATTCTTTCTCTCAAGTCTATTTCAAAGAAGAAAAGAGCGTTCTTCTCCAAAGTTCAGACCTAGGGCTTTATCTTTCAAACTTCAATTTCAGATTTCTCTTCAGGGATTATCATCTACAAGGTATGTGGGATTTCCATGCGGGTTTCCAATCATCCTCATGCCTAGAGTTTCAGATTTCAGTATGACTTAATAAGTTATGATTCTAGGGTTCATACCCAAATATGTATTTCACTATGAATTCTATTGATTGATGATTCTACACAACTACTAGCCTTATTAGAAGGATTATTACATGAATTCCTGTAAATAAATTTGAAAGCCCAAGATGTTTGGGAGAAGCATGTTTGTGCTGCATCCTTTTGATGATGCAAATTTTAGTTCTATCTCCCAGGATCATGATCAGACATATCAAAGCCTCCAGTCAGCAGGGAATGAGTTCTCTTTTTTTGGGAACTCCAGTCAGTTAGTAGTTTTAGTAGATAATTAAGTTATTATACATTGATGGAAGATAGTTGGGGCCTCTGTCTCTGCTAACTCTAGTCAATGTTAATAAAGTCTTCATATACAGTCAGACAGTCAGTCAGTTAGTTGTATCAGTTTTCAAATTCTATAGTATATCAGCTTATGAAAGTTTATTTTGTTTTAATATTTCTTTCAAGAGCTCAGCATATTTAATCTTCCACATTATCTTTCAATATGTATCTCAGCAGTATGCCAAGCCATGGGTTAGCTTGGGGTCACTTGTGACTCTAAGCACCATGTTACATCAAGGGTATAGGCTTGAGATGTGATAAACTTGGTATCAGAGCACAGAGTTCAAGTGTCTAGGGTGTCTGTGAAGCCCTGTCTAGTAGATTCTTTCTTATGGGTGTGTTATGCACCACACATAAAATCAGGAGGCTATAGGATATTTAGGAAATGTATCCCTCATTTCATACTCTAGATCGTGCAGTAGAACTGTATTGTTATGTAAGCACTTGGGTAGTGTATTCAATTAATAGTTAGTGTGAATTGAGATATTATGGGCCATAAGTAGCAGAATGACCCCAAAACTAGATGTACGAATTCAGAAGTATAGTAGCTATAAGAGGAAGAATGATTGATTAAGATGACTTAGCATATTTGAACTAGGTGAAGAAGATCCTTGAATGGTAGAAAGGTAGATGTGTATCCGGAGTAGTTTGTTGTTGTATGGTATTTAGGAGATTATAGATAGAAAATGTTGAGTCCATTAGCATGGTTTTAATTCCGTTGATTTGGGTGGATGTGAACTTAGGGAGGCGATGTTAGTAGACAAATAAGTGAAGGTCAGATTGCTAAGTATTATAGGAAGTAGTTATATACTCCAGTAAGAGTATGAGTCATATATTGGTAGCCTTAAGAGTAAAGAGGAAGCTAAGAGATGCCTTAGAAGAAGACCTAGCGAGGGTTTTAGCATCTTCAGTTATAACCTATCAATGAGAGTTTAAGGGTCCAGAAATACAGTGATACCCCAACCTTACAAGAGTTAGTTATTATAGACTAGTTTGGGAAAGAGATCCACAAACTTAGAGGGGTGACTTTTGAGCTAAGGGGGAGATGATAGAATAAATAACCAAGTCGAGTCTTGCGACTCAACTAGTATAGAATTCTAGAAAGAGCTATGACAGAATAGAAATTTATTCTCATTCCAACGGATTTCCTAGCACTTCATTCAGGATGAAACTATATACAGACGTATTTGTGCCATATTCATGTGTAACACCTCAGGAATCGATTCAGCTTTTAAACTCAGAACTTGCAGAAATCTTAGAATTTTAGGGACCATGAGTCAAGTCCATGAGCAGTGGAAAGTTCCACGAGTCGTGGAAAAGACTCGTGATTCCAGTCCTGCAAACCACCCTCAGGTCTGAGAACGATGAGACAGTCTCACGGGTCATTTAACCAACCCGTCAAACTTAGACAGAGAATGGTTATTTTCCCTGAAATCATGAATTGGTTCCACGACTTTTACAAGTTTCTATGGTTCATCCCATTAGTCCGTCGAAAGTTATCCGCAACCTGGAATTTTGGCTCAGGAACCACGGCTCCAGTCCACGAGTCGTGGTTAGTTCCACGGTCCATGGAAAGGACCCGTGGAACCTGAAGCCGAGTTTTAAAATAGCTTTTTCCTAATTACGTCTCAAAGGTATTTTAGTCATTACCCACCCTTTTAACTCCCAAATGAGGTCATTTTGACTATTTCCATTCATCTTCCAAAAAGGAAAAGAACTTCTTCAAGCTCAAAGTATCAAGATCTAAGATGAAGTCTCCTTTATTTTCAATTTCAAGTAGGTTAGCTTCAATCAAGGTATGTGGGTATTCACCAATGGGTTCCTTTCACCCTTGTGCCTAAATCTCTAAATCTTTATTTTTATTTCATAAACTTTCAAACTAGGGTTCTTACCCAATTCTTATGGGTTTTTCTATAGATTGCCTTCTCATTATTTTATTAGGAAATTACTACTAAATTGCATGATTTTGCATATTTTTTAGACATGAACTCCTATTTCAAAATTGAAGGATAATTATGATAAATTCTACATGCATAAATTGATTCAACTAAATTGAGTATTTGGTAGCATATTTCCATGAATTTCAAGCAAGTGCATACGTAGTTCCTATGTTTTATGAATGTATATGTTATTATGAAATTGAACTACTGGCATGCAAGTTTTCAAGATATGAACTATTATTCAATGCAAGTGTCACGCCCCGAGGTCACCCCCTGGACGTAACACGGGACTTGGGACCATAAGTGCCCCAAGCTAACCCTTGATCGTAGCATTCTCAAGCATAACAAAAGATAAGCGGAAGCATAATAAATAAATCCGGAATAACATAATTTCATAATCAAGTCAAACAGGGATACAAAATCCAAAAAGAGACTCGAAAGTTTTCTATGTCTGAAAAGCCTCTATACATGACATAAGGAGTTGCTAGGACAAGACCCTAGCTAACTGAATGTGCGAGAATAAGTAACTAACACAGACTATGAACATAACTAGTCCTCGACCTAAGTGGACTCACCAACAGCTGACAGAGAGTGCCCTGGAAGCTCTAGCCACGGGTCTGAGAAGGGCACCTGAATCTGCATCATCAAAGGACGCAGCGCAAGATATGTGTCAGTACTATGAAATGTACCGAGTACGCGAAAGATGCATGATCACGATAAAAACATATTTAAAACATGGATAAGAACTTAGTTCATGCATAAATAAAGTTCAAAGGTTAATATCAATAATTGAATAGTAAATCATGAAACTATGCAATGCAAGTGTCACTCCTCTAGGTTACCCCCTGGACGTAACACAGGACTTGGGACCACAAGTGCCCCAAGCTAACCCTTGTTCGTAGCATTCTCAAGCATAATAAAAGATAAGCGGAAGCATAATAGATAAATCCAGAATCACATAATTGGATAATCAAGTCAAACGGGATACAAAATCCAAAAAGAGACTCGAAAGCTGTCTATGTCTGAAAAGCCTCTATACATGACATAAAGAGTTGCTAGGACAATAATCTAGCTAACTCAAAGTGCGAGAATAATTAACTAACACAGAGTAAGAACATAACTAGTCCTCGACCTAAGAGGACTCACCAACAGCTGACAAAGAGTGGCCTGGAAGCTCTAGCCACGGGTCTGAGAAGGGACACCTGAATCTGCATCATCAAAGGATGCAGCACAAGATATGCGTCAGTACTATGGAATATACCGAATACGTGAAAGATGCATGATCATGATAAAAACATACTTATAACATGGATAAGAACTTAGTTCATGCATAAATGAAGTTTCAAAGGTTGATATCAATAATTGAATAGTAAATCATGAAATAAGAGTCAAGACTCAAAGTATGTATCATGGGTTTAAACAATTAAAAACATTCATACGGGATTTTTCTGTAACCAACATTAGACCATGTGAGCTATATAGAATCTAACTATGTAACCCTAGTTATAAAAGCTTGCCTGAACCTTGCAAAAACATGGGCCACCATACCAAACTATATAACCCCAGTTGGCAAAGTTGTCCTATGCCTGTTAAGGCGAGGACCTCATTAATCAAGATGTGGATCCACTCTTATAAGCCCATATGAAAAATCATAACCTACGCTGGCAACATAGTTTTTGGACTTGAGTAATTTAACCCTCATCACTCGGTGCTAAATACTACTCCCAAACCATACATATAGCTCATAAGTACATGAGGGTATAATCAAATACCAAATCTTATTTGAAAAACATGAAGATACATCGGGTACCATGCAATTCTCATATCATAAGTTCTTGAAGTAAAGCATAGACATAATTCAAATCATGATTTTCTTTCTAAATTCATACTTGAAGAATTAGGCATGCAATTTCATAAATTAATAAAGTCATGATATCTAATCATGTCCTGTGTCACTTGAAAAACATGCAATTCAATGGAATCATACTAGAAATCAACTTAAATGCTTGGGCTTTTAAATCCAATGAAGGAATCGTGATCAAATCATAACTAAGTAATAAGAAATCATGAATTTAAGCATAGAAAGTTATTTCATAAGTTAATCCCCAATTTAGATCAAAACCTTAATTTCACAAGTTCATAAATCAATTTGAGAATTTGGGGGTTTTGGGCACAAGGGTGAAAGGAACACATTGTTGAATACCCACATACCTAGATTGAAGTTAACCCACTTGAATTTGAAAAGATTAGGAGACTTGATCATGGAGCTTGAAACTTGAGCTTGAGAGAGTTCTTTTCCTTTTTGGGAGATGAATGAGGTAATGAGAAGGGACTTAGGCAAATAGGTTTAGAATTCAAGCTAAAAATTGTCAAAACGACCTCACTTAGGAGTTAAAAGGGTGGGTAACAACTAAAATACCCCTGGGACTTAATTAAGAAAAAGCCATTTTAAAACTCGGCTTCAGGTTCCACGGGTCCTTTCCATGGATCGAAGAACTAACCACGACTCGTGGAATTGAGTTGTGGTTCCTAATCTAAAGTTTCATGCTGCGGATCAGGTCCTATGGTTTAACAAGAAGACTCGTGGAAACTCCCATGAGCCATAGGACCAACTCGTGGTTCCCCAAAAATAAACTGCCCTCAGTCTGAATCCCACGGGTGATTCCCACGACTCGTGAAACTAATCATGAGCCGTAGACTCCACTCTTGGTTCTTATACCACAGGTGGAAGCTGCAGAGCTGGTTTCACAAGTCATTTCCATGAGTCATGATTCCTTTCACGAATCGTAGACTTGACTCGTGATTCCTGGTAGTTCCAGAATTTTTAGAATTTCTAACTAAAAAGTTTAATCGAATTCTGGGGTGTTACAATATCACCCCCTTGGGAGTATTCATCCTCGAATAAGAATAAGCAAGGGAAACTTAGAGTAAACAGCCGAACCAGCAACAAAACATGGAAATCAAGGAATAAACATGAAAACTGAACTTTTCAATTTAAAATATGGTTAAATCAACTTCGAAAACATGAATGCATGCAAGGATCATGAGAGTAACTGATGGAATAGTTTCGGAGGAACATACTAAGGATAAAATATTACCTCAAGCTTGAACAAAATCGGAAGGAAAGAGTTGAGGGTACTTGGGTTTCATGGTTGATTTGCCTCCCAATTCAACAAGCTGATTTCTCCAAAGAACTTTTACTGAAGAGACCTCTTTGTTTCTCAGCCGCCGAATCTGACGATCAAGGATTTCTAGAGGGACCTTCTAATAGGTGAGACTATCCTTCAAACCTATATCCTCCAAAGGAACAATCAAGGTCAGATCACCAACACACTTCTTCAATAAGGAAACATGAAAAACTGGATGAACTGCTTCGAAATCTAATAGAAAATCCAACTCATAAGTATCCTTACCAACCTTCCTCAGAATCTGATAAGGACCTACAAAACGGGAACTAAGCTTCCCTTTCTTACCAAATCTCATCACACCCTTCATGGGTGACACCTTTAGAAAAACCCAATCATTAACTTCAAATTCCAATTCCCTTCTCCTCACATTCGCGTATGATTTATGTCGACTCTGAGCGGTCTTCAACCTATCCCTAATAAGCTGAACCTTCTCCATGGTCTCATGCACCGAATCTGGGACAATCAAAGCTTCCTCACCTACCTCAAACCAACCAATAGGAGATCTACACGTCCAACCATAAAGTGCCTTATACGGAGACGTCAAGATGATAGAGTGAAAGTTATTGTTGTAGGAAAACTCGATAAGAGGTAAGTGATCATCCCAATTACCTTTTGAAATAAACCACACAAGATCTCAAAATATCCTCCAAAGTTTGAATAGTACGCTCTGCCTGGCCGTCTCTCTGAGGGTGAAAAGTTGTGCTAAGCTTCACTTGAGTACCAAGACCTCTTTAAAATGATCTCCAAAACTAGGAAGTGAACTGTGTACCCCTATCTGAAATGATGGATAAAGGAACACCATGCAAATGAACTATCTCCCGGATGTAGAGTCTGGCCAAATCCTCTGCTGAATCTGTAGTCTTAACATCCAAGAAATGGGATGATATAGTTGCAAACGGTAAGGAACTTGAATCATGTTGCCTTCGAGTACTAAGCAAACCTATAATCAAGTCCATATTGATTGCTTCCCATTTCAAAGTGGAAAGGTCAATATTCTGAATCATGCCACCCGATCGTTGGTGCGCTACCTTCACTTGCTGACAGTTGGGGAACTTAGCCACAAAATTGGCTATGTCCCTTTTCATACCATTCCACCAATAGACTTCTCGTAGATCATGGTACATCATGGTGGCACCGGGGTGGACGGAATATCTGGAACTATGATCCTCAGTCAAAATTTGCTAGTGCAACCCATCTACATCTGGCACACATAGTCGACCCTGATAACGAATCACACCATCTCCCCCTTGGGAGAAAACCTCAACCCTTTGCTGATGGACTGCACCCTTAAGCTGAAGTAAAGTAGGATCACTGTCTTGCTTTGCCATCACTTCTGCTACCAAGGATGATTCGGAACCATTCTGAACAATAACACCACCTTCTGTCAAGTCCATAAGGAAAACTCCCAACCGAGCTAGACTATGAATTTCCTTAACTAGTTCCTTATTTCCTTCTTCGAGTGAAGACATACTACCCATCGACAATCTACTAAGTGCATCTGCCACAACATTGGCCTTACCCGGATGGTAAAGCACACTCATGTCATAATTGTTAAGGATCTCAAGCTATCTCCTTTGTCGCAAATTCAATTCATTTTGCGTGAACTCATATTGAAGACTCTTATGATCAGTTAATATATCCACATTCACTCCGTACAAGTAATGTCTCCAAAACATCAAATAAAAGACCACGACAGCCAACTCAAGAACATGAGTAGGGTAATTCTTCTCATGAGTCTTAAGCTGTCTCGAAGCAGAAGCAATCACTTTTCCACGCTGCATCAAAACACAACACATATTAATCCCAGAAACATGACAATACACAATAAAATCATCGAGGCCCTCGGGTAGAGTTAACACTGGAGCTGTGGTCAATCTAGTGCTCAATTCCTGAAAATTCTTCTCACACAAATTAGACCACTGAAATTTCACCTCTTCTGAGTCAATCAAGTCAAAGGGGCAGCAATGGAAGAGAATCCTTACACAAACCTCTTGTAGTAACCAGCCAAACCCAAAAAGCTTCTAATATCAAATGGGGAAGTGGGTCTAGGCCAGTTATTTATTGCCTCAATCTTTTGAGAATCTACCTAAATACCATCTTTAGTCACAATATAACCCATAAAATCAACAGACTGCATCCAAAACACACACTTGCTAAACGTAGCAAATAACTGCCAGTCTTGGAGAGTTTGCAACATAACTCTCAAATGGTCTGCATGCTCCTTGTCACACCCCGAGCCTACACTGTGGATGGGACATGGTTCTTAGAGTCACAAGTGACCCTAAGCTAACCCATGGCATGGCATACCTCTGAGATAAAGACAGAAAGTAAATGTGGAATCTGAAATGTGCTGAGCTCTTTTGAAAATATTATAACAAAGTGAACTATTATAAGCTGAAGTACAATAGTATCTAAAAACTAATACAATCGACTGACTGACTTTCTATGAAGCCTCTACTAACATTAACTATGGTTAGCCAGGACATGACCCCCAACTGACTTTGATCAATGTATAAACAACTGAAATAACTGTATAGCTACTAACTGACTGGAGTTCCCAAATAAGGAGAACTCATTACCTGCTGACTGGAAGCTCTGATCTGTCTGACCATGACTATGGGAGCTATTATTGTAACCTACATCATAAAATGATGCATCACAAGAAAGGCATGCAGTCAGTACTTTGAATGTACTGGGCATGTGAGAGTAATGCACAAACTATAAATCATGAGAAAATACATGTATACTGAAATATTGGTTGAAAGCTGGAACATGTATAATATCCAAAGTGCATAAATCAAGCTATATAACATAGACTCTTTTACTAAACTTAATGTAAATTAGGTTACTAGACTGTAACTGAGCGACCATGCTGTTTAAAGATAAGTAAACCTGTTACTTAGAATTTCATAGACTAAAATATAAAGTATGTCTATAAATTATGGATTAGTGCAACTTAGCTGAGATTCATGAGTCATGCTAAAAGTCATATTTAAAGTTAATCCTTAGAGGAGGTTCTTCTACTGAGCATGCTGAAAACCTGATATGTTGTTTAAAACTGTAAATTTAATCTGTAATACTCAAGCCCAAATATAGTATGCATAAAATATAAAATGCAAGGACATTCTAGAAAATATAACTTAAAAGATATAAAACTGAACTGAGGTACTAGTACATAACTAGTGAGTCTAATTCCGTGGGAGAGTCTGTTAACCGACATAAACCACGTGAGCTAAATGTGGAGTCTGATGTATATGGCCCATCGAGAGGACCCAATATACCTTGCCAGGGTATAGAGGCATGACTGGCGTGATCACTAGTTCTGATGCCCAACTGAGGGGCTAAATAACTTACGGTGGCACGTAGTTATGGGACTTGAGGGTACACTAAACCTTAGTCCAACTCGGTGCTAAATACTACTCCCAAACTGAATACTGATAGCTCATTTATAATAAATATTCTGGAATGCTGCATCAGAACCTATTTTATCTATATGATTTTTGAAAGACTGTATAACTGAAAACTATTCATAAAGCATGTGCACATATCTAGATGTCATACTAATCGTGAAACTTACTAAATTTGTAATCATTTATGGCACATGTTAAAAGTCTATATTTAAAAATATATTCTTGTAAAACATACTGAAGATAAGTTAAAGCCTGCTAAATCATGAAAAGTTTTCAGGAAAACCTATAGACTGAAAACTGGCTAATTTCATGCTTAAAATTGAATGTTAGTAAACTAGGCTGAATTCTGAAGAAATGCTACTTCATTTGAAAACAATACAATTTCATGTTAAGTTCTTGAAAAGAAAACTAATTCATGTAGAAGATACTGTAAATCTAGGCTAAGTCAGTTTCATCTAAATTCCAAGGATTTTAAGAAGATTTTTGTAAAACTTCATGGAATATTATTTAAATATGTACAGGAAACATACAGTATCATAGGGAATTCGATTCCGTAAAAATGTGTATAGTTGGGTATGAACCCTAGAATCATAATTTATAAAAATTATAACTGAAAACTTAAATTTTGGCATGAGGGTGAAAGGAAACCCCCATTGGAATCCCACATACCTATTTAGTTGAGGATCTTGAATGGAACATGGAGGATTCGATCTTGAGGATGAACCCTAAGTCTGAACTTTGGAGAAGAATGCTCTTTTCTTCTTGAAACTGACTTGAGAGGAAAATACTCGTTTAAAGGACTTTTCTAAAAAATATGGAGTGAAAATACCCCAGGAGTCCTATTTATGGGCAACACAAATAAAATTGGAATTGGTCTAGGGATGGAAAATGCATCAGAAACAGATGCTGAAATGGACCGTTTTCCCAAAAAGTAGACCATTTCCCTGAGCGTTTAAACTTCTAGAAATTCTAGGGTTTTTGGTCCTGAAAACGGTTAGGAAAATGGACCATTTTCCCAGAAAATGGACCGTTGTCCCTTTCATTATAACTTTTGAAATTTTGCAGACTTCTGGTCAGACAGACGTCTTCTTGATAAGCTGATCATAACTTCTTACTCCAGACTTGGATGAATGCAAGGTCGGTGGCTTGGAAAGAAGACTCAAAGACCTTTAATTTGGTGGGTCATAGGCCACCTAAATTCTTATATTCTAGGAGTTATGATCGTTTGAAGTTGACCCTTGAAAAATCATACACTAAAACTCAATCGGTAAGGAAGCTTTCAACTCAACTTTGAACTAGAGGTTCTTTATGAACTTAATTCATATCTAATACAATTCGAAAATATAAGTATTGATCTCAACACCTATTTACCATTTGAAATCATCTAGTTTTAATATAACAACATATGAAAATGGTCTGGATCTTAGCTTAGAATTTTTGGGGTGTTACAATATTTCCCCCTTGGGATCATTCGTCCTAGAATAAAGACTAACTAGGCTGAGGTGGTGGGGATAGAGTTGCAATCCCACCAACTGAGTTCTAAAAGCTGAAGTACTGATATGGTAACTAATTTCTGACTGAAATATAAACTGATCTAGGTTCGTGAGGAATGTATACATACTAAGAGCATAAGAACACTGATAGGACAGGAAACATAATGTCCAATATGATAACTGGTCTGGAGTGAGAGTAGGGTCTCAGCTGAAACTCATAGAGAACAAACTCAATTTTCAGAAATCATAATTTACTGGAAGGAGCATCAAACTTAGAGGAATAGATATACGAGAAAACTATTCTTTTCTAAACTGAACTTACTAGCATGGACTGAACTGAGCATAGGGCCTTCTGACCTTAGGAGTTTTTATAGGCAGGTATGAACTAGTCTGATATGAGGGGTCTACTATCTTGCTAGCTTAAGCTATTGGACACAAAGTATGAGCACTCTGAGCAGGGAGTAAGAACAAGACTATTCCCGTCTTACACTATACAGTCGACAACGTTTAAGCTTAGGAACACCCTTTTTAAACTATACTAACTTCTCTGAATACCTTGCTTACCTTTTTCAACTTAAATTCTCATCAATGCATATATGGATGCTATGGTCTGAATCTAACTACCTACTTTCACCATGTTCAAACCTATCTCAACTAAATCTCTTGCATCAGGAGTTATCTCCGAAGAATGATATTCCTTCATATCACAAAAATCAACTAACCTTGAGTTCTAATCAATGGATCACTAGTCACGCAAAATAATGGTCCATATATATTTCATCACGACATTTAAGCCTATTAATATGATCATTCTTATGATTTCTTTGTAGCTGACACTATCTGAGACTTTTATCCTCTTCCATAGCATATCTGGAAGCTACAACTTCAAGAACTTCTACAAGGAGACATACCAAATTACTCATCTAACTATTATACATGAATGATCCTTACCTCGCAACCCATCCACACTTACAAGCTAAGGTGAAACCAATACACCAAAAAGGAAAACTCTACTACTTTCCATCTACATTACTACTTAGCTCCCTCAACTAACACCTATGACAACATAGTCTAATAACACTAAAGGAGTAAAGTAGGAGCATAAGTATCATGCATAAAAGAATACTGATCAGTCTTGACTTACACTTAGCATGATCTAGCCATTCAAAATAAGGTCTGAGAAGTTAAGTGCAAAGGCCTGAGTAACTCACATTCTGGACATATAAAGCATGGTTAGAGTAAAAAAATCATCAGCACAAACTGTTTAAGAAATCTGATCTAAGCATACACATGAGGTAACATGGTTTCATTAGCCGTTAAGGCATATCTTGAAAACTTGACTGAGTACATAGAACTGAGCATACCGTGAGGCATGAGTTTGCGTAAATAACGAGTTTCATGGCATAAAGCTATGATTCATAGAATCAAAGAGTAAGACAAGAATCACTGTCTGGAGCAATTTCTGTTTGTTCAAGGATCTGAGCATGAACATGAATTTGTATGGAATGCATGAACTTAGCTGCGAGTATGACATAAATATGTCTGAGTATAGTATCATCTTGACTAAGGTACTAGGAAATCCGCTGAAATAAGAATAAATCGATATACCATCATAGCTCTTACTAGAATTATATTCTAGTTGAGTTGCAAGACCCGCCTGGTTCCTTATTCTATCATCTCCCCCTTATCTTGAGAGTCACCCTTGTAAATTTGTGGATCTCTCTCCCAAATAAGACTATAGTCAACTAACCATGGTAAGGTTGGGGTATCACTGTACTCCTGGATGCTAAACTTTCCTTGATAGTATGTAGTTGAAGATGCTATACCCTCGCTAGGTTTGCTTCTAAGGCATCTCTTAGCTTCTTCTTTACCCTTAAGGCTATCACTAAAGGACTCATACTCTTACTGGTGCACCTAACCACTTCTCCTAACACTTAGCAATCTGGTGTTTTCTTATTTATCTACTAACATCACCTCTCTAAGTTCAAATCCACCCATATCAACTGAATTAAAGCCATACTAAGAAACTCAACATCGTTTATCTGTAATCTCCTGAATTCATCTCTAAGAACACCATATAATGTACACCTAACCTTTTCCATAAATAATAACTTGAGAATTCCAAACTAGTCACACATAGCACCATAGAATGTTTGAACACCATGCCACAACATACTATTATGGGTAGACATCTACCCTCTTACCATTAAGGGATCTTTTTCACCTAGTTCATAGATGCTCCATGTCACCTTAACCAACCATTTTTCCTCTCATAGCCACTATACTTCTAAATTCGTACATCTAGTTCTGGGGTCACTCTGCTACTTATGGCCCATAACATCTCAATTTACACTAACTATTGAGTGACTATACTACCCAAGCGCATACACAACTATATATTTTTTGCTAAGGTGCCATTTGTAGTAAAGTTTTGGGAACAAGGTCTGAGAGCACATTTTATTATAGGCTCAACTGCACGAGTGAAAAAGAAACATGCTTTTAAATTAATAGACTTATGCACTAGTGGGCTCCTCTCAAGCCCTTGTGTAGTCTATTAACTTTCTGATGGCTCTATCTGAGAGAATATCAATGTCAGGGATCTGAACTACACTGTTTCCACTACCTTGAAGGTGAGGCATGACTAGAGGAATTGGATCAACGCATGAATCTGCATAAGTTTCTGAACGAATAACTTTAAAGCACGATATGAAGTATGAACAAAGCAAAACATTTCCTAAATGACATGTAGCCCCTCGAAGAAAAGTACAAACGTCTCTGTACCATTCCAAAAGACTCTACTAGACACGGCTTCACAGATACCCTAGGACACTTGAACTCTGTGCTCTGATAACAAGTTTTTCATGCCCTGAGCCTACACCCTGGATACGACACAGTGCTTAGAGTCGTAAGTGACCCCAAGCTAACCCATGGCCTAGCATACCTCTGAGATAAAGACTGAAAGTAAATGCGAAAGCTGAAATATGCCGAGATTTTTTGAAAATATTATAAAAAAGTGAACTATTATAAACTAATGTACAATAGTATTTAAAAACTGATACAATTAACTGACTGATTGTCTATTAAGCCTCTACTAACATTGACTATGGTAAGCCGGGATATTACCCCCAACTGACTTTGATCAATGTATAAACAACTGAAATAACTGTATAGCTACTAACTAACTGGAGTTTTCGAATAAGGAGAACTCATCCCCTACTGACTGGAAGTTGCTATTTGTCTAACCATGATTCTGGGAGCTAGCATTGTAACCTATATTATAAAATGATGTAGTGCAAGAAAGGTATGTGGTTAGTACTTTGAATGTACTGAGCATGTGAAAGTGATGCACAAACTGTAAATCATGAGAAAATACATGTATACTGAAATATTGGCTGAAAGTTGGAACATGTATAATATCTGAAGTGCATAAATCAAGCTATATAACATAGACTCTTTTACTAAAGTGAATGTAAATTAGGTTACTAGACTGTAACTGAGCGACCATGCTGTTTAAAGATAAGTAAACCTGTTACTTAGGATTTCATGGACTAAATTATAAAGTATGTCTATAAATCATGGATTAGTGCAACTGAGCTGAGATTCATGAGTCATGCTAAAAGTCATGTTTAAAGTTAATCCTTAGAGGAGGTTCTTCTACTGAGCATGCTGAAAACCTGATAGGTTTTTTAAAATTGTAAATTTAATCTGTATTACTCAAGCCCAAACATAGTATGCATAAAATCTGAAATGCAAGGATATTCTAGAAAATATAACTTAAAAGATGTATAACTGAACTAAGGGCCTAGTACATAAGTACTGAGTCTAATTCTGTAGGAGAGTCTGTTAACCGACATAAACCACGTGAGATAAACGTGGAGTCTGATGTATACGCCTCATTAAGAGGACCCAATATACCTTGCTAGGGTATAGAGGCATGACTGGCGTGATCACTAGTTCTGATGCCCAACTGAGAGGCTAAATAATCTATGGTGGCACGTATTTCTGGGACTTGAGGGTACGATAAACCCTAGTCCAACTCGGTGCTAAATACTACTCCCAAACTGAATATTGATAGCTTATTTAAAACAAATATTCTGGAATGCTGCATCAGAACCTAATTTATCTAGATGATTTATGAAAGACTGTATAACTGAAAACTATTCATAAAGCATGTGGACATATCTAGATGTCATACTAATCATTAAACTTACTAACTTCATAATCATTGATGGCACATGTTAAAAGTCTATATTTAAAAATATATTCTTGTAAAACATACTGAAGGTAAGTTGAAGCCTGCTAAATCATGAAAAGTTTTAAGGAAAACCTATAGACTGAAAACTTGCTGATTTCATGCTTAAAACTGAATGCTAGTAAACTAGGCTGAATTCTGAAGAAAAGCTACTTCATGTGAAAACACTACAATTTCATGCTAAGTTCTTGAAAAGAAAGCTAATTCATGCAGAAGATACTGTAAATCTAGGCTAAGTTTGTTTCATCTAAATTCTAAGGATTTTAAGAAGATTTCTGTAAAACTTCATGGAATATCATTTAAATATATACAGTAAACATACAGTATCATAGGTAATTCAATTCTGTAAAAACTTGTATAGTTGGGTATGAGCCCTAGAATCATAATTTATAAAAATCATAACTGAAAACTTAACTTTGGGCATGAGGGTGAAAGGAAACCCCATTGGAATCCTACATACTTGTTTAGTGGAGGATCTTCAATGTAACATGGAGGATTCGATCTTGAGGATGAACCCTAGGTCTGAATTTTGGAGAAGAACGCTCTTTTCTTTTTGAAATTGACTTGAGAGGAAAATACTCGTTTAAAGTAATTTTATAAAAAATGGAGTGAAAATACCCCAGGAGTTCTATTTATAGGCAACACAAAATAAAATTTGAATTGGTCTACGAAAGGAAAACGCATCAGAAACAGACACCAAAAACAGACAGTTTTCCCAGAAAATGGACCGTTTCCCTGAGCATTTTAACTTCTAAAAATTTTGGGGTTTATGGTCATGAAAAGGGTTGAAAATACGGAACATTTTCCCAGAAAATGGACCGTTGTCCCTTCCGTTTTAACTTTTGAAATTCTGCGGACTTCTGGTCAGACAAACGTCTTCTTGGTAAACTGATCATAACTTTTTACTCCAGACTCGGATGAATTCAAGGTCAGTGGCGTTGGAAAGAAGACTCGAATACCTTTAATTTTGTGGATAATAGGCTATCTTAATATTTATATTCTAGGAGTTATGATCATTTGAAGTTGACGCTTGAAAAATCTTACACTGAAACTCAATCGGTAAGGAAGCTTTCAACTCAACTTTGAGCTAGAGGTTCTTTATGAACTTAATTAATATCTAATACACTTACCACATATAAGTATTGATCTCAACACCTATTTACCATTTGAAATCATCTGGTATGGATCTAACAACATATGAAAATGGTCAGGATCTTAGCTTAGAATTTTTGGGGTGTTGCACTCCTCCTCACTCCTAGAGTAGATAAGGATATCATCAATGAAAACAATCACAAACATATCCAAATACTGCTTGAACATGTGATTAATCAAATCCATAAAAGCTGCAAGAGCATTCATTAGACTAAAAGATATTACAACAAATTCATGATGACCATACCCAGTCCTGAATACTGCCTTCGGAATATCACACTCTCTAACATGAAGTTGATGATAACCGGATCTAAGGTCGATCTTGGAGAAGAAACTAGCACCCTGAAGCTATTCGAACAAGTCATCAATCCTAGGAATGGGATACTTATTCTTGACTATGACCTTGTTCAATTGGGCGTAGTCAATACACATTCTGAGGGAACAATCTTTCTTTCGCACGAATAAGACTGGAGCACCCCATGGAGAGATACTAGGCCTTATGTAACCCTTATCAAGAAGATCATTCAATTGATCCTTCAACTCCTTAAGTTCAGCGAGAGCCATCCTATAGGGAGGAATAGAGATTTGATTTGTATCCGGAAGAAGATCTATTCAAAAGTAGATTTCCCACTCGGGAGGGACTCCAGGTAAATCCTCGAGAAACACTTCTGGGAATTCATTCACAATGGGAACAAACTAAAGGGATGGGGTTTTGGATTCCGTGTCCATAACCCAAACTATATGATAAACATACCCTTTTGAAATTATCTTCCTAGCCTTAAGATAAGATATGGAATGACCCTTCAAAGATGGGATGCTACCTTTCCATTCTAAGACGGGTTCATTTGGAAACTTGAAACTGACAACCCGAGTACGACAATCAACAGAAGCATAACAAGCATGTAGCCAATCCATACCAAGAATAACATCAAAATTTATCATCTCCAACTCTACTAAATCCATTGAAGTAACTCTATGAAGTACTGAGATAGGGCAATTTTTGTAGATTCTTTTGGCTAAGACTGACTCCCCAACAAGAGTAGAAACACAAAAGGGTTCTAAAAGCAATTCAGGACATACTTCGAATTTGCATGCTATATAAGGGTTCAAAAAAGATAAGCAGGCACAGGGGTTCAACAAAGCATACACATCTATAGAAAAGACTACGAAATACCAGTAACCATATCGGGTGAGCTCTCCTGGTCTTGATGAGAGGACATGGCATAAACTCGGTTCTGGCGCTGACCACCGGAACTAGAAGTTGTTCCCTGCTGGGCTGGTCGACCTCCTGAAGCTGCTGGGGTAGACTGAGTCTTACTTCTTTGTCCTTTCCTAGCCGAAGGTCACTCCCTACTACGATGTCCAGTCTTACCACAACTAAAACAACTGCCTAAACCGGCTAGACATTCACCGAGGTGACTCTTTCCATACTTGGCACATGAAGGGTAAGGGGCACCCTTTGCAACACTCCTATGCGACTGAGAACCAACTCTTCTACCAGCCTGATTATTATGAGGCCTGGAGGCCTTGGAGGGAGTACTAGCTGAAGAATGAATGGTGCCTGATGATTTATTCTGAAATGAAGAACGATGTCCGCCTCTGGACCTCTAATGACTGACACCTGGACCCTCGGATCTAGCCCTCTTGTTCTCCTAATCCATCTCCCTAAGTATGTCTCCCTTGATCTGGTGAGCATGGGTCATGAGCCTTGAAATAGTCATATCACCAAAAAACATGGCGGACCTACACTTCTTCTTCACCAAATCTGAAACCCCATAGATAAACTTGCTCATCTGATCATGCGGGTCCACCACCATAGAGGGTGCATACCTAGATAACTTAGTGAACTTCAAATTGTACTCCTGAGCAGTCATAGATCCCTGTCTCAAGTTCACAAACTCCCCAACCTTATCTTGCCTCAACTTTTATGGAAAGAACTGGTCAAGGAAAGCTCTCTCAAAGCACCCCAATGTCATAGGGACCACGTCCCTAGCTATAGCCTCCTTCCATTGCGTGAACCAGATATAAACTACGTCCTTTAGCTGATAAGACGCAAGCTTGACACTCTCAACTCTGGCAACCTGCATCACCTCAAAAATCTTCTTCACCTCATCCACAAAGCCAAAAAGGTCCTCACCCACCTTTGAACCCCAGGACTCTGGTGGGTTCATACGGATGAAATCTCAAACTCCGGCTGCCACCCCACCGTGAGGGTGAATGAGAACAGGAGCCTGCTGATTGGCTTGGACAGCCGTAGTCTGAGCCAATAGATGGATAGCATTCCGAAACTCTGCATTCTTGACCTCGAGAGTCGGAACTAGAGCGACAGCATTTCGAGTGGCTCGGAGAGGCATAGCACAGCGTGGAGGCATAACCTGAATCATTTAAGGCAATGATTAGAGAAACATCAGAGTTAACTCTATCGCATGATATGATCATGAAGGAAGTGAAGTTTTCTAAGACACCTCGTAGCTTCTCCCTCATATGTGTTTCGTGCTTCAAACAAATGAAAGGGACTCTACTCCATGCGGCTCTCAGACATCCTAGGACTCTTGATCCTGAGGCTCTGATACCAAATTTGTCACACCTTGAGGTTACCCCTAGATGTAACATGGGACTTGGGATCATAAGTTCCCCAAGATAACCCTTGGTCGTAGCGTTCTCAAACATGACAAAAGATAAGCGGAAGCATAATAAATAAATTCGGAATCACATAATTGGATAATCAAGTCAAACAGGGATACAGAATCCAAAAAGAGACTCGAAAGCTATCTATGTCTGAAAAGCCTCTATACATGACATAAGGAGTTGCTAGGACAAGACCCTAGCTAACTCAAAGTGTGATAATAAGTAACTAACACAGACTAAGAACATAACTAGTCCTCGATCTAAGAGGACTCACCAACAGCTGACAAAGAGTGGCCTGGAAGCTCTAGCCACGGGTTTAAGAAGGGACACCTGAACCTACATCATCAAAGGATGCAGCGCAAGATATTTTTCAATACTATGGAATGTACAGAATACGTGAGAGATGCATGATCATGATAAAAACATACTTAAAACATGGATAAGAACTTAGTTCATGCATAAATGAAGTTTCAAAGGTTGATATCAATAATTGAATAGTAAATCATGAAATAAGAGTCAAGACTAAAAGTATGTATCATGGGTTTAAACAATTCAAAACTTTCATACGGGAGTTTCTTGTAACCTACAGTAGACGATGTGAGCTACATGAAATCTAACTATGTAACCCTAGTTAGCAAAGCTGGCCCAAACCTTTCCAAAACATGGGCCACCATACCCAACTATATAACCTTAGTTTGCAAAGTTGTACTATGCCCGTTAAGGCGAGGACACCATTAATCAAGATGTGGATCTACTCTCATAAGCCCATAGGGCAAATCATAACCTACGCTGGCAACGTAGTTTTTAGACTTGGGTAATCAAACCCTCATCGCTCAGTGCTAAATACTACTCCCAAAATATACATATAGCTCATAAATACATGAAGGTATAATCGAATACCAAATCTCATTTGAAAAGCATGAAGACACATCGGGAACCATGCAATTCTTATATCATAAGTTCTTGAAGTAAAGCATAGCCATAATTCAAATCATGCTTTTCTTTCTAAATTTATACTTGAAGAATTAGGCATGCAATTTCATAAATTCATAAAGTCATGATATCTAATCATGTCCCATTTCACTTGAAAAACATGCAATACAATGGAATCATACTAGAAATAAACTTCAATGCTTGGAATTTTAAATCCAATGAAGGAATCATGATCAAATCATAAATAAGTAATAAGAAACCATGAATTTAAGTATAGAAACGGATTTCATAAATTCTTTCCCGATTTAGGTCAAAACCCTAATTTCACCAGTTCATAAATCAATTGGTGAATTTAGGGGTTTTAGGCACAAGGGTGACATAAACCCATTGTTGAATACCCACATACCTTGATTGAAGTTAACCCACTTGAATTTGAAAAGATTAGGAGACTTGATCTTGGAGCTTGAAACTTGAGCTTGAGAGAGTTCTTTTCCTTTTTGGGAGATAAATGAGGTAATGAGAAGGGATATAGGCTAATAGGTTTATAATTCATGCTAAGAATGGTTAAAACAACCTCCCTTAGGAGTTAAAAAGATGGGTAATGACTAAAATACCCCTGGGATATAATTAAGAAAATGCTATTTTAAAACTCGGCTTCAGGTTCCACGGGTCCTTTCCACGGATCGTAGAACTAACCATGACTCGTGGACTTGAGTCGTGTATCCTAAGACAAAGTTTCATGTTGCAGATCAGGTCCTATGGTTTAACAGGATCACTCGTGGAAACTTCCATGATCTCTCAAACCAACTCGTGGTTCCTAGAAAATAGACTGCCCTCAGTCTAAGTCTCACGGGTGATTCCCACGACCCGTGAAACTAATCACGACCCGTAGACTCCACTCGTGGTTCTTAGACTAGAGATGGAAGTTGCTGAGCTGGTTTCACGAGTTATTTCCACGAGTCATGATTTCTTTCATGAATTGTAGACTTGACTCGTGATTCCTAGTAGTTCTAAAATTTTCAGAATTTCTAACTAAAAAGCTTAATTGAATTGTGGGGTGTTACAGCATGTAACCCGATATGACATCAATGCTTATGAATTATTTTCTAAACCAAGATTCGTGAGTAGTATGAAGATCTGGGTTATGAACATGTTTATGAATAATCTTGACATCTAGATATGTCACATGCATGTGAGCATTATGTTATATGTTTTGGGACTAGTATTTAGTACCGAGCAATGATGGTTCTAGATAACCCAAATCTAAAACTATGTTGCCACTGTAGGTTGCCCTCTGTGGCTTATGAAAGGATCCTTATGAACATGGTTCTAACCTTGGCTTGTTGGGAAAACCTTTTTCAGTATGGGTGCATGACACTGGACTCTATGTAGCTCATCATGGTTTAATATCGATTAAGAGAAACTGCCACATGATTATTTTCAAGCTATGAAGTTATATGATACTTTACATTAACCTTGACTTTACCTCATGTTTATGTCTTATATCTTGATAACTTCTTATGCCATCTCTTATTTCGAAAGAGCTCATTTTAAGCATGTTTTAATTGTGTTTTATCATGATCATGCATATCTCACATGCTCAGTACATCCTATAGTACTGACGCATATTTTGTGTTGCATCCTCTTGATGTTGCAGATTCAAGTTCCTTTCCTCAAGCACGTGGCTAGAGATCACAGGCCATTTCCAGTCAGTGTCGGTGAGTCCTCGTGGTTCGAGGGCTATTTATAGTTCTTGTTAGTTTTCACTATTTACTTCCATACTTTGAGTTAGCTAGTGTCTTGTCCTAGCAACTCCTTATTTCATGTGTAGAGGCTTTTCAGACATAGTCAGTGTTCAAGTCACTCTTTTAAAGCTATGTTTCATATTGACTTATCATTTATGGATATGGATTGCCTATTATTCTATCTATGCTTCCGCTGTGCTTTCTGATGAATGACTGAGTATGCTATGACCAAGGGTTAGTATAGGGTACTCATTCCCCGAATCCTATGTTACCTCTCGGGAGTAACCTCGGGATATAAAAAACTTGGTATCAGAGCCTCAGGTTCAAGAGTCCTAGTATGTTTGAAAGCCACATCGAGTAGAATTTCTTTCATGTGTGTGAAGCGCGCCACACCTATGAGAGGGAAGTTATAAGATGTTTTAGAAAAAGTTCACTTCCTTCATTATCATATCGTGCGAAAGAGTTTTAACTCTAATGTCCCTCTAATACCTTCCTTGATGTGCTATGTCTCACCGAGCCGCTCAGAATGTTGTTTCTCTAGTTCCGGCCCCTAAGGTCACAAATGTTGAATTTAGGAATGCCACCCATATGCTAGGCCAAACATTGGCCGCTCAGGCCAACCAGCCAGCTCCTATCCCCTTCATTCCTCATGGTGGGGTAGCGGCCCGAGTTCGTGATTTTATTCGTACGAACCCACCGAAATTCTGGGGTTCAAAGGTTGGGGAAGATCCACTGAACTTTTTGGACGAGGTGAAGAAAATCTTTTATGTTATGCAAGTGGCTAGGGTCGATAACATTGAGTTAGCATCCTATCAACTCAAGGATGTAGCTCATATCTGGTTCACGCAATAGAAGGAAGCTAGGGCTAGGGACGAGGTTCCTATTACTTGGGAATGTTTTGAAAGGGCTTTCCTCGATCGGTTCTATCCGAGGGAGTTAAGGCAAGCGAAGGCCAAGGAGTTTGTGAACTTGAGACAGGGATCCATGACAGTCCAGGAGTACAGTTTTAGGTTTACTCAGCTCTCCATATATGCTCCTACTATGGTGGCTGACCCACAGGATCAGATGAGCAAGTATATCTATAGAGTCTCAGACTTGGTAAAAAAAGAGTGTAGATCTGCTATGTTGTTGAGTGACATGAGTATCTCCAGACTTATGACCTATGCTCACCAGATCAAGGGGGACAAGCTTAGAAAGATGGTTAGAGAGAGCAAGAGAGTTAGATCTGAGGGTTCATGTTTTAGCCATTAGATGTCAAGTGGCGGACATCGTTCCTCATTTCAGAAGAAGTCATCAGTACCCTTTCACTCTTCTACTAGTGCTCCTACCCAAGCCCTGAGGCCTCGTCCTGATCAGACTAGTAGTGGATATGGCTCTTATTCGAAGTCTCAGGGGAGTGTTGCTAAAGGATCCCCCCATCCTATTTGCAGCAAGTATAGGAAGAATCACCCGAGAGAGTGGCATTTGGGCACAGTGCATGCATTGGATGTGGATAGGATGGACACGTGATTAGAGATTGCCCTTTGGCTAAGAAAGGGCAGAGAGGTAGTAGGGCTCAATATGCCACAGCAGCCCTGGAGGTCGACCAGCCCAGCAGGGCACTGCTTCTAGATCTGGTAGTCAGCGCTAGAACCGTATTTATGCTATGTCCTCTCATCAGGACTAGGAGAGTTCACCAGATGTTGTTACTGGTATGTTGAAAGTATTCTATCTTGATGTGTATTCTTTGTTGGACCCCGGTACCTTCTTATATTTTTTGACCTCTTATATAGCATGCAAATTCAAAATTTGTCCTGAATTACTTTTAGAACCCTTTTGTGTTTCTACTCCTATTGGTGAGTTAGTCCTAGCCAAAAGAATCTACTAAAATTTCCCTATCTTAGTCTTTCACATAGTCACTTCAGAGGATTTAGTAGAGTTTGAGATGACTGATTTTGATGTTATTCTTTGTATGGATTGGTTGTATGCTTGTTATGATTTAGTTGATTGTCGTACTTCGGTTGTCAGTTTCAAGTTTCCAAATGAACCTGTCTTAAAATTGCAAGGTAGCCCCTGATCCACGAAAGGTCATTTCATTTCTTATCTTAAGGCCAGGAAGATGATTTCTAAAGGTTATGTTTATCATATAGTTTGAGTTATGGACATGGAGTCTGGAACCCCATCCCTTCAGTCTGTCCCTATTGTGAATGGGTTCCCAGAAGTGTTTCCCGAAGATTTGCTCGGAATCCCTCCCGAACGGAAGATCGACTTTAGGAGAGATCTTTTTCCAGATACAAATCCTATCTCTATCCCTCCCTATAGAATGGCTCTCATGTAACATAAAGAGTTAAAGGATCAATTGAAGAATCTTCTGGATAAGGGTTTCATTAGTCCTAGCATTTCCCCATGGGGTGCCACAGTTTTGTTTGTGCAAAAAAAGGATGGTTACCTTAGGATGTGCATTGACCACCGTCAGTTGAACAAGGTCACAATCAAGAATAAGTATCACATTCCTAGGATTGATGACTTTTTCGATCAACCTTAGGGGCTAGTTTCTTCTCCAAGATCGACCTTAGATATGGTTATCATTAACTTCGTGTTCGAGAGTGTGATATTCAAAAAAGACAGCCTTCAGGACTCGGTATGGTAATAATAAGTTTATTGTTATGTCTTTTGGTCTAATGAATGCTCCTGCAGCCTTCATAAATTTGATGAACCGTATGTTCAAGCAGTATTTTGATATATTTGTGATTATTTTCATTGATGAAATCCTTTTCTATTCTCGGGGTGAAGAGGAGCATGCGAACCATTTGAGAGTGGTGTTGCAAACTCTCAAGGACCGGCAATTATTTGCTAAGTTTACCAAGTGTGAGCCCTGGATGCAGTCTGTGGCTTTTCTAGGTCACATTGTGACTAGAGATGGTATTTGAGTTGATTCTCAAAATATTGAGGCAGTAAAGAACTGGCCTAGACCCACTTCCTCGTCCAATATCGGGAGCTTTTTGGGTTTGGCTGGTTACTACAGGAGGTTTGTGGAAGGGTCTTCTTCCATTGCTGCCCCTTTGACTCGATTGACTTAGAAGAAGGTAAAATTTTAGTAGTCTGACCTATGTGACTTAACTTTCAGGAATTGAAGACTAGGTTGACCACAACTCTTGTGTTAGCTCTACCCGAGGGCCTAGATGACTTTTTTGCATATTGTGATGCTTCTAGAACTGGTTTGGGTTGTGTTTTGATGCAGCATTGTAAAGTGATTGCTTATGCCTCTAGACAGCTTAAGATTCATGAGAAGAACTACCCTACCCATGATCTTGAGTTGGCAGCCGTGGATTTGCTTTGATGATTTGGAGACATTACCTGTATGGTGTGCATATGGATATTTTCACTGATCATAAGAGTCTTCAGTATTTGTTCACTCATAAGGAAATGAATTTGTGTCAAAGGAGATGGCTTGAGCTTCTTAAGGATTATGATATGAGTGTGCTTTACCACTCGGATAAGGAAAATGTTGTAGCGGATGCACTTAGTAGATTGTCCATCGGTAGTGTGTCTTCAGTTGAAGACAAAAAGAAGGAATTAGTTAAGGAGTTTCATAGGCTTGCTCAGTGGGGAGTTCTCCTTATGAACTCGACAGAAGGTGGTGTTATTATTCAGAATGGTTCCAAATCATCTTTAGTAGCTGAGGTAAAGGCAAAGCAAGACATTGACCCTATTTTGCTTCAGTTAAAGGTTGCAGTCCATCAGCAGAGAGTTAAGGTTTTCTCCCAAGGAGAAGATGGTGTGCTTCGCTATCAGGGTTGATTGTGTGTGCCAGATGTAGATGGGTTGAGATAGTAGATTCTGATTGAGGCTCATAGTTCCAGATACTCTATTCACCCTGGTGCCACCAAGATGTACCGTGATCTATGGGAAGTCTATTGGTTGAATGGTATGAAGAGGGACATAGCCGGTTTTGTGGCTAAGTGTCCCAACTGTCAACAAGTGATGGTAGAGCATCAACAACCGGGTGGCATGACTCAGGATATTGACCTTCCTACTTGGAAGTGGGAAGAGATCAATATGGACTTCATTACAGATTTGCCTCATACTCGAAGGCAGCATGATTCCATTTAGGTGAACGTCGACTGGATGACTAAGTCATACCACTTCTTGGCCATTAAGACTACTGATTCAACAAATGATTATGCCAGACTCTAAATTCGGGAGGTAGTCAGGTTGCATGTTGTTCCTTTGTGCAGACTCTACATTCGAGAGGTAGTCAGGTTGCATGGTGTTCCTTTGTCCATTATTTCAGATAGTGGTACTCAGTTTACCTCCCAGTTTTGGAGATCATTTCAGAGAGATCTCGGTACTTAGGTGAAGCTTAGCAGAACTTTTCATCCACAGACGGATGGCCAGGTAGAGCGTACTATTTATACTTTGGAGGATATATTGAGGGCTTGCATGATTGACTTCAAAGGTAATTGGGATGATCACTTACCTCTTATTGAGTTTGCCTACAACAAGAACTTTCACTCTAGCATCCATATGGCTCCTTATGAGGTACTTTATGATCGAAGGTGTAGGTCTCCTATCGGTTGGTTTGACTTAGGTGAGGCAGCCTTGATTGGTCAAGATTACGTTCATGAGACTATGGAGAAGGTCTAACTTATTAGGGAAAGGTTGAAGACTACTCAGAGTCGACAGAAATCATATGCAGCGTGAGGAGAAGGGAATTGGAATTTCAGGTTGATGACTGGGTTTTTCTGAAGGTGTCACACATTAAGGGTGTGATGAAATTTGGAAAGAAAGGGAAGCTTAGTCCCCATTTTTTTGGTCCTTATCGGATTCTGAGGAAAGTTGGTAGTATTGCTTATGAGTTGGACATGTGAACTGAATTAGAAGCGGTTCATTCGATTTTCCATATTTCCCTGTTAAAGAAGTGTGTTGGTAATCCAACCTTGATTATTCCTTTAGAGGATGTCGGTGTGAAGGATAGTCTCACCTATGAGGAGGTTCCCGTAGAGATCCTTGATCGTCAGATTCGGAGATTGAGAAACAAAGAAGTCTCTTCGGTAAAAGTCCTTTGGAGGAATCAGCTTTTTGAAGGAGATACTTGGGAAGCAGAATCAGCCATGAAAGCCAAGTACCCTCATCTCTTCCTTTCTGATCCCGTTTCAGCTTGAGGTAATAATTTCCTCCTTTGTATGTCCCACCTACTCTACTCCACTAGTTCCTCTCATGATCCTAGCATGCATTCATGTTTATCAAAGTTAGTTCAGTCATGTTTTAAGTTGAAAGGCTCAGTTTCCATGTTTATCTTTGAGTTTTCATATTTTGATTCTTGGTTGGGCTGTTTTCTCTCCAGTTTTCCTTGCTTAGTTTCCATTTGAGGATGAATAATCCCCAGGGAGATATATTGTAACTCCTCGAGAATAGATTCAGCTTTTAAACTCAGAACTTGCAGAAATCTTAAAATTTCAGGGACTACGAGTCAAGTCCACGAGCCGTGGAAAGTTCCATGAGTCATGGAAAAGACTCGTGATTCCAGTCCTGCAGACCACCCTCAAGTCTGAGAACCACGAGTCATTCTCATGGTTTGTGAAAACTTCCACGGGTCGTGGAACCAACCCGTGGAACTCAGACAGAGAGTGGTCATATTCCGTGAAATCACAAATTGGATCCACCACTCGTACAAGTTTCTACGGGTCATACTGTTAGTTCGTGGAAAGTTATACGCAACCTATAATTTTGGCTGAGGAACCACGACTCTAGTCCACGAGCCGTGGTTAGTTCTACGGTATGTGGAAGGGACCCGTAGAACCTGAAGCCAGATTTTAAAATAGCTTTTTCCTAAATACGTCCCAAGGGTATTTTAGTTATTACCCACCCTTTTAACTCCTAAATGAGGTTGTTTTGACTATTTCTAGAAAGGTTTTCATCCTTATTAGCCAAAGTCTCTTCTCAAATATCCATTCATCTCCTAAAAAGGAAAAGAACTTCTTCAAGCTCCAAGATCAAGTCTCCTTTATTTTCAATTTCAAGTGGGTTAGCTTCAATCAAGGTATGTGGGTATTCAACAATGGGTTCCTTTTACCCTTCTGCCCAAAACCCCAAATCTTAATTTTGATTTCATGAACTTTCAAATTATGGTTCTTACCCAATTCTTATAGGTTTTGCTATAGATTGCCTTCTCATAATTTTATTATGAAATTACTACTAAATTTCATGATTTTGCATGGGTTTTTACACATGAACTCCTATTTAAAAATTGAAGGCTAATTATGGCAAAATCTATATGCATAAATTGATTCAAGTAAATTGGGTATTTGATAGCATGTTTCCATGAATTTCAAGCAAGTGCATGCCTAGTTCCTATGTTTTATGAAAGTATATGTTATTATGAAATTGAACTAGTGCAATGAAAGTTTTCAAGTTATGAACTATTATGCAATGCAAGACACCCGATGTGCCATCAATTCTCATGAATTATTTTCTACCAAGATTCATGAGATGTATGAAGATCCGGGTTATGAATATGGTTATGAACAAGCTTGGCATCTAGATATGTCACATATATGTGAGCCTCATGTTATATGTTTTGGAAATAGTATTTATCACCGAGCGATGAGGGCTTTAGATAACTCAAATCCAATACTACGTTGCCACCGTAGGTTGCCCTCCGTGGCTTATGAAAGGATCCTTATGAATATGGTTCTAACCTTGGCCAGTTGGGATAAACTTTTTCAGTATGGGTGCATGACACTGGACTCCATGTAGCTCATCATTGTTTAATATCGGTTATGAGAAACTCTCACATGATTATTTTCAAGCTATGAAGTTATATAATACTTTATTTTGAACCTTGACTTTACCTCATGTTTATGTCTTATATCTTGATAATTTCTTATGCCATCTCTTATTTCGAAAGAGATCATTTTAAGCATGTCTTAAGTATGTTTTATCATGATCATGCATATCTCACATGCTCGGTACATCCTATAGTACTGACGCATATTTGTGTTGATTCCTCTGGATGATGAAGATTCAGGTTCCCTTCCTCAGGCACGTGGCTTGAGATCGCAGGACATATCTAGTCAGTGTCGGTGAGTCCTCATGGTTCGAGGGCTAGTTATGGTTCTAGTTAGTTTTGACTATTTACTTCCATACTTTGAGTTAGCTAGGGTCTTGTCCTAGCAACTCCTTATGTCATGTGTAGAGGCTTTTCAAACATAGTCAGTGTTCAAGTCACTCTATTAAAGCTATTTTTCGTATTGACTTATGATTTACGGATTTGGGTTGCCTATTATTTTATCTATGATTTCTTATGAATGTCTGAGTATGCTATGACCAAGGGTTATTCTAGGGCACTCATGCCCCGGATTCCGTGTTACGTCTAGGGGGTAACCTCAGGGCATGACATCATGACTAAGTTCATGCACTTTATGCAGATTCATGTCCATGCTCAGCTCCAAGAACAAAGATAAAATGCTCCAGACAGCAATTCCAGTCTTACTCTAGATTCTATGAATTCCAGGTTTATGCCATGATACTCGTTTTATATGTCAACTCATGTCTCACAGTATGCTCAGTTCTTTGTACTCAGTCAGTCCTCAAGATATGCCTTAATGGCTAATGAAATCATGCTACATCATGTATATGCTCAGACCATATTTCTTGAACAATTTTTGCTTATGATTTTCTTACTCTAACCATGCTTCATGTGTCCAGAATGTGAGACACTCAGGCCTTGGAACTTGACTTCTCAGACCTCACCTTGAGTAGGTAGATCACACTAAGTATAAGTCAAGACCGATCCATATTCCTTTATTTTTTATGTTCATGCTCCCATTCTATTCCTTCAATGATCTTATCTTATGTCATCACAACTGTTAGTAGAGGAAGCTAAGTAGTAGCCTAGATGGGAAGTACTATATTTTCCTCTTTTGGTGTCCCTTTGTAGAAGTTCTTGCAGTTACAGTTTCTAAATATGCTAGGGAAGAAGAGATGATTCTCAGGTAGTGTCAGCTGTAAAGAATTGATAAGATGATCATAGTAATAGGTGTCATGCCCAGAAGCTACTCCCTGGACGCGACACGGTGCTTAGTGTCACAAGTGACCCTAAGCTAACACATGGCATGGCATATCTATACAAAATCAGTGTACCACATGCATTGTGTGTAAGTTAAAACCATCATTATCTGAAAGCAAGAAAGAACCCAAAAGTCTGAATATATAAATAGTTTAGTGCTGACTGAAAAACAATACCAAGAACTGCTGAAACTAGTATATGTATGAAAACCTTCTAATTGAATAGGAGTTGCTGGGACATTCCCCCAGCTAACTCTAACAAATCTAATACTGGAAGTAAGTACTGAACATATAAGCATGTATATCATCCTCGAACTACTGAGGACTCACCACTAAACTATTGAGTACGGACTGGAAGTCGAACTAAGCACGGTCTGGATGCTAAGCGCCTGAACCTACATCATAACGATATAGCACAAAAGTATGCAGTAGTACTTTGAATGTACTGAGCATACGAGATATAGGATAAGCTGGACAATATAATAACTGAGTATAGAAAAGATACACTGGAACATAACTGAAAACTAAATTGGATGCGATGACCAAGTACAAATCATGAAGTTATAACATGATGAGCTGATAACTTAAATATATAAATACATAACCCAAGCTGAGCTAACTATGGGGCCAACTTGTAACCCTGGGTGGAAGGGTGTTCATACCTTGCCAGGGGTATGAACAAGTCTGATGTGGATCCATAATTGATGTCCACAAGGAACAAGGGTGTCAAGCCTAATCTGACGAGTGACCCATTTAGAACCTACGGTGGCGCCATAGTTCTGGAACTCACGGATTGCTACCAAAGGTCTCAGCCTAAACTAATGGGTGAGCCTTTATCCCTTTGTCCACTCAGTGCTAAGTCTACTCCCAACTGAATGTAAGCTAAAAATTTTAACTGTAATACTGGATAGCTAAAAATACTGATATGATCTGAAAATACTCATAAATATACTAAAATATATGGCACTCGAGTCCTGAAGTATGATTATCTGATTGACCTGCCTAACAAGTATAATTCATGAAGTACTGGAATTTACACAAGCTAGGGTTTCTGAATTTTATGCATGAAATTTACTAATTCTCCAAAGAACATGAGCTAAGCATCATATAAGTTCTAGCATCTGAATAGTAAAGAAATCTCTAAGGTTTATGAAACCTAGGTCTAATCAATCATGGAGAAACTGATGGACTGACTGAATTCTAGGGACCTAATGGGTGAAAGGAACCCACTAGTGAAATCCCACATACCTGGTGGAGAAAACCACGGAGAAATCCTTGTATTTTCTGGGTTGAACTTGATGAAGACCTCTGCTTGTTATTGAGAGAAAATTGTCGCCTCTTTCTCTTATTTTCCTTCTATGGTTGAAGAATTTAGGAGAATAGATGTTTTAGGTAGTTTGTGACTAATTAACGAGGCTT
The DNA here is from genome assembly GCA_003996215.1 of Jaltomata sinuosa. Lineage (NCBI taxonomy): Eukaryota > Viridiplantae > Streptophyta > Magnoliopsida > Solanales > Solanaceae > Jaltomata > Jaltomata sinuosa. The sequence goes on from QJPP01001113.1 coordinate 172,174, forward strand.
AGAGAAGTCAAAATGTCGTAGCTTAGGATTTAAAAGAGGTAGGAAAAGCCCATAATACATCTGGGAAAGTTAAAAGAATTCTGCAAAAAATCATGACTCACAGAACATGACTTGGTTTGACGGACCGTACTCCTGGATGATGGACCGTCAACTGAGTTGTGGTCCTGCCCGAGAGTCTTGGGGGTCCTCTGATCTGAGTAACTACGACTCCATAGGATGGACCATACTTATGGATGACGGTTCGTCATGTGGCTCGTGGTTCCTGGAACTTTTTTATGGTCTTGGGATTCTACGAGTCAAAGGACGGATTGTAGTTCTAAAGTACAGTTGGTAGTCTTACTCGTGGTTTTTGAGACTAGAACTGGGGGTCTTCTGATTAATGGAAACCACGAGTGATAGGATGGACCGTGTTTCTAAACTATGATCTGTGGTCTCACTCGTGGTTCCTGAGACTTGAACTGGGAGTCTACTAGATTTGGGATGACGGTTTGAGATGATAGACTGTGCTCCCGAACTACGGTTCATGGTCCTAACCGTGGTCCCTGGGGAATGAACTGTTGAGCTACTGGAATTGGAACTACGATTGAGATGACAGGCCGTGGTTCCAAACTACGGTCCGTGGTCTTGAACCGTGGTTCCTGGGAACTTGATTTTTTTCTAAAATTTTTATTTTCTACTGGTTTTCTTAGCTATGTCTGGGCTTGGGAGTTCTGGGGTATTACAATAGGCTTGAATGTCATGACGAAATACATGTGGGCTTTTTCTTTGTGGAACTAGTGACCCATTGATTAGAGTTCAAGGTTAGTTGATTTTCATGATAAAAAAGAATATCATTCTTGTGAGATAACTCCAGATTCAAGAGATTTAGTCGAGATAGGCTTGAACATGGTGAAGGAAGGTAGTTAGTCTCAGACCTTAGCATCTATATGTGTGTTAATGAGAATTTTAGTTGAAAATGGTAAGTGTGGTATTCAGAGAAGTTAGTGTAGTTAAAAAGGCTATTCCTAAGCTTAAAATTTGTCAACCATATTGTTTAAGGCAGGAATAGTCTTGTTCTTACTCCCTGCCCAGGGTGCTCATACCTTATGTCCAGTAGCTCCAGATATCAAGATAGTAGATTCCTCACATCAGATCAGTTCAGACCTACCGTCGATCATTCCTAAGGCCAGAAGGCCCTGCACTCAGTTCAATCCATGCTAGTGAGTTCAGTTTAGAAGATAATAGTTTTCACGTATAATTACTACTCTCAGTTTTATGTTCCTTCAAGTTAATTGTGATTTCTAAGATTTTGTTCGTTCTCTATGAATTTCAACTGAGTCCCTACCCTTAATCCAAACTAGTTATCATATTGGATACTCAATTTTATGTTCTATTACGGTTCTTATGCTCTCAGTATGTATACATGCCTCACTAACCTAGCTCAGTTCATATTTCAGTCAGAAATTAGTTACCATGTTAGTACTCTGGCTTTTTGAACTCAGTTGGTGGGATTGAAGCTCTTTCCCCATAACCTCAACCTAGTTAGTCTTCATTCGAGGACAAATGATCCCAAAGGGGGAGATATTGTAACACCCCAAAAATTCTAAGCTAATACACAAACCATTTCCATGAGTGTAATGATCAATTCCATAGTGTTGTGAGTGTTTTGGATGTGAATCATGTTTATAAGAAACTCTTATAAGCAAGTTAAGTTGAAAGCACCCCAACTGATTAAGTTCTCATGTTAGATTCAACAAGTAACATCTTCAAATGATTAGAACTCCTAGAATATGAAGAGTTAGGTGGTTTTGTACCTACCAAATTAAAGGTTTTTGAGTCTTCTTTCTGATGGCAGTGACCCTTCATTAATTCGAGTACGGAGTAAAAAGTTATTGACATTTTACTGCAGCACTGTCACTGACAACGGACGGGATGATGAACCGTGATTCTAAACCATGGTCCGTACTGTGACTTGTGAAAATGGACCTACAGCATAGAATTTTCACCTTTAAAATGATGAGTTGGTCTATGACCCATAGGCCAAAACCAAGGTCCATAGTATAACCCATTTTTTGTCAATTTTTAGCCTTTCTTCTAGATTTCCACGGGTGACTTCATGGGTTGTCATTTCAAATGGCAGTCCATCCTGTAACTTGTGGAATCACCTTCAGAGAACCCCCAGAACTCAATGATAGAACAATAACTCAGTTGACGGTTCGTCATTCATAACCACAGCCCGTCAACCAATCCATGGTTTGATATTCCGAGAATTTCAGCAGTTTTAAATTTAGTATCCCAGGGGTATTTTAGACCATTCCTTTTTCTTTTATCTACGACTATAAATAGTTTTAGGCTTACTTTATTAAGGAAAATACCTCCAAACCATTAATTTTCTTCATTCTTTCTCTCAAGTCCATTTCAAAGAAGAAAAGAGCGTTCTTCTCCAAAGTTAAGACCTAGAGCTTTCTCTTTCAAGCTTCAATTCCAATTTTCTCTTCGGGCATTATCATCCACCAGGTATGTGGCAGTTCAATGAGGGTTTCCTTTTATCCTCATGCCTAGAGTTTTAGATTTCAATTTGACTTTACAAGTTTTGGATTTGGTTAGACAATGTGTGGTTGGTAAACAAGGATCAGTTTTTTAGCAAGGTACAGAATGTATCGTCAAATATTCAATATGATTCCACAAGATTCAAGGGTTCTTACCCAAACATGTGTTTCACTATGAATTTGATTGATTGATGATTATACATAACTACTAGCCTTGTTAGAACGATTATTACATGAATTCCTGCAAATAAATTTCAAAGCCCAAGATATTTGGGAGAAGCATGCTTTAGCCTGATTTTACAGTATTTTCTCAGAATTTAGCTCTCCTTTCAGAATTTAGTTAATCTTCTCATCATTCAGTCTAAACCATTTTAAGTTTCCTCAGGATGGGGTTTTGCTTCTAGAAAAGTATTCATGATTCCCAATCACTTTAGTCCATTTGTTTTAGATACAAAAGAACTATGCATGATTTAGCAGGCTTCGGCCTACCTTCAGTATGATCTACAAAATATGTTTTAAATATGATCAGTTTTGACATATAGATATGTCACATGATACAAACCGTTGTTATGCATTATTAGTAAAGCACTCAGTTAGTCAGAATTACATGATTAGAATGCTTCAGCCTCAGTAATATTTTGCATTCTCAGAACATCAGTATATTTGAGCTATCCACTATTTCAGTTTGCATTCATTGCTTATATATATTCAGTTGGGAGTAAGCTTAGCACCGAGCAGATGAAGGAATGAAGGCTCCCCATCATTTTAGGCTGAGACCTTTAGTAGAAGCCCCTGAGTCCCAAAACTACGGCACCACCGTAGGTTCTAAAGGGTTCACCCGATAGATTAGGTATGACACCCTTGTCCCTTGTGGACGTCAGTTTAGTGAATCAACATCAGATTTGTTCGTACCCTTGGCAAGGTATGAACACCTTTTTATCCAGGGTTACCGATTGTTCCCACAATTAGCTCAGCTTGGGGTATGTCGATTAACAGTAGATTCCACAGTTCAGATTCATTATCGCATGACCTTGTATTTAGTTATTCAATTCAGTTCAGTATTATACAGTTGCATATTTATATACTTGGTCATTCCATCAGCTTATACCTTTCAACTTGCATTCAGTACACCATATCAGTATTTTCAGCATGTTAAGTAGAAGGAACTCACCTAAGGATTTACCTTAAACATGACCTTTAGCATGACTCGTGATTTTCATCTCAGTTACACTATTTCATGATTTACAAATATACTTCAGATTTTCAGTCTATGGATCTAAAATATCATGATCTCACAGTTATAGTTCAGAAACATGATTTACACCTTTTTTCAGTAAAAGAGCTTATATTCTATAGTTTTGACTTATGCACTTCAGATGTTATACTTAGTCCAGTTTTCAACCATGTTTTCAGCACATAAATATTTCTCATGATTTTAAAGTTAGTGCATTATCTTACATGCTAAGTACATTAAAAGTACTGATCGCATACCTTCTTGTGTTGCATCTTTTTGATGATACAGGTTTTAGTGATAGCTCCCAGGATCATGGTCAGACATATCACAGCCTCCAGTCAGTTAGTAGTTTTAGTAGTTAATTTAGTTATTATACATTGATGTAATATAGTTGGGGGTCATGTCCTGGATAACTGTAGTCAGTGTTAATAGAGGCTTCATAAGACACTCAGTCAGTCAATCAGTTAGTTGTATAAGTTTTAAAATTCTATTGTATCTCAGTTTATGAAAGTTTATTTTGTTTTAATATTTCTTTCAAGAGCTCGGCACATTTTAGCTTCTACATTATCTTTCAGTCTGTATCTCAGCAGTATGCCAGGCCATCGGTTAGCTTGGGGTCACTTGTGTGGGTGTAGGCTCGGAGCATGAAATAACCAATATGGTTGACAACTTTTAAGTTTAGGAAGACCTTTTAACTACACTAACTCCTCTGAATACCATATTTTCCATTTGCAACCAAAAATTCTCACTTATGCACATGTAGATGCTGAAGTCTTAGCCTAACTATCTCCTTTTCACCATTTTCAATCCTATCTCGACTAAAGTGCTTGTATCTAGAGTCATATTCAAAGAATGGTATTCCTTCATACCGCAAAAATCAACTAACCTTGAGCTCTTAATCAATGGGTCACTAGTCGCACAAAGAAAAGGCCTACATGTATTTCATCAAGACATTCAATCCTATTACTATAATCATCTTATGGATTCTCTATAGCTGACACTATCTGAGATTCATCTCCTCTTCCCCAAATATCTAGAAACTATAATTGCAAGAACTTCTACCAAGAGACACATTAAAATTTCTAATCTAACTATTACACAGGAATAATCCTTACCTCACATTTAATCCACACCTACAAGCTAAGGTGGAACCGTTACACCAAAAAAAAAATATCTAGTACTTCTCATCTATGCTACTACTTAGCTTCCTACACTAACAACTATGACAACATAAGCCAAGATCATCAAAGAAATAAAGTGGGAGCATGAGCATCACGCATAAAAGAATACTGATCAGTCTTGACTTACACTTAGTGTGATCTAGCCACTCAAGGTGAGGTCTTAGAATTTAAGTGCAAAGGCCTGAGTGTCTCACATACTAGATATATGAAGCATGGTTAGAGTAAGGAAATCATATACATGACGTAGCATGGTTTCATTATCCATTAAGGCATATCTTGATGGCTAAACTGAGTACATAGAACTGAGCATACTGTGAGATATAAGTTTCGTATATAAAGAGTCTCATGGCATAAAGCTGAGATTCATAGAATCATAGAGTAAAACTAGAATCACTGTCTGGAGAAATTTTTGTTTATTTTAGGAGCTGAGCATGGACGTGAATCTATATGGAGTGCATGAACTTAGTCATGAATATGGCAAAAATACTTCCAAATATAGTGTCATCTTGACTGAAGTGCTAAGAAATCTGCTAGAATAAGAATAGAGCGATATCTCATTAAATCCCTTTCAAGAATTCTATACTAGTTGAGTCGCAAGACTCGAGTTGGTTCTTCATTCTATCATCTCCCCCTTAGCTCAAAAGTCACCCTTGTAAGTCTGCAGATCTCCCTCCTAAACAAGACTTAATCAACTAACCCTTGTACGGTCCGGGTATCACTATATTCCTAGACGCTAAACTTTTGCTAGGTCTGCTTCTGAGGCATCTCTTAGCTTTCTCTTTACCCTTAAGTCCATCATTAGAGGTCGCATACTCTTACTGGTGCACCTAACCACTGATTTTAACACTTAGCAATCTGGCCTTCACTTATTCATATACTAACATCACATCTCTAAGTTCACATCCAGCCAAGTCAATTGAATTAAAAACTACACTAAAGGACTTCAACATCGTCTACCTATAATCTCTTGAATTTATCTCTAAGAATACCATCTAATATACACCTAGCCTTCTCCATAATTAACAACCTAAGAATTCTAAACTAATCACACATAGAACAATAGAATCTTTGAATACCATGCAACAACATACTACTCTAGATACACATATACCCTTATACCATTAAAGGATCTTCTTCACCTAGTTTAAACATGCTCTGAGTCACCCTAACCAATCATTATTCCTCTACATACTACCACAAAACCTACACATAAATTATTACTCCTCCCTCAATGCCAAGGGACTTATCAACCCAATACTCGCCTTATAGGTACTATACTTCTAAATTCATACATATAGCTCCAGGTTCATCTTACTACTTATAACTCATAACATCTCAATTCACACTAACTCTTGAGTGATTGTCCTACCCAAACGCTTATAGAGCCACACCTTTCAGTGAAGGCACCATTCGTAGTAAAGTTTCTAGAAGAGGGTCTGAGAGCATATCCCACTATGGGATTAACTGCATGAGGGGAAAAGGGTACATGTTTTTGGATCGATAGACTTTAAGGCACTAGTGGGCTCCTCTCAAGCCCTTGTGCAGCCTCTTAACTAACTGATGACTCTATCTGAGAGCATCTCACTGATAGGAATCTGAACTTTACTATTTCTATCACCTCAAGGGTGAGGCATGATTGGAGGAATTGGACCAATGCACAAATCTGCAAAAAAAAATTAAGGAATAGTTCTATTGCACGATTTGAAGTATAAAAGAAGGGAAAAATTTCCTAAATGCCCTGTAGCCTCCTGATTATAACTGTGGTGCACAACACACCCATAATCAAGACTCTACTAGACACAGCTTCATAGACACCCTAGGACACTTGAACTCTGGGCTCTGATACCAAGTTTATCACGCACCGAGCCTAAACTCTGGATGTAACACCGCAACTGAAACCACAAGTGGCCCCATAGTAACCCTTCATACTGGCATATCTTATGAGCAATGGGATAAAACATATAAATTGAAAAAAACAACATTTTTCGGAAGCAAGACTACAAAATAACTTGTTTAATGAATCACTGGTTAAAATAGTTACAATATTATATTATAAAAGAAAAGAAGACTGAAACTGAATATAACTGTTCTGATTGACTGTCTTTGAAGCCTCTACTAACACTGATTATAGTTAGCTGGAACATGACCCCCATCTGTCTTTAGTCAATGAATACTGAGTGAGATAAACTGCTATGACTACTAACTGACTGGAGTTCCTGAATAAGGAGAACTCATCACCTGCTGGCTGGAATCTACGATCTGTCTAACCTTGATCCTGGGAGCTAGCACTAAAATCTGCATCATGAAAGAATACAACACAAGAAGGTATGCGATCAGTACTTTGAATGTACTGAGCATGTAAGATATGCACTAACTTTGAAATCACGAGAAAACATAGCTGAAAATCAGACTAAGTATAGATATCTGAAGATGCATAAGTCAAACTATAGAACATAAGCTCTTTTTCTGAAGAGAGTATAAAATACTTTTGAGCTATGAATTGTGAGATACATAGACTATAAGATAATTAAGCATGCTGAAAATATTGATAACCTGTTTAAAACTATAAATTGGATATATAGTACTCAGGCCCAGACATAATATGAATAAAATCTAAAATGCAAGGATATTCTGGAAAATATAGTTAAGAGCTGTAAAATTGAACTACGGGTCTAGTATATAACTACTGAGTTTAATTCTGTGGGAGAGTTTGTTTATCGACATAAACCACATAAGCTAAACCTGGACTCCAATGTATATGGCCTATTGAAAGGACCTAATGTAATGACTCTCCCGATCATTTCTGCGTATACATTTTTCTTGTACTGTTAGAGCTTTCCTGTAGTGGCCCCAAGTAATTTATGGCTTGCTGGGACCAATGGTTTGGTGCCCTGGCCGTTTGATTGTTCGTTATGATCAATTCTCTATCTTAGAAGTTGAGTATCAAAATTGTGCGATGGTGAATTGCGACTGTACGACCTTAACCTCTATTCCATATCAAAGGCTTGCAAGCCTAAATTTAAGAATTTTATTAATATCTCACGTATTTAAAAATATTTTAATTTCCTCCCTTAAATATTTTAAAGGTCTATGAAAAATACTTTTGTTATGATATAATTGTGTATGTATTTATTTTATAAGGTTTTTATACGTTATTAATATTTTAACGGAGATAGTAAATTTAGTTACGTTGAAAATTATTATTATAATATAGTAGGTTTTATTGAAAATGTTTTTCTATTAGTTATGGTATATTTAAAAAGTTATATTTGTTTTACCACGAACTTATGCAATATCCGAGTGTGTACCTAACAGAATAAAATGAAGTGTGGTGGTGACACACCATCATTACATGGAAGCATATGAAAGTGACAGCAAGTATTTCTATATGCTCAAAGGTTGCCACCTACATTACTTACATAACTAGTAATTATTATAGGTAGTATGTATTTAATACATGCTGAAAATTCTAATTCACACCAAATCTAGATATATAACCTCAATTTGTTCCCTTCTAACCTTCTATTAGTGAGTAAAACATTGTATGTTATATGCTACATCTAATTCCTCAAGTCACGTTGACAAGTAATTTTATGGAAAAATATCTTGATAATTTATTCGTTCATCAAAAGAAAATCGATTATCTACGTCAAGTTATTCAAGCCTAATTTGGAGTTTGAATTCATTTTGGAGCTTCTCGGAGCGGTTTGAGCTTGGACATTATCGTCCTAGTAGATTGTCATCGGACGACAGGTAGGTTACAGCTTAACTCCCTAGACTTCGCATATATCGGGTAAAACTGTACTAGTCGGCATCCTTGGGTTGGGTTGTTAGGCTGGTACCACAGACCTTGATTGCTCTTCCGTGATCCGTCTCGTTTCTTTCCTCCATTGTGTATAGTATGCTGATTTTTTGATATTATTACCCTTGTGGTCTCGTGGGGGCCTTCTTGACTTTGGGACATAGATGGTGGGATCATTGGGAATGTCCACGAGTCCCAGGCATAGAATTATCCTTCTAGGCTGGTTATGCTTGTTGAGTAGCTTTGTAGCCTGTGCAGGGCCGTTAGGTTGATTGTGAGCTGCAGGGCGGCTATTGTGTGTACGATCATACCATTTCCATGCATATAAAGAGGTTTCTTCCATGTTTTACTACTGTTTTGGCTTCGGGCCTACTGGAACTATTTTCTAAACCTTGCATGGTTCGAGAGGCCCTTTTCGACGAAAATGATTTGGAAATGGTTTGACTTATTTTTGTGAATCATATTGGGGTGAGGAAAGTTCTAAAGGAAGTTTATCACTATTTTTACTAATACTATGCTCGGTAGGGCCGAAGGCTAGACTTGTTTTACCACAGCTTTTTCGACAATACTAGGATCGGCGGGGCCATGCAGTAGGACCATTTGATTTACTTATTTAGACCCGGACACTCTCTTGGCAACTTTACTTGGGGATTTTCAAGATGCGGGGAATCTAGTATGTTGGTCGAGGACCTTCATGGAACTTGTCGTTCTGGACCAGAGGCTGGGAGTTGTGGGTGCTGGAAGGGGGGTATACGGTGTAGTAGTGATATTTGGGTGAGACCTTCCATGGATCTTGTCTTCTGGGCCTTACAGATCACCGGAAACGGGTAACATATGGTACTACTATCACTTCTACTTAGCATGGCATCATATCATCCATCTGCATGAGATACCACCCTTGTCTGCTGCTTGTTGATTGTACGCTCCGGTAGTATGGGATGCCGGAGGGTTTGTTTTCACTTGCTTATGTTTCTTGATTGTATGGGCGGCCGAGGGACTGTAGGTAGACTATTATTAAATTGCCTTGGTCTTAATTATGAAATGGGTAATAGTTAGGCAATTGGTTTATGGAATGAGATTGTCATGATTAGCATAGTTGTTGTTTTCTGCTTCCCGAGCATGTCTACCGTTATCCTTCCATCCCATTCTTTATATACTTGAGGTTACCAGTATACCATCCATTTCTAGAACTTTCTTTTATATATATTATTTTTGCGAGGATCGAAGGTGCGTCTTCCTTACTTGCACCCATACCTGTTGTGTGTATATATATTCGCGTTACTAACCTTATATGATGTTCTCTATTGTCTTCCCTATGGGCTAGTTCCTATGTACTTTCCATTGATTTCTGTGACTGTCTGTTTTTACTTTGTTTGTTATTGCTCTTTTAGTTTATATGTGCCCAGTCGGCCTATGATACATATTGGGTACCTTATACTTCACATTTGGTGCTCACCCTACACACTACATCTTCTGGTGCAGATCCTAGTATGGGCCATCACCGTTAGCTCATGAAGGCTCGTGTGGGGTGTTGTTTTGGTGATATGCTGGACTGAGAGTGAGCTCTTAGTGATCGGAGCTTAGCTTTAGTTTATCTTTTGCCTTATGTACTCTATTACCACTTGGAGACATTTATGTATACATTATTTTGGATCCTTTCGTCCTTATGACATGTAGATTTGGCTCTATACAATGATACCAGGTCTTGGGTTGGTTTTGGCGCCTGTATATACATCTGTTGTTCTTTCCTTTATTTTATGTATCCCTTGCTTTCATCTAGTTTACGTATTCTTCTGCTTGTTGGTTTAATAGTAGCCCATTACTAACCGTTCTGGGCTACGGGAATCAGTTCTCCTACTGGAGGGTTGTAGGTGCCATCATGATCGAGAACTCGGATCATGACAGCATGGTATCAGAGCCTTAGGTTCACTCGTGTCATCGGTATAAGACCCAATGTCTAGTAGATTCCTGCGGATCAGGGCGGAGATATCTGTACTCAATCTTCAGGAGGCTACAGTGAAATGTTAGGAAATACAACTTTTTCATTGCTTTTTTATCATGCGTAGGACACTTGAAGTTTTTGAAATCTCATTTGTTCTACTTCATTCTTCTGCAGATAGTTCGTATTAGAGCGTCGGCATCAGGCGGTGATGGGCCTCCAACTCCATCTATGAGTCGAGGACGCCCCCAAGAAGTGGCACCTGATAGAGCTGCTAGAGTTGAGGTAGAGCTCGAGCAGCATGTGGATCAGAGGGTAGCCCAAGTACCACCAGCTCTAGTACTAGCTCCAGCACCTACTTCTGTGTCAGCTTCAGCCCCAGCTCAGTTTTTAGATATTTGGGGTTTACTATTACAACGTTTGGGTATGATTGGAGAGAGGCCTTCTAGGGTGGCACAGACATACGCTTAGGGGGCATCCCTGGGTGCATAGAGTTTAGGAGCACAGCCTGCTACTACGGCTCCCCGTGCGGAGGTCATTTCGGTCCTATCAGTTGCACAGCCTCTTGCTCCTCGCCCAGCTATGACAGAGTTGGAGCAGAAGGAATTGGGTAAGTTTTTGAGATTAGCACCTCCGAGGTTTGCTGGTACTTTTGGACAGGACCCACATGACTTTATTACTACCTGTGAGGAGATGTTGCATCATTTGGGTTTGTTAGAGACTCGCGGGGTTGGTTATACTACCTATCAGCTAGAGGGCCCAGCGAAGTTATGGTGGAGGACCAGGTTGCTTGCAGACCACCATCCTCACCTTCTTTGGCTTGGTCTGAGTTTAATGAGACCTTTATGGCCAAGTTCTTACCTCAGAGTGATCATGAGCGTTACCGGGAATAGTTTACTAGGCTTATGCAGGGGCACATGTCGGTATCTGAGTATGAGACTCGTTTCCATCAGCTTTCTCCATTTGAGGCTATGATCATTCCTACTGAGTCGGACAGGGTTCGTAGATTTGTTTATGGGTTACAGACAGAGCTGAGAGAGCCAGCCGAGATATTAGTTGCTAGTGGACAATCATTTCAGGCTATTACAGATTATGCCAGTACTGTGGAGACTTGCATCGACATGATCAGGGGGCTAAGGATAAGAGGCCTCATTATCATGTTAGCTTCAGTGGTTCTCGATAGGGTGGTAGAGGTTCGGGCCAGTAGGGCTAGGGTTATCATCTACAGCAGCATCAGGGTCAGACTAGTAGACCAGTTCAGGCTTCGCTTCAAACTTTGGGTAGTTCTCAGTTTGAGCAAGGGAAGTCTTCGAGAGGTACTACTTCTTGGGCATTAGGACGGGGTGGCCACACGGGTTCAGCAAGTTCGTCTTGACAGGGTGGGCCATCAGGGCCCTGCTATTATTGTGGTGTTAGCAGTCACTACGCCAGAGATGGCCCCCAGCGGGGTTTAGCTTGTTATGATTGTGGAGTCGTTGGCCATTTTGCTAGAGATTACTCCAGAGGGGTACAGTTCAGCTTGTAGCTCCGTCGGCTCAGCCCATGTGAGCAGTTCAACCACCGATTAGAGAAGGGGTGGTCAGGCTAGAGGTGGTGCCCCGCATGGCAGAGCAGGTGGTAGGGATGGCGGTCGGGCAGGTGGAGGTCATCGTCAGTTTTATGCGGTCCCTTGGAGACCAGAGGCAGAGGCCTCGGATGTTGTGATTACAGGTACAATTTATGTGTGCCATCAGTCTGCTTTGGCTTTGTTCGATCCTGGATCTACTTGTTTATATTTATCTGCCTATTTTCTACCTTTTTTGGGGTTGGCTAGTGAGCCGTTATCTGTTCTTGTTTCTGTTTTGACCCCAGTAGGAGATTCTTTATTAGTGGATCGGATTGTAAGATCTTGCATGATATCTGTTGGTGATTTGGAGACTTGGGATGATTTGATGATCCTTGATATGCTATATTTTGATGTGATAGTTGGCATGGATTGGTTTTCCCCTCACCATGTGGTTTTGGATTGTTATGCCAAGATCGTTACCATAGTCATGCCCGGTGTATCCCCGGTTGTGTGGCAGGGTTCTGTTAGCCATGCACCATATGGGATCATCTCTTGTCTTCGAGCTAAGAAATTGATTTCTAGTGGGTGTTTAGCTTATCTAGCATATGTCCGAGATGCTAGTGTTGACCCTCCATCTCCTGAGTCATTTCTTGTAGTTAGGGACTTCCTAGATGTGTTCCCTACCGACCTACCAGGCCTTCCACCTGAGAGAGATATTGATTTTTCTATTGAGCTAGAGTCGGGCACCAGGAGCTAGAGCTGGGCACCAGGCACATTTCTATTTCTCCTTACCGTATGGCTCCTGCTGAGTTGAGGGATCTTAAGGAGCAGCTCCAGGATCTGTTAGCTCAGGGGTTTATTAGACCGAGTGTGTTGCCCTGGGGTGCTCCTGTTCTATTTATGAAGAAGAAGGATGGGTCGATGGGGATGTGTATTGATTATCGGCAGCTGAATAGGGTGACAGTGAAGAATAGGTATCCAATATCGAGGATTGATGATTTTTTTGATCATCTTCAGGGTTCAGTCATGTTTTCAAAGATTGATTTGAGGTCCAGTAACCATAAGTTGAGGATTAGGGCGGAGGACTGTAATGACCCTTCCGGTTATTTCCACGAATACGTTTTCCTTGTGCCGTTAGAGCGTGTTTGTAGCGGCCCCAAGTTACTTAAGGCTCGTCAGGACCGGTATTTCGGTGTTGGGCCCATTTGTATGGTCTCATTATAAGTTTTGAAGCCAAGCAAGTTGGCAAAAGTTATCGTAAGTTCTTTAATGAATTTTCTGAACTTTGGGTCAAATGTCTCAGGGCTTTTATCTCAATATATAAAGAGTTAGAAGTCCCCCAAAATACCAAATCGAAGTTCTATGAGTCTAGTTTCCAACGCACAAAACCTCACGTCCAACTGATCTCGGAGTAAAAAGTTATGACTGTTTTACCGCGGACTGTCTGGCAAAAAATGGGTTACGAACCAGGTCGCGAACCGGGTCGGATTAAACTCGATTTAAGCCTCAACTTCACGTTTTAAAATGCCATTTCAGTTCCGAAACAGTGATAAAACATAAGGGAGGATCCCGAGAGAATTCTTGAGTATCAAAATTGTGCGTTGGTGAATTACGAGCCTAGGCTTAAGAATTTTATTAGCATCGCGCGTGTATTTGAAAATATTTTATTTAAAAGTTGAATTTGGTAAAAATTATATTATTATTGCCTTTTTAAAATATTTTAAAGGTTTATGAAAAATATTTTGTTACGATATAATTGTATATGTATTTATTTTATAAAGTTTTTATTCATTGTAATATTTTAACGGAGATAGTAAATTTAATTATGTTAAAAATTATTATTATAATATAGTAAGTTTTGTTTGAAATAATTTTCTATGAATTATGGTATATTTAAAATATTATATTTATTATACTACGAACTTATGCAATACCCGAATATATACGTATTGGGGAATGAATATCTTGGTGCCACCTCTACCTCCACGTGGAAGTGGAGGGAGTGGACACCATAGTCCATATGTGGTAGCCTGCCATGCCAAATGTCCCATTCACCTTAATTGACTTCAACAACAAATGTTGCCTACTCACTTTAAGCATTGAGCAATTACTTGCTAATTGCTGCCAACGTTGATAACACTTTTTTGAAATATAATTGTGGTGCAAAAATTACCACAGTACATCATTCACTTGTCACGTTAAAAGTTGATTCCAATAAGCAAGATCTTGATAATTTATTGGATCACCAAAAAGAAAATTGATTATCTACGTGAAATTATTCAAAAGCCCGAATTCGAGTTTAATTTTATTTTGGAGGTTCTCGGAGTGGTTCCGGCTCGGAAACCATCGTTCTAGCAGCTTGTCGTCGGATGACAGGTAGGTTATGGTTTATTTTCCCTAGACTCCGCATATATAGAATAAAATTGTATTAATGGGCATCCTTGGGTTGGTTTATTAGGTTGGTACCACAGACCTCGACCGCTTTATTCATGTCAGCCTACTTTTGTTCCTCCGTTGCTTGTAGTGTTTGCCGATATATTTTATTTACCCTTGCGGTCCTGTGAGGCCTTGTTGACTCTGGAATATAGAAGTGGGATTTTGGGAATGTCCGCGAGTCCCGGGCATAGAATTATCCTTCTAGGCTGGTTATGCTTGCTGAGTAGCTGTGGGCCTGTGCAGGGTCGATAGGTTGATTGTGAGCTGCTGGGCAGCTATTGTGTTTGATCATACCATTTTCATGCATAAAAGGAGGTTTTATACAGGTTTTGCTATGGTTTGGGCTTCGGGCCTACTGGCACCATTTTCTAAACCCTGCATGGCCCGGGGGGCCCGTTTTTTATGGAAATAATTTGGAAATGGTTTGATTTAACTTGTGTATATTTTTGGGCAAGAAAGTAAAATTATGTTTAAAATCATCAGTTTTACGATTATCGCTAGACTCGGCAGGGCCGGGGTGCTAGTTGAGTTTTCTTGTTACTTGAGATGATTTTTAGCCTCGGTCGGACCGAGCACCTGAGATGACTTTTTACTGTTTAGACCCGTTATTCTCGGGCACCCTTGGAGGGGTTTTTGAGATATTTTCCTACTACTTTAGTCCTGGACAGGGTCTGGGCATTGCATATTCGAGACTGGGTCTCTATCTTGATACCGTACTTGCTTCCGGACGACATGTTTTGATACTGAGTTTTAGTATGGGGTCTGGGACCTCCATGGACCTTGCCATCCGGGCCAGGGGCTACGGGCTGCGTGTGCCGGAGGAGGGGTATACGGTGGAGTAGAGGTATACGGGCAGTGTCCTTCCATGGAACCTACCTGCTGGGCCGGATCGGCGCCGGAGGAGGTACATACAGAGATACCATTTCACTTGAGATCTTCATGCATCATATCATTCATTGTTTGAGGCTCCACCCTTGTTTGTTGTTTGTTGATTGTACGCTCCGGTAGTATGGGATGCCGGAGGGTTTGTTTTCACTTGTTTGTGTTCCTCGGTTGTATGGGAGGCCGGGGGACTGTAGGTAGACTTTTGCTATTTACTTACAGAATTGTTCTCTATTATAGATAAGTATGAGATTGGTATGATTAGTTGAGTTTGATTCACGTCTCTGAGCATGCCTATTATTACTCTTTCTCTCTTCTTCCTACTCTTGAGGTTACCGGTATACCGTCCATTTCGTAAACTTATTTTGTATGCACTGTTATTGCAAGGACCCCAGGTGCGTTATTTCTTACTTTCACCTGTGCCTATGGTGTGTATATTCTGCTTACTAGCCTCATATGTGGTTCTGTTGATTTCCCTCTGGGCTAGTTCCTGTGTACCTTTCGTTGATTTCTGTGACTACTTGCTTCTATTCTGTCTATTATTACGCTTTTATCTTATATGTGCCCAGTCGGCCTATGATACCTACTGGGTACCTTATGCTTCGCATTTGGTGCTCACCCCTACCCCCTGCATCTTTGGGGTGCAGATCCTAGCGTGGGCCATCGCCGTTAGACCGTCGTGAATCGTGCTTGGAGATCTGTTGGAGACTACTTCAGGCTGAGGGTGAGCTCTTGGCGATCGGAGCTTAGCTTTAGTTTATATTTTGCTTCATGTACTCTATTACCATTCAGAGACATCTGTATATATAGTTTTGGTTTATTTGCACTCCATGTATGTAGTTTGGCTCTATACTATGATACCAGGTCTTGGGGTTTGGTTTAGTTTCCGCATATGTATATATTTATAGTCCTTTTATCTGTTCTATTCGTCTTGTTCTCTTATTTGTTAGATAGTAGCTCATTACTAACTGTTCTGGGCTACGGGGATTGGTTCACCTATCGGGGGTTGTAGGTGCCATCATGACCGAGAAATCGGGTCGTGACAATCAAATTGCCCCTGACTTAAAGGAAGGATTGCAGGAAATTTCCTGCCAGACGAGCTACTCGACGGGCGTCAGAACTACGGCGGCCCGTCAAAGCAGGTCGTTAGAATAGTTGGCTGAGGGCCTGGGGTTGCTGGATGATTTTCACGGTAGGTTCCCATGGCCCCTCGCAACTGCGACGCCCGTGGTGACCGCCTGTCAGAACCTAGGAAGGGTTGGGAAAATTCCACTAGGTCATTGCCACGGCGGGGCTGACATCCCATGGCAGATGCCACGCCTATTACCTAAGGCCGTCGAGTTGGGAAAGCTGTGGTTTAGGCCCACTAGACAACTCCCACAATGAGCCCCACGGCCCGTCGGAACTTCGACGCCCGTGGTGGTCGTCCGTGGGGACTTACATTTGTAGAAATTTTAATGGATTCTAAGTTAGAAAGTTGATCTGAATACTGGGTGCTACAATATCTCCCCATTGGGCCTGGGCTACCCTTCTAAGCCTGTGGACCTCTCCCTATCCTCTAGACTGAACTACAATCATTTTGCTCTAACAAAATAGACACAAATCTAGAATCTAGTATGAATATCCACTTCCTTCTATAGCATAAGACTCTCCCTCACCTAAAAGCCTAAGCCTCAATCTTCCTATTTCAAAATAGGAGTTGCACATACCACATTCAATAACTTACAACCTATCCCTTGTGACATTCTAGACTTACATGGTCCTAACTCTCAAAGTCCTCTCTTTCTACTACTCACAACACCAAATGCGTTAAAGCCTATACTGAGAGGCTCGAAATCATATATCCTCTTCTGGCCCACGTATATATATATCATGCTCACATATTCACACTTACTGCAATTTCATGAACTTAAACTCTTACATTATACTATACCATACCTACCAGATAAATCCCATAAAACCATTATTGTCTCTCTCATACCATCATCCTTTTGTTCACATTCTATACATGGTTTGTACTAGCACAATAACTTACTACTCTTTAGTCCACACCAAGAGATGTATAATCCCATCACTTATCTAAAAGAACACAACTCTGAATGCATGCTCTAGCTAAATGCTATTCCTCCCCCCCCTAAGCTACTACACTTCTGACTTCATACTTCTAGCTCGAGGTCCATTCTACTACTAATGGCTTATAACACAACATATGTCGGGTGGCAACACTACCCAAGGATCTAGGTATACACTTTCCCTTCTTGAGGAATAATTAGTAACAAAGTTCTAGAAGAGATCTGAGAGTACCTCGCTGATAGATAATCTGACATTTACTACTTCTGGCATCCCATATATGAAGTATAAACAATGGAACTGGGAACAACACATAAATATGGGGGTAAATAGAGTTAAACTCTATCGCACGATACTGAACATGAAGATGTGAAGTTTTTCCTAAAACACCTCATAGACTCACACTTATAAGTGTGGCGCGCTTCACACCCATGAAAGAGACACTATTTGATGCGTCTTTCAGAAACCCTAGGACTCTTAAACCAGAGGCTCTGATACCAAGTTTGTCACGCCCTGAGGTTACCCCCTGGACATAACACGGGACTTGGGACCACAAGTTCCCCAAGCTAACCCTTGGTCAAAGCATTTTCAAGCATAACAAAAGACAAGCGGAAACATAATAGATAAAGTCAGAATAGCATAAATGGATAGTCAAGCCGAATAGGCATACAAGATCCAAAATACTCGAATACTGTCTATGTCTGAAAAGCCTCTACATAAGACATAAGGAGTTACTGGGACAAGCCCTCAACTAAATCTAAGTACTGAAGGGAAAATACTAAACTAGATTCTACTAGCCCTCAGAAAATGAGGACTCACCAATCCTCATTGAATGGCCCACGAACACTAGCCACGTGTCTGAGAATGGAAACATGGATCTGCATCGTCAATAAGATGCAGCGCAAACATGCGTCAGTACTATAGGATGTACTGAATATGTGAGATATGCATAAATAATATGAAAATATGCTTACAATGTAATTGAAAATTGAGTTCATGCATAATCGAAGAAATCATAAGTAAATATCATAGTTTGAGTAATAAGCATGAGTTAGTAGTCAAAACTTCAAAATAAGATATCATAAAGCATAGAAAACTTGAAATCATTCATACGGGAGTTTCCTATAACCAAAATTAGACCATGCAAGCTACATGGAATCTAACTATATAACCCTAGTTAGCAAAGCTGGCCCGAACCTTGCCAAAGCACGGGCCACCATCCCCAACTATGTAACCCTAGTTGGCAAAGCTGTCTTATGCCCCGCTAAGGCAAGGACACCATTAATCAAGATTTGAAACCACTTTCATACGCCAATCGGGTGATAAATAACCTACGCTGGCAACATAGTTTTGGACTTGGGTAATCGAACCCTCATCGCTCAGTGCTAAGTACTACTCCCAAAACATGCATACATATAGCTCATAAATTCATAGTGGCACAATCTCATGCCAAACTTGTTCATAACTTGTTCATACTTGATCATACTTGTTCATACTTGTTCATACTTATTCATACTTGTTCATACCCCGGATCGTCATACTACTCATGAGTTTTAGTTTAGAAAATGTCTCATGAGCATTGATGGAACATCGAGTGTTTTGTCTTGCATAATACTTCATGACTTGTAAAATTTGCATGGCTCTAGCTCAATTTTCATAAAACATATACTTTCATAGAATCATAGGAACTAGGCATGCACATGCTTAAAAATTCATAAGGAACATGTTATCAAATCCAATTTGCTTAAATCAACTTCATGCATATAGGAATTTCCATGGTTAAACTTCGATTCATGAAATAAGAGTTAACATGTAAAAACCCATGTGAAATCATGCAATTTAATAGTAATTTCATAATCAAATCATGAGAAGATCATATTTAGCAAAACCCATAAGAATTGGATAAGAAACATATTTTAAAGACCATGAACTCAAAATTTGAATTAGGGGTTTTGGGCACAAGGGTGAAAAGAACCCATTGTTGATTACCCACATACCTTGATTGAAGCTAACCCACTTGAATTGAAAAGACTTTGGAGACTTGAACTTGGAGCTTGAGACTTGAAGATTGGAGAAGAATCCTTAAGGTTGGGGGTGGAAACTTGGAGAAGAAATCTTAAAGAAAACTCTTGAGAGACTTCCTTACTTGATCTTCTATGATCTTGCTTGCTAGAAACCCTAGGTGTCTTGTCTTAGGGTCTTGAGGGAATTCTTTAGAGATAGGGTGATGTTCTTATGAGGAATAACCCCTTTTGGGTGTTTAAAAGATGAGGGGAAAGACCTGAGTTAAGGAAAAAACCAAACTACCCCCAACTTAAATTTTGAAGAAAAGGTAGAAAAGTTGTCGGACGGGGCTTCCCACGGGCCATCGTGGCCCCCATGGGCCATCGGACCCACTCGTGGCCCTTATAGAAGGCCAAAAGGGCTCACTGGTTGGTTCCCATGGGCTTCCACCATGGTCCATCGTGGGAGCCACAGACGTCGGCCAGCCCGTCACGAGGAGCCACGCCCGTCAGCCAGCCCGTCAGGATTTTGACAGCTGACAGTGCTTCACTAAAATGCCCATGACATTTTACTCTAGACTCGGATTAACAAGAGGTCGGTGGAGTTGGAAAGATAATTCAAATACCTTTAATGTGGTATTTACTAGGCCACCTAACTCTTTATATTCTATGAGTTATGAGCATTTTAAGTTGACCCTAGTAAGAACTTATATGAAAACTAAATTGGTAGAAGGGCTTTCAACTTAACTTTGAGCTAGGGGTCCTTTATGACTTCAATACACATCTAATACTCCTTCAAAATATAGGAATTGATCTCAATACTTGGATATAAAGAAAATTTATCTAATTCGGGTCTAACAACGAATGAAGAATGGTTTGGATCTTGGATTAGAATTTCTGGGGTGTTACAGGAGTCATGCTTATTGACTTGAAATACTGATTGATAGCCAGGTTTGCTGACTTAGGATCGGGTGGGAGTGATATGTCAACGTGTGATGATGTTGGGGCTGGTTTGATAGCAGGACCGATGAGTGAAGGGTGTCTCCCTTTTAGATTATTATGGTGGGTAGACTTGGGCGAGTCTAAAGATGGTAGGGTGTCAAGGCATGATCGGGTTACTTGAGTGGGTTTGTTTTCTATATGGACAAATCGGCAGGAGGTCAAGGGTAGGGAAGCATTGGGGGTTGAGTGCATAGAACTTACAAGTGAGTAGTGAAAGAGGTCTGTCATGATTATGAACAAGGTTTGCTATTTAATCATAAGACTGGTGGTATGTCAAGATTTTAAGGCTTGTCAACTAAAAGACCTCTAGCTAAATAACACCAAGTTGTATGTTATTCTCTGGATTCTATGTGATATTATGTGATTTGATTTGGATCAAACGATGATATTTATCAGTACGTATTGTTTGTACTGATACTACTCTTGCTATACCCTTTTTTGGGTATAGTCTGATTGCAGAATTCAGTAGATGTTTTAGGCTTGACGCGGTAGAGAACTCTAGCAGCTTCTGTTATTGTTCCTACAGTAGAAGTTGTGTATTGACTTATACTTCCTCTTGGTAGCTCTTGTACCTGTTTAGACTAGTTCCTTGAGAAGAGTATCTGTTGTATTTTGAAAGGTTTCATTATTTTCAAAGGTTGTAACTGGTTATAATAATTAAAGGCTTTATTCTTTTATGGTTTTTTATTGACTTTCGCATACTTGTTTTAATAGGTGGTGTGAGAAATATAAGACAAAAATATTATTAATTTGTGTATCTATATTATTACACTGAGACCCTATTTATAGATATTACATTATAATCCTTTTTCAACTAGGACACTACATTACAATCCATTTTCTAATGGGATTCTCTATACTATTCATGTTCCTACTCCTATTCTAACACTCCCCTCAAGCTTGTGCATACATGTCATATATACCGAACTTGTTATACATGTAATTAATACGAGGACCAGTGAGGAACTTGGTGAAGATATGTATAAAAAAACTAGTAAAGACTGCTCGAGGACGTCTAGGGGACCTCAGTTGAAAAGGAACAAACTGAAAAAGTGATTGGAAAAGTAGTAAATGTCACCGAAAAGTCGATCTGTCACTGGAAAATTGACAAAACTGGTATAAAATATATGGGTCATCTTTGAATTAAGAGACAAGTAGATCTTGAACAAGAAAATCACGAAAAAACTGGCCGAAAAATGCTCACGCATCAGCGCATGGTCATATCTCACCGGAGGGCGGTGCTTGGTCGCAGGGAGACACTGGACCTCTTTGTTGTGTTGGTTTTTGCACAACACTGATGAAAGTAAAATTACGCAAATTAGATCTGAGGAGTCATCAAAAAAATGCACAAAACTACGTAATTTAGATCTAAAGAGTCACCAAAAAGACGTACAGTGCTACCAAATCAGATCTGAAGAGTCACCAGAAAGACGCACGGTGCTACCAAATCAGATCTGAGGAGTCACCCAAAAGACACATGGTGCTACCAAATTAATTCTGAGGAGACACCAAAAATATATATATGGTGCTACCAAATCATATATGAGGAGTCACCAAAAAAGACGCACGGTGTTAAGTAGACCTCAAATCTGAGGAGTCACCAAAAAGACGCATGGTGACTACTTTATGTCCTGGATGCTTCTCAAATCGGTTCTTCTCAGCATGATTGTTTTTATTTTCCATGCATTGGCCCTAACTTTTGCTAACATAACCATTGTCCAGACGTATGACTATATGAGCTATAACTGTTTGTTGGCTGTGGAGGCTTTTTGTAATTTTTTACCAAGATCGTTGAAGCTCTGATACCATGTGAGAAATATATGAGAAAAATATTTTTATTTTTTCTTACATATTGCATAATCTATCTCTACACATTGGGAAATAAATTAATAATGTAAAGAATTTAGTTAGAGCTACACAATGGTCTCATGTTCACCTCCTCGTTGTTTTTCAGTATCTCTTGTTCATTTCTTTTGAATTTCAAAAAGAAGCATAATGATGTTTACGTGAACTGCATCATCCAGTGAAATCAAGCTCCTAATGTAACCTTAAAATATGATTGAACTCAAATTATGAGCATGTTGTTTAGATCGAAATAACAACGTGTCATGCCGAATCTAATAAAGAAACCTTGAATGACGATAACAAAGAGAAATTATAAAAAGACTCATAATATATTAAATTGATTTAGTCAATTAACCTCATATGACTGATATAAAAAATTTAAGAAAATAAAAACTATTGGGAGAATAATCTTCCCCTAAACAAGACTTTGTTTGAGAATTATAACCGCTCGCTGGCTGTTGATTTGTGTATCTATATTATTATACTGAGACTCTATTTATAGATAATACATTACAATTCTTTTCCAAGTAGGACAGTACATTATAATTTTTTTTCTAGTAGGATTTTCTATACTATTCATATTCCTACTCCTATTTTAACAGGTGGTAAGAGTTCTCCTATCTAGGTGGATTAGAGTAGGTGTCTGCACGATCTGAGAAGTTAGATCGTGACACTTAACCATTTAACCATTTTATTTTAAATGATACAAATATAAACTCGCCTGATACATAATCTTCTTTTTTGACAAATCTATCATCTCTGAATTTGATACATTCTAATTATACTTGATACATTATAGAATAATGATATAGTTTATTATACATTCAATAATATAATATCCATTATGTATATAGAATAAAAGATAGTAAGTGAGTTATCATGTATCATATCCAATAAAATACATAGAATGATATATCTAACAAGACTAGATACATTGAATGATGTATCTAATAACACATGATACATATAATAATGTATCTAACCAGACAATAATATATATGTGTTAGATTCATTGGTATACTCTCATAATAAGCAACCCATTTTATTATAAACAGATACACATTTATGTAAAACAAATCCAAATGTAAAGACACTTAAAATTTTATTGCAAAAATTATGAGATACATTCAGGGGAAATGAATCAATGTTATGTATCTGTCAATAAGCTGTCACATCTTTCTTGAAAAGTAGCTACATAATCGCTTGTTGTGACCTTTACGTTCACACTGCCCGCGATAAATTGTGTTTGTTGAAAGTGTATCACTCATCTTCTTGTGCTTCCCTTTCTTTGGCCTTTCCGGTGATCTCTTCTTTTTTGGTGGTTAAATCAATGCTTTTTAAAAAATTTGTGGTATACGTCAATCCTTTTTATCCAGTGTTAAAGCAAACGACAGTTCATATGTCTTCACCAACGTTTCTGGCTTATAGTAGTCAGAGCAGTACGGCACTACCACTGTTATGCTCTTGCTTTTCATAACAGCAAGTGTGTGTGCACATGATATCTCATCTAGCTGGAACCTTCCACAATTGCATGTTCTTTTATCAAGGAAGATAATGTAGCGTTTCCCACCATCGTTAACTGAGTAAACAAAGTCTGATGAATAACTTGATAAATTAAATAAAATAATGTAAGATACACTTCATATTTTGCCAAATACATACAAGATACACTTAAAACTGTGCCTAGATACATACGAGAGACACTTCATATTTTTCATAGCTAGAATATGTGCTCCTGAAATCATCAAGTAATTTATACAACACATACCGTCATACAATATGATTTTGTCTCGTTGAGTATGAGAATTTTCTGGAATTTATCACCTAGCAGGGTTGCTCTGTATTTAGGTTTTTTTTCATTATTTCGATTCCATTTATCAAACAAGATTCTTACATGTTCTAAAAAATTTAAAATTGACAGTTCTCGTGCCTCAACCAAAAGAAAATTGATACATTCGGCTATGTTTAAAGTCATCATCCTACCCCTATTGGTTGGTGCATACACTCTTGCCCACTTCTCATATTCGGCCTTAACCAGATAATCCTTTAATCTATGATCCATCTTGTCAACTTTTTTCATTAGGACTTCAAAATTCTCTTGCATGTATGCCTTCGCCATAGCATACAATACATTGTTTAATGTATCTTTGCTTTTCCTGAAGTTTGTACATACATTCTTTCATATATGCCACATGCAAGCATAATATTGTACAGTTGGATAAACTATGGTTACACTCTTAATTATGATTCATTATGATCTGAAATAACACACATATTTTCACGCCTCAAAAGCAACTTTAAAATATTGAAAAAATTACGTCCATGAAGCGTCATTTTCTATATCAACTACCCCATATGCAAGTGGTAGTATATGCCCTGCAAAAAATAAAATCAAAACTCATTCAATTTTAGTGTATCTGCTTTATCAATAATCATATATAACAGATACATCTACTTGTCTTCGATTAAACATGCTTCTTTGAATATGATATTTTTAGACAACATGCAAACTAACATAAGTATTAAATTATACCTCCTCCATCAAAGGTGCTAGCCGAAACAAATGTCCCCTTATATGGTCCACCCAAATGATAATTGTCCACTATGATTATTGGTCTGCATTGCTCAAATCCCCTCATTAGGGGATACAGTGCTATGAACAAATACATGAACTCGTCATTCGCTGACTTAGGCATCTTTATATAAGAGTTAGGATATACTGAATCCAACATATACATGTATATATCCAAGCATTTGTCGGTACCCATCAGCCGAACCACCCTTTATTATCTCCATAGCCCCCTCCTTGGACGTCATGCCTTCATGTAGTTTATGTCCATTCCAAGTTCACGTTTCACATATGCAATAATCTTATTCGGGGGTATATTTTCTTTTATGATTTATCACCTTTCGTGCAGTAATTTCACCTACAAAATCAAATGTAGCCTGACATTGCCTGAACACCTTATCCTTCATTGGACAGGTGTGCTCATCGTAGAATTCTCTAACTACAAAGAATATTGAACCATTCAACCATGATGTCCTAAACATCCACGGACACTGCTGATTTACACACTTTAAAAAATAGTTGTACACACAGATACTTTAATTTAGACTGAAAACTTAACGTCTCAAATCTATATTAGACATACTATAAAATATTTGTTCTATGTATCTTATTTATATAATGATGTATCTGATAAGTAAATATCCATGTAATGTATCTGGTATCATATAGGATGTATCTGATAAAAAAGTAGTATTTCTGGGCATAAAAGTAGCTATCAGACTTTAACGTATACATAAGATATGTATCATGTCCACATTGTGTTTATCCTATATTATACATCATGTATCTGATTAAAATATACTATTTCATGGCAAGGCAATTATGTATCTGACTTGAATAGTATGTATATAGGTAATTTAGTATGTATTTGTACATATCATTAGTTTTATATATTTAGACAGTTATGTATTTGGATACATTACGTTTTGTATGTATCTAGACATTTTTGCAGTAATACATCAACTTTTTTTGTCCAGACTCTTAACCCTGAACTGGAATCTTTGATAAATAGCATACTTAGTCATCACAGTTGCAAAAAACAATTTGTCCTTGTACATTTAATTCTCCTCAATAATCTTGTTATTGGTATTAGTAATCATGTGATCAACATCCATGTCGATATCACAAAATGTCTCAACATATCAGCTGCAACTAATGCAAGTCTATCACTTTCAATATCTTCGATACACTCAATTGCACATGTAACTAGCTCGCACGTAATCTGACCACTACTACTGCAATCCATTTCCTTCTTAGTCGTATTAATGAACAATAGATACATACCAAAATTAGATACATGTTTTAACACCTTAAAAAATAGCTTCACTTCTATATCATTGCAAATCTTCATTGTTGTTGAATTTTCCTCAACTATGTATCTGACGTTTATTCATTTCTTAGATTCATCAATATCCAATTGTATTGTTATGGCAAAAATTATATCTTCGTACAAAGCATAGTCCTGGAACAATGCCATCAATTTGGTAAGATTCGTATTTAATTGGGAAAATTCAAAATCATATATGCCTTAGCAACACTGACATCATCGCCATTATGTATCTCAATTAACGGTCAGATCAGAAAAAGCACTGTGAATTAACAAACAACACAAATTGGAAAGAAGAAAGAGGTTCAACATAAGAAATTGATTTCAAAATGAAGGAGATGAGCTAACTTGAATCTGTTCTGATTCGTAATGTGATTCTCTCCTCGATTGACACAATTACAGTTACTTTCCATTTTAAATTACCAATTTATGCTCGTGATGTATCTGAGATACATAAAAGGCGTGAACAATGAAGCTTTAAAAGTAGTAAAAAAATATAATTTAGTAAACTAGTGTTTAAGGAAGTAATTAAGCTCTATAGATGTGGGTTTTATGAAGTTTACCCATTAAAAAATTAAAGCTCTTATTATACTTTTAAAGTTTAAAAATTAAAAAAAATGATAACCTCTAAATGTGGGTTTAGTGTTAATTTTATTTTGAAGGAGAGTTAAAATGGAGATTACAGTAAAAGGTAAAGCGAGTTGCGATGGTGAAGGACAATTGGATGAGTATAAAGGTATTTAAGGGAAAGGAAAAAAAGGGATAATGTTAACCTACTACAATGTAATTGGTTAGAAAAAAACTCATATCACAAGAATGATAGGGAAAAGCCAATAAACTAAGCCTACCTTCAATCATTAATAGGAAAATTTACTTCAAAATTTCCACAACATAACAATCTCGCATTTTGAAAATCAACCCAATTAACAAAACCCAATAAACCGGCTCAACACTCTGAAACATTTGTAACTTGAGAATATGGCATCTGCTCACCTAAGCAGTAAGCACTGACTAGTTAATCTGCCAGGAATCAAGCACACTTACTGAATAATTTTAACGAGAGGTAAAATTTAAGGCTTCCAACACCTCCATCTCGCACCACCCTAAGCTTAATAGTTGCTTGTTACCTTATCTTACAAGAGCCACTGAAGCCAAGAACATCACTAGGCACAATGCTCTAATACATAATACATAGCCAACCGATAAGTAATTACTCTCAGATTTTTCCGCCTGATTTTCACACAAGGTCCTCATATGGCTCCAAACTTTATATAGGAGTTGTGATCTCTCATCAGTTTTTTCTCCGTTTTTAACCATCCTCCACACTGCTCTCTGATGGCTTTGAATATCTTATTTGACCAAAGGTGAAGAGGAAGACCCATAGCTCTGAAGTCTGACCCAAGTCCATTGTCTTTGTCATCCGTTCAAAAAACATCCAGCGACTAGAGTCCACCACTCCAAGTGCATTTTTTCTTTTTTTCCAGCTCCACTCCCCTTGAAGAGTATGTTACGCCATGTATTTTGTTGGGAACTCAAACAAATATTGAGTGTCAGCCATTTCATAAATGTTCACACCGAATGCATTTTTTCAAGTCGACACTGCCCACCTTCTTATAACTGATAGTGTTGGTTTTTCTTTCAAATCTCTGTTAAAATGAACAACCACACATCTGCCCAAGACATTGCCCTCAGCCGATGCTTTCCCCTCAGTTATGGTGATTTTATTGTAACCTCAGTTATGCTGCTTTCCCCTCAGTTATGCTGATCAATGCTCCATTTGTCCCCTTTGATTGCCATTTACTGGTTCTGAAAGTTTCATATATGGAATTTTTGGGTCTGTCTTCCTGAGGATGTTAGTATTTATGGGACTTGTATCTTTTAATGAATCTGTTGATCGTAAATGTGATATCCCTCGCATTTAATGTCACTTCAGTGATAATAATGACAGATTTGTTGTCTCCTGGTACTGAAACAATACTTATAAAGCTGCCTAACTTGTTGTTTTCCCTTGAACAGAAAAATAGTGCACATTGCTTAAGTTTCCATCTCCTCGTATGTGCTTCTTTATCCCTTGAAGCTTCCTGTAGGAAGCAACAAATCCACTCCATGGTTTTCTTGATGAATATCGTTCTGCGCATCAGATTACGGCTGTGTTCCACCTAGTCGTACCAAAGTTCCAACCTTGGTTTAAGTCTAGTAATGTCACAAGACTTAAACCCTACTGCAAAATGCATTATGTTCTCCCCCATAGAATTTTTGTCGCTGTAAATGAGGGGGGGAAGGAAGAATGGTAGAAGGGGTGGAAAATGTTTTCTGGTGATCAGAAGGCCACTGGATTCAGAACCCTGGCTTGAAAATCGGCTCTAAGAAATTACCTTGGGAGTACTGTCTGGGAGCATTCTCTCTCTAGTCCTTAACACCACTGCTCCAACTAAAAGTCGACATTTTTTATAAAAATTAAAATAAAGAAAAAAGTGCATGCTTCGTCTCTTCACGCTTCTATCCAAGAAACGGCCGCTTCTTCCACCTCGCCTCACCTTAGCCATCTGTAGTACCAAACCCCTGTTTCACCTAGCTTTTACATGACTGCGTCCAACTCCATCTTGCTCTTAAAAATTCATGAAGCAAAATCGGGATACCAGAGAGCGGTCCAAACCCCAGTCCATCAAAACCTCCCAAGCAGTCCCTTCGATTTAGTTCACTTGATTCAATAGCTGCCATAAATCTAAGTGTTTAACTATAAGAGAAGCCCTTAACTATAGTAATAGGTGTTGAGAAAGAAAAATAGGAGAAAAGGTCTTCTAAGAATTGCACAGTTCAATTATTCCCTCAAAGCTTGGGGTTTAAATAGTGTGTACAAGAACCCTACATACTATACTTCTCTTAATCACAAAGTTACACAGATTAACCTTTTCAGATTTAAAATATAAGAATCTGCCGTATTCACACACTCAAAGTAGGAAAGGAAAGATTCCCTTCTCTCACTTGCGGCCACATCATTCTCTCCTGCATTTCAAAATTCAAAGAACCCATCTTCTGATTTTTTAGGAGCAAAAAAGACAAGAATCCATGAATCTTTTGGGATTTCACCTTTCCTTTCTCAAATTCTTGAAATTTGTTAGCCTGTCAACATCCTTCAGCAGAATGAAGGACTACTAAAAGATTGCTTTTAAATGGAGCATCAGATGGAAACAGTACGAGGAAAAGAATAGTAGTAGCAAACAAATATAGCAGGGAGAAAATGCAAAGAGAACGTAGGAATTCAGCCCATACAAAAGTATCCGCACAATATATCCTCAAACAACTATTGATTCTTTATACCAAGAACAGGCGGCAAAAAGCGTTTTAAATTTTAGCTACACATTTTGTTGTCCTGGGATCATCATGAGACTGCACGTTAATATGGATTCACCAACCATAAAAAATGCATAAAAGGTTACTCACTGGCTTGAAGGACGTTGATGATCAAGCTCATTGTATGGATCAATTACAAGTCCATTCACCCCATGTCTTAAAACTGCAGCTTTTGCAAGCGAGAGAACCCAGTCAATATTCGGCAGGCAATCATTCTCACACCTGTTCAATTATCCTACTTTTCTGGTTAGTGAAGAAAAAAGAGATTCAAAAAATGAAAAAGTAAAGATAGCTCAAGAAGTAAAATCTTCAGAATACGATATTCAAAAAATAAAAAAGAAAAAGATGGCTCAAAAAGTAAAAGCTTCTTCAGAATACCTAACCAACCAATGTGATTAACTACAAAAAGCTATATATGAAGATTTCTGGAAATTGAACAATATTGGCGCAATAATACTGGCATACAGCAAGCTGATTGTACTAGCAAGAAACCAGCACGTAGCTTAATTAAGGAAACACCAATGCCGGTAAATCGGTTTAAAAAAATAATAAGTCATCTAGAAACAATTTGTCATGGCAAATAAAGGAGAACCATGCATGCAAACAGAGTAAATGACAAAAATGGTCCCCTATATTTGGGGATAGGTCTGGGGAGGAACTTGGCTATCAAATCAGAGAATTTCCAACACAATATGTAGATATGCTTTTTAGGTTCCAGATACAAGTCAAAGAAGGCCTGGGAAAAAACTGAAAAGAGACTTGCTACATGGAAAAGACAATACCTTTCTCTGGGAGGCAATGTGATTCTTGTCAATAGTGTCCTTGACTCGCTACCTACCTTTCTTATGTCCTTATTTCTTTTACCGGTGCATGTGAGATAAGAAATCTAATTCTAGATGGATAATTACCTATGAAATGGTTGTGCAGATACGACACGGCACAGCACAAACATACAGCTTTCGGAGAAGAGTAAATAACGAAAATTATGGAGATCACAGCTTATGGCCTATGGTTCCTGCACACACTTCTCATGGTTTAGGTTTATAGAAAGCATGTAAGTAGCTTTTGCCCACTTTTGAAGCCTACACAAAGGTCAAGATTGGCTATGGCAGGCCCATCAACATCATTGGGTAAGCTAAAGCTTGCTGATGGCTCTACTACTCCCATTGTTGGGAGTGGTACCAGAGAGAAAACCCACAAGATTTTCGTATGATGCTTGGATAGGACCCTCACCATTGAAGGTTAGGTATTTGGATCTTTATGGACTCTCAATAATGAAGGTTGCTTTGTCTCACAATGTTGGAACGGAAACTCTTGGTGCATAAGTTTTAGAAGAAATTTCTTTGCTTGGGAAATCCCCAGAATAGTTCTTCTGTTAAGAGATTTAGAGTATGTGTATAAACGCAGAAGCTGACGATTGCATCGTATGAAGAAGGCAGCAAAATGGGCTATTTTTTGTTAAATCATGCTATAAGGCGATCAACGTGTGAGTGAAAGCCCAACATATTGGTCATGGAAGCAGTTGTGGAAATCAAAAGCACCCTACAAAGTTAGTTATTTTATGTGGTCCACTCATGAAGCTTGCCTCACCCATCGCAGTTTATAGAGAATGGGAAAGACAATTTCAGTTGGTGTTTTATGTGTAATAGAGAGGTGGAAATCTACGGCCATCTATTATTTCATTTTCCAGTGACCTGTCAGATCTCGTCCTCATTGTTCAACTGATTTAGCATACACATTGTTATGTCATACTCAGTCAAAGAGCTATGAAACTGTTGGGGACTCGAAGGAATCAGTAAATCATTAAAGAAGATTTGGAATACAATACCTGCTTGTGTTTATTGGGTTATACAAAAGGAAAGGAATGGCAAATGTTTTGAAGGGATAACAGATATTGTGCAGAAGCTCAAATACAAATGTTTGTGGTCGTTGGCTTTTTGGTGTATTCTTCAATATGTAAAGAATGAACATATAACATCCTAAATTTTATAGAAACTTTACAGGAAAAGGTTTTTGTAAAATGGAATCCTCTTTTTTTTTGGAATGATGGATTCCTAGTGAACTGCCCAGGCACTTTCTTAGTGCCAGGCAACTTTACATAAGCGGAAAACAAAACCAAACCCCCAAGACCTGATATCATAGTATAGAGCCAAAACTACATACATGGAGTGCAAACGATCCAAAACAATATATACAGATGTCTCTGAATGGTAATAGAGTACATAAAGCAAAAGATAAACTAAAGTTAAGCTCCGATCGCCAAGAGCTCACCCTCAGTCTGAAGTAGTCCCCAACAGATCTCAAGCACGAATCACAGCGATCTAACGACGATGGCCCACGCTAGGATCTGCACCCAAAGATGCAGGGGGTTAGGGTGAGCACCAAATGCGAAGCATAAGGTACCCAGTAGGTATCATAGGCTGACTGGGCACATATAAGATAAAAGCGTAGTAACAGACAGAATAGAAGCAAGCAGTCACAGAAATCAACGAAAGGTACACAGGAACTAGCCCAGAGGAAAATCAACAGAACCACATGTGAGGGCAGTAAGCAGAATATACACACCATAGGCACAGGTGAAAGTAAGAAATAACGCACCTGGGGTCCTTGCAATAACAGTGTATACATAATAAGCTTACGAAATGGACGGTATACCGGTAACCTCAAGTGTAAGAAGAGGGCAAGAGTAATGATAGACATGCTAAGAAACATGAATCAAACTCAACTAATCATAGCAATCTCAAATCCAGAAACTAAAATTCTAGCAGTAACCAATTTCATACTTAACCGTAGCAGGGAACAATTATGTAAGTAAATAGCAAAAGTCTACCTACAGTCCCCCGGCCGCCCATACAACCGAGGAACACAAACAAGCGAAAACAAACCCTCCGATTGTATCTGGTATCATATAGGATGTATCTGATAAAAAAGTAGTATTTCTGGGCATAAAAGTAGCTATCAGACCTTAACGTATACATAAGATATGTATCATGTCCACATTGTGTTTATCCTATATTATACATCATGTATCTGATTATAATATACTATTTCATGGCAAGGCAATTATGTATCTGACTTGAATAGTACGTATATAGGTAATTTAGTATGTATTTGTACATATCATTAGTTTTATATATTTAGACAGTTATGTATTTGGATACATTACGTTTTGTATGTATCTAGACATTTTTGCAGTAATACATCAACTTTTTTTGTCCAGACTCTTAACCCTGAACTGGAATCTTTGATAAATAGCATACTTAGTCATCATAGTTGCAAAAAACAATTTGTCCTTGTACATTTAATTCTCCTCAATAATCTTGTTATTGGTATTGGTAATCATGTGATCAACATCCATGTTGATATCACAAAATGTCTCAACATATCAGCTGCAACTAATGCAAGTCTATCACTTTCAATATCTTCGATACACTCAATTGCACATGTAACTAGCTCGCACGTAATCTCACCACTACTACTGCAATCCATTTCCTTCTTAGTCGTATTAATGAACAACAGATACATACCAAAATTAGATACATGTTTTAACACCTTAAAAAATAGCTTCACTTCTATATCATTGCAAATCTTCATTGTTGTTGAATTTTCCTCAACTATGTATCTGACGTTTATTCATTTCTTAGATACATCAATATCCAATTGTATTGTTATGGCAAAAGTTATATCTTCATACAAAGCATAGTCCTGCAACAATGGCATCAATTTGGTAAGATTCGTATTTAATTGGGAAAATTCAAAATCATATATGCCTTAGCAACACTGACATCATCGCCATTATGTATCTCAATTAACGGTCAGATCAGAAAAAGCACTGTGAATTAACAAACAACACAAATTGGAAAGAAGAAAGAGGTTCAACATAAGAAATTGATTTCAAAATGAAGGAGATGAGCTAACTTGAATCTGTTCTGATTCATAATGTGATTCTTTCCTCAATTGACACAATTACAGTTACTTTCCATTTTAAATTACCAATTTATGCTCGTGATGTATCTGAGATACATAAAAGGCGTGAACAATGAAGCTTTAAAAGTAGTAAAAAAATATAATTTAGTAAACTAGTGTTTAAGGAAGTAATTAAGCTCTATAGACGTGGGTTTTATGAAGTTTACCCATTAAAAAATTAAAGCTCTTATTATACTTTTAAAGTTTAAAAATTAAAAAAAATGATAACCTCTAAATGTGGGTTTAGTGTTAATTTTATTTTGAAGGAGAGTTAAAATGGAGATTACAGTAAAAGGTAAAGCGAGTTGCGATGGTGAAGGACAATTGGATGAGTATAAAGGGATTTAAGGGAAAGGAAAAAAAGGGATAACGTTAACCTACTACAATGTAATTGGTTAGAAAAAAACTCATATCACAAGAATGATAGGGAAAAGCCAATAAAATAAGCCTACCTTCAATCATTAATAGGAAAATTTACTTCAAAATTTCCACAACATAACAATCTCGCATTTTGAAAATCAACCCAATTAACAAAACCCAATAAACCGGCTCAACACTCTGAAACATTTGTAACTTGAGAATATGGCATCTGCTCACCTAAGCAGTAAGCACTGACTAGTTAATCTGCCAGGAATCAAGCACACTTACTGAATAATTTTAACGAGAGGTAAAATTTAAGGCTTCCAACACCTCCATCTCGCACCACCCAAAGCTTAATAGTTGCTTGTTACCTTATCTTACAAGAGCCACTGAAGCCAAGAACATCACTAGGCACAATGCTCCAATACATAATACGTAGCCAACCGATAAGTAATTACTCTCAGATTTTTCCGCCTGATTTTCACACAAGGTCCTCATATGGCTCCAAACTTTATCTAGGAGCTGTGATCTCTCATCAGAAGTGGAGTATCGTACGCATTATGTACAATGGAAGAATATCCACAACTTGCTAGCTAGCCTTTCCTTGGGTGCTCATCAATGTCCATGAATTCACCAGTAACCCTGCAAAATAGAGAGGCAAGTAGCATCGAATCACAACATCTCACACTTCAAGAAGTTCCTATACTGAATAGATTCTCTTTCATAAGGAGCTGAGTTTCCAGAGTGTTAAGAGTGGAAGGCACTAGGTCCAAAAGATCAAAGCAATGTTCTTTACTTTTTTTTGAAAAAAAAGGATGTTGATTTACACCAATTCTGGCACTCTCAGAAACATCCTTTATTTTGTACTAGAAAACAGCCCAAGGAAATACACCTCAGACGTAAATTAGCTATGAGATTAAATATATTAACAGATCCCTTTTCACTATGAGTTCTTAGTACATGGCATGTCACAAGAAGAAATAATAATAAAATAAAAACTCCAAATAATGTGTGAGGAGTTTGCATTGAAAAATCAAGTACCTGTCATATGACAAGAAGGCATCACCAATTGTTCCACTAACTTTATTCCGTACCTTTCTTACACAAACCTAGAGTTAGATTAAAAGAACTTTCAGAGATATTCAATATCTAAGGAAAACAACTAATGATCTTACTAAGCAAATCAAACCTGCACTTGATCCACAGGGCCAGCTGAAGGGTCTCTGTTACGATGAATAACGATACCATTGTCACATTTGTTTATGAAGTGTGCACTTCCGCTAATATCGTACAGATTTGGAGGACCTCCTACCCAATGATGCAACTGGCAAAACATATTTGATAGTCATTGATATTATCGAACTGAAAAAAGAACAAAGGCATCAAAGTAGCAGTAACATAACAATTTAAGTCAACCAACCTGTCTCGGATGTGCAACAAACCAAACATGACAGGAATGGTGTTGCGCAAACCGTTTTATCTTCGTCAGCATCTGGCTGACATATTCTGTTTCAGTCCTGAGAAGTTAAATGAATGGTTATAAATGATCCAACTCCAACAAGTCACAACGAAAGAGAACATGTTCCTAGAGATCTCGATATTGGAGAAAACTGAATGGTAATGAACATGAATCATTACAACTACAATTTCAATGTTTCAAGCACAAAGAGTTCTCATATTAATTTAAAGAGCGAAACATAGTATAGAAATGAAACAATAGGTAAGAGAGCAACCTAAGGATGTTATCATAATGAAGAGTTGGACAAGATCAAGTGGATGCTTCACCAAGTTGAATATTTCTGTAGGTAATATCTTGAAAAGGGGCTATAACCAAGAATCCTGAACTTGCAAAAATTTCAGCCTTCGGGGTTGACAAGCGTAATCAATTTATGTGGAGAAAAAATGAGTGCTCGATATCTAAGGAAGTAGGAGTTTCCTCTTGAGAGGAAGACGTCGAACAAGAAAGGCCAACCAACATATATTGTAGGAAAAAGTGGTGTTTGAGATACAAGGAATTCAAAATTCCTATAGAGAGCAGGACAAATCTACTCAAAATTTCAAAAGCAAGAATAATATAGATTGCGGGCGGCATTCCAACAGTTGAAAGTGCCAAGGGGTCAGTTGATAGCCAAGTGCAGAACAGGGTCAAGGCCCAGGGCATTGCAAATTATTCTCTGTTTGCTTATGAAATAAAGCCACTGGATGAATCAAATGTGGATTGTGGAATTGCCACCCAATCCAACTGGAGGGTAATTTTCATCCCTCCTACTTTCCAACCCTTACCACCTCCCTGCCACTCCCACCTATAACATTTCCTGTGAAATTCATGTTTAGAATCTTCTCTTCATTTTTTTTAAAAGGTCAAGATTTATAAAAGTACCAAGCTGACACGGAGTAGTACAGGACTCAACAACCTTCCACACATCATACTATCAATCTATCATGTGATCTCTCCTAACAAACTCAAACAATCAAACCTATCCAACATACTACTATTACACCAAAAATTAAGTTATGCAAACATTTATTCTTAATTCTAGAAATGTCTCCTTTTTCCTTCAAAGCAAGTTTTGTTCCTTTCCAGCCAAATGGTCCAGAAAATGCATATGGGTGGGTATGGTCTTCCAAATTTTCTTCAGACCTCTTGAAATCCTTTGGCTCTACCAGCATTCTAGTAAGCTCCTAATCTTCAGAGGCATCACCAATGATACATCAACAACATTTAGAAACAACACAATACTATCTGGAGCATCTGCAATGTAGGAAAAGATGTTTCACTGTTTCCTGGTTATCTTCAGTCTTCACACAGATGGCATTTACTATTTAAAAGGAAACCCTCCCTTCAGCAAATTATTCTGAATTAAACGAGCCTCCCGAATGGCTTTACAAGGGCTTTGGTTCTCCAAATCATCTTCCGGGGACAGTTAGAAACCCCTAGACCTGTTTTCTTTAATAACAGACTGTAGCAATTTTTAACTGAGAACATCTCGTCCCTGCTAATAGTGCAAATCAAGCAATTCTCTTTGTTTTGATCAATTGAAACTGAATCCAGTTGTCGAAGCAGATGACAGAAACCTTCCAATCCAAGTCATTTAGATTCCTTTTGAACAGTAATTGCCAACCAGAATTTGAGTGGATTTCAGAGATGTAGCCATCCTTAACCGTGGAGCAGCTAAAAATATCTAGAAACCTGATCTTCAAGCTTGTATTACCAATCCAGATGTCTGACCAAAATTTAGTTCTGACCTTATTTCCCACTTCTAGTTTAGTATGTTGTAAAAATCCCCCCCCCCCCCCCCCCCCGCCAATTGCCACAAATAAAATGAATTAACCTTTCCCAGATTTCATCACCACCCTTATTGTATCTTCATAGCCACAATTTAACTTTCTGTATAATTTCAGATTTTTCACTCCCAAACCTCCCTCTTTTTTACCCTTAATAACCACTTTCCATTTTAAGAGATGTATCTTCCTTTTACTGGCATTATCATCCCACAAGAACTGATCCCTTAAAAAATTCAACTTCTTCCCAGTGCTGCAGGTGTAGGTAAAAAGGACATAATAATGTTGGCACTCCATCCAGTCCAATCTTTTCTTCTGCTAGTGTTGAAAAAAATGCTCGCACCTGTTCAGCCATCTTGGGGTCATTAAATCGTGGAAACTTCAACCTTGTATATCCTGGAATGATAGAACTTCCTCCAGTTTCTGATCCTGACCCTCCTTCCACTGTAGCTTTACCCTTCCAACCTTGGTTATGACTGGTATTTTTTTATTTTTTTTTGAAGCAGGTAACTTTGTATATTTCCCCAAAAGTACATAGGTTGTACTTAAACCATATTTACATCATCTACAATTCTATTCCTCTATCTATTATCTAAATAGAATCTAGAACATCTATTATAGAGATAGTATCATTTGAGTATACTTGATTACACCAAAAACATAATAACAAAAGACAATTAAGCTTAATCTTTTGCATACTACTCTCTAAGTTCTCAAAACATCTGGCATTCCTCTCTTTCCATATTTCCCACCAGATACATATTGGGACAATCCTCCTTCTGTCTCTGTTCTTTGCCAACTCACCTGCTTCCTCCCAGCTCTGAATTGTTTCTGTAATCTTCCCAGGCATTGTCCAGGAAATGCCCTTTAGATTTAAGAACATCCTCCAAAGTTGTCCAGTGATTTTGCAATGTAGAAAAAGATGGTTGTCCGTCTCTGCATTTTCCCCACAAAAGAAATATCTGGGGCACAGTTGTATCCCCCTTTTCATCAAATTATCTTGAGTGAGGACTGCTTCCTTGGCCAATAACCAGACAAAACAAGCTACTTTGTGTGGTGCTTTGTTTTTCCAAATGCCTTTCCAAGGTCAGTTCCTTATACACAGGGAAGTTTGGTTCATCTTGCTATAAGCTTTGCTCACCTTAAACTGTCCCTTCTTGCTGCCTTTCCACCATAATTTATCTTGACCTGTCTCTAAGCCAGTGAACTGGTCAATAATGCTAAAAAAGTCAGCTACTCTTTGGATCTCCCAATCATTCAGTTGTCTTCTGAAGTTAAATGACCATCCTTGTTGTGTCCAGAAGTCTGCAATAGTCTTTTGTTGATGAGAGACTAGTGCATAAATATCTGGAAACTGACTTTCAAGTCTTCCTGTCTCATGCCACTCATCTTTCCAGAAATCAATCTTGCCTCCATTTGCCACTTTTATCTTAGTGTTAACCTTGAATCCCCCCCATAGTGCTCTAATGGACCTCCACACACCAACTCCATAAGGTGTAGTTATCTCCTTTGTCATCCAGTGATCTTCCTCTTCATATTTGGCATTGATGACATTCCTCCATAAAGTCTGATTGTCATTACTGTATTTCCATAGCCATTTCACTCTCAGAGCCTTACTATGAGATTTCAGATTCTTGATGCCTAATCCTCCTTGTCTTTTCCCTATAGTCACTGCCTCCCATTTAACCAGATTGTATCCCTTCCTTGCATTGTATTCCAAAGAAATTTCCTCCTAACTTTGTCTAGTCTGTTGATGACCCCTGCAGGGATGGGGAAAACAGACATCATGTAAGTTGGGAGGGAATCAAGAACAGAGTTAATGAGGGTTAGTCTTCCTCCCCTGGATAAATACTGAGTCTTCCACCTTGCCAGTTTCTTTTCACATTTCTCGACCACCCCACTCCAGATTTCTGCTGATTGTGACTTTGCACCCAATGGCATCCCCATATAGATGGTGGCTAGAGTTCCTACTTCTCCACCTAGGATTGCATTTAGAGATGCTAGATTTTGAACCTCATTGATAGCATATAAGAAGCTTTTCCTCCAATTGATATGCAAACCTGAAATCCCTTCAAACAGTACTAATATCACCCTTAGGATCTTCAATTGCTCCTCATCAACTTCACACATAATGAGAGTATCATCTGCATATTGCAGATGAGTTATCTCCAGATTTTCTCCTCCATTTCTAGCCACATTGAATCCTCTAAGCCACCCATTCATATTAGCTGTCTTGATCATGCTGTTAAGACCTTCCATAGCCAAAAAAAATAAGAAAGGTGACAAAGGGTCTCCTTGTCTGAGCCCCCTTTGTGAACAGAAAAAACCTGCTGGTGAACCATTTATAAGCAGAGAGAATCTACCAGTAGATATGCAGTACTTGATCCAATTTATCCATTTCTGACCAAACCCCATTCTCCTCATAGTATCCAATAAGAACTCCCAGCAGACATGGTCATAGGCCTTTTCCATGTCTAGCTTGCAAAGGATTCCAGGCTTTTTCTGTTTCAACCTAGAGTCCACAGCTTCATTAGCTATAAGCACTGCATCCATGATTTGTCTGCCTCTGATGAAGGTCATTTGTTGTGTATCAACCAACTTAGCCATGACACCTTTTAGTCTTTCTGTCAAAACCTTGGAAAACAGTTTATATATGCTACCTATCAGGCTAATTGGTCTGAAGTCCCTCAACTCTTTAGCTCCTTTCTTCTTTTGGAAGAGTGTGATGAAAGTGACATTGAGACTTTTTTCAAACATTTCTTGTTCATATAGGTTCTGAAAGGCCAGCATGATGTCTTGCTTTAGTATCTCCTAGCACTTGATGAAAAAGCCCATGGTGAAACCATCAGGGCCAGGTGCTTTGTCTGTTGCACACAATTTCAGACATCTCAGAACTTCATGTTCCTCAAATCCCCCTTGTAGCTTCTCTTTTTCTTCCTCTGTGATTCTTGGACAGTTTGGGTTCATAAAAGCAGGTCTCCATCTTGTTGTTTCAGTGTACAATTTTCTATAATAGTCTACCACTTCCCTTTCAATTCTGTTAGGATCCTGAGTCAACTCCCCTTGTACCATAAGTTGGTCTATATTGTTATACCTCTTATGCGCATTTGCCATTTTGTGAAAAAACTTGGTGTTTCTATCCCCCTCCCTTCAGCCACAATGATCTTGACTTTTGTCTCCAAGAAATTTCTTCATCTTTGATCAGTTGCTCATATTCTAACAGATTTGTTGCCCTTCTTTCGGTCTCATCATCTGTCAACCTTCTGTTCTCCATGACCCCATCAAACACTGCCAACTTTCTTAGCAAACTCCTCCTTCTTGTACCCAAGTTTCCTTGCTCACTCTTGTTCCATTCCTTAAGCTTATTTTTGAGAGCTTTAAGTTTGGAAGCAAGAATGTATTTAGGCTTTCCAGAATAATTGAAGGAGTTCCACCATTCTTTAACTCTGTCATTAAAACCTTCTGTGCCTAGCCACCAATTCTCAAATTTGAAATAGTTTTTATTCCTATTCCACCTTCCTCCCTGTAGGACCATAGGAGAATGATCTGATCTTAATCTCACCAAAGCTGACTGTTTGAGATTGTTGAAGCTATCATCCCACTCTTCTGAGAACAGAATTCTGTCAATCCTGGATGCTACCTCTTGATTCTCCCCTTTAAACCAAGTATAGGAATTGTCCTCAAGCTGTATATCAACCAGCTTCAGGTCTTCTATTACATCAGAAAATTCTCTCATGCCCCTTGTTCTTCTTTGATAGTTTTTCTTCTCGGAGATAAATCTAGCTACATTGAAATCCCCGCACACCACCCATGGACCTTCCATTAGACCTCTTACAGCTCCCATCTCGTCCCACACAGCTCTTCTTTCAATATAGCAGTTGGGTGCATATACCCCAGTGATATGACAGGAGAAATCCTGAAGTAGGGAGTCAAATTTACAAGGATACCCCCTCTGGTGCCACTGGCATCCAAACTTGCAAATCTGATCCATCTCCCCCCATATTTGTTTCACTTCTTCTGATAAATTCCCCTCCAGTTTAGTTTCTTGCAGACAAATGATATCTGCATTCCACTCTACTACTAAACTCTTTACTAATCTTCTCTTATCCATGTTGTTCAGACCCCTAACATTCCATGAGACCACTTTGCACTTCATCAGTCACCACTTGATTGACCTCTCCCCTTATTCCTACACCCATTATTCTTGAATTTAAAATCAAAGGACACTAAACTTTTCAGCTCTTGAGTACCCCTGAACCTTGTTTTTTTACAAACCACCTCACTTTTCATCTTCCTTGCCTACCTGGAACTGTCCACCTGGAGAAGTAACTCCAAGGCTTCTTCTTCATGGCCCTGTAAATCTGCACCCAAAACTTTACCCAGTTTAATCATGTTCAATTTCACCCATAAGGAGGTCTCCCTTTCTTTGCAAATTAAAGATTGTTGTTGTTGAATTGGTAGTGGTTCTGCTTCTTCAATTTCCCATTCCCCCACTTTCATGAGAGAAATTGATTCCCCTGTTTCATTCAAGTTGTTGTCGCAATTGTTGATCATCTTCTCCCCCAATTCCTTTCCTTCAATTTCTATTAATTGTTGCCCTTCTTCGTCTGAAACCTTATCCACCAACATCGCCATCTCTCTCTCTTCCACTGGAGGAAGTTTTCTGTTCTGCATATCCTCTTGCTCTGTTTCAAGATAGCTTCGGTCAACATATAACCGTAAAGACGTGTCTCTGTTCTCTTCCTGATCTAGAGAATTGCAAATTTCATTAAAGATGACTGTGCTAGCGAGGTCCAGCCCACCTTTTTTAATTTTCTTAGAGACATTGTTATTGGGCTTGAAAGACCAGCCCAATTCAACTGGTTCATTTAAATTGGCCATGTGCCTCTCATGTGCTTTTTCGAAATTGTTGCCAGTTGGAGCACTGGGCCCTCCCACGTGCTCCTTTGCTGCAGAATCCCTAAAGGAGTGGGATTCTTGAACTTTGCAGCAGTTCTTTACCCGCTAGGTAGAGGGATTTTCTGGTTCTAATGCTGGCTCTTATTCTCCGGCATCTGCTTTCTTCTTTTCCGGCAAGATTTCGACCCTAACTTTGCTTTCCGACCAGATGGGAAGATGGAACTTAACCCCGTTTCTTGATATCATCACTTCTTTGGGTATATTCGTTCCATCATTAGCCACAAGATTCTTGCCCATTTCATGTGATTTTTCAACTCTGTTTCTTCTTCAGTGGCTACCCACCCCCCATAGAGGTTTCCAATGTCTTGGAAAATCTTTTGTGACCATAGATGCAGTGGGACTCCAATTACTCTGATCCAAGTTCCGATGGATTTCACACTATTGGGTACGCAACCCACCAATGGACTCCACCATTCTAGGTTGAACTTCTGATTTTTCCAGCTCCAATGTCCTAGTAAAGTTTGCTCAGCCATGTGCCTATTGGGGAATTCAAAGAGGAACTTATCATCATACATCTCGTATATATTTACCCCAAAAGCCTTCTTCCATAGTAGAGAAGACCAACTTCTTATCTCTGTCAAGGAAGGTCTTTCCTTTTTCCCTCTGTCCAGATGCCCTATCAGACACCTTCTTAATAGCCCATTGTCTTGGCTATCATCATGACTCACTATCTCTAGATTATCTTCCTTCTGACTGATTCCTGCATCACGAAGATCGTTGGATTGCCATCTACACTCCCGTACGGCTCTCGCATATGGGTAGTTGGCATTAGTGAGTTTCGGAGGAACTACTTCATTCAACCTATCAGAGCATTTAATGAATTTCTCGATCTTAAAAGCTATGTCCAGCCATCCAACATTAATGGCTAATTCTGGAATGACAAGGACAGA
This sequence comes from Jaltomata sinuosa, assembly GCA_003996215.1. Classification (NCBI taxonomy): domain Eukaryota; kingdom Viridiplantae; phylum Streptophyta; class Magnoliopsida; order Solanales; family Solanaceae; genus Jaltomata; species Jaltomata sinuosa. The sequence continues at coordinate 215,349 of QJPP01001113.1, forward strand.
TCTCCCTCCATTATTAATGGTCAATATGCTTATAAATCTTCCGTGCTCATTGTACTTCCTTGTGCAAAAATGTTCAGCTCCTCCCTCTGCCATTTTCCATCTTCTAATCGTATTCTTTTGGTCACTGGATGCTTCCCTCATCTTGGAGCAAATCCATTCCATTGTTTTGCAGCTCATGGAGGATCTCCTCATCATCTTACGACTTCTTTCTACCCACTCAAACCATTTTGTACCATCGCAGGACCACCTTGTGATATCGAAAGACTTGAATCCTGCATTGAAGTAGATTCTATTCTCCCACATTGTAAGATTCGAGAGCTGGCTGTTAAGGATTGGAAGAAGGTAGTTCTCAGGCGACCTACCGGAAAGAGGGTACTCTCTCTCCTAGGAAGTAGGAGAGAGAGAGTTCTTGGGGACTGTGCCTGAGAGCATTTTTCTCTGCATTTTGAACTAGCTTTTAAGTTGTAGTCGTTATGACTGGTATTTTCAGTTGATTCAGAGTCGACCTTCGAATTTGCTAAATCCTTTGTGAGTGCATCCAAGCAAGCATTTATGGCCTCCTGTCCGGCTAAATTGGCTGCACGTTTTGTCTTGGAACAAGTTCACCAACTATGCCAGTTGTTGTCGTATTTGGTCTCCCATAACTCCTTTCTCTGATACCAAGTTATGATCCCCTGATATGGATCTAGTTATGGGACGCTGCAAGATGAAATAATCTAATGTTTTCTTCCTATGACCTATGGTGCTGGTTCATTAAGACAGAACCTGCAATCTCTTGAGTTAAAGAACTCAAAAAACTGGAATAGTTTTCTACTTAGATTTCATAGGATAAACATAGAGTTTTTTAAATACAATACTGATAAGATAACTACCCCTAGAAACTAGAACATGGTTTCCTAACATTACTGGAATGAAAAACTGCAAATAACTGCACCAAAGAAATAACTACTACTGGAATGAGAAACTGCAAATAACTACTACAAAGAAATAACTACTACAGGATTGAGAAACTGCAAATAACTACTATTGTAAACCGTTGGGAGACCAAGGAGTGCTAACACTTTTTCAATATTGTTTGACCTCTTCTAAGCCTTAGCCAGCTTATGGAAATTTTATGTGTTTCTTGTCCCCTTGTTCGATCCACAAAACTCGGGATTTTTGTCAGAAAAATTATTTCTTCAGACTTTGCCACTTTCTCCAGTTACCTTTTGATAGAATTTCTCTCTAATTCTGCTTGTTCTTCATCTGGAAACACCCTCCCACCATGCTCCATCCCTTCCATACTAGCCAGAGCCTTGTTTTTCCCGCCTTTCAATAAAAATTAACTCTTTTTCCTCCATCTTCATCTCCTTTGGAGTGCTGCTACCGTCTCCCTTCACTTTTAATCTTGCCCATTGAAGATGGTTTCTCAGAGATGTCTCCTCCGTTTTTAACCATCCTCCACACTGCTCTCTGATGGCTTTGAATATCTTATTTGACCAAAGGTGAAGAGGAAGACCCATAGCTCTGAAGTCTGACCGAAGTCCATTCTCTTTGTCATCCGTTCAAAAAACATCCAGCGACTAGAGTCCACCACTCCAAGTGCATTTTTTCTTTTTTTCCAGCTCCACTCCCCTTGAAGAGTATGTTCCGCCATGTATTTTGTTGGGAACTCAAACAAAAATTGAGTGTTAGCCATTTCATAAATGTTCACACCGAATGCATTTTTTCAAGTCGACACCGCCCACCTTCTTATAACTGATAGTGTTGGTTTTTCTTTCAAATCTCTGTTAAAATGAACAACCACACATCTGCCCAAGACATTGCCCTCAGCCGATGCTTTCCCCTCAGTTATGGTGATTTTATTGTAACCTCAGTTATGCTGCTTTCCCCTCAGTTATGCTGATCAATGCTCCATTTGTCCCCTTTGATTGCCATTTACTGGTTCTGACAGTTTCATATATGGAATTTTTGGGTCTGTCTTCCTGAGGATGTTAGTATTTATGGGACTTGTATCTTTTAATGAATCTGTTGATCTTAAATGTGATATCCCTCGCATTTAATGTCACTTCAGGGATAATAATGACAGATCTGTTGTCTCCTGGTACCGAAACAATACTTATAAAGCTGCCTAACTTGTTGTTTTCCCTTGAACAGAAAAGTAGTGCACATTGCTTAAGTTTCCATCTCCTCGTCTGTGCTTCTTTATCCCTTGAAGCTTCCTGTAGGAAGCAACAAATCCACTCCATGGTTTTCTTGATGAATATCGTCCTGCGCATCAGATTACGGCTGTGTTCCACCTAGTCGTACCAAAGTTCCAACCTTGATTTAAGTCTAGTAATGTCACAAGACTTAAACCCCACCGCAAAATGCATTCTGTTCTCCCCCATAGAATTTTTGTCGCTGTAAATGAGGGGGGGAAAAAGGAAGAATGGTAGAAGGGGTGGAAAAATGTTTTCTGGTGATCAGAAGGCCACTGGATTCAGAACCCTGGCTTGAAAATCGGCTCTAAGAAATTACCTTGGGAGTACTGTCTGGGAGCATTCTCTCTCTAGTCCTTAACACCACTGTTCCAACTAAAAGTCGACTTTTTTTATAAAAAATAAAATAAAGAAAAAAGTGCATGCTTCGTCTCTTCACGCTTCTATCCAAGAAACGGCCGCTTCTTCCACCTCGCCTCGCCTTAGCCATCTGTAGTACCAAACCCCTGTTTCACCTAGCTTTTACATGACTGCGTCCAACTCCATCTTGCTCTTAAAAATTCATGAAGCAAAATCGGGATACCAGAGAGCGGTCCAAACCCCAGTCCATCAAAACCTCCCAAGCAGTCCCTTCGATTTAGTTCACTTGATTCAATAGCTGCCATAAATCTAAGTGTTTAACTATAAGAGAAGCCCTTAACTATAGTAATAGGTGTTGAGAAAGAAAAATAGGAGAAAAGGTCTTCTAAGAATTGCACAGTTCAATTATTCCCTCAAAGCTTGGGGTTTAAATAGTGTGTACAAGAACCCTACATACTATACTTCTCTTAATCACAAAGTTACACAGATTAACCTTTTCAGATTTAAAATATAAGAATCTGCCGTATTCACACACTCAAAGTAGGAAAGGAAAGATTCCCTTCTCTCACTTGCGGCCACATCATTCTCTCCTGCCTTTCAAAATTCAAAGAACCCATCTTCTGATTTTTGAGGAGCAAAAAAGACAAGAATCCATGAAGCTTTTGGGATTTCACCTTTCCTTTCTCAAATTCTTGAAATCTGTAAGCCTGTCAACATCCTTCAGCAGAATGAAGGACTACTAAAAGATTGCTTTTAAATGGAGCATCAGATGGAAACAGTACGAGGAAAAGAATAGTAGTAGCAAACAAATATAGCAGGGAGAAAATGCAAAGAGAACGTAGGGATTCAGCCCATACAAAAGTATCCGCACAATATATCCTCAAACAACTATTGATTCTTTATACCAAGAACAGGCGGCAAAAAGCGTTTTAAATTTAAGCTACACATTTTGTTGTCCTGGGATCATCATGAGACTGCACGTTAATATGGATTCACCAACCATAAAAAATGCATAAAAGGTTACTCACTGGCTTGAAGGACGTTGATGATCAAGCTCATTGTATGGATCAATTACAAGTCCATTCACCCCATGTCTTAAAACTGCAGCTTTTGCAAGCGAGAGAACCCAGTCAATATTCGGCAGGCAATCATTCTCACACCTGTTCAATTATCCTACTTTTCTGGTTAGTGAAGAAAAAAGAGATTCAAAAAATGAAAAAGTAAAGATAGCTCAAGAAGTAAAATCTTCAGAATACGATATTCAAAAAATAAAAAAGAAAAAGATGGCTCAAGAAGTAAAAGCTTCTTCAGAATACCTAACCAACCAATGTGATTAACTACAAAAAGCTATCTATGAAGATTTCTGGAAATTGAACAATATTGGCGCAATAATACTGGCATACAGCAAGCTGATTGTACTAACAAGAAACCAGCACGTAGCTTAATTAAGGGAACACCAATGCCGGTAAATCGGTTTAAAAAAATAATAAGTCATCTAGAAACAATTTGTCATGGCAAATAAAGGAGAACCATGCATGCAAACAGAGAAAATGACAAAAATGGTCCCCTATATTTGGGGATAGGTCTGGGGAGGAACTTGGCTATCAAATCAGAGAATTTCCAACAGAATATGTAGATATGCTTTTTAGGTTCCAGATACAAGTCAAAGAAGGCCTGGGAAAAAACTGAAAAGAGACTTGCTACATGGAAAAGACAATACCTTTCTCTGGGAGGCAATGTGATTCTTGTCAATAGTGTCCTTGACTCGCTACCTACCTTTCTTATGTCCTTATTTCTTTTACCGGTGCATGTGAGATAAGAAATCTAATTCTAGATGGATAATTACCTATGAAATGGTTGTGCAGATACGGCACGGCACGGCACAAACATACAACTTTCGGAGAAGAGTAAATAACGAAAATTATGGAGATCACAGCTTATGGCCTATGGTTCCTGCACACACTTCTCATGGTTTAGGTTTATAGAAAGCATGTAAGTAGCTTTTGCCCACTTTTGAAGCCTACACAAAGGTCAAGATTGGCTATGGCAGGCCCATCAACATCATTGGGTAAGCTAAAGCTTGCTGATGGCTCTACTACTCCCATTGTTGGGAGTGGTACCGGAGAGAAAACCCACAAGATTTTCGTATGATGCTTGGATAGGACCCTCACCATTGAAGATTAGGTATCTGGATCTTTATGGACTCTCAATAATGAAGGTTGCTTTGTCTCACAATGTTGGAACGGAAACTCTTGGTGCATAAGTTTTAGAAGAAATTTCTTTGCTTGGGAAATCCCCAGAATAGTTCTTCTGTTAAGAGATTTAGAGTATGTGTATAAACGCAGAAGCTGACGATTGCATCGTATGAAGAAGGCAGCAAAATGGGCTATTTTTTGTTAAATCATGCTATAAGGCGATCAACGTGTGAGTGAAAGCCCAACATATTGGTCATGGAAGCAGTTGTGGAAATCAAAAGCACCCTACAAAGTTAGTTATTTTATGTGGTCCACTCATGAAGCTTGCCTCACCCATCGCAGTCTATAGAGAATGGGAAAGACAATTTCAGTTGGTGTTTTATGTGTAATAGAGAGGTGGAAATCTACGGCCATCTATTTTTTCATTTTCCAGTGACCTGCCAGATCTCGTCCTCATTGTTCAACTGATTTAGCATACACATTGTTATGTCATACTCAGTCAAAGAGCTATGAAACTGTTGGGGACTCGAAGGAATCAGTAAATCATTAAAGAAGATTTGGAATACAATACCTGCTTGTGTTTATTGGGTTATACAGAAGGAAAGGAATGGCAAATGTTTTGAAGCGATAACAGATATTGTGCAGAAGCTCAAATACAAATGTTTGTGGTCGTTGGCTTTTTGGTGTAATCTTCAATATGTAAAGAATGAACATATAACATCCTAAATTTTATAGAAACTTTACAGGAAAAGGTTTTTGTAAAATGGAATCCTCTTTTTTTTTGGAATGATGGATTCCTAGTGAACTGCCCAGGCTTAGTGCCAGGCAACTTTATTTATAATAAAATGTTAATTCCCTTTTCAAGAAAATAGTCCCTTAAATATATCCCTGAGCAATTTTGGTTCTTTATATTTTCCAAAAGTTAGCACCTTTCGTCTGCGTCAACTGTTTAACAAACTCCGATTTTTGAATTTGATGGGAACTAGGAAAAAAGAAAAAGATCTACTGTGAACCCACATTTGGAGGTGCAGTTTCTGCTATTTTTGGTTTATTTTCAGCGTCTAGTGAAGTTTTTTGAGATCCAATTTCTGTTATTTTTTGTCTATTTCTAGTGTCTGGTGCAGTTTTTGGTGTTGAAGTTTCTGACATTTGACATGACTTTCCTGGTATTTCTAACTTAATCTTTTTCTTCACTGTTCCCGTTAAATCTAACAACCGAATTTTCTAAATACTTGGCGGAGATCAAAAGTGATCATTTTTGTCAACTTTAAGGACCAAAACTAGTCAGAAGTCAATAGTATATCAGGAACTACTTTAGACTACCAATTTTCTTACCTTCTCTGTGCAAAGACAAAAGGATGAGAAAGCCTATTGCAGTGAACAAGAGGTTGCTTGTGTCCTACACATTACAAATGAAGAACCGAACTGTCTCACCAACATACACATGAAATTTAATTTTTAAACTCATCTCATTTCTACATTGATATGATCAAAAGGCATAAAATACTCGGTGCACTTGATTTATTTCTTTGCAACATTATCGGGGGAGTGATTAAGGCGCATTTAGTAAATCTAATCACAACCTTATTGTCAGAAGAAAACATGTAAAAACGACAAAAATATGGAACTTTAAATATGAAACGAAGCACATGTGCTTCTTCGAAGTAAGTGCACCCACTTCTTTCAAATAAAGCACACAATTTAAAGAAAATACGAAATTTACCTAATATTTATAAATTAAGTATCAAGTGCAGTTAATGTTACTTGTTACAGTATTCAGTTATGCTAATCAGTGTTTTCAAAGGCGTTTTCGGGGCGAGTCCTGGGGCGAGGCGTACCAAAAACGCTCCGGGGCGCAAATTAAAGATGTAGATCCATAGGGCGTATTGCCCTAGAATCTGGGGCGCAAATCCCGGGCATAAAAGCGTACGCCCTGGGCGTTAATTTTGATTTTTGTTATTTTAAAAGTATTTTTGCTATAAATTATGTTTTTTTATTATTGGTGTAATGATATTTATACTTTATGCTATCATGTTTTCTAAGGTTGTAGTGATTTTTTTCTAAAATATATAAACAAATAAAGCAACTCTCATAGAATAACACTGTCATAAATAATTTTTTTAGATAATCATGGGTGAAATTGATAAGATAGAGATTTCATAGCACTATGTTCCTGAAACAACTTTATTCATTTTTTGTCATTACTCTTACACTTTTTATTCTTCTCCTTCTTTGAAATATATAAACAATAATTAGTGTAAATATTAGTTGAGAGTCAGTTCTGACTAGTAGATGCATGTGGAGATGGATATTGATTTCATTTTAAAGATTATCTCGACTATTCTCATATTTTGTGTTGTTATCTTTCTCAAATAATTATAATATTTTTTTCTATATTATTGGTGATTTATTTAAATTATTTACAGAATTATTGAAAATTTAACTTTTGCTTATTTTCTTAGTAATAAGATTATAAAAATAAGGATACGTGAGATATCCGCCTCGTAGATCCATGAACTTACGCCCCATGTCTCGAGGCTTACGCCTCATCCCGTGCTGCGTATAACATCACGCCTCGCACCCTTGCCTTTTAAAACACTGATGCTAATGACAACATCAATCCCAATAGCTTAAATTAAATATCATTAAAATGTAATTTCAACAAATCCACTAGAAAATATCAATCAACAAAATTGAGTACAGTTTCTACTTTTTACTTAATCAGCCATTAAAAAAAAAAAAACTGATGTGCAACATTCGATTTTGTATTTAATTGTATAGGAACTGCAATTGTAATTAGTCTCAACTATAAGAGTGATAGTTTTCCCAAACAAAAAATCTGTCTATATGACAAAATTGGAAAATAGAAAATGGCATAAAGAATCAGTGCTATTAAGTTTCATTTGAAGCGCAGACTCAGTTGAAGCAAGGTTACGCGCTTCACCTAGCTTAAGCGGCAAGGCATGTGCCTCATCACCCATGGGCTCTATCTTTAAGAAAGTAATACTAAACAATAAAATAGCTAGTAAATTGACATACTAATTGCTAAAAAAGACGTTATGAATGAATTTTTAGTAATTATATATAATAAATAAATAAAAATTAGTATAAGAAAGCTAGCTCAAAAAACATAAATTGCAAAGAAGACGCTATGAATTAAATTTTAGTGATCATAAATAACAAATTAAAATTTTAGTATAAGAAAGCTAGCTTGAAAAACTTAAAATTAAATCTTTCCATCTAAATTAGAGATTTTAAATAGTTTTAAACTTGATTGACATTGATTTTCACTTTTTATATTTCATTGAAGTATAATATTTTCAATTATTTTGTCCAAATCATTATCGTCATTATTTGTAGTGATTTTTCCTCTGCCCCATGCACACGGATCTTTTTCCCCATTAGTGCCTCTTTGTTAAAGCTCACGCTTAAATTTTTCTTTGCACTAAAAGCACTAATAGACTATGATGCATTTCTTTGCTTTTCGCCTTTACCTACTCTGTAAAGAATATACAAGAAAAGTTAATGAAGGAATATTGAGAGATTTAAAAAATCGTAAAGGAAGTACAGTAGCAACAACATGATGGCTTGCACACCATAAGAACAAGAAGACGATGAAGAGATAACTGAAGATACATGGGGAACCGTCAGATAGAAGGCCAGATTTTTCCTCTTTCTCCGTCTCTCTCTTTTTTTTCTAGTTTTAAAGTTAGATGCAAAGAAGAGACCTTCTCTTGTTTGAGTCTTAGAACCTCACTATTTCTTCTTCCAAATCGCATTGCTTCACCCATTAAGAGCAATAACATCTCGTTCACATCATTTTGTTGCTTGATAGTGATAAAGAAAGATGGATTTTGAGCCTAACTCAACCCAAAAGACAAACTCATGAGGTCACCTCATGAGGTGAGAATTGCCAAGACCATTATTTTATAAGGATTTCTCAAGATCATATAAAGAGACAGAAACTCACACACTCAAACCAATATGGGATCTAATACCCCGTCACATTCCCAGGTCGGATATCATTGCGTGGACAACAAAAGATGGAACACTAATATTGGATAAAACAAGAAATAGCAATGGGTCTCTTATACCATGTAAAGAGAATGCACGTTATGCCTAACTCAACCTCAATAGCTAGCTCACGGGGTGAGGATTGTTAAATATCAAATAAGGGACAATAGTCCATTCTCTCAACTGATGTGGGACATAAAAGATAACACTGGATTCCTAATATCTCGGATACTACCTATTCAAAACATGGCATCCTTAATGTGGATTCATATTCAGTTAATCCAGGATTGTCATTAAAACGAACTACGAAACATGGAGAGTAAACTTAGAGTCAGATCATTAGGCAAGCATCAAAATTCATATTTCACGAAACTGCCACCATCACCTTATGAGGAAAAAAGTATCACTGAGCCATTGCTTTCCCTCTTCAAACTCCTGAGCGCTCATCCGTTCAACAGATTCTCCATATCTGCATTGTCAATGATCAAAACATTAACATAAAAATTCACAAAGAATAAAAGATAAATAAGTTCATAAGTATGAGTAAGATATTTCTTTTGTGCAACAGAAAGTAAGGTTCTGCTTAAAGGAAAAAATTGAAAGAGGAAAACAGCAAAAGCTTTACAAATACAGTAGCAGGATATGACTATCCCACCTTCATAGACCAGCGCATACAGAAGTTAGAGTGGGTCAATATTCTAGAAGAAAAAAAAAAGGCTGTCTGTCCATCCAGCAAGCTATGCTTGCCAAGAATGAAAGCTTCAAACATGTGCCACACATTTGCACGAATGGGAAGCAATCTGTTTATGATACCTAAATACTTCTCAAATACAAACATTTTTTTTAACTGGTAACTATTGTGTGTGTGTGTGTGTGTATATATATATATATATATGGGCAAAACAGTACATGGGTTGTACTGGAACCATATTTACAATTGTACTCCAGAAGCTAAACTGATCTGCCTCTATATTGACTCTAGAACATCATAATAGAATCAGTATCGTTTGAGTACATATGTTTACACCAAAAATATAATATCAAAAGACAATTCAATTTGATCTTCTGCGTACTATTCTCTATATTTTCAAAACATCTTGAATTTCTCTCCTTCCAAATTGTCCACCAGATGCAAGCAGGGACAGCTCTTCATCTACTTCTGTTCTTAGCCATAGATCCTTCTTCTTACCAACTCTATAAAGCTTTTGTAATCTTTCCGGGCATGATCCAGAATATGCCTTTAAGGTTAAGAAAATTCTCCACAGCTATTTTGTCACTTTGCTATGAAGGAATAGATGGCTAATTCTGCTTTAACTCAAGACAGAAAGCATTTGGGACACATTGTTATCTCTCTTTTCATTAAATTGTTCTGGGTGAGGACAGCTTCCTTGGCCAAGAGCCACACAAAACAAGCTACTTTGTGTGGGATAATTGTTCTCCAAATATGCTTCCAAGTCCAATTATCAATCTGCTGATTAGACAGATTCATCATCGTGTATGCTACGTTCACCTTGAAGTCACCACTGCTGCTACCTTGCCACCTCAATACATCTTTCCCTGCCTATAACCCACTGAAAAGGATGCTATAAAATTCAGTTATCCTGTCCATTTCTCAATCATTGAGTGATCTTCTGAAAGTAACATCCCAATTTTGAGGTGTCCACATTTATGCTATAGTCAGTTGTTGGTGAAGCACAAGATTGAAAATGTCTGAAATTTGTGATTTTAGAATCCCTATTCCATGTCAGTTGTCCTCCCAAAAGCTATTTTTGCTAACATCATAAACTTTGATCTTTGTTTTGCTCTCCATAAACTAACCCCATATGGTGTATCAACCTCCTTGGTCATCCATTTGTCTTCCCTCATATTTTGCATTTATAACTTTACCCCACAATTACTGATACTCATTGGTAAGTTCCACAGCCATTTCATCTTCAAAGCTTTATTGTGAATCTTCAAATTCCTGATTCCCAGACCTCCAAATTTCTTTCCAAAAGTAAGACCTTTCCATTTGACTAGATGAAACCCTTTCTTTTCTTTGTTACCTTACCAAAGGAATGCTCTCCTAATATCGTCCAGTCTTTAAATGACCCCTGTTGGGATTGGAAAAAAAGGCATCATGCATGTAGGAAAGCATCTAAGACTGAGTAAAAGAGTGTCAACCTACCACCAAGAGATAAGTACTGAGTCTTCCATTTGGCCAATTTCTTCTGACATTTTTCAATAACACTGTCCCAAATTCCTTTGGATTTAGATTTTGCTCCCCATGGCAATCCTAGATAAGTAGTTGGTAAAGTAACAACTTCACCAACTAGAATTGCATTTAGCTATGTTGTCTGTGTGACTTCATTAATGGGAATTAAAAAGTTTTTCCTCCCGTTGATGTGTAAACCAGACACCCCTTCAAATAAAACCAAGATCACCGTCAAGTATCTCAACTGATCTTCTTTTGCATCACAAAAAATCATAATGTCGTCGGAATATTGGAGGTGACTCACTTCCATACTGCCCCTATCAGTTGTAGCCACTTCAAAACCTTGAATCCACCCATTTAGACTAGTTGTTTTAATCACATTGTTGAGGCCTGCCATAACCAATAGGAACAGAAAGGGGGACAAAGGAGAGAATCTCCCTGCCTGAGACCTCTTTGTAAACTGAAGAAGCCAGCAGGAGAACCATTAACCAGTATTGAAAAATTGACAATTGTGATGCAATGCTGATTGCTTTTTCCAAAGCCCGTCCTTTCCAATAATTTGAACAAAAAGTCTCAATTAACATGATCATATGCTTTCTCCGTGTCTAATATGCATCGAATACCAGGCGTCTGTTGCTTAAGTCTGGAATCAACAACTTCATTTGCACTAGCACAGCATCCATGATTTGTCTACCTTTGATAAAATCCATTTGCTGAGATTCTACCATTATTGTAATGACCCCTTTCAATTTTTCTGTTAACACTTTATAAATTAGCTTGTCAATATTGCCTATCAAGCTGATAGGCCTCAAATCCCTCAATTCGTTTGCATTTTTCTTCTTAGGAATCAATGCAATAAATGTAGCATTGAAGCTTCTTTCAAATACTCCCCTGGTCATGGAAGTTCTGAAAAGCATTCATTATATCATGTTTCACCACTTCCCAAGATTTGATGAAGAAACCCATGGTGAAACCATCTGGTCCAGCTGCACACAACTTCAAACATCTCAATACTTCTTGTTCCTCAGACCTGTCTTTTAGAAGCTCCCAGTCTTCCTCTGAGATGACAAGGCATCTTTCAAAATGACAGGAAGGCCTCAATTCTTCCTTTTCTGAATACAGTTGGGATAAAAATCAATGATTTCCCCTTTAATTCTCATTGGATCCTCAGTTAATTCTCCTTATTCTCCTTAGACAAGCAGTTGATCAATGTTGTTGTACCTCTTATGCTCATTAGCCATCTTGTGAAAAAACTTAGTGTTTCTGTCCCCTTCTTTTAACCGCAGAGCCCTAGACCTGTCTTCGTGAAATTTCTTCATTCTTGACAAGTTCCTCATACTCCATATAAATTGTAGTCTTTTTTCATTATTTCCTCCTCAATTAAAGCTTTGTCACCAACTACTGAATCCAGCTATGTCATCTGTTCCAACGAGTTCTTTCTTTGTGAATTCAGGTTTCCTTGCTCACCTCTTGCTCCACTCCTTCAGCTTTGACTTTAGAGCTTTCAGAGTTTCAGTTGCAAGCAACAATGTAGTCAGGTCTCCCAATAAAGTTAAAAGAGTTCCACGAGACACTAATTTTATAAGTAAATCATTCAGTTCCAACCACCAGTTTTCAAACTTGAAATAAGTCTTGTTGTGGACCCAAGAACCACATTGTAAGGCTCCGGAGAAGGGATTGCTTGATATTGCTGAAGATGCCATCCCATTCTTTAGAAACAAGAATCGTGTCAATTATTGAGGCTATCTCATGACTATCCCCTTTGAACCAAGTGAGATTTCCACTCTCAAGTTGGGTGTCAATTAGGTTAATATCTTCTACGAAATCAGAGAATTCTGCCGTACTCCTTGTTCTTCTATTACAACTCCTCTTTTTTGAACTAAATCTGGTGACATTAAAGTCACCACAAACAGCTCATAGCCCTTCCATCAGTCCGTTTTAGACCCAATCTCATCCCACTCTATCCTCTTTTCTATGTAGCAGTTAGGTGCATACACCCCAGTAATATGACGAGAAGTTCTGCAATTGTGCCTCAAATTTGCAAGTCAAAGTATAGGCACCAATTTCAAGTATTCCCCCTTCCAAACCCTACTGTCCCACACCATCATAATACCCCTCTTGTGCCACTAGCCTCCAAACAAGCAAACCTCATGCATCTACCACCCCATATCTGCTTAACCACCTCTACAAAATCCCCCTCTAGTTTAGTTTCCTGGATACAGATGATATTTGCATTCCAGTTTGATACTAAACTTTTCACCGATACTGTTTTATCCCTATTTTTCAATACCCTAACATTCCATGATACCAATTTGAACTTCATGGATCAACAATAGTCAAACTTCTCCCCTTATTTCTGTTTTCGGTGCCCTTAAATTTGACATCAAAAGTGAATAGGACTTTTAATTCCTGCGCACCTTTGCATCTTGCCTTGCATTCGAAAAATGTGACACCATCCTACTAGCTTGTCGACTATTGTCAACTTGTTTTATAAGTTCAAGTGCCTCCTCTTCATGCCCCTACATATCCACCCCCAATATTTTGCTTAACTTGTTCATGTTTTGATGAACCCATATTGCTGCCTCAATTTCTTTATCAACAACTGATTGTTGTTATTGTATGAGAAGAGGCTCAACTCCTCTACCTCCCAATTGTCAATCACTGTCAGTGAATTCTATCCTGCCAGACCGACCAGTTTCACTGTCTTCAGCAGTACTTCTTGCTTCTCTTCCATCCCCAATTTGTACCCATGCCCCCTCTTGTGTTTGTGCAATTTCCCCATTGGAATTCCCCTTTGCCTTAGACACCTTCGCATAAGAATTTCCCTCCTTATAGATCTGTGTATTTGCATGCAGAGAAAGTTGTTCTGCTATGGGGAAGTCTAAGACTTCAAGTATTCTGTCGTTTTTCTATCTTCCATCCAGTGGTTGCGTTGAATGTCATTTAAATGACTTGGCCAGCTAAATCAGGCACAAACTTCTTTTTAATAGAGGCTGCAAGGATGGGCTCTTTCACAAAGCCCATCTCCGAAAGTTCACTTAGAAAACCCATGTGCTGGTCATGTGCCCCTCCACTTTTACAAGTGCCAGTTGTTATACAAGTACACCCCACGTGTTTGATGTCCTTCAAGTCCCTAATATCAAGGGATTCTTGTACATGACCACTCGAGGATCCCTTTTTATCCAGCAGTCCATAGCTCGATCACGTCTCCTTCTTCTCCGGAGAGTTCCCTGGTGGATCCAATTGCACTTGGAATCTCGTAATACACTCTGCCCATATCGGAATATGATAGATGATCCCTTCTCTGACTATTACCACTTCTCTTGGTACATTTCTGCCATCATTAGAAACCAGAATCCTTGCGCATTTCAAATGACTTTTTAGGTCTGTCTCTTCCCCTGTAGCGACCCATCCCCCACATTGCTCTCCTATTTCTTGAAAAACTTTCTTGGACCAGAGATGAAGAGGCACACAGTTGCTTTGATCCAAGTGGTCTTTACTGGAACAGAGTTTGAAATACAGCCAGCTATGGGATTCCAGCATTCCAGGTTGAACTTTGATTTCTTCCAACTCCAATGACCTTGGATAATCTTCTCAGCCATGAATCTATTTGGAAACTTGAACAGAAATAAGTCTCCATACATCTCATATATATTCACCCCGAAAGCAGAATTCCAGTTGGCTGCTGTCCATCTCCTCATGTCAGCTAGAGTGGGCTTCTCTTCAATGTCCTTTCTGAAATACCCAACTAAGTATCTTTTAAGCAAACCCATCCTCTTTAGAGTCAGCAGATATTTTAATGTCGATGTTTCCCTTCTGTATCCTCACCTCAGCTTCTCTAAGATTCTTGGACTGCCATTTACTTTCTTGTACTGCCTTAGCATACGGGTAGTTGGTTTCAGTTGCTCTGGGGGAACTGTCAGGTCCAGCTTTGGAGAACATTTAATGAAGTTCTCTATCTTAAATGCAATATCACACCAGCCAGCATTCAAAGCTGTTTCAGGGATAATAATGACTGATCTCCCACCTCCGTTTAAGGATAAAATGCTCATGAATCTACCTTACTCATTAAATTTCCTCGTGCAAAAGTGCTCTGCACCATGGTATGTGGTTTTACATCTCCCAACTGCTTTCTTCTGATCTTTCGAGGCCTCCTTAAGCACTAAACAAATCAACTCCATGATCTTGTTGCTTATGGATGATCTTCTCATCATATTACGATTTCTCTCCACCCATTCATACCACATAGCACTATCAGATGTCCACCTAATGATGTCAAAAGACTTAAAACCAGCATTGAAGTAAATCATATTCTCCCCCATCTTTGTGAAAACTGTCTTATCGGATCTGAAAGGAAGAAGGATTGGTAGCTATCACAGAAGGTAATAACTGAGAGAGGGAAAAGAAGGAAAGGGTTTCATTTCCGGTTGGAATCACCGGAAAAGGTGTTCTACACTCCTAAGAAGTAAGACAGGAGAAGTCTTGGGAAGAGTGCCTGAGAGCATTCTCAAGATAGTCAAATACAAACATTGCATGCACCTCTTGGCCATTATTAATTAAAATATGAAACTTTACTAAATTAGTACTAACCATACAAAGAATGCTTGTAATAGATCACAATGAGATACTAGGGCAGCATAATGGCACAAGTAAACACTGCTAGTTATGAAGTTATATGCACAGATTATTTTGAACAGGGAAGTTCATTGCACAAATATTCCCATACATAATTTATACAAGTAACACAAGCACACAATTATCACAATTATAGTAAGTTTTTCCCCTTGAGAGACTAAAAAAACCGTAACGGTGGTATTATTTTCTACAGTAGACTTATCCCCTTTTGTTGGATAGGTTTTACCATGCACTTACCCTTTCAATAGCCACTGACATTATCATTCTTACGTCACTTGAGGGCCTTCGTACAATGCACTCAACTGAGAGTCGTGGTGGCTTTTGCAGAAGAATCCAAAGTGTTCTAACCAATTGAACTTTTCATTTTCAGAGCTTCTTTAGTTTGAAATAATGTGTTTCTTTCCCTTGTAATATTTAACTTGCTATCCAGTATAACATTTTTATCAGGATAAATCGATGCAGTAATCATTTCAAACCCTCTTCCAGCTGATGATATTTGGGGTAAATCCAGTTGCATGAACTATTGCTCATGGAGAAAATTATGATTAACTATCTTTTTTTAATTTCAAGAGATCATTAACTCATTATTACTACACCAGGATGGTAATATAATTATAGGTTAAAAGTTACAAAATCCATTATGTGTTCCAAAAGACTAGCTAAACCTATCAAAACATGTGGATAAATCCATTTTACACGAAGAACCTTTTTTTTATAAGGTAAGTAGGTTTATTAATAATGGGGAAACCTTCCGAATACAGGCAATATACCAAAAAGTAGGGAATCTACAACATGACTTCTTTATGAACAACACCCAGTGTTCTGTACAACCAAGAATGTCATAGATGCACCAAAGAGAACTAGAAACGAGAGGTTATTCCTCAAATATACATAGTCCATTTCACACGAAGAATACAAAAGCAACAAGATAGATCTATTGTCACTGGTAGCTAGACTCTTGCCCCTTCAAAAAGTCCCCTTATTTCATTCCCTTCTAAACGAACAGAAGATATAAAATGAGGTACTCTTCCACATCCGCTCTTGGTTTCCTTCCATTTTTTTAAACTACCTAATAACCAAAAAAATATAAACAACATGAGAATTTTATGTTTTTTTCTCCTATTCATTTTTATAAAATTAATACCCTCAATGATACTACATTCTATTAAACAATTTATAGTACAAATATGAAACTTATCACCATCTCCATTTTGTCAATGCTACCGAATATGTAATTTAAAAGGTGTAATACAACAAGTATGTTGCTAGGCATCTTGCTTGCATGTAGCAATAGTAAATAGAAAATAACAAAGAGACTTAAAAAGTGTAGAATGTTTCCTACTTGCCTCACATCAAAGAAAGGTTTCTTTATGTGCTTCTCCAAAAGTTTCCTAGCATGCTCCCGTACCTACAGATTAATAAAACAGAAAGAAGAAAGTAAGAAAAAAACAAGCAAAACGAGCAAACACAAAATGGGAAAGGGTGAAAGCGCTGAAGGGTAAATTGTTCCTTACTCTGGCAAAGAAGAAAAAAAAGTGGACTGCCCTAATTTTATGGGACAATCTTTAGTCAAAGGTGAAGGATGAGCTGTAAAACAGCTGTCTGACAGATTTTAAAAGTTCACATTTTGCTATGAAGAAAACTTAAGGTGATTGTTGACTATGATAAAACTCAAGAACATGATTGGGAAACTGTTGTAACTACAGTTAACCTTTGAAGCATTTGGGGTGGCAACACAATAATGCAAGTGTTAACATCGGTCCAAACAAAACTACATGAGTTGAAATATTATTTTAGCAATATTATTATCTTTTTTCACTAGAATTTAAGATGTAGGATTTACTTGGTTTGATAGATTATTCTAATAAGTGACTGTTGAATAATCTATTTGAAATTAATTCACTTCCATTGGTATAACTGTCATTATATGCTCAAAGCTTGACTTTGATACATAATAATCAACCAACAAAAATTAACATGATTGATACAACAACACCTATGCCTCAATCACAATCGGGTTGGATTTGGCTATATGAATTCTCAATATTGATTATACTCCACTTCAACTCGTTCATTACTAATAAGAGATGGACTTTAGGCTTAACTCCGTCCCAAAAGCTAGCTCATAAGGTGAGGAGTGTCTAAGACGATAAAAGAAGACCAAATTTTCATCCCACAACCGATGTGGGACTTTTATCCACCCCCTTGCATGTTTAGACCTACCAACTGAAGTGTGAACACATAATATGGAGGCCCACGATCGGGTAAACTGAAATTGGAATGGTTTGAAACTGATATCATGATAATAAATAGACTTTGGGTCTAACTCAACCCCAAAAGATAGCTCATTAGGTCAGGATTCCCCCATACCATATGAGGAGTTACAGGACTTCTTTTTTTTTGAGAAAGGTAACCGTTAGTCTATATATATCTACAGGTAGACTACATCAAAAGATGTAGTCCCCCTTCAAAAGAGTTGTAGTTACATTGTATCCTACATCTTCTAGGTTACAACCAGTCTATAGTTGTGCTAATTACTTTTGATTGATCTAAAACTACCTGTTTACACCCAAAATAATACAGTTTTAGACAATCAAGCTTAAATCTCTGAATGTTGCCCTGTTTCCCTTTGAACACCTCTGGTTCCTCTCCTGCCATGCTGTTCACCATATACTAGCAGGGACAATCTTCCATATCTCCTCCTTTTTGGTTGCATTACCATCCCTATTCCAGCTCTTCAGTACCTCTTTAATACTCCCAGGTTTTACCCATATGATCTTTCTCATATTGATTAACATCTACCACAGTTGATCTGTCCACTTGCAATGTAAGAAGAGATGGTTGACTGTCTCTACTTGTTCTTCACACAAGAAACATCTAGAACACAGGTGAAATCCTCTTTTGTTCAGATTCTCATGTGTCAAAACTGCCTCCTTGGCCAGTAACCAAGTGAAACAGTTCACCTTGTAGGGTATCTTGATCCTCCATATCATCTTCCAAGGCCACTCTGTTTCCATTAATCTGTTGTGTTGAGGTCTCTATATGCAGAATTAACTGTAAAGTGCCCTTTCCTCTCCACCTTCCACACCAATGAATCATTTTCCCCAGAGAGGTAATTGAGATGGGCAAGTGTAGCATAGAATTCTGCTATTCTACTCATCTCCCAATCATTCAGGTTTCACCTGAAGTGCAAATTCCACCCCTGTCCAGTCCATAGGTCAGCCACTGTAGCTTGCTACATTTGGCACAAACTGTAGAAATCTAGAAACATTTAGCACAGTGACTCCTGATCACACCATCTGTCCTTCCAAAAAGACACCTTTCTACCATTTCCAACTTTGAAGCTTGATCTTTCAAGAACCAAATCCCACAGATCCCTAATGGATCTCCATACACTGGAGCCATAAGGGGTATTCACCTTTACTGTCATCCACTTGTCCTCCATACCATATTCGGCAGTATCACTTCCTTCCATAGTAGATTCTCGAAAGATGTGTTCCAAATTCACTTCATCATTCGGCTTTGGTTTTGGACCTTTAGGTTTCTGATGCCCACACCCCCAATCTTCTTGCTGATTGTCATTTCCTCCCATTTCACTAAATGGTATTTCCTCTTATCTTCACTGCCTTGCCAAAAGAAGGTTCTTCTTAGAACCTCCATTCTTTTGATCACACTAGCTGGAGCCGGGAACACAGACACACTTCTCTATCGCCCCACTCCAGATGCTCTTTGGCATACCCAAATAAATTGTAGGTAGCTCTCCTATTTATCCCCCCCACCCTAATCAGACAGATCCTCCATTTCTGCCACTTCATTGATGGGATGGGGTATATGTAGCTCTTCCCCCAGTTGATGTGTAGGCCTGAAATAACTTCAAAAATTACGAAAAATGGCCCTTAGAATCAGAATATGTTCCCCCACAGCTTCACAAAAACTAGTGTCATCGACATACTACAGGTAAGTGATCTCTAGATTATTTTTTGCCCTTCTTTCCACTTGGCAGCCTCTGATCCACCCCTTAGTCTTTGTTGTGTTGATGAGGTTGCTCATGCCTTCCATGACAAGTATGAACAGGAAGGGTGATAGTGGATTCCCCTGCCTCAAACCCCTTTGAGAAGGTAAGAAACCGGCGTGATTTCTGTTAATCAGGACAAAAAATCTACCTGTGTTGATGCATTGCTTAATCCATCTAGTCCCAAAGCCCATCTTCTGTAGCACGTGCACTAGAAATTCCCAATTTAAGTGGTCATGTGCTTTCTAAATCTCTAGTTTACATAGGATTTCTGGCTGTTTTCTTTTAAATTGGTAACTTTTAGGATTTCTGGTTGTTTATTTTTCATTCTTGAGTCCACTAATTCATTTGCTATCACCACAGCATCCATGATATGCCTCCCTTTTCTAAATGTCATCTGTTGTTTGTCCACAAGATTGTGGATGACTTTTTTCAATCACTCTGCCAGCATTTTAGCAATGATCTTGTATACTACCCCTATCAAACTGATGGGCCTGAAATTATTCAGCTCAATTGCTCCCACCTTTTTTGGAATCAGTGCTACAAAGGTGGCATTGATACTTCTCTCAAACATTTCCTCCACAGAGAAATTATGTATAGCAACTACCAGGAATTCCTGATGATGTCCCAACACTAGCTAAAGAAAGTCATTGAATATCCATCTGGCCCGGGGGCTTTGTCCCTGCACAGGCCTTGATGCTATCCAATATCTCATGTGCAAGTGCCTCCAAAAGGCAACAATCATCTGCATTAATTCTAGGGCATTCTTTCATATCCAACTGTGGCCTCCATTCTTCTGACTCTGTATATAGCTTCTCATAATATTCAACTATTTCCTTCTTCACCTCTTCAGGTTCTGTAATGACTTTACCTCTAATCCTCAACTTTCCAATGTTGTTGATTCTTCTGTGAACATTCGTTGTTCTATGAAAGAAGCTAGTGTTCCTGTCCCCCTGCTGAAGCCATAAGGCCCTGGGCCTCTATCTCCAGGCTATTTCCTCGTGCTTTGCTATACCCTCAAACTCCGTAGTAAGTGCACGTTTGGATGTAATTTCCCCTTCCCCCAATACTCTTTGTTCCTGGATCACCTCCAATTCAGCTAATTGTCTCAACACATTAGCTTTTTACATCTTCAGGTTTCTTTGAGTGGTATTACTCCACTCCTTCAGCTTTCCTGTCAAAGTTTTTAGCTTGTCCACCAAAGATGTAGTCTAGTTTGCCACTGTAGTTGAAAGACTCCCACCAGTTCTTGACCTTGTCATTGAAGCCCTTTGTTTGAAGCCACCAATTTTCAAACTTGAAATATGACCTAGACTGTTCCCATTCACCACATTGTAGTAACACAGGTGAGTGATCAGACACCACTCGTTGGAGCACTGATTGTTTGATGCACCTAAAGTTGGTGTCCCATTCTTCAGAAAGTAGGAATTTATCCAGTCTAGCAGCTGATGTGTGTCTTATCTCCTTTCTTCCATGTATTTTCCCCCCCCCCCCCCCCCGCACCCCCCACCCCGATAAATCCATGTCCACTAGTTCCATGTCCTCTATGAATTTTGAAAAATCTTTCATTGATTCTGCAACAATTTTTCTTTTCTGATGGGTATCTTACCGTGTTAAAGTCCCCACAAAGAACCCAAGGACCTGGAATCAAGCCTCTTGCAGCTCCTAACTCCCACCAAGTCTCCTCCCATTCCACCTATTATTTGGGGCATATACCCCTGTTATATGCCATCTAAATTCTTGATTTTTTCCAGTCAACTAGCATGACACTGAATAAGGTCCTACACTTCTCAATTCCCCTTCCCAAATCCTCCTGTTCCACTTGCTTCCGGCTGAACATAGTCAGCCCACCTACTCCCCCCAAACTTCTTTCACTATGCTAGAGTAACATGTTCCTGATCATACTCTTTTTCCTTCTACAATTTAGCCCCCTCACATTCCATGAAACTATGTTTAACTTCATTGATCTTTAATATCCAAGTATTCCCCCCCCTTTCTTGTACCATTACTCATGAAATTAGTTTTTAGTTCCAAATTCTTCAGTTCATTCTCTTATTCAATTTTTGCTTTGTCTGACTTCCTGTGTTCACCTGTTGTTTGTTAATTTTCAGGAAAAGCGTTTTTGCTTTCTCCTCACACCCTTTGAAATCAACCCCGAATTCTTTGCTCAACCTTATTATGTGTTGTTGTATCCATACCACAGTGGTTATCTTGCCATTTTCTTCTTCTGGAAATTGTATTCCTAAAGGAATTCTCTCTTTTGTAATTGTGTTGTTGTTTGCGATTTGCTCCTTGAATTGTCTGGTTTCAGTTTCTTCTGTTTCTTGATGGATCATTATCTGCTTTTCTCTGTTGTCTTCTCTTTGCACTTCTTGCATACTCAGAGTTGTTTCTTCCCCTTCGAAGTTCTCTTGATGCACTAGATTGTTGAAAATACAAACCTTGTAATTAGCTTGTGTTTCGATACTAACTATGTCCATGCATTGGGCTTCAGCAACTAAATTGTAGGTCGTTTTTTGTAACTATTAGGTCCGCAGGTCCAAGGCCCAAATTGTCTCTTCTTTTAATTTGGCCCACTTGAGAATTAATTGGTCCTTTTTCCTTTGCTGCTCTTCCACATGTCCCCCAATTTAAATTTTCCCCATCCACCGAGGTACCCACGTGCTCTCCCCTACTTTTCGCTGCTGCCGACTTTGAAAAGGACTGATGTCCTTTATTAACCACTGGCTCATAGATGCTGTCCTCTTCTCCCTCCTCCAGCTTTTTCACGGTGACCAGAATTTCACTCCACACCGGAATAGTGTAGGTGAAATCCTCGTCTACCCCTTCGATCTCCTTCGGTACCTTCCTCCCATCACCTTTCACCTTTATCCTGGCTTAAGGTGATTCTTGAGTGAGGTCTCCTCTTCCGTTTCGATAAAGCCATCGTACTGATCTCCTATCTTTCTAAGCATCTCCTCTGACCACATGCTCAGTGGAAGACTTAGGATCCTAATCTAGACCCAGTCTTTGTTTATCCCTGTCGGCCAGCATCCTGTCATTGGTTTCCACCATTCGAGATCCAGGGTCATCTTTTTCCAAGACCATTTTCCTGATAGGACGTGTTATGTTGTTGTCCTTGTTGGGAGTTCTAACAAGAATTGGCCATCGTTCATGGCAAACACATTCACACCAATTGTTGACTTCCAGTTGTTCCAGGCCCATCTCCTCAAATTCATACTTCGAAACTCTTGAGGATGATTGCGGAATCTCCCGACAATGCACCTCCTTAAAAGGTCATTGTCCGAGTTTGGGGATCCTCCCAAATCTTGATGATGTCTCGAGTTTTCTGAATTTGTGCCTTTTTGTTTGCTTCCGATGTCCATCTACTTTTGTTAAAAGCCTCCTTGTATGAGACTTCAGGCCGCTTCATACTGCTCTTTTGTGTGCTATGTTCCTTCTCTGGAATATAGATGAACTTCGCTATCTTGTGTGCAATGTTACCCCAACCTTTTTTGTATGTGGATTCTGGTGTAATAATTACTGATTTGTTTTTCCCTTGGATGGCTATGAAATTGACATATCTTCCGCTCTCATTGTATTTGAGTGTACAAAAGAACTTCGAGAAGTGGTCTCATTTCCCATCTTTCAACAGTTTTTCCCTGTATCTTCAAAGCTTCAATAAATGTTGTAACTAACCATCTCAAGGCTTTAATGCCTACTTTAAGTCTTCTCATTAAATTTCGACTGTATTCTACCCATTCAAACCAGCTTTCTGAATCGTACATGGATCTGACAATCTCATATGACTTGAATCCGACGTTATAATAAATATTATCCTCCTCCTTTGAATGGAATCCGGCCGTCGTGGCAGAAATCCACTACATAATATTAATAACCACTAGTTTAACTTGGTAGCTGACAGACCTCAAATAATGTGTCTGGGAGCTGTAAGAAATATAGGAGAAAAATATTATTGAATTGTGTGTCTACATTATTACACAAAGATCCTATGTACAGACACTATAATACAATCCTTTACCAACTAGGATTCTATATACTACTCCGATTCCAATTCTAACTAGGATTCTATATACAATTCCTATTCCTATTCTAACACTCCCCCTCAAACTGGTGCGTACAAGTCATATGTACCTAGCTTGTTACAGATGTAATCAATACGAGAACCGGTGAGGGACTTGGTGAAGATATCTGCAAGATGATCACTCGACTTCACAAATTTTGTAACAATATCACCTGAGAGTATCTTTTCTCTGATAAAGTGACAATCAATCTCAAAGTGCTTAGTCCTTTCATGAAATACTAGATTTGATGCGATATGAAGGGCCGCTTGATTATCACACACAAGTTCCCTCTGACTGATTTCTCCAAATTTTAGTTCTCTCAGCAACTGTTTGATCCAAACTAGTTCACAAGTTGCTACAGCCATTGCTCGATATTCTACTTCTGCACTAGATCGAGCAACCACACTCTATTTCTTACTCTTCCAGGACACCAAGTTACCTACTACTAAAACACAATATCCGTATGTAGAACGTCTATCACTAGGTGATCCTGCCCAATCAGCGTCTATATATCTAACGATCTGCTCATGACCTCGATCCTCGAAGAGTAGTCCGTTAACTGGAGCTGACTTTATATATCGCAGAATGCGAACAACTGCATCCCACTGACTTTATCACAGGGAGAATCCATAAACTGACTTACAACACTCACAGGATAGGAAATGTTAGGTCTGGTCACTGTGAGATAATCCAACTTACCAACCAGACGCCTATATCTTCCAGGATCAATAAGTGGCTCCTCGTATCCTGGCAGGAGTTTAGCATTCGGATCCTAGGAGTGTCAATGGGTCTACATCCCACCATTCCCGTCTCCTCAAGAATGTTTAAGGCATACTTGCATTGCGAAATAACAATACCTAATCTGGACTGAGCAACCTCAATACCTAGAAAATACTTCAGTCTGTCGAGGTCTTTAGTCTGGAAATGTTGAAAGAGATGCTGCTTTAAACTAATGATACCATCTTGATCATTGCCGGTAATAAAGATATCATCAATATAAACCACCAAATAAATGCATAGATTTGGAGCAGAATGTTGATAAAACGCAGAGTGATCAGCTTCACTACGATTCATGCCAAACTCCTGAATTACTGTGCTGAACTTTCCAAACCAGGCTCGAGGAAACTGTTTCAGACCATAAAGTGATCGGCGCAATCGACACACCAAGCTAGACTCCCCCTGAGCAACAAAACCACGTGGTTGCTCCATATAAACATCCTCCTCAAGGTCACCATGGATTCTTAATGTCCAACTGATAAAGAGGCCAATGTCGGACGACAGCTGTAATCAAGCCCAAATATTTGAGTATTCCCTTTGGCAACAAGGCGAGCCTTAAGCCGATCAATTTGGTCGTCCGAACCAACTTTGACTGCATTAACCCAACGACAACCAACAGTAGATTTACCTGAAGGAAGAGGAACAAGCTCCCAAGTACCACTTGTATGTAGAGCAGACATCTCGTCAATCATAGCTTGTCGCCAACCTGGATGAGAAAGTGCTTCTCCATTAGACTTAGGGATGGAGACAGAGGACAAAGATGATACAAAGGCATAATGGGGTGATGACAGACGATGATAACTTAAAAGGGTATAATGAGGGTTAGTATTACGAGTGGATCGTATCCTTTTTCGAAGTGCAATCGATTAATTAAGAAGAGACAAGTTTGTAGTAGGTGCAGGGTTGGGCGCATGACGGGAATCATCTGAACCTGATGATGGACGTGGATGACGATGACAAGTCAGGAGTGGTGGCACAGTGGATGGAGATGTAGAAGGTATTGTAGGTTCCTCAAAAGTCGTTATGGGTAAGACTGGTGGCACTATGGATAGAGATGTAGAAGTAACTATAAAGTCCTCAAAAGTCGGTATAGGTAAGACCTCAAATATGTTAAGATGATCATAGAAGATGTAAAGTAAGGTTGAGACTCAAAGAATGTGACATCAGCTGACATAAGGTACCAACAAAGATCAGGTGAGTGTAGCAACAATATCCCTTTTGTACCCGAGAATAACCAAGAAAAGCACATTTGAGAGCACGGGGGGCTAATTTATCTTTCCCAAGGGTTAAGTCATGAACAAAACATGTACTCCCAAAGACACGAGAGGGAAGAAAGTATAGAGGTGATTGAGGAAACAATACTGAATAAGGAATTTGATTCTTAATGGAAGATGACAGCATCCGATTAATTAAATAGCAAGATGAGAGAACTGCATCACCCCAAAAACGCAGCGGAACATGAGATTGAATGAGAAGAGTGCGAGCAGTCTCGATGAGGTGCCTATTCTTCCTCTCTGCTACTCCATTCTGCTGAGGGGTGTATGGACAAGAAGTCTGATGAATAATTCCTTGGTGAGCCATAAACTGCTGAAACTGGGAGGACATATTCTAAGGCATTATCACTAAGAAAGGTACGAATAGAGACACCGAATTGATTTTGTATTTCAGCACAATAACTCTTGAATATAGAAAACAACTCAGAACGATCGATCTTTCATTAAGAAAATCCAAGTACATGTTGAATAATCATCAGTGAAGCTAGCAAAATAACGAAAGCCTAAGGTCGAGCTGACTCTACTAGGACCCCAAATATCAGAGTGAACTAAGGGAAAGATAGACTTTGCAAGACTCTCAGCACTATGTTAAAAGGTAGTACGAGTGTGTTTCTCAAGTTGGCATGACTCACAATCTAATGTGGACAGATTAGACAAACTAGGCACCATCTTTTGTGATTTGAACAAACTAGGATGTCCCAAGCGTTTGTGAATTAATTCTGGAAAATCTGTAACTGGACATGCTACGAAGGAGTTAGGAAAGTTAAGGTAGTAGAGGCCTTGTTCATATCCTACACCAATTGTTTGTCCCGTATTGCGGTCATGCATGACAAAAGAGTCCTCAAGAAATAGTATACCACAATTTAGGGCACGAGTCAAACGACTGACCGCCGCAACATGTCTCCTTTGTATGCCTTGGCTTTCCTCAATAATCACAGTGCAAGTGATCTTATCAGAAGTAATCGTCTTTGGTTGTTTTGGTTGTTCATGAGAGACAGTTAACCTAGAGTTCAATTAAAGACTGATACAACAGGACAACTCGTCGTCTCTCTTCATGTTGACATAGAAGTATACATCCTCAATAGAAGGAAAATGAACTTTAACAAGAAATTAAACCCTGATGTGATCATACTCCTTGTTCAAATCAGCCAGAAAATCAGACTCTGATTGAAAGAGAATTGTATCATCGGTACACTTTGCTTAGTGATCCTGATAATAGGCAATCTCCTGACATAACCAACTTAATTCTGAATAATAATCAGAGATAGACAACTCCACCCCAAAGGCTAGCTCTGACACCATGATAAAGAAATGGACTTTGGATCTAACTCGACCCAAAAAGCTAGCTCAAGAGGTGAGGCTTGTACAAGACCATATAAAGAGACTTTTCATCCCTTAGTAGCTGATGTGGGAAACTCAACACCCCCTTGAACGCCAGGTCTGAGAGTGAACAACATAATATGGTGCCCAATATCAGTAAACCAAGAATTGGATGGGCTAGTTCTAATACCAAGTAAAATTTGAGAAAGAAGAAAAGGCTTCTTTGTATTTCAGTATGTCTTCACCCCATGAGGAAGGGGTTTTATACAAATGAATCCTAACTGATTAAAGAAAGATATTCAATTACAATAAAAGGAAATATTTCTATTCCTATAATTACGCTAAGAAAAGAAAAAATAAAGGCACCTAAAATCATGCACACAATCAATAAAATCAAGACAAGAGCTTAATTTTAATTGCTTGATATCGTTTATAAAAATTTTCCACTTTTATCGTGTTCTATTTGTTGAGAAACGTCGAATGCCCACCGAAATATTCACTATCAAATATTAGGGATAAAAGAGAGACAAGGATACCAAGATATTTACGTGGACATCTATTTGCTAAGGAAAATATCACTGCCCAAGAGGAGCAAAATGATATCACTATAATGAGATTAGATACACTCTGCGCTGAAGCATCAGATTCTTGAGGTTAATGCACTCAAAAAATTACCCTCTTTTGAAATATCCTGACTGCAAACCCTCTCAAAACTCTTAATATTGTTCTTCATCATATGTGCTTCTCTACATGAATTGGATGTTACGAATGAAGAAACACCCATTTGTAGGAGAGAAGAAAACCTTATTTATGTCTTCAACGACATATCAACAAGAACAAAATTCAAAGATGATCTCTTAAATTTTATTTTTTAAAAAAAAAATATTGGCCAACCAAATTGTCTTTAAGGCTAGATATGTTGGCTTCTACAATGGGTTTAGATTCACATTTAGAGTTTGTTCACATGGCTTTTATAAATCTCATCACTATTCTCCGCTAACTTTTTTTTTTTTGGGGAATCATACTCTCCGCTAACTTTTTGAGAGATTGAAGTTCTTTTGAGACAATTTTCTTTCATGTGATTTGTATCCTTTTAATATCTTCCATCACCGTAATGTAGCAATTATAGACCAATGCTTTTGGATATCAATGTAAGACATGGTCAAAGCATCTCGTGAAGACAGGATTTTGATACCTCAACTTGATTTGTTGATTACTTCTTTGGTTAATTGATTCTTGAAGACAAGCATACCGACAGTGACACAGATCCATTTTTGCTTTCATTTCATGCTAGTTTGATTGCACTTGGACTTAAAAGCAACTTTCCAATTTTAATCTTAAGGCTATTGGTATTGCTTCAACCCACGTGGTGAAGTAGTCTGTAGTGGTGATAACAAAATGGTGACCATGACTAGAAGGGAAAGGCGGAGGACGAAAGAGGGTTTGCTAATCAGATTTCAACTCATAGAAAGCCTGAAGTTCGTCCTCAACTGCTAACAGTTCTAAATGCCTAAACAGGTGATCTAATCTGTTATCTCAGTTTATCCCTTGTTGTGATTCTTGTACCTTTTGTTCGATGTAATTATTTACAATCTTATCTAATGGTATACGACATGTCCAACATAATATCCATATTTCTACGACATGCTTCGTGTGGGTATGTTGAAACCATAATGATCAACCCTCACCCACCAATTCATTTTTACTTTAACTTTACCCTTAAATACTAGCTTTACAATTATTGTCACTCTATTAGTATTTTTATCTTGTATTTTTATTACATCTTTTTTTAGACTATTTTTAGACTGTTTTTGTCTTGAGCCGGGGGTCTATCGGAAACAGCATCTCTACCTCACCTCTGAGGTAGAGGTACGGACTGCGTACAGTCTACCCTCCTCAGACCCCACGTTGTGGGACTACACTGGGTAAGTTGTTGTTGTTGTTGTATTAGTATTTTTATCCACGCCATAAGACCATGATATTATTTTTTTTGGTATATAAAAGATTTTATTTAAACCAAAGTACACGTTGAGTACAAACAGGCAAACAGAAAACTGGCGCATAGACATCGGTCCTATGGTCCAGTAGCATCAAAATAGAAGGAAATTACAACTTTGAAACCAGCTCCCTAAGGGGCGAAATCAGTTTGCTCATCCTGCAAGCAAGTTTTGGTTGCATATTACCTCTCACCATTACTTCTTGAATGATCAGTCATACAAGACTCACATGTGATCTTTGCTTACCCTGGAATACCCTGCTATTCCTTCCTTGCCAAAGGTAGTACATACAGCCTGCTACCACCATTCCAAACACTTGGGAGTGTGCGGCCTTTTCATTTACCTGTGAAATTATCCATGCTACCTCCTCTGACCACTCCATTGAAGGCCTAGGACAGCATTGTCATCTCAATAAGCTCTCCCAGACAGCAGCAGAGAAAGGACACTTGAAGAACAAATGATTCAAGGTCTCATCCTCCTGACCACAGAGAGGACATAAAACTTGATCAGTAATGCCCCATTTGTTCAACCTGGCCCTTGTATACAGTTTCCTGTTAAGTGCTAGGTAGAGTATAAAGATCCACTTTGGTGAGCCATGATTGTTACAAACAAGCCTTCTCCACATAACCTTTGGGAAATCACCTTTTCGAGTAACATACAACTTCTTGATGGAGAAAGAGGCGGAGTCAGTAAATTGACATTCAGAGATCCCTGCTTCCTCAATAGCCTTTACCGCTTTAAAGATCTTCTTTAGCCTAACTTCCTTAATATCCCCAGATGCTCTAGTGCTTTATGTAGTATGCATGAACCCATTGGATCCATAGCTTATCTTCCTTCTTGCATAAGTTCCACAAAAAAGCTTACAAACAGCAGCCTTGTTCCATGTTTGTGCATGAAGTATGTTGCAACTTTAGGCAGACATAGTTGTTCTCAGGCTATCATTGCCTCTTTTGAAGCTACCCCCCCCCTTCCCCGTCCACAAAAAGGGTTCTACAGATAAGATAGTTTTAATGGATTTGAGCACCCTTTTTTTTTTTTTTTTGGATTAACGTGGTGTCCGGGCCAGCTTTCGCACCTCGACTAAATCCACGGGATACCTGTCACCTCCCACCAGCAACAGGTAACTCTGTCCACCAAGGCTAGAACAGATGGGAAGAATTACCTAGTGTTTTTTAGTCTCCACTGGGATTTGAACCTGAGACCTTAGGCCTCATGGCTCTTTTAACCCACTTCATTGACCATTAAGCCACACCCTTGGGTGCGATTTGAGCATCTTCTTTGGCAGGCTAACAATTTGGGCCCTAATGATTTGCTCAGCAAAGAGAACAGTCTTTACTAATTGAAGTCTACCAGCATATGACAACTTCTTTGCTGTCCAATGGGTTATTCTACTCATGATCTTGTCAACTAGGGAAAAGACCATGATATTTTTTTAATTACAAATGTTGGATCAACTTGTGTGAATATCAACTCTACCTCTCTCTAAGGTATCCATTAGGGATGGAAACAGAGGACAAAAATGATACAAAGGCATAGTGGGGTGATGATAGACGATGATAACTCAAGAAAGTATAATGTGGGTTAGCATTACGAGTGGACCGTATACCTTTTTCAAGTGCAATCGATTGGCTGGGAGAAGGCAAGTCCGCAGTGGGAGCTGGGTCCGGCGCATGACATGAATCCTCTAGAACTGATGCTGGACGCGAGCGACGGTGATAAGTCAGGCGTGGTGGCATTGTAGCTGGAGATATAGAAGTAACCGTAGATTCCTCAAAAGTCTGTGTAGGCAAGACCTGAGGTATGGGTAAGACCTCAGAGATATCAGGATGATCGGAAGATGTATAGTAAGGTTGAGACTCAAAGAATGTGACATCGGCGGACATAAGGTATCGACGAAGATCAGGTGAATAGCAACGATACCCTTTTTGAACTCTAGAGTAACCAAGAAAGACACTTGAGAGCACGAGGGGCTAATTTATCTTTTCCTGGGGCTAAGTTATGAACAAAACATGTACTCCCAAAGACACGAGGAGGGACAGAGTAGAGATGTGACTGAGGAAACAATATGGAATGGGGAACCTGATTTTGAATGGAAGATGAGGGCATCCTATTTATTAAATAGCAAGATGTGAGGACTGCATCGCCCCAAAAACGCAGCGGAACATGGGATTCAATGAGAAGAGTGCGAGCAGTCTCAATAAGATGCCTATTCTTCCTTTCTGCTACACCATTCTGCTGAGGGGAGTATGGACAAGATGTCTGATGAATAATTCCTTGGTGAGTCATAAACTCCTGAAACTGGGAGGATACGTATTCTAAGGCATTATCACTACGAAAAGTACGAATAGAAACACCAAATTGATTTTGTATTTCAGCAACAAAACTTTTGAATATAGAAAATAACTCAAAACGATCTTTCATTAAGAAAACCCAAGTACATCTTGAATAATCATCGATGAAACTAACAAAATAACGAAATCCTAAGGGTAAACTGACTCTACTAGGACCCCAAATATCAGAATGAACTAATGAAAAAATAGACTCTGAACGACCCTTAGCACTACATGAAAATGTAGCGCGAGTGTGTTTCCCAAGTTGACACAACTCACAATCTAAAGTGGATAGACTAGACAAACTAGGCACCATCTTCTGTAGCTTGGATAGACTCGAATGTCCCAAACGTTTGTGAATTAGGTCTGGAGGATCTGTAACGGAGCATGTTGTGAAGGAATTTGACGAGGTAAGATAGTAAAGGCCTTGTGATTCATGTCCTGTGCCAATCATCTGCCTCGTACTGCGGTCCTGCATGAGAAAAAAAGCATCAAAAAATGTTATGCCACTATACAGGGCACGCGTCAAACGACTAACAGATGCAAGATTAAAAGGACAACCAGGGACATAAAGAACAGAGTCTAGAGTGACAGAAGATAGGGGTTTAGCTTGTCCAACTCCTTTTGGTTTTGCTTGGATCCCATTGGCTAAAGTAATGGCAGGAAGAGATTGCGAATAAAAAATATCAGACCGAAGTGATTTGTTACCAGAAATATGATCAAAAGAGCCTAAGTCCATGACTCATGATCCAAGAGTACTAGATTGTGAAACACAAGCAAGAGAATTGCCAGCA
The DNA here is from genome assembly GCA_003996215.1 of Jaltomata sinuosa. Lineage (NCBI taxonomy): Eukaryota > Viridiplantae > Streptophyta > Magnoliopsida > Solanales > Solanaceae > Jaltomata > Jaltomata sinuosa. The sequence goes on from QJPP01001113.1 coordinate 247,495, forward strand.
ACAGAAGCATCAGGCTGAGCACTCGAGGCTACTTCTGGGGACGACGCCGGTTTACTTGATCGATACCGGAGGAACTCATCATATTCTGCCTGAGCAATATGAGCATTATTGGACGGTCGATCAGGCTGAGCAACAGAGGCTACTTGTGGAGATGTCTTCTTACTTGCGCGATATCGAAGGAACTCATTATATTCCTTTATAGCAATAGGATCATTATTTGGTGGTTGACCATGCAAAATATAACATATGTCACGAGTGTGTCCAAGCTTATGACAATAACTACACTTAGATCGAGATCTTCCAAAATGACCTCCCCCTCGTCAATTCTCCATAGATTGAGATGTTCGTTTTTCTATGGTTTGAGATGCAAGAACAGAGGATTAACGATGATGGGTGATGAAACCCCTTTGTGTCTGGGAGGCGCGGCAAGACGAAGTAGACGAGAGAATAATTCATCAATTGTAAGAACTGTAGGACTAGCTAAAATCTGATCACGTACTGAATCAAGGTCAGTAGGAAGTCCAGCAAGTGTAAGAACTAGAAACAATGTTTGTCTGTGCTCTTGTTGTTTTTCCACGTTTGTAGTGACTGGCATCAACGTTTCAAATTCCTCCATGACTGCATGTACTTGTCCCAAGTAAGTAGACATATCGGATTCTTGTTTCTTTAAGTTGGTCATCCGAGATATCACATCATAGAAACGAGATATGTCATTAGTGTATAAAGCACGAGCCTTTTCCCAAACTGAATAACATGTCTGGAATGGCGAAACAATGGCATCAACTTGGAATCAATAGATCGCCACATGATACTACATAATTGAGCGTCAACCTTCTCCCATTGTGTTTTGGTTGTCGCATCTTCCGCAATAGACTTTGCCTTTTCATCTACAACTCTAGCATTGCTCGTCAAATGATCTTGGACACCTTGACCCTTGCACCACAACTCAACCGAGAAAGCCCAAGCTAAATAGTTTGAGTTTCCCATTAATGGTTCTGAAGTGATCATAGGGCTTGAACTTCCAATTCCAATATTTTTGGAACCAGAAATATCAACCCCAAAAGACATCTTGTGAAATCAAACTTTTGTAGCCAAAAATCTAGAAATATGTTGCCGGAATCTGGGAACAAATCGCCAAAAACAGAGAAAACACAGCAGCAACTCAGATCTGCCGGAAATAGTCAGCAGAAACTCAGAACGCCGAAAACAGTGCAACAGTCGCCGAAAAAGTTATTTTCTCTCCGAAAATTGAAGAAAATTATCTGATTGTGGTGGGAATAGTCACGCGACCTGACTGGAAAAAGAAATCGTCGAAAAATATGGCCGAAAAGAAGCTCACGCGCCCGGCGCGTGGTGTAGATCTCGCCGGAGAAGTCAGTTCCCGACAGCGCGTGGTGGCGCGTGGTGGGGTTTCTGCTGGTGAAATTTTAGGGTTATGGTCGCGAGAGGGTGTCGGACTCCATGGTGGTGTTGGTTTTCGCACAACACTAACAAACACGAGGTGACGCAACACAGCCTTAAAAAGTTGCCAGAATTTGACGCACGGCAACTGTTTTGACCTAATTTTCTTTCATCGATGTTTCTCACCAATGCTCTGATACCATGTGAGAAATATATGAGAGAAATATTATTGAATTGTATCTACATTATTACACAAAGATCCTATATATAGACACTATATAACAATCCATTACCAAGTAGGATTCTATATGCTATTCCTATTCCTATACTAACTAGGATGCAATATACTATTCCTATTCCTATTCTAACAAGTACAATATGAGTTAAACATAAGTTAGGCTTATCCAAATTGCAAAATAATTTAGGGATCTAGGCGATCTTCAACCAACCTAGAATCAGGGCACAAAAGCAAATCACTTGTTATTTTTGTTTTTTTGTTTTTTTGGAACACCCAATAAAACTTTGAGGAATCTAATGCTTGTGCAGGTTATATATCTTGGAACTTCAAGTTTTGAGTAAAATAGAAGATCCAGATATGCAGAAATATGTTATTTTTTGCATGACATCCTGCAATGCTATACTACCAATAAATCTTTCTAGAGGGGAAGTAACAGTTAAGAATCTTCAGAGTATCCATTTATCACAAGACTCATCTAGGAAACCGTGGTGGCAAAAACAACTCGGCAACTAATTTCTGATGAATTCAATCACTCTCATTTATCCCAGTTTATTATGATGAGAAACAGCTTCAAAAGTGCCTACCCTGTTTTCCATAGAGCAAAGTGCAAATTTCCAGCCAACACTGTGATTGAGATTGCACAAAAGAGCATCAATCCATTCACTCTTCCCCGAGTTTGGGACTCCTGTGACAATAGTCAACTCTCCAGGCACAACCTGTACAGAATCAGAAGAAAGAAACAAAAATCAACCACTCTGTAGAATTTCATGTCTTGGTTTGATGCTGATATGCCAATAATAAGTCTTAATGCAGAGTAATAAATACTGATTCAGAATGTTATTCTGAAGAATTGGATTCTGTATCATTTCTTGGGGACAGTTCTGTAGTTTTGGTTCTTTACTTCAGTATGTTGTCTTTAGGTAATATACCAGTGTCACAAGGCCAGTAAACACTGTGCCATCCCTCTCCATTCCCCAGAATCTCTCCTCATCTTTTTTTTTTGTTCCCTACATTACTTTTTTGCCTTTTGATTTAAGTAACTAATTTTTTTTTGGATAACACTGGTGTTCAGGTCAGCTTGTGCACACCTCCACTAATCTCCACCAGGTACCTACTACTTCCCACGAACAGGAGTACCAGGTAATTCCCACTAAGGATTAGGCAGATGGGAAGAAATAACCTTGCGTTTCCTCTGTTGGTTTCGAATGTTGATTGCCAAGGTTGCCACTCCAACTTTTGAACTGCTAGACCACCTCCTTGGGGACTTGATTAAGTAAATAATCTTATTGAAGTGATACAGAAAATTCTCTAATACAAAGTTTATAAAAAATGTAGAGAATCTCATACAAAAAAGATCTATGCTAACTAGGATATCATATATGCTCCAAAAGTATACCCAAAAAGAAAACATTCAATTAAACTTTCTTACATTATTGTCAAATCTAATTGGTATATCACAAACCCCTACAGTGTAGATGGCATCCCTGGCATGAATACACGTACATCCCTATCCTATTTAAGTAGTGAGGGGCTAGAGAACATACACTTGGTTCCCAAATAAGAACCTACTCACATTGTATAGTTGATTTAAGGACCTCCATCCAGTTGGAACCCCAAGCTCGTAGCCAATTGTTTGGTGATAATATGCATCAATCTCAGTAAAGTAATCTTTAAAGTTGAATAACCCTTGTATTGGGTACAGCTCTGCACCTTCAATAACCTCCCTCAGTGCACCAGGCCCTAGACACATAAGTACCTATTAATGCCCAAATTTAGAAAGATTAACTTTAGGTTACTGGAGAGTAATAAAGAAAACAGGTGAAATGAGTATCTTTGATGCACTAAAATGAGTAAGACAACTAGAAAAGTATTATCAGTTGGTAAATGGAAACTCATAATGGCTGGAAATAGGTTACAAAGGATCTAGTATACAAAGATCTGCGCATGCTAAATCATGAGCATAGTTTACCTCCTGTCAATATTTATCAAAAAGGAGGTTTTCGTTTTGCCTCAGGAAGGACGTTATTAAGGAGGCACGATATAAACCGACTACAGAATTACATAACTGTGTGGCAGTAACTGATGGAGTAATTTCATTGAGAGAACTACAAAACGCTTATGCAACCAATATTTGCAAACGGATGCTACTTTGAGAACCAAGAGAAACGTCATTCAAAACAACTTTCAATTTTACTAGTGCTTGAAATTAAAGCAGATTAACAAGACTGCTATTAACTATAAGCTTGCAGTCCATATAAAAAAATCAAAACATAAAATTGAACAGAACAACTTCCAACCAAGGGGCTTGGGGGAAGTACACAACTGTCAATCACAAATCAGAAGGCTTGTGGAGCATGACAAAACATCTGATTCAAGAATTTCTTTTTTTTTCTTCTCCTACAAGAAAATAGGTAAGAAATTTCATGCATGACGACCTCATTTGCATCTTTGAAATGGTCTAGAGTGCTCTTTTTTGGCCATGTAACTCGCCAGCACCTACATTGCCAAAGAGAAAAGGTTGAGAGGGCTCATTATTAAGCTATAATATATCAAAACTACCATCATTTGCACTGGAATAAAGTATACCAGACCTTTCTCTCCCTAAGCGGCGGGCAAGTTCTTCAGCTAATGCTTGACCAGGTGGATCCCCATCCGTTGCCAGTATTATGCGAGATGCCTATAAATGGTGAAAGAACAAAAAAATTCTTGTTACATGATTGATACATAATAACATAGGAAATATAAAAGCAAAGAGGTGTCTTCAAACCTTTTCCAAATATTCTTTGCAGTTCCAAAGATAAGTATACTTTGTGTCCTAGCTTCACAAAATGCACCAAAAGGAGCATTAGTTCCAGCATATGTTAAGATGTCAGATGGGGGCGCAAAAAAGAACAAAGAGAAAATTAGAATTTGTAACTCTAGCCTGAAGCCATAAAAGGCTGATGAAAAACTAAGAAAGTGAATGCATGAGAATTGAGCTAAGATAGGACATTCCTTCTCAAAAATAAACAGAAGTTGAGTACCAGATCCAAAATGATAAAGCGTTCACTTAAAAATTCATATTTTAGGACAAACAATAGAACAAAAACCTTATCTACAGGCGGCAACTCTTTATCTGAAATAAATGGAGGTGCTCCATCTGGAACGCTCACACAGTTCCGAAAGCCTGCTTCTTCCATAGCAAGCTTGTCCATCTCACCCTCAACCTAACATAAGAGAAGTAGGCAATAGATATTACCAGAAATGAAAAAGCATTTTCAAGAATGGAATGATGAGTGAATCAGACGTTACAATGATGATATCACTTGCTCCCTTTATATCGTCTAGACCGTAAAATATTTTTAATGTATCAGCTTCCTGCAAATGAACAACATATTAATGAGGTCCAACTAATAACAATTTCTGTATCAGCTTTCTGCAAGCCAACAGTATAATAGTAACAACAACAACAAATACCCGGGGAAATACCACAAAAGTTGGGTCTGGGGAGGATAGAGTGTATGCAAACCTTACCCCTACCTTGGGAGGTAGAGAGGTTGTTTTCAATAGACCATCAGCTCAAGGAAAAGCATTTCAAAGCAGTTCAGAAAAAGAAATAGGAAGCGAAGAAGCCATGGAAAAAAAATTAAAGCAAGCATGAAAAAGTATGTTGAAAAGAAAAAAAAGTAACTACAATAATATAATAAAGTAAACGAAGTACGAGAAAAAAAAAATAACAGATAGTAACAAAAACTAAAGGACAAAAAAAAAATTAAAGGACGAGCATACGAGAGTACATACTACTTTTAACAAAGGCTTATTCATCTCACATTTCTTACTGGAAGAAATGCATCCAGATTCAATCAGAGATCCACAGCTCAAAAACAATCAACGATGTGTATTTTGTTTCAAGCAAATGCTCCCAGCAACTCTTCCCTAGACTAAACTTTAGTGACCCCTTCTGGGTAACTAGGATCCTTTTATCAGGTGTCCTTCTGCCATCGGAACTCATCTTCTCCTTCTTTTTTCTCTCTCTCAATCTTTTCTCTCCACGGATAACAGGTCATATTTTAGACAAGGGGGTAAGTGTTATGACGTTATAGAGACTAATTCTAACTCAGGGATTTGGTTTGAATGGGTGGAAAATGCAAGGTACGCCATCAGACGGACAATGTTTAGCAGGGGAGCTCTACTTTGGCTATGCAAAAGGCTAAAGGAAGCCACAGATAACAGGGGCAAAAGTTTCAAATCATGGAGATGTCAAGATCTTTCGACATACATTTGTGTGTCCCAAAAGTTCAATAAATACGGTAGGTTCCTTTCAGTTATATCTGTGAAGGGACAAAATAGATCAGTGATCATTATTCCAGAAGACATTCAATGAGGGGTGGGGGAGTTTAGCATTAAAAGTGGAGAATTTCATCTTAAGAAATGCAGGTGCATTTATTACATCGGAGGAAACAAACTCTAAAACAATCATTGGAAAGGGAAATTATAAAGAAGCTTTACACAATAGTAAATGGAATCAGAAAGAGTTGGTGGTAGTAAAAGAAGCTTCAATGCTGAAGACATCGTCGGCCATCGATAACAATGATCTTCTTAGAAGGTGCCTGGTGGGAAGATTCTGTGGAGGAGAGGATGCACCTATCCGCAATGATGTTCGAAGATGGGCACAACGTACATGGAAGGGGGCCCAAAATGTCCAGGTATACGATATGAATGGTTTCAAGTTTTCAACTTCCTGTTTGAATTCCAGTCGAGGAGGGCAGCAGAACATGTCTTAATGGGGAGTGGAGGAGACAAGGTACAAACCTAAAGCTGGACTGGTGGAACCCCATGAAGGGAGTTGTTCCGGAACAAACAAAATTTGATTGGTACTGGATACGGGTGTTAGGGCTCCCACTACAGCTATGGAGCAAAGAGGTCATGAGGAAGATAGGTGATGACTGTGGAGGATGGATAGAAAATGAAGAGGAGACAGAACTGAAAAACCACTTGAGATGGGCTAGAATCAAAGTTTGAGGCCCCAGGGAGAAAATTCCGTCAATGATAGAAATCGCTGACGGTGATCTGATTTTTTCTTTGCCAGTTTGGTGCGAGTCTCCGGCCACCTACAGGTCGTCGGAGCAAGGAGATGCAGTTGTTGGAGGTGGTAGCATTGTGGTAGGTGAAGGTGCAGCTATGAACCTGCAAAAAACAGAGGTGACCTTCATAAAAAAGGAAAGGAAATGGGGGCAGGAAAATTAGCAGGTTCCAATGCAAACAAGGTTTGGGCAATAGATGTAGACAGATGGGACAAGGCAAGTGGAAGTGGGGCCACAGACAATTCAAAGGAATCCATACCTTTATCCACCTCATCAGGAATTCAAAGTGATGAGCCTTTTGAAAATAGAGAACAGGTGGGTAAAGTCAGTGGGACCCTAGAGGAGGGTGTAACTCTGAAAGACTTGGCTTATTTAAATGGGCCAGATCAACTGGAGCTCCCAATTAAAAAACCCAAGTCAGTTCTGGACTCTTTAAGTGAAAAATCTACCCTCTTCACAGAACCCTTTACACTCTACGCTCATGTAGAGCAGGGCAACATAACAAAAACACTCGATCATTCCATCATTGGAGGAGATGTAGAATTCTGCATGTGTATGACAGAATCAACGAGAACCTCTCAAAGGCTTTCAGAATTGAATTCGCAGGAGGAAGACACACCTCAAGAGTATTTTACTTCTCCTGAAGAGCCGAACATGCAAACGGAGATGGGTTCAATGGATTTAAATTCAAGTCTGGAGTCAATTGATGAACAAGTGGTGGTCTTTGAAGAACCAATGCCTCTTTCCATTGATGATAGCATAACAGAGGAGTACTTGGAATCACAAGTCACGATAAGAGTTCGTCTCAATGTAGTTAAACTAAGTCAATTGTTTGGAGTCTGTATTAAGGGATACGAGAACGAGTTTCAAAAATTTGTAGTAATGAATAACTTCAAAAGCAGACCAGCATACTTAACTCGGCATTGATGGACGATTGCAAGTTAATGTTGCTTGAAGCTGGTCATATGGAAATTAAACACAAAATAAAGCTAAGTTGCTCGGACTCGGGTGTGGATCTAGAGGTCGGATTCTTTAAGATCTAAATTTTAAGATTCGGGGATACGGATCCAGGTATGGATAAGGGTACGGGGGTTTGGCTAAGAATAATTCAAATATCAAAAAATAGAGTTATAAAACCTAAATTATGAGATATTATGTGGAAAATGTGAGGAGAAATATTGATCAAGAGGAGAATTCTGGTGGGAGATAAGAGGAAAAGGAGTGACATAGACATTTCTCTATACAAGATATTCCATTTTCTTCAATTTCACCTTAGTTTTTGTTTTGATCTCACAGAAATTGTTGAATCTGTCCAGAATTTCTCCGTCGATTTTGGTCAAAGTACCCAAAATCGGTTGATCAAATTGGGTATGGTGCGGCACCAAAAGTGAAGAGCCCGAGCAACTTAGCAATAAAGAGAGCAAGGTTACTGACGACTTGACAACTGACAAGCATGACTGTTGCAATCTAAACTTATTCAATAACTTGATATTGTTTTATTATTTTTTTAGACAAAGGTAACTTTATATTCACAAAATCATCATCCGGTGAAGTGGATGACTTGATATTGTATTTGATCCACTATTTCTTTTAAATCAAGTAAAAGATTTCATTGATAATGACAAGGCCATCCTGGCCATATACAAGGAGAAACCTACAAAATATGGTTCTCTCCAAAGACACCCAATCCTCTATACAAATAGGAACTACATGGGTGCACCAAAAGAAAAGAAGGGATCAGAGACTACTCCTCAATTGAGTAAAGCTCATCTCCACCCCTTCAAAAACTCTCCTATTTCTCTCTTTTCAAATGACCAATAGTACCACACGAGGAGTAACATTCCACACCTTGTGTCTTCTTCTTCAAGCTCCACCCTTCCATTTGAACATCAACTCTTTCACGGATCTTGGCATTGCCCAAGAAATACTAAACCATCTAAGGATATCCCATCATAACCTCGTGGCTATTTTGCAATGTAGCAAGATATGATAGACGTCCTCCCCTGCCTCCTTACATAAGAAACACCAGCTTATGCACCCACCTTTTGTTTCCTAAGATGCTTTGTCGTCAATATCACCCCTCTAGTAGCTAACCATGAAGAAATACACTTTCCTCGGTACCATAGGTATCCATCCTGAGTCACACAGAAAACTAACCTCCATCTAGCCAGAAGCTTCTCACAAAAGGACTAAACTTAACAGAGAACACTTTTTTATTCCCCAACTCAAAGCATTGGGTTGGTCTACTAGCTCGCATTGTTTGTGGAGGAAAGCTAGCAATCTCTAAAGCTCGGTCACCTCCCAATCTTGAAAATCCCTCCTGAACCTCAAATCCCAAAAGGTCACACACCCTTGTGTCCCCCTAATTTGCTAAACAGACAACTCCCTTTGGCAAGAGACCCTGTAGAAAACCGAGAAATCATACCATACCACCTTTTAATCATCAACAATTTGAGTGTAGCTGAGTTATCACCTTTTGTGGTGACTCTCTTTCTTTTCCTTCTCTGAGCATTTCTATCGACCTGGAAACTCTGTTTTAAAGGATGGAGGACAACAGGATCTATTTCAATGCAGGGTTTAAGTCATTTGATATTACTAGGTGGGAAAATGGCAAGTCTGAATGGTATGAGTGGGTGGAAAGGAGTAGAAACATGATGCGAAGATCCACCACGAGCAGGAAAGCTATGGAGTGGATATGCTTTCGTATGAAAAAAGCCTCGAAAGATCAGAAGAAGGAGATCAGGAGATGGAGATTTTCAGAAAGGGAGTCAGACCTTTTTTGCACTAGAAAGAGCAATCAACATGGGAGATTTATAAGCATCATCTCATTAAATGGAGGGGGAAGGTTTGGTTTAATCATTCCAGAGCTAGCATTGAATGCTGGGTGGACGGATATTGCATTTAAGATAGAAAGGTTCATTAAATGGCACAGGAGAAAGGTACAGATACCTCCTCCGAGAGTGGCGGATGCCAAGTACCCTTTTGCAGCAGTTGTACAAGAGAGTAAATGGCAATCACAAAGTCTCCCTACTGCTGAGATAAAGAGTAAGAATGGTAACATTAAAGTGACCGATAGAATGGACGATCAGGAAGACAACCGCCTCCAGAGATGCTTAGTTGGTTACTGCGGAGAGGAGATAAAGGAAAAGCCAACACTTGATGTCAGCGGTCCTCGACAAACTGGAAGAAAGCATTTGGTGTCAACATCTACGAGCTCAATGGAGACTCATTTCTATTCGAATTTCCAAACAAACACATGGCTGAACAAACCTTACAAGGGCAATGGAGATGGAAGAACTGTAGTTTCTATCTGGAATGGTGGAATCCTTTGACAGGAAGCATCCCAAATTCCTTAACAGGCAAATAGACTTGGATCAGAGTGGTAGGCATTCCTCTGCACTTGTGGTCTCAGAAAGTCTTCCAAGAAATTGGAGAAGTTTTTGGAGGATGGATCACAACTGAAGAAGAAACAGAGCTAAAAATCACATGAAGTGGGCAAGGATTCTGGTGGCCAGCGATGACAGGAAAATACCGAGGGAGGTTTCGATAGAACGAAGCGGAATTACCTACCACTTTTTGATATGGGTGGAGTGCAAACCCAGATTTGAAATCGCACCGAAGTTGGTTTTTGGAGCCATCGGAGAAGAAACAAGGTTGAATCCAGTCCAAGGTATTACCAAAGGGATAATAGGAAGTTCAAGTTGTAATTTTGTACTAGAATCCCATATTTTTAGGGATTCTAGTCAGAAACAGCACATGGGTTGTAAGAGCAAGACAGCTGGAGGAGGAAGTTTAATGAGACATGTGACTTGCACATGACTCATTTAAATGTGAGTTCAGATTTGGGCCTCTTGTCCAGGCCCAAGAGTACTAAGCCCCAAAAATCAAGTAAAAGCCCAGATAGAGCTGGACAACTTATCTTCAATAAAATACATGGTGGAGATGGTCCAGAAGCTATAAGAGAAGACAACTTCATCAGTGTCATGGCTCTACAGAAAGCTTTGCATGCAGCGATAGATACAGAGAAGAAAAACACCTACGCAGCATATCAACAATCAAAGACAAATATAGAAGAGACTGAGGGGGAATTAATGATGAGGGAGGTAAGGGAGACCGATAATTGCAAAGAACAACATATTGTGATTACCAATTCAAGTTTGGATGGAGAGAACAGGGAAATGGAAGCGATACCAATAGCTACAGAATCAGCTATAGAGGTCATCGAAACGGGGAAAATCACATCCGTCTGGGTTCGACATAACCTAATCAAACTAGGCAAAATGTTTGGAGCTGATTTTAAAGGCAATGAAGAGGAAGTTGTGGAGCTCCTTATGCAAATCGACGCTTGCAGACAGATTAGAAAGATGGAACCACCATCAGAAATCAGGAAGAATAGATTCAAAGGCAACAATGAATTAAAGAACTTAATTTCTTTTGATGTTAAATTTAAAATCAGTGAAGGCAGGAACAAGGGGAAAGAGGGTACTCAAGCTGGATCATGAAGAGCTCAATCTAGTGTCTTGGAATGTTAGGGGACTAAATGATGGGGGGAAGAGGAGAGTGGTGAAAAACTGTATAGAACAATGGAGGGTTGACATTGTCTGTCTTCAAGAGACTAAGTTACAGGGAGACATTCAAGAGATAGTGAGGCAAATATGGAGAGGGAGATGGGTAAAGTATGCATGCTTAGAAGCAAGTGGTACAAGGGGTGGAATTATCATGATATGGGATAGTAGAGTATGGAAGGAAGAGGTGCTGCAAATAGGCGTCCATACACTAACCTGCAGGTTTGAAGCTATGCTCCAAAATTTCAACTCCCATATTACAGGGGTGTATGCACCAAACAATAAAATGGAAAGAAGAGGGGTATGGGATGAGTTAGGAGTTGTTAGAGGTCTAATTGAGGGTCCTTGGGCAGTCTGTGGGGATTTCAATGTATGTAGGTTCCCCACATAGAAGAGGAACTATCAAAGGAGGTCTTCTGCAATGGTAGAATTCTCGGATACCATAGAAGATTTGGAACTTATTGACTTGCCATTAGAAGGAGGAACACACACATGGTACAGGGGAGATACTAACACTACTGCATCCAGGATTGATAGGATTCTATTTACATCTGAGTGGAGTGAACAATTCAACAAAGTGAAGCAGACTGTTCTTCAGAGAATGACATCAGATCATGTGCCTATAGCATTATACTGTGGACCTTGGGATCTGAATAAATCATATTTTAAATTCGAAAATTGGTGGTTAAACACTGAGGGATTTATAGACAGAATCAGGTGTTGGTGGAATTCTTTTGTATTTCTGGGGAAACCAGATTACATATTAGCCTGCAAATTAAAAGCTTTGAAAGGCAAGCTCAAAGAGTGGAGTAGGGAAGAATAAGGAAACTTGTCTTTGCAAAGGTCCAATTTGCTAAACAAAATGGCAACTTTGGAGTTTGGACTCAATAAATGATAGAAGAGCTCTAACAGAGGAAGAGGGTGCTTTGAAGGCAGCAACTTTCTTGGAGTATGAAGAGCTACTCAAGAATGAAGAAACTGCTTGGAGGCAAAGATCCAGAATTTTGTCGCTGAAAGGTGACAACAACACTAAGTTTTTCTACAATCCAGCTAATGGCCATAAAAGAAGCAACTGTATAGACCACCTGGAAGTACAAGGGGAGACAATGAGGGATCCAGACAGAGTAAAGGAGGAGATCATACAGTTTTATAAGAAACTGTACGCGGAAATAGAAAGGGGGAGACGAGCAGGAAACATGATAAACTGCCCGGCAATTTCAGATGAAGAAAAATTACAGTTACAAGCAAAATTTGAGGAAAAGGAGGTGCACAATTGCTTGAAGAAGTGTGCAATGGACAAAGCACCCGGACCTGATGGATACACCATGGGTTTTTACATCAAGTGTTGGGAGGTTATTAAACATGATATCATGAACGCTTTTCATAATTTCTATGAGCATCAGTTGTTTGAAAAGAGTTTCAATGCAACTTATATTGCATTAATTCCCAAGAAGAAAGGGGCCAAGGAGTTAAAAAACTTTAGACCAATTAGCTTGATAGGCAGCTTCTACAAGGTTTTGTCTAAAGTGTTGACTGGAAGGATAAAAAGGGTGATAGACAAGCTGGTAGATTCCCAACAGATGGCTTTCATCCAAGGAAGACAGATTATGGATGCAGTGTTGATAGCAAATGAAACAGTAGATTCAAGGCTAACACAAAAGAAGCCTGGAATATTATGCAAATTGGACATAGAAAAGGCTTATGACCATGTGAATTGGGAGTTTCTACTCAACACGCTCAGGAGAATGGGATTTGGGGAGAGATGGATTAAGTGGATCATATTCTGCATCTCCACGGTAAATTTCTCCGTTCTGATTAATGGAACTCCCGAAGGATTCTTTGCAGCACAAAGGGGGTAAGGCAAGGGGACCCTTTGTCCCCTTTTTTGTTCATTCTAGCCATGGAGGGGCTAAATAATATGATAAAGACGCCAAAGATAAATGGTTGGATCTCAGGCTTTGAAGTGGCTACAAACAGTGGACACAATTTGGAGGTGACACACCTCCAATACGCAGATGATACATTGATCTTTTGTGGTGCAGAAGAGGAGCAACTAAGATATCTAAGAGTAATCCTGTTACTCTTTGAAGGTATCTCAGGACTGCACATTAATTGGGGGAAAAGTCACATTTTCCCCATTAACACAGTCCCAAACATTGACATTCTGGCCTCAATTCTAACTCTTTTCCCTATCCCAGCAGAGGTTGTACAGAGGTTAGACAAGATCAGGAGAACCTTTTTTAACCTACATGCTAACTCTTTTCCCTATCCCAGCAGAGGTTGTACAGAGGTTAGACAAGATCAGGAGAACCTTTTTTTGGCAGGGAAGTAAAACCAGGAAAGGATATCATCTGGTCAAGTGGAAAGTACTCGTAACAAGCAAGAAACCGGGAGGTTTTGGCATTAAAAACCTGAAGAGCCAGAGTAAAGCCTTGAAAATGAAGTGGTTGTGGAGATATGCCCATGAGTCACAATCTCTATGGAGAAATGTGATCAGAACAAAGTATGGAGATTTGAATGGGTGGATGACTAAAGAAGCAAACAATCCTTATGGTGTAACTGTTTGAAAATCTATCAGAAATTGGTGGTCCATCTTACTTAGCCTCACTACTATCTCTGTTTGTGATGGAAACAAAACTGTCTTTTGAAAAGATAGGTGGTTGGGTATGTGGAGTCTAGAAGAAAAGTTCCCTGATTTGTTTGCTTTAGCTCTTCATCCCGACAAAACAGTAGCTGACATGTGGTCTCACTAAGGCTGGGACTTAGTCTTCAGACGAAGTTTGAATGATTGGGAAATCCCAAGATTGGTTGAATTCTTTAAAATTCTTGAAGCTTTTCAAGGCTTAAAGAGTGGGAAGAATAGATTATGGTGGAATGGGAACAATAAAGGGACATACACAGTAAGTTCAGGGTACAAAGTTTTTAACATGACAGTGGCACAGAATTCCCTATGGCCATGGAAACAAATCTGGAAAGTCAAAACACCTTTGAAGGTGGCATGCTTCTCATGGTTGTTAGCAAAAGAGGCTGTTTTAACATGAGAACTTAAGGAAGAGGAACATCATTTTAGTCACACACTGCTGTTTGTGTGGAGAGGCAGTTGAAACAGTGGGACACTTGTTCTTGCATTGCAGAATCACTGACCAACTATGGAAGATTTCATTAATCTCAGAGGCATACAATGGACAATGCCTAGTAAGTTGTTGACACTCTATCTAGTTGGGAAGAAGCTGGGAAGGGAGCTAAGAACATGAGCTATTGGAGAACCATCCCAGCCTGTATATGGTGGACTGTCTGGAAAGAAAGGAACGCTAGATGTTTTGAAGACAGGAGTAGAGACGTACAGAAGATTAAATCAGATTGTATTTTGCTTTTATGTTTTTGGTGTACAAAGAACTATCCTATAGATGCAGAGGATATCCTAGAAGTTTTAGAGTCATGCTAGGATTAGGAATTCTTTGTTATCTTGCTATTCTCTTAGCTGTTGTAAAGGGTTTCTAGCACTACCTTAGTGCTGGTATATAATACAAATGTTACCTTCTTAAAAAAAAAACGAGAAATCATCCCTTGGCACCAAACCTCCACACCACTTTTGACCCCAAGAGTAACTCTCCTCCCATCCCCAACCTTAAAGACAATGTTGTCATTTTAAATGCTTCCCACCCCTTCACTATATTCCTCCGCACACCACACCCGAAAGTCTTATGTTCTACCATTTTTTCCAGTGACTGTAAAGGGAATATATTTCCTACAAAACCAAGCTATGTAATAGCTTTTAGAAGTATATTAATATAATTATTTTTGATGACCAAAAAAAAGAAAAAGAGAAACAAGACGTCAATTGAAATTCTGTTAAAGCAATACGATTTAATATGCTCAACCTGTTGGATCACAATATTGTCCGTGCATTCCGTGGGTTGGATACTAGTAGGAAAGGAATACTAAGAAAAGGAGAGCGGTAATGATTTAGCAAGTATCCAACTGCCGCTTCAGAGATTGACGCATTAGCAATTAAAGGACTCAGTTTTTAGATTAACTGAGTAAGTAGCTCCATATACCAAGTGTTGAACCAAATTTTGAGCAGTCTTCAACTATTAAACCCCAAAAGAAAATCGAAAAGAGAAAGTAAAACTGAATCAAGAATACTGGTTAACAACCTCGGGGTTTTCATTTTGGATTGAAGTTCCCCCCACCCTTTCTTACCGCAGAGATTTACATAAGGTTCTTGGTTTCACCTCTATTAAGCACATGAATATTAAACATGTGGTTGAAGCCTCAACTAAAATGATTTGGAAACAAGTACTCCATAGTATCTTAACAATCTCAAAATATAAAATATTCTCCATAGTATCTTTACCTTTAACTGAAATAAATATGTTAAGTAGCAAATGAAGAACATGGACACTAACCTGCCAAAACTTTTTGGTCATGTTACGGTACTTACAGCTTACAAGTGCTCCATCCCTCCGATACGTAAATGCAATAACAACCTGAAAACAAATTTACATCAATGTTTGAACAGTCCATAAGTGACTCTGTTACAGCAAGTTATTGCAGCCCCTTGAGCAGAGAAAGGAAAAATAATTGCTTCATTTGGCTGTCTTTATTCCTGTGTCTTATCCAAAAATCCCTAGGAGGTCTTCCTCCGGACCTCCGCTAACAATATCCTGGAGAAGTCTATTTATTCTGGTGTGGATGGCAGGCAAACATATATTTCTTGGTTTTTTAGATGTCGAAAGTCGAGAGAAGATATGTTTCAAACAAAAGTAATGTTGAATAAACCAAAAAAAGAAAACATTTTCTTCGGATTACATCTTAATGGGAAGGAAATTTTAAATGTGAAAAAGTGAATGGTCAGTCACAGCTTTCCTTGGAAAATCTAACAAGTTTTGCTGAATTTAATGGAAAATCCTCCTTGTGAGGAAGTCTATAGTGAATTTCATAAAGGAAAGGTTATTCTCTTGATTAAAAGTTAAGGAATTATGGTTAGGGTGAGAATAGATCTCAACCTTCCTGGATAATGGGAGCTAACCGGAAAATCATAAGCAACTAACCAGATAACGACGAACCAGATTAGATTTTTTTTGATCAAGTAAAAGGTTTCATTATTAATAACAAGGCCGACTTGGTCGTACACAAAAGGTATACCAAAAACGAGTAGAGACCTACAAAATAAGGTTCTCCCGGAAAGACACCCAATCCTCTATACAATTAGGGGCACCAAAAGAAAAAAAGGGAATGGAGACTACTCCTCAACTGCGCAAAACTCATCTTCTCCCCTTAAAAGGCTCTCCTATTTCTCTCTCCAGATGACCCACATCAAGGCAAGAAGAGTAACATTCCACGCCTTATGCCTTCTTCTCCTAGCTCCAGTCTTCCAGCTGAACATCAACTCCTTCACACATCTTGGCATTACCCAAGAAACACCAAACCATCTAAAGATATCACACCATAACCTCGATGCCAACTTACAGTGTAACAGAATATGATCCACATCCTCACCTGCTTCCTTACAAAGGAAACATCAGCCTGTGCATACAGATTTGATATCTTCAATACTCTTAAATTTTCAAACATGTATTTAGATAAGATTTCAACAACCAAACCCTACTATCAACACTCCCCTTGAAGTCGGTGCATATATTTCTATCATACCATACCTACTAACCAAAAACTCAAATTTCTGTTGTAACAGTCCCTTCGTTAGAATATCTGCAATTTTAGGTATTGTCGAAACTGGTGTACAAACGATACCTTCTTCAGCTCCTTCTTCATTAAGTGCTCGTTAAGTTCAAATTGTTCGGTCGTAAATCAATAGTGTTCTGAATAGTATTCTAACATACATTATGTCCTCTTCCCTATTCCAAGCAAGGTGCAGAAGCATCGGGACAAAATCAAAAGATTTGGGAAGTTAACATTGAAGGTCATAAATTTCATCGAGTGGAGTGGTCAAAAATGCCAAAATCATGATGTACTGAGTATCAGAGATTTAAGCAAACACAACATGAGTTTGCTCATGAAGTGGTGGTGGAGGTATGCTCAAGAAAGAACAAGTATATGGAAGAGGTCATAACTGCCAAATATGGGAAACAGAGCAGAGCCCCACATGGAGTTGGCCCCTAGAAGCATATCAACAATCTGAAAGATAAATTCTTTCAAGAGGTGTTCTTCAAGATTGAAAATGGAATTTTTTTAACTTTTGGAAGGAGAGATGGATCAACAATCAACCTCTCAAGCACTTTCACTCTGTCCTTTATCAGATAGCTGCAAACCCTGACTCCACAATAGCTCAAACTAGAGTAGGGAACATATGAGACGCCCACCTCAGGAGAAACATGCAGGATTGGGGACTTGGTGAGCTATTTGACTTGTACAGAGCACTTGAAGGTTTCACAATCAACAACACCCACAAGTGGGGTTTGGGGAGGGTGGGGTGTACGTAGACATTACCCCTACCTTTACGAGGTAATCTTGAAGGTTTCATAATGAACCCACAAATCTCAGACAACTTAAGGTGGGGCAACTCAAGTAAGGGCACATACCCAATAAAGGCAGGGCAGTAAACAGTGTTCATCTAATGGAATGATTGAGCACTGGCCATGAAAGCTGATATAGAGGACTAAACTTCCCTCGGAAGTCATGTTTTACATGGACAGCCCTTAAAAATGCTATCTTAACCTACGAAAACCTCTGCAGAAGGAACATTCAGCTGGTAAAGAGATGTTATATGTGACAACAAAGCCCAGAGTAAGTAAACCATCTAATTTTACACTGTACAGTTGTTGCAGACCTTTGGGATAAGTTCCTAGCAGTTTTTGGCATCAGTTGGCCAGCCCCACAGAACATGAAGGATGCAGTTGAAAGTTGGAGTCTTTGGAAACTTGACAGAACCATCACGAAGATCTAGCAGATGATTCCGGTATGTACTTTTTGGTGCATTTGGACAGAAAAGAACTGCAGATATTTTCATGGCATTTCAACTCCCAATGTTCACTGAAATCCGAGTGTTTGATGAATCCTTCCAGTTAGAGCAACCTATCACCTGTAAATGATGTTAACCGCCCGACCCCACCCTTGTAGATTTTATTAGCTCTCTTACTCTGGCTTAGCAGCCAACTTTTGGTTTTGGTTAGCTCCCTGTTCTAGATATAGGAATTTTTTGTATTAGGAGCTAACCAAGATTATCTTGTACTTATTTTGCATCTTCTTAATACCATTATTGCAACACCTTACTTCATTAAAAACGAGTGAAGTTTTGAAACAACATAGTAAGAATATAATTGTTTTATATGCCTCAAACTTCTACATATCTTACATCTTCCTTCCGATGCTAACCTTAGACATTCTTAGATTCCCAATATGTTGAACTTATCGAAGGAGATTCTATTAACAAAGAGTGTCTTCTTCTCACAGTAAGTCCATACAATCTTAATTGATTTATCTCCGGCCAAAAAGAAAGAACACCATTGTATTGTCTTAATATTACCACATTTACTTTCTCGTAATCGTACGCTAAGCTTATGTTACTCCGCAATTGTAGTAAAAGCTAGATACACTTGATTTGGCAGAAGAAAGTACAGTATTTCGACAAAAGATAAAAAGAGAAAGAAAATGAAAGAGTTTAGGCAAAATATCAGTGAGACTGAGCTAGGAAACAATGAGATGATCCTAATGTTAGAAAAAAGTTAAAGAGATCGTAAATGTAGACAGAAGAGATGATAGAAGGAAATACACGTTTCCCAAGAGAGAAATCCCCCTGCTCCTGTCCTTCCCCTTCAAAAATGTTAGTGTTAGATTAAATGTTTTTTTCTAAAACAAGAAAATTGCAATGGTTGCACAACCATTTATTAAACTATGATTCAAAAGTAAAATATTATGGAGACGCTTCGCAGTAAACAAATGAAATGAATTAAGCAACGTTGTTGAAAAAGACAGAATCAAACAACACTAAAATTCAAATAAAATAAAGTTTGTTCCAGAATATGTAAAACCTTCAAGAAAATAAAAGTTGAAAGGTCAAAGTGAATCAGATGAAAGTGTTTTAGAGAAACATAAGTTTTGGTTTTCAAAAGCTATATTGGTTTCACAAAAATTAACTAAAATTTTGAAAATAAGCACCCCCTGAGTTCAGTGTATATAAAGTAACGTAATCTGGGGAATTATAAAAATATAAGGGGTAACAAAGTAAAAATACTTGGGTCAAATTTAAGGAACTTTTAAGCTGAAAAACGAATAAGGATACCCAAATTATGCCTTTACGATTGTTTTGGTGTAAAAGCACTTGGTTACCAAACACCAAATAAGCGAAAAAGTGATTAAAAGTAGTTCAAATTTGACTAGCTTTTAACCTTATCGAAAAACCCTCTTAAACATCAAGTAATACTAAGATTCATCTTCTAAGCTACAACAACAACAACAACATACCCAGTGTATTCCCACAAAGTGGGGTCTGGGGAGGGTAGAATGTACGTAGACCGTATCTTTACCTCAGAGGTGAAGTAAAGAGGTTGTTTCTGATAGACCCTTGGCTCAATTCATCTTCTAAGTTATGAAGTCAAAATGCACGACATTTTGGACAGAAATTATGAGAGGATTTATTTAATGTTAACCAAGCACAAGATTTTGATAAGTCAAGGAATTTTCCAAATGATCAATCCAATTAACCAACCAAAATATTGAATCTCATCATATTTCTGTTACCCAATGATGAATCATTTTAGATGTATCATCCTAAGATATTCCATCGTAAATCAAATGCAAAGGCAGGGATTGGAACAAAAACTCATCTGGTCAACCAGTATGCCACCACTAACAGAACACTTAACTGAATAAATAATTTAGATGTATATCTTTGTCTTAAGGGTGCTAGCATTCAGGCAAAAGGGCGATCAAGTCTATGGGCCTACGGTAGCCACCAACAGAAACTAATCAAGCAATATGTAAGAAAATGACAAGATGTCAGACCTGATCACCATGTCTTTGTTGCATAACAGCATTTCTCCGCAATGTTTCTCTTGATATCATTCGCTCAGAAAAGTATGTGACTAACTGAAGAGCAGCAAGAAGAAAATCAACTAATCAAAAGCTCATTAATTCACGTCCAAATAAAACATAATCAAGAAGCAATATATTGAGGAACAAAGAAGACAACCACATAAGGCATCTGCAATTTACTTTGGAGGGTGGAGAGTGACTAAAAATAACAGACAGGACCTCATAATGGCCTTTTCCATCTATTTTGGAAAATGTAGCAATAACATCATAGAGGCACGAATTCTACTGTTTGTATGGATGGGGTGATTGTTTATTGATACAGGAAGTTCTGTAAAAGCAACAGGAAGAATAGGAAAAGAAATTGCAAGATAGATCAGAGAAGGTAGGGTTCCCAGACTATTTTTTCTTAGTTGCTCTAGTTTCTATTCTAGATGCTATTACATTATAAACTTGTGCATTGCAAATAAACATAGAGACGCATACTAGAAGTTGACTTTATGTTGCTTCTCAACATAGTGAAGGTACAACAGTTCTGCCTTAGGAATTGGAGGTGTATGCAGAAGGAAAATATGGGCTACGAAAAGTCTGGAATGCAGCACCACCACAGGGAGAGCAACAAAGTGGAGGATAGTCTTGCAACTGGAGTGGAGACAAAGACGCCAAAAGGGAGAGTCTTCTGAACACTACAAAGCTTGCTTAAACAGACAAGAACACTGCTAATACCAGACGGAACACAACGGCCATCCTACAGATTTCAACCAAAACAAAGAAAAATAAGTCCCAAATGATGAAGGCATGAAGCAACAGAATACACTTAAGTCTTTTATATCTATTTTGTCAATATTTCACAATATAAAAATTGTACGAAGTAGGAGTCCTATCTACCTTAGATTCCATGACTACTGCAGAAGCCTTCTGGAAATTCATAAAATCAGCTATAAATGTATAGCTATGTTGCTCGGACTCTCCAAAAATACTGCCGCACCTGTTTCAGATTCTCCAAAAATACACCATTTTTGGAGAATCCGGCACGCACCCATTGACATTTTTGAAGAGTCTGAGCAACATCTATGTAAGGCCCCAAAAGAACCAAAGCACGCATTCAAGAAAGGAACTTCAAAAAAAAAAACAAATTTCGAGCATTTCTTTAAACTAGATAGGGAGTTGCAGTGGGCGCGCAGTGAAATTAGAATTCAAGCAGGCCTAAATTTGAAACCTTGGAACCACATTCCAAAGTGATAAAAAATATAAACTATGTATACAAAATATTAGGGCGGAGGACATGACTTTAGATACGAAGGTGTGGAGGTCGCATATTAGGGTAGAAGGTTAGTAAGGGGTAGAGTGTTGTGTTGCCTTTAGAAGGTTTAGGGTAGTTGGTGTCTGTCGTAGTATTAGTCGCATCCTTCCTTTTGATATCTATCGTCATATGTTGTTTCCTTATTGTCTACTATGCTTTTTTCACTATTTTCTCCTTCTGGTACTTGGATTTGATGCACTTGGGCCGAGGGTCTCTTGGAAACAGCCTCTCTACCTCCATGAGGTAGTGGTAAGGTCTGCGTACAATCTGCCCTCGCCAGACCCCACTTGTGGGAATTCACTGGGTATGTTCTTGTATACAAAATATTCACAAATTTTTAAAATAAAAAATATTTTTTTATGTATAAGAATTTTATACATATAGTCAGTTTGGTCGGTCTTGTTTCAGCTTTGTATAGTTAATACTTACTATAAAACTAAGCAATATTGTTAGTCTTTTAGATTAAACACCAAACTGCACTAAATCAAACCATATGTCAGTTTTTTAAGTCCGTTTGATTCAATTTTTCAGTTCGGTTTGGTTTTCAGTTTATTGTGAAAATCCCTAAACTGAAATGGAAATCCAGCAGGGTGAATTCTGTGCACTGTAGCACACTTTTGTTGGGCTAGACCGAGAATAGGTTCAGGACATTAGCACTGTCTCAAATGAAACATTCATCATAAAAAAGGAGGGATAGTGTAGGTGATAGCATCCACGGTGGCATACCTCTATTAAAGGTTGATGGGCTTCAATGAAAATCAAGAAGATATTTATCGTGGAAGAGGATCCCAAGAATTATGACTAACGAGTGGACTAAGTGTTGCATATATTTCATGGTCCAAGTTCAAGTCCAAGAGGAGAAAAATTGGACCCCACATGAAGGCCAAGAGAAAGACTCCACGTGGAGCCCAAAGGAGAACCCAAGAGAAGAGCTGAAATTCATCCCACAAAGGAATGAGATTCAAGCCCAAAAGGGCTGAAATTAATTCTCAAAGTGGGGCTGCTGTAACACCCAACATGGGGCTGATTCACGTGAATATTCAAGCCCAAAATGTGCTATTTTGAGGGCTGCAATTCAAGGACAAAAAGGCTATTTTAGGTGTGGGGTTGTGGGGTTCTATATGTGGGGAGTTTTTCTTATTTCTTTAGGAAAAATTCTTGCTATTATTTTACCTGCTTTCTTACTTTAAAGTTTCCTAGTTTAAACCTAGTTTAAAGTTTTCTAGTTAGATTTTTCTATTTATTATTTCCATAAAAGTATATTCGAATTCCATGTTATCTGGGATAGGTTTTCCCTATATATATGGATGAATTTTGTTTTTTTTTTTATGACAGAATTTTGTTATTTTCAAAAACCATGATGATTAATATTATTTGAGAGGTCTCACTTTTTTACACCTTTGTGTGTGGTGACTACGGATTTATCTTGCAACCCTATAAGAAATATTCTTTAGGAGGTAAGATTAATTCTTAACTTGATATCTTTGGTTTCTATTAAAGTAAAAATTAAAGAAGGTGATTAGTCTTATACTAATTGTTGTCTCTGATTTCGTCGAAATAGGGGTCTAAATCACTTTTGATCTAAGTTCTTCAATTGACTCTATTAGTATCATAATTAATCTTAATCTACTAATTTTGCATATTAAGATCAATTAGGGTTCTTAGCACTTAATCTCGAAATTTGGGGATTTTATTCTCAAATTTCGTCTATCTTTAATTTCTTGTCTTTAATCTTCATATTTTCGCTTCAGCATTATTTTCTTGTTTACTCAAGTAACCCGATTCTTATCAAGTGGTATCAGAGCGGTTCTATCAAAATGATTGGGAGATAGAAAGAGTGGCTCTACTACTTGGAAAGATTGGTCTGGTATTCATCAACAGTGAAGAGATAGACAGAGTCCTGTGGAAGCACAACAAAAATGGGATTATTTTTCTGTCAACAGTGCTTACAAGATATGACTACAGGAGATACATGGGGGGTCACAGTATCATTGGAATTAATTTTGGAAAACAATATTCTTACCAAGGTAAAATGTTTTACCTGGTTGGTTATAAAGAAGACATGCTTAACTCAGGAAGTGCACAAAGGAAAGGAAAGCAACTGGTACCTAGATGTTTTTTTTATGTAATGAGACAAGGGAAACAAACAAACTATCTTTTTGTGCATTGCAAGTTCACCACTCAACTGTGGAATCTCTTCCTCAGCATCACTGGCACCAGTTGGATAATGCCTGAACACACAGCAAACCTCCTGAGCTGCTGGATCAGGAGGGGGGGAAGCAAGAGTCACAAGGTGGTCAATATGGAGGGAGAGGAATGGTAGATATTTTGAAGATAGGTCCAATTCCATTCACAAAGTTAAATGAAATTGTCTTGTATCTTTACTTTTTTGGTGTAAATAATTATGTATAGAAGATACTGATCAAATCATAGATCTGATAGGAAGTTTGTAATGTTTGGAGGTGGCCAGCATATCCTCAATGCTGAAGAATAAAACCTTACCAGTTTCAAAAAAAAATCTACACTCTTAATTCTAACATTGGTGACTTTATTGATTTTGAGGATGATGATATTTTGCTCTATAATAAGTCATTAATTGCAACCTCTAAGTTCAACTATAAGAGTAATTCGTTCCCTTTTGAAATTGAGCATGACATAGTTGATTGTGGATTCCCACTTGTTGAAAAGAAGCGTGATGTTTGCCAGAGGAGGCATGTGAATGAGTTAGATGTTTCATATTCTCTTATTCTAGTGTCGAATGAGTTTTCATATGATAATAAGCTTGAATTTACGGGATATTCTACTTTGAAATTTAAAGGTTCTGCTCACCTACTTTAAAACCTCAATGCTTATGTGAAAAGCTCGTATATAAAGAAGAATTTGTGCGTGTCCAATTTGATGCATGTTTTAGGGATATCGTGTCATCTTTGCCATGTCCATTGAAGTACTTTATTGATAGAACTAAATTGGAGAGGCACGTCTCATTCCCTACATCATCTAGACGTGATTTTTGTTATGCTTATATAAGTAGGAGAATTTTCTATTGGGATGATGATTTCCACATGCTTTATAAAGGTGTATTTATACATGCTAGGATTAATTGGGGTAAGTGGACACATGGTCACTATCTTGTTTTGTTCCTACCATTATTGCTTTCGATGAATGGATATTGTTTACTAATGCATGTCTTCTTGATTTTGCAAGATCCAAATTCGAGGACGAATTGTTTTCAAGAAGAGGGAAATAATAGCATCCACAGTGGCATACCTCCATTAAAGGTTGATGGGCATCAATCAAAAATAAAAAGATGTTAATCGTGGAAGAGGAGCCCAAGAATGACCCAAGAATTATGACAAACGAGTGGACTAAGTGTTACATATATTTCATGGTCCAAGTTCAAGTCCAAGAGGAGAAAAATTGTGCCCCACATGAAGGCCAAGAGAAAGAGTCCACGTGGAGCCCAAAGGAGAACCCATAAGAGGAGCTGAAATTCAGCCCACAAAGGAATGAGATTCAAGCTCAAAAGGGCTGAAATTAATTCTCAAAGTGGGGTTGCATTAACACCCAACATGGGGCTGATTCACGTGAATATTCAAGCCCAAAATGTGTTGTTTTGAGGGTTGCAAAAGCCAAAAAGGCTATTTTAGGCGTGCTTTTTTTGGTTCTACATTTGGAAATTTTTCCTTATTTCTTTAGGAAAGATTCTTGCTATTATTTTACCTGCTTTCTTAGTATAAAGTTTCCTAGTTTAAAAGTTCCCTATTTCAAAATTTCCTAGTTAGATTTTTCTATTTATTATTTCCATAAAAGTAGATTCGAATCCCATGTTATCTGGGATAGGTTTTCCCTACATATAGGGATGAATTTTGTTATTTTCAAAAAATATAATGATTAATATTATTTGAGAGGTCTCTCTTCTTTACACCTTTGTATGTGGTGACTATGGATTTATCTTGCAACCCTATAAGAAACATTCTTCAGGAGGTAAGATTAATCCTTAACTTGATATCTTTGGTTTCTATTAAAGTAAGGATTAGTCTTAAAACTAATTGTTGTCTCTAATTTCATCGAAATAGGGGTCTAGATCACTTTTGGTCAAGTTCTTGAATTGACTCTATTAGTATCAAAATTAGTCTTAATACGCTAATTTTGAATATTAAGATCAATTAGGGTTCTTAGCACTTAATCTCGAAATTTGGGGATTTTATCCTCAAATTTCGTCTATATTTAATTTCTTGTCTTTAATCTTCATATTTTTGCTTCCGCATTATTTTCTTGTTTACTCAAGCAACCTGATTTTTATCAGTAGGACTATTCACTATTAACAGCAATGCTAGCGAGATGAAGAGGAACAGCAAACAGCAGCAGAGAGGAAGCAAGATAGCAGTAGAGGTAGAAAATAAAGAAAGAAAAAAAGAAGAACAAAGAGAGTCAACACTTCACAAGAGTTATTGACTCAAAAGATATTTATCCATATTTTGTTCAAGAAAGCTATGCACAACTCGAACATGGTGAAGGGAAAATCAAGTGTCTTGGAGACTAACCAAATTTGAAGGATACATGGAGGAATAATAAATGACTTGTAGTAATCGAGAATAAGGATTGACCACAATTTTATCTCAATACAACCGATGCCCAACAGCTAATAAAATGATGCAGAGTCTCAGGTCATAAGCAAACAACTACTACATGCACATACAAATATCATTGGATTTCACTTCGCCTAATGTAAAGTAAAAACAAAAAGAAAGATCAGCATACCACGTCACATAAAGGTTCCAGCCCCAAACTCTCCTCAGTTATCTGTCTGTACTTCTTATTCACTTTTCCAATCCTTTTCATATCCGCATAAGCTGTCCTCACATCTGCAAAGGCCTGAAAGCGCATGAAAAAGACAACAATTTAAAAAGCTGCCAAAGAAAATGCTACATAACAGGATTAATGAGCTTATCTAAACCATGTTATACCCGCGTACCACCTCTCCATCCACATTTAGCTCGAAAGCATGTCCATGTAGCTGCATGCCTATATATCACTCACATGCTTTAGCAATATATTGCTAGAGAGAAAAGAAAGCATACCTCAAAAACGAGGTGCAAAGTAAGAAGTTAGTTACCCATCCTGAGTAATAAAAAGAGATAAGCTCTTTTCGTTTGAGTCCCCACCTTTGCACTACAAAGGAAAAACATTGCACTAAATGTCAATATAGGACATTCTAAGCACCTTACAGATGCAATAATACTAAACAATTTGTAAAAGTTTAAAGAGGGAACCCATCGGCGGCCCCTTAAAGTTGGCACCAACTTTAACTTAGGCACCTCAACAAGGCCGTGTTCACTTTAGACACCTCAGGTAGGGCTTTGATGTGTCATTTTGACACTTTTTTTACAATCAGCAAAAATATGATGTGTGTGTATTACACTCGCCTGATGACGTGTAAAGTGTCAAATTAAATGAGGACATTTGTCACTTGTGCCTAAAAATAATTTTTAAATAATGAATTTTGAGTTTTAAAAAAAAATAAAAACGCCATCGCCGGTGCTCCATCAACTTTCTCCGATCAAACTCGATGCTAAAATAGACGCTTGGAGGAGATAAACTCATCTACACAAGAAGCCCCAGTTGATTCCACCCACAAAGTGTCAAATTTGAGTTTGAAGGTGATGCCACCATTGGTGATGTCATACAGCGGTGGCGCCACCACCACCAACGACGAAAATACAAATTACCTTTGAAGTTTTGTGCGCAATGAATTCAGCAACTCAACCACACAAAAAGTCTCATCAAATTCCTAGTCAAGTGCAACAAATTTCAATTTTATGATTTTATTTTATTTTTTTTGCAAGAAGCTTCAAATGAGCTTTAATGGAGTCTTTAAATTTTCATCCAAATTTCTTCAATTCAAAGTGATAAAACAATGTCTAAATCAAAAATTTCAACACTTTACTCCAAAAATTATTTCATGAGTCTTCAAGAATTTATTTCAAGTTGTGAATTTTTACAAATGGAGTTTCTTCAAAAATTATTCTAGACCCAGATTTAATTTCTTCTGAAGCTTCACTCCGATTTTCTTCTTAAATAGTTTTTGCCCATCACATTTTCTTTTTCAAACCATGGAGATTTTCTTTCCTTTGTAAAAACTTATTTTTAATTTTGTATTTTTACATATATCTTCAAATTTGTAGATAAATTTAAAGGGTGAAAATTGAGTTCCTATAGTGGGGCACAAAGCTGACGGAGATGGGTGATTCAGTTGGCAACTTGGAGAAGGTAGATGAAGAGAAAGAGTGCATGTGTGATGGTAGTTTGGTGGATGGAGGTGGACGGAGAAAGAGTGAAGAAGATGAAGCAAGAAAAAAAATTATAAAAAAAGAAGCACTCATGCGCTCAGACTATGTGCAACACACACAATATGCCAACTCAGCAAAAAGTGTCAAAATGACACAGTAGAGCCTTACATGAGGTGTCTAAAATGAACATGGTTTAATTGAGGTGTCTAAGTTAAAGTTGGTGCCAACTTTAAGGGGCCGTCGATGGGTTCCGCCAAGTTTAAACTCATAACACCTATTAGTACCATGTTTAATTTATTTCTCAGCCCAGGTACTCCACATGTGGAAGATATAAATCATAAATTTCTTTCGAAGAAAAATATTCAATTACCCGAAGGAGCATCTGTAATTATGATTACTTTCTTTTCTTCTATTTCGTACAACAAGTGTTTTTCCTTTTTTTTCTAATTTTAACTTCATTTCTTATCATTCTACTTGACACGGCAATAGCTCCATTCACTTTTAATCATTGAAAGTGTTGTAAGCATTTATAATTTACACCCAAATCGTTCACCTCCCTGACTCTATTTCAGTTTCAAATCATATCAGGAATAATGTCACACCAACAAGGTGATCATGCATGCATTGAAATCTCAATTTTTTTCTACATAGTCAACCTGCTGTAAGAAATTCAAGTCGCCATAGCTCGAATTACAATCGACAACATAGTCATAGAAAATACAGTAAAGTCAACAATGCCTACTGCAGGGATACCTAATGCAACTTGAACAAATGACAACTATTTATCAATCAATTGATCAATTATGCATCAATCCTGAACTAGTTGGTTTAGTTGTGTGGATTTTCTCTGACCATTCCGTCATATCCAGTCTCATTTCATTCAAGTAAATATATATATATATATATGAATTTTCTAAGTTGATTTATGTCGACAGCAAGCCCATTGATATAAATCTTGCAAATGTCCTCTAAAGTTGATGCAACATGAGTACACGACTCCTTCAAGCCTCACTAAACCTGTGGGATTTAAACATAGTAAATGAACACCCTGGGGTTAATTTTTAGGGTAAATGGAAACTACTATAGAAATTTTTAATAATTGCCAAGTCATCCTTGCATAAGATACTCATACAATCATTAAACTATTAACATAAAACTGCATAACTGAAACTATAAAGCTCCCGTATAGAAAACACACTATCAATTTCAAATTAATTTTTTTTATCAGGTAAACAATTTCATTTCATAAATCAAAAGGCCAAAATCGATCGTATACAAAAAGTATACCAAAAGGTAAAGAACCTACAAAACAATATGGTTCTCTACAAAAGACCCCTAATCCTCTATACATTCCGGACTACATTGGTGCACCAAAAATAAATAAGAGATCGGAGACTACTTCTCAGCTGCCCAAAACTTATTTCTACCCCTTCAAAGCCCTACTATTTCGCTCTGTCCAAATGATTCACATCAAAGCCAGACGAACAACAATCAATGCCCTGCTCTTTCTCTTGCTTCTTCCAGCTTTCCAACAAAACAACAAGTCCTTAACAGATCTTGGCATCACCTAAGACATACCAAACCAACTGAACATATCCCACCACAGTCTCGTGGCCAAGCTGCAGTGGAGAAGAAGATGATTAATATCTTCGCCCGTCTCCTTGCATAAGTAACACCAACTGATACAAACAATCTTCCTTTTCCTAAGATTATCCGCTGTCAAAATCACCCCTCTAGCAGCTAATCAAGTAAAGAAACACACCTTCCTCGGCACCTTAGCCATATCGACTTTCCAGGAAAAAATTCCTCCGCCCTCACCAAGAGCTTCTCATAAAATGACTTCACAGAAAACACACAATTATTGCCCAACTTCCCTCTCATCAAATCGGGTCTACCGACTAGCTCACAATGCTGATGGAGTAAAGCTAGCAACCTTTGGAATTCGATCACTTCCATCCTGAAAGTTCCTCCTGAACCTTAAATCCCAAAATGGTTCCTCCCCTTGTGTCCCCCTAATTTGATGGACTACCGCCTCCCTTTGACAAGATACTCTATAAATGCTCGGATACTCATCTTTTAGCAACATATCTCCACACCATATATTTCCCCAAAAACTAATTCTTCTCCCATCCTCTACGCTGAAAGAGATGTTTTCACAAAAATCTACCCAACCCTTCATGATATTTCTCCAAACTCCACACCCAAACGGCAACGAGATATCATTAGTTCTCCAACTCCCTTCCATGACTCCATATTTGTCTACTATCACCTCTCTCCATAAAGATTGAACCTCCACCCCAAATCTCCACAACGATTTTCCCAACAAAGCTCTGTTATGTTTTGGACGGCGAAAGGCGACACAAGGCGACAAGGCTCTGCCTCGCCACGCGGCAAGGCGAGCGGCGAGGCGCTCGCCTTTTTGAAGTGCGGCGCCAATTAATACCAAAAAATTAAAATATTTAATTGCACATATAAATAATCAAAATCTCAATAGCAATAATATATTAGCAAATATTTCAATTCAAAAACTAAAAATAGATTGTTCATAGTAGCAAATATTTTATTAGATTGAGACGCCATTGAAATTATTGTTAATGATCAACAATTACGATATTAATTACTAATTAATATATTATATAACTAAATTAGAGAAAAAAAACAGAGGAACAAAAGAAGAGAAAAACAGAGGAAGAAAAGAAGAGAAAAAAACAGAGGAAGAAAAGAAGAGTTAAAAAATAGAGGAAGAAGAAGAAGAAAGTAGAAAAAGAAATCAGAATATGAAGTAGAAGAAGAAAGTAGAAGAAGAAATAGAAAAAGAGTTACTTACCTATGGAGAAGTCGGACTGTCGGAGACTCGCTGGAGCTGGCCGGCCGGAGTTGCAGTCGCCACCGGAGTCTAAACTCTGAAGTTGTTGCGTCTGAGTTACCCGTCGCCGCAGTCACAAGGTTTCAAGGTAAATATGGAAACAAGCCTAAAAATACCTTTTATCTCTTAAAAACCCTAATTTTTTAAAAAAAATTAAAAGGCGTCGCCTTTTATCGCCGTCGCCGTCGCCTTGCCACATCGCCATGGCGTCGCCACATCGCCATGGCGTCGCCTTTTCGATCTGCAATCGCCACGCAGCCTGGAGGCGAGATGTCGTCGCCTCGCCTCGCCACGTCGCCAAGGCGATAAGGCGATCGCCTTTAATAACACTGTGTTAAAGACCCACAAATCTTTAACTCCCAAACCTCCCTAACTTTTAGGAGTAGTCATTGTCTCCCATCGGACGAGATGAAACTTCCTAGCCTCGTTCGCTGAATCCCAAAGAAAGCTTCTTTGAAGTCTCTCCAATTTTCCTGTAACACTGATAGGGGCATGAAACAAAGACATAAAGAAAGTGGGGATGCTCGATAAAGTGCTCTTAATTAGCACTTCCTTCCCGCCTTTGGACAAATACTTTTCTGCCAACCTACAAGCCTCTTCTCGACCCTCTGTAGTACCAGATTCCACACACTTAGGTCCTTGTTCGAGGCCCTCATAGGTAGACCCAGATAAGTGTTGGGTTTTAATAATGAAAAGTGAATGAAAAATGGAGGAAACAAAATTCGAGGGAAAATGAAATTTTCCTTTTGCTTTTTGAAAGAAGCAAATGTACCACACTGGTGGTGAAAAGGAAATTTCATGTGTTTATAATGAGAAACACTTCCTCATGGTCTTAAAGAGTTAAGAGGAAGACAAGCCCAGTGTTTTGGACAGTGAAAAGCGACAAAAGGCGACAAGGCTCTGCCTCGCCACACGGCGAGGCGAGCGGCGAAGCGCTCACCTTTTTGAAATGCGGCGCCAATCAATACCAAAAAATTAAAATATTTAATTACATATATAAATAATCAAAATCTCAATAGCAATAATATATTAGCAAATATTTCAATTCAAAAACTAAAAATAGATAGTAGATACTAAAAGTCTAGAACTTAAATGACTTGACATGCCATAAAACAAGCGAAACTAAAACTCTAAAAGTTCATTATTCTTCAAGATTTTCATAATCTTCAAGTCCAACATGCATTTCATTATATTGCCCCTCATCTTCTTCCTCGGATTCTTCATCAACTAGGGTCCGAGTCTGACTTAAACTTGTAGCTTTTCCCTTGTCAAGTGACCTTGACTTTGAACTTGAAGACTTTCTCCTAAGACCATAGATATTACCATCAACTCAAGCTGCCATAGCAACAGTACCTAAATCAAGATCACCTTCCTCATAAACCCTAAAATTACCTTTTATCCTTTAAAGCCCTAATTTTTTTTAAAAAAATAAAGACGTCGCCTTTCTCGCCATGGCGTCGCCTTTCGAAGGTGGCATCGCCACGAAGGCAGATGGCGACATAGGCTTACCTCGCCTCTCGCCATTGGCGACGTGGCGAGCGCCATTGGCGACGTGGAGAGCGCCATTCACAACACTAGACAAGCCTCGCGTCATCGTCGTCGCTCGCTCGGCTCAGCTCTGCTTTGACTTTGGCTTTGGCTTTGTTTGGATTTGGATTTGGAAAAGATCAATCGAGAGATTATCTTTTTGGACAAAGTTTATTTAAACTTAATTGTTTAAACTAAAATTCTAACCCAGAATATTTCTCCATGTGCGAGCCGCACATCGGCATCTGCGAAACGCAGATGAAATCGCAAGTCAAAACGGTGCGTCCCTTTGACTCACTGTTTTGGACATGCGTTGACACATGCGAGCCGATACTCGAAGCCCCCTAGGGATAATGACAATGCAAGAAGCATTTAAACTCCGCACGAGCTACCCTCTTTCCTAGAACTAATCAATGGTCTGCATAACATCATTCTTCACAATACCCCAGCAGTGTTCAAAGAAAGCCAACATGAAACCATCACGGCCAGGGGCCTTGTCACCCGCACAGCAATCCACCGCCTCCCTTGCATCATCCTCTCAATTTCAAATTAATTATCTACTCCATATCTTCCGATTTATATGACATTCATTCCATCTTAAGACACTTTGATATGTTTGACACCATTCCATTTATATCAAACTTCCAACCGTTCAAGTCCATTAAGTTATTCAAATTTTAAAACTTGATGTGATGTTTTCCTTATCAAAATATTTTCTCAACCATTACTTTAATATTTTTGTTTACCACTAATCTAATATACAAATTGAATTAACTAACTTAAATTTCATGACCAATCAAATATCATCACATAACAGGAAACAGATGAAGTAATAGGGATTGGATTATTTGTGAACAAACAGTTATTTTTTTGTGGAAACATTGCTCTGCTATTTTAAAATTCTGGTTTTTATTGTGCTATTTTCAAAAAATATCTGGATCGTCCTATGTTAATAATACACAATTTAACCTAAATGAAATGCAATTTCATTTAGTACAAGCATATACTTTTCAATTGCATTTTTTGATATGAAGACTAAGTTTATTTAACACTTCATACTCTTGAATGGATATATCTAACAGGTTTTCAGTTAGATCCTACAATGATATCAGATACCGTAGAGTTGCCTTGATTAATTCGATGAAAATCTAGAACTAAAGTGAATAACGCGATTTGGGTTTATCTAAACAAAATATGAGTAAAATTAACTACTGATATGTATAATCATTATAAACTTGCATATATTGAATCCCAAATCGATCCTTGTTCATCTTCTTTTTTCATTTCTAAAAGATATGTTAAATCAGGTGCAATAGCAACAACCACATTATACTTATATCTAAATGAATTTAGTTCTTACTTCTTATTTACCATAACAGCGCGATGATATAAATTAATATTATTTCGATATTTTGTCATCACAGAAGACCAACACAAGACGAATTCTAGCAGAATAGAGAGATTGTTTTTCTAGTTAAACAATAAAGACCATCCTCTTGAATACTCTTTCTTTCGTACAAAATATTCTTTAAAAAGTAAAAGACCTCTAAGGAACTCACCATGGGACAAAGCAACCCGGAGTACTGGCCTGGTCCACAAGAACCAATATCTATTCCAATCTGGTTCAATTTCTGCTTCAGTGCCATCACTTGTTCTGACTCCGCAATTTCCTTTGCTGGGTCTTCCAGCATTACTCCAGAAACTGAAATATAAACAATAATTTACAATGACAAAGGTGGATTTTTTTTCGTGGAAAATTTTTGAAATCTTGCAACGAAAAATCCAAACGTGTTAGTTTAAGTTTATCCAGGAAGAAAGTTTGTTGAAGTAGTTTTAAGGTTTTGTGATCCAGTAATGCAGAACAAACTACAAATATACAAACACATTTCTTTCTCCACAAACTTATTCTTATAACATTTCTACCTGTTGAGCAAACGGCACCTAAATAACAGATTGCAAGGTTTATACTTGCCTGTATGAGAGAGGTTAAGAAATGAATGCCTCCGACAAAAAATAAAAATAAAAATAAAAATGCAAAAAGGTACCTGGTGGAGGAATTCGTTGGGGCCTGTATGAGAAGCTTGAAGTTCCGCGATTTGGGGAGATGGGTCTTGAAGCAAATGCTGAAAAGATGAGTCTTTGGGTTTGAAAAAGGACAGGAATTGTCTTCTGTATTGTTGGGAAAGTAATGGATGGCTTCTGGAGAAAATATTTGGAGCCCATCACAAAGTTATTACAGTTATTCACTACAATTCTGCGATAAGGTACAAGAATCATCCTCCTAATTTTCAACTACAAACCTTGCAGTCATTGTTAGGGGTTAAGGAGGAAGGGTTCCTTCTATATATGGTTTGTGAATTACTAATTGGTATTTAATGTACGAGGGTTGGACTATTTTGGTCCCCCATGTATGCCCCTTCACAAAAATAGTCCCTCATATATGCAACAACTGGACATGTCTAGTCTGTACCCCCTAAAACTAACGGTAACTCTCACAACTTCAGTCCAAACTTAACCACAATCTTCTAGTGGACCTTCACATAGACACAAAATTAGGAAGCAAACTTTTTAGGTGCACAATCTCCTGTGAATCTATGTTTCTTGTCTCCACAAAGCAAGCGAGTTAGAGGAGGATTCATGATTTTGGGAGGCTGAGTATACTATTACAAAGAGATAAATCTGAGATATAAATTTAATTGATTCGACATATAGATTTTTATTGAACCCATTAAATTTTTAAAATTATAGGTCTAAAATTAATTTTTTATCTTTAAAATAGTAAGTTTTTTACATAAATAGTTCTGTGTTAAATGTGTTGAAATTGATCGAATCCATTGCATGTTATATCATCCACTATAACTAGTTTTAACATTCACATTTAATTTAATTGTATAAAAAAATTCAATGATAAAAGAAAAATAGGAATTTCAATGAGTCATACTTGGAAATTTTAAAAGATTAAACCAAATAAAGAAAGAAAAAAGTATTTACTCAAAACGCAAGAAGTGTTATCAATAACCACTAAGAAAGGCATTACCCAATTTTAGAAAATAAAAAGTAAGATAGACATAAGACTTGAATTTCTAACCTCACTTATAGATGTCACTTAATCATCATTGCATTTTATGATATTTTGAGTTCACACATTTACAGATAAAAATATTTTTAAAAAAATTACAACACTACAATACATGATCTAGGGAGGGAAGCATGGGTTCATGTAAACCCGAAAAGCCCCACCTAGATACACCCCTGCTGCGAATAGGAAGCCATACTATTCCTCTTTCTCTTAGTGAATTTTCTCTTTCTCTTACCACGAAGTCTTTTATTAGTTTTTCTAAAAAATATTTTGAAAAATGATCTTGCAAGCTTTGGAAAAAAATTAAATCAGTTCAGAAACATAATATTTCTGTAAATTATAATTTAAGCGATGATGGTGGTACTGGGACTATGGGTTTCTTGAGAAGAATTGACGAAAAGCCTCTTTTAAAATTCAAATTTGTGAAATACTTGTTCCTTTCTTTTTTCTTTATTTTCAACTCAATAAGGCTTAATAGTCTATTAAATGCTCCTTGGGGTGCATTTTATAATTCTTAAAAGTTTAGGATTAGATTTCAAGTTTATTAATGTAACACCCCGGAAATAGACCCAGCTTTTAAACTCAGAACTTGCAAAAAATTTTGAACTTTCAGGAATCACGGGTCAAGTCCATGAGTCGTGGATGGTTCCACGAGTCGTGGAAATGACTCGTGATTCCAGTCCTGCTGACCATCCTCAGGTATGAGAACCACGATTCGGGTTCACGGTTCGTGGAAGTTTCCTCGGGTCGTGAATCAACCCGTGGAACTCAGACAGAGAGTGGCCAGGTCCCCTGATTCCCACAACTTGGTTCTACGACTCGTGGAAGCTTCCACGAGTCATCCTATTGAGTCGTAGGGAACCTTCAGCAGCTTGAAACCTTGGGCAGTTTCCACGAGAAGGAACCACGAGTCGTGGTTAGGTCTACGAGTCGTAGACTCCACCCGTGGAACCTGAAGCCGAGTTTTAAATTAATTTTTTCCTAGTTACGTCCCAAGGGTATTTTAGTCATTACCCACTCTTTTAACTCCTAAATGATGTCGTGTTGACTATTTCAAGAAGGTTTTTCACCCTCATTAGCCTAAGTTCCTTCTCATTACTTCACTCTTCTTCCAAAATGGGAAAATTCTTCTCCAAGCTTCAAGGCTCAAGCTCCAAGTTCAAGCCTCCTAAGTCTTTCCAATTCAAGTGGGTTATCTTCAATCAAGGTATGTGGGTAATCAACAATGGGTTCCTTTTACCCTTGTGCCCAAAACCCCTAATCCTTATTTTAAATTATGAACTTGTGAAATTAGGGTTTTGACCTAAATATGGGGAAAACTTATGAAAACAGTTTATATGCATCAATTCATGGTTTCTCACGGTTTATCTATGACTTTATTAAGATTCGTTAATTGCTTTTATAAGCCCATGCATTAAAGTTGAATTCTAGCATGATTCCATTGAATTGCATGATTTCAAGTGAAAGTTTACATGTTAGATAACATGGCCTCTATTATCATGAAATTGCATGCCTAATTCTTCAAGTTATAAATTTAGAAAGAAACGTATGTTTTGAATTATGGTTATGCTAAGTTTTAAGGATTTTGAAGTATGAACAATATGACATATGATATGTCTCTATATTTTATGAAAGTTTTGGTATCTAGATGTGCCTACCTAAGCTATGAGGATTGCATAATGCCCGATGTGTTTTCATGCTTTTCAAACAAGATTTGGCATGAGATTGTGCCACTATGAAATTATGAGCTATATGTATATATTTTGGGAGTAGTATTTAACACCGAGCGATGAGGGTTCGATTATCCAAGTCCAAAACTATGTTGCCAGCGTAGGTAATGAAATGAAGTGCCCTATGGGCTTATGAGAGTGGTACCACATATTGATCATGGTGTCCTGTGCCTAGCAGGCATTAGGACTGCTTTGCCAACTAGGGTTATATAGTTGGATATGGTGACTCATTCCTTGGCACGGTTCAAGTCAACTTTGCTAACTAGGGTTATATAGTTAGATTCCATGTAGCTCGCATGGTCTATTGTCGGTTATAAGAAACTCCTGTATGAATGATTTCAAGTTTTCTAAGCTTTATGATATCTCATTTTGAAGTTTTGACTACGAACTCACGCTTATTACTCAAACCATGATATTTACTTATGACTTCTTCGATTATGCATGAAATCAGTTTTCAATTATGTTTTAAGCAAGCTTTCATATTATTTATGCATATCTCGCATACTCGGTACATCCTATAGTACTAACGCATATCTTGCGCTGCATCCTTTGATGATGCAGATTCAGGAGTCCCTTTCCAAGCACGTGGCTAGAGCTTCCAAGCCACTTTATCTGTCAGCTGTTGGTGAGTCCTCTTAGGTCGAGGACTAGTCATGTTATTAGCTTGTGTTAAGCTTTTCATTTTCGTACTTCAAGTTAGCTAGGGTCTTGTCCTAGCAACTCTTTATGTCATAAGTATAGGCTTTTCAGACATAGATAGTATTTGAGTCTTCGTATGGATCTTGTATTCCTATTTGACTTGACTCTCCATTTATGTTATTCCGACTTTATCTAATGTTCTTCCGTTTACTTTATATTATGCTTGAGGATGCTATGACCAAGGGTTAGCTTGGGGAACTTGTGGTACCAAGTCCCGTGTTGCGCCCAGGGGGTAGCCTCGGGGCGTGACAAACTTGGTATCAAAGCCTCAGGTTCAAGAGTCCTAGGATGTTTGAAAGTCGCATCGAGTAGAGTCTTTTTCATGTATGTGAATCGCGCCACGCATATGAGAGGGAAGCTATGAGATGTCTTAGAAAACTTCACTTATTTCATGATCATGTCGTGCGATAGAGCTTAACTCTTATGTTCCTCTAATCCTCATCTTGTACATTTCAGATTATGCCTCCTCGACGTACTATGCCTCCCTGAGCCGCTCAAAATGTTGTTCCTCCCGTTCCAATCCCCGACGTCACGAATGAGGAGTTTAGAAATGCCATCCATTTTCTAGCCTAAACTTTTGCCACTCAGACGAACCAGTAGGCTCCTGCCCCCTTTTATCCTCACTGTGGGGTAGCGGCCTGAGTTCGTGACTTTATCCGTATGAACCCGCCTGAATTCTGGGGTTCAAAAGTGAGTGAGGACCCGCTCAACTTTATTGATGAAGTGAAGCAGATCTTCGAGGTTATGTAAGTGGTTGGTATTGATTGTGTTGAGCTTGCATCCTACCAACTCAAGGATGTAGCTCATATTTGGTTCACTCAATGGAAGAAGGCTAGGGTGAGGGATGCGGTCCCCATGACTTGGAAGTGTTTTGAGAGGGCTTTCCTTGATAGATTCTTTCCCCGAGAGTTGAGGAAAGCGAAGGTGGAGGAATTTGTGAAATTGAGACATGGGTCAATGTCGGTTCAAGAGTATAGTCTAAAGTTCACTCAGTTGTCTAGATATGCTCCCTCCATGGTAGCGGACCCGCATGATCAAATGAGCAAGTTTATTTATGGGGTTTCTGATGTGGTGAAGAAAGAGTGTAGGTCTGCCTTGTTGTTGAGTGATATGAACATTTCCCGACTCATGACTCATGCCCATCAGATTGAGGGTGACAAGCTTAGGGAGATGGCAAGGGAGAACAAGAGGGCTAGATCCGAGGAATCAAGTTTTTGTCATCATAGGTCTAGAGGTGGACATCGTTTCTCGTTCCAGAAGAAGTCATCAGTCCCCGTTCATTCTTCTGCTAGTGCTCTTACCCAGGCTCAGAGGCCTCGTCATGATCAGGGTGGTAGAGGATCTGGTTCCTATTCACAGTCTTAGGATAGGGTTGCTAAAGGATCTTCCTACCCAGCTTGTGGTAAGCGTGGGAAGAGTCATTCTGGTGAGTGTTTAGCCGATTCAGGTGGTTGCTTCGGATGTGCTCAGGCTGGACATCATATCAGAGATTGCCCTTCAGCTAGGAAGGGACAGGGAGGTCGGACTCAGCCTACCCCAGCAGCTTCTGGAGGTAGACATGTCCAGCAGGGTATAGCTTCTAGTTCTGGTGGTCAGCGCCAGAATCGTCTTTATGCTATGTCCTCCCGTCAGGATCAGGAGAGTTCTCTAGTGGTTGTCACTGGTATGTTGAAAGTCTTCTCTATCGATGTGTATGCTTTGTTTAACCCCGGTGCCTCTTTATCTTTTGTGACCCCTTATATAGCATGCAAATTCGAAGTGTGTCCTGAATTGCTTTTAGAACCCTTTTGTGTTTCTACTCCTGTTGGTGAGTCATTCTTAGCCAAAAGAATCTACTGAAATTACCCTATCTCAGTCCTTCATATAGTCACTTCAGCGGATCTAGTAGAGATAGAGATGACTGATTTTGATGTCATTCTTGGTATGGATTGGTTGTATGCATGTTATGCCTATGTAAATTGTCGTACTCATGTGGTCAGTTTCAAGTTTCCTAATGAAACAGTTTTAGAATGGCAAGGTAGTCCCCCTTCCTCGAAAGGTTGTTTCATATCTTATTTTAAGGCTAGGAAGATGATTTCAAAGGGGTATGTTTATCACATAGTGCGGGTTATGGACACGGAATCCAAAACCCCATCCCTTTAGTCTGTTCCTGTTGTGAATGAGTTTCCAGAAGTGTTTCCTGAGGATTTGCCCGGAGTCCCTCCCGAGCGGGAGATAGACTTTGGGATAGACCTTCTCCCAGATACGAACCCTATCTCCATTCCTCCCTATAGAATGGCTCTCATGAAACTCAAGGAGTTGAAGGATCTTCTTGATAAAGGTTTCGTCAGGCCTAGCATTTCTCCATGGGGTGCCCCAGTCTTATTTGTTCGAAAGAAAGATAGTTCTCTTAGAATGTGTATTGACTACCATCAATTGTACAAGGTCACAATCAAGAATAAATATCTCATTTCTAGGATTGATGACTTGTTCGATCAGCTTCAGGGTGCTAGTTTCTTCTCCAAGATTGACCTTAGATCCGGTTATCATCAACTTCGTGTTAGAGAGTGTGATATTCTGAAGACAGCCTTCAGAACTCGGTATGGTCATTATGAATTTGTTGTGATATCTTTTGGTCTAACAAATGCTCCTGCAGCCTTTATGGATTTGATGAATCGTGTATTCAAACAGTACCTGGATATGTTTGTGATTATTTTCATTGATGATATTCTCATCTACTCTCGGAGTGAGAAGGAGCATGCAGACCACTTGAGGGTTGTGTTGCAAACTCTCAAGGAGAGACAGTTATTTGCTAAGTTTAGCAAGTGTGAGTTCTGGATGCAGTCAATTGCCTTTCTGGGTCATATTGTGACTAGTAATGGTATCCGAGTTGATTTTCAAAAGATAGAGACAGTAAAGAACTGGCCTAGACCTACTTCCCCGTATGATATTAGGAGCGTTTTGGGTTTGGCTGGTTATTACAAGAGGTTTATGGAAGGATTTTCTTCCATTGCTTACCCTTTGACCCGATTGACTCAGAAGAAGGTAAAATTTCAATGGTCCAACTTGTGTGAGAAGAACTTTCAAGAATTGAAGACTAGATTGACCACAACTCCAGTGCTAGCTCTACCCGAGGGCCTAGATGATTTTGTGGTGTATTGTGATGCTTCTAGGATTGGTTTGGGTTGTGTTTTAATGCAGCGTGGTAAGGTGATAGCTTATATTTCGAGACAGCTTAAGACTCATGAGAAGAACTATCCTACTCATGATCTTGAGTTGGCAGCTGTGGTCTTTGCTTTGAAGATTTGGAGACATTACTTGCATGGTGTGCATGTGGATATATTCACCAATCATACGAGTCTTCAGTATGTGTTCACTCAGAAGGTGTTGAATTTGCGACAAAGGAGATGGCTTGAGCTCCTTGAGAATTATGATATGAGTGTGCTTTACCATCCGGGTAAGGCCAATATCGTGGCGGATGCTTTGAGTAGACTGTCCATGGGAAGTGTGTCTTCCATTGATAATGGGAAGAATGAATTGGTTAAGGAGTTTCATAGGCTAGCTCGGAGGGGAGTTCGCCTTATAGACTCGACAAAATGTAGTGTGATTGTGCAAAATGGTGCTGAATCATCTTTGGTAGCTGAGGTGAAGGCAAAGCAAGACAAGGATCCCATTCTACTTCAGATTAAGGGTGCAGTTCATCAGCAGCGGGTGGAGGTTTTCTCCCAAGGGGGAGATGGTATGCTTCATTATCAGGGTCGCTTATGTGTGCCAGATGTAGATAGGTTGAGACAGAAGATTTTGGTTGAGGCTCACAGTTCTGTATATTCCATTCATCTGGGTGCTACTAAGATGTACTGTGATCTACAGAAAGTCTTTTGGTGGAATGGTATGAAGAGGGACATAGCCGGGTTTATGGCTAAGTGTCCCAACTGTCAACAAGTAAAAGTGGAGCATCAAAGGCCGGATGACATGATTCAATATATTGACTTTCCCACTTGGAAATGGAAAGCAATCAGTATGGACTTTATTACTGGTTTGCCTCGTACTCGAAGACAACATGATTCCATTTGGGTGATTATCGACTGGATGACCAAGTCATCCCACTTCTTGGCTGTTAAGACTACTGATTCAGCAGACGACTATGCCAGACTCTATATCCGGGAGATAGTTCGATTGTATGGTGTTCCCTTGTCCATCATTTCTGATAGTGGTCCTCAGTTTACATCTCAGTTTTGGAAATCATTTCAGAAAAGTCTTGGTACCAAGGTAAAGCTTAGCACAACTTTTCATCCTCAGACAGACGGCCAGGCAGAGCATACTATTTAGACTTTGGAGGATATGTTGAGAGCATGTGTGATTGATTTCAAAGGTAATTGGGATGATCACATACCTCTTATCGAGTTTGCCTACAACAATAACTTTCACTCTAGCATCCAGATGGCTCCGTATGAGGCACTTTATGGTCGGAGGTGTAAATCTCCTATTGGTTGGTTTGAGGTAGGTGAGGCAGCCTTGATTGGTCTAGATTCAGTTCACGAGACTATGGAGAAGGTTCATCTTATTAGAGAAAGGTTAAAGACCACTCAGAGTGGACAGAAATCTTATGCGGATATGAAGAGAAGGGAGTTGGAATTTGAAGTTAAGGATTGGGTTTTCCTTAAGGTGTCACCCATGAAGGGTGTGATGAGATTTGGCAAGAAGGGGAAACTTAGTCCCCATTTTGTAGGTCCTTATCGGATTCTGAGGAAGGTTGGTAAGGTTGCTTATGAGTTGGATTTGCCATCAGAGTTGGAAGCGGTTCATCCCATTTTTCAT
Organism: Jaltomata sinuosa; assembly: GCA_003996215.1. Classification (NCBI taxonomy): domain Eukaryota; kingdom Viridiplantae; phylum Streptophyta; class Magnoliopsida; order Solanales; family Solanaceae; genus Jaltomata; species Jaltomata sinuosa. The sequence goes on from QJPP01001113.1 coordinate 290,044, forward strand.
GTCTCCCTGTTGAAGAAGTGTGTTGGTGACCCAAGCTTGATAGTCCCTTTGGAGGATATGGGTGTGAAGGATAGTTTCACGTATGAGGAGGTTCCCGTTGAGATCCTTGATCGTCAGATTCGGAGGTTGAGAAACAAGGAAGTTGCTTTGTTAAAGGTTCTTTGGAGAAATCAGCTTGTTGAAGATGCTACTTGGGAAGCGGAGAAGGCCATGAAGGCCAAATATCCTCATCTCTTTCCTTCCGATTCAGTTCCAGCTTGAGGTACTAGTTTCCTCCTAAGTATGTCCCTCTGATTCTATTCCACCAGTTCCTCTCATGATTCTAGCATGCATCTATGTTTTACGAAGTTAGTTTATCATGTTTCAAGTTGAAAAGTTCAGTTTTTATGTTTACTCTTTGGTTTCCATGTTCTGTTGCTGGTTGGGCTGTTTTCCTCTTCAGTTTTCCCTTGTTTAGTCTTTATTCGAGGACGAATGATCCCAAGGGGGAGATATTGTAACACCCCTGAAATACACCCAGCTTTTAAACTCAGAACTTGCAGAAATTTTTGAACTTCCAGGAATCACGGGTCAAGTCCACGAGTCATGGGTTGTTCCACGATTCATGGAAATGACTTGTGATTCCAGTCCTGCAGACCATCCTCAGGTCTGAGAACCACGAGTCAGGTTCACGATTCGTGGAAGTTTGCACGGGTCGTGGAACCAACTCGTGGAACTAAGACAGAGAGTGGTCAGGTCCCCTGATTCCCACGACTTGGTTCTACGACTCATGGAAGCTTCCACGAGTCATCTTGTTGTGTTGTAGAGAGCCTTCAGCAGCTTGAAACCTTGGGCAGTTTCCACGAGAAGGAACCACGAGTCATGGTTAGATCTACGAGTCGTAGACTCCACCCGTGGAACCTGAAGTCGAGTTTTAAATCAGCTTTTTCCTAGTTAAGTCTCAGGGGTATTTTAGTCATTACCCACTCTTTTAACACCTAAATGATATCGTTTTGACTATTTCAAGAAGGGTTTTCACCCTCATTAGCCTAAGTTCCTTCTCATTACTTCACTCTTCTTCCAAAAAGGGAAAATTCTTCTCCGAGCTTCAAGTCTCAAGCTCCAAGTTCAAGCCTCCTAAGTCTTTCCAATTCAAATGAGTTATCTTCAATCAAGGTATGTGGCTAATCAACAATGGGTTCCTTTCACCCTTGTGCCCAAAACCCCCAATCCTTATTTTAAATTATGAACTTATGAAATTAGGGTTTTAATCTAAATTGGGAAAACCTTATAAAAACAGTTTCTATGCATCAATTCATGGTTTCTTAGGGTTTATATATGATTTTATTAAGATTCCTTAATTTCTTTCATAAGCCCATGCATTAAAGTTGAATTCTAGCATGATTCCATTGAATTGCATGATTTCAAGTGAAAGTTTACATGGTAGATAACATGGTCTCTATTATCATGAAATTGCATGCCTAATTCTTCAAGTTATAAATTTAGAAAGAAACGTATGTTTTGAATTATGGCTATGCTAAGTTTTAAGAATTTTGAAGTATGAACAATATGACATATGATATGTCTCTATATTTTATGAAAGGTTTGGTATCTAGATGTGCCTACCTAAGCTATGAGGATTGCATGATGCCCGATGTGTTTTCATGCTTTTCAAACAAGATTTGGCATAAGATTGTGCCACTATGAAATTACGAGCTATATGTATATATTTTAGGAGTAGTATTTAGCACCGAGTGACGAGGTTTGATTACCCAAGTCCAAAACTACATTGGCAGCGTAGGTAATGAAATAAAGTGCCCTATGGGCTTATGAGAGTGGTACCACATATTGATCATGGTGTCCTGTGCCTAGCAGGCATTAGGACAGCTTTGTCAACTATGGTTATATAATTGGATATGGTGACTCGTTCCTTGATACGGTTCAAGTCAGCTTTGCTAACTAGGGTTATATAGTTAGATTTCATATAACTCGCATGGTCTATTGTCGGTTATAAGAAACTCCCGTATGAATGATTTCAAGTTTTCTAACTCATTTTGAAGTTTTGACTACGAACTCACGCTTATTACTCAAACCATGATATTTACTTATGACTTCTTCGATTATGCATAAACTCAGTTTTCAATTATGTTTTAAGCAAGCTTTCATATTATTTATGCATATATCGCATACCCGGTACATCCTATAGTACTGACGCATATCTTGCACTGCATCCTTTGATGATGCAGATTCAGGAGTCCCTTCCCAGGCACGTGGCTAGAGCTTTCAGGCCACTTTATCTGTCAGTTGTTGGTGAGTCCTCGTAGGTCGAGGACTAGTCTTGTTATTAGCTTGTATTAAAATTTTCATTTCCGTACTTCGAGTTAGCTAGGGTCTTGTCCTAGCAACTCTTTATGTCATAAGTAGAGGCTTTTCAGACATAGATAGTATTTGAGTCTTCGTATGGATCTTGTATTCCTATTTGACTTGACTCTCCATTTATGTTATTTCAACTTTATCTATTGTGCTTCCGCTTACTTTATATTATGCTTGAGGATGCTATGACCAAGGGTTAGCTTGAGAACTTGTGGTCCCAAGTCCCGTGTTGTGCCCAGGGGGTAGTCTCAGGGCGTGACAATTAAAGAGAAAATACATTAACAAAAGATTCTAAACTTGGCTGGACAACTTAATTTAGCACTTTAACTTTACGGGCATTTATATACCCCCTAAACAACTTTCAAATGATTAAATACAACCTTAAAAATATAATATGAGTCTCACAATGAGAAGTGCATTATACATGTGCCACGTCACTGCCAAATCAGCGCCACACCATTGCCACGTCATTGCTGTTTTATAAAAAAATGGTTTTATGTTTTGACTTATTTGAAAATTCATTTCGAAAATCAAGTCAAAGTTTCAAAACATTTTTCAAAGTAAAAGAGAGTCGCCACTTAGTTTTATAAAAGGAAAACCACGAAAAACTTATAAAAATTTCAAAGTCTAAAACAGATAAAGACTTAGAAAAATTAATGGTTTTGGGTAAGAGGTCCCTATTAATGTTTCGAGAAGGTTTTAAAGGCATTCGAAACATCCGCTAACTCACGGTTATATGGACTTGTTTGAAAACTAACTTTGATCATCTTTTTGAAAGGATATTAATTGTTTTGAAAGCATGAGGATCATTAATAGTTTGGACTTTTAGTCCGTAAACCTGTCCTAAATCTAAGTGTTTGGGCTTTTAGACTCATTGCTGCTACTATTTTGGACTTTGATCCAATTTCATCTAAGTTTCAGTCCATTCTCTTAAAAAAAATCAACATGTTTCCCATTTTGGGTTGTTACTGCCGCTGCTGCTGTGAATTAAGCCTCTTGGCCCATTCTTCAAATTCAACATGTTCGTCGGTTTTGAAGTCAAAAATCATTCCATCTTGGACTTGGATGGGGCCGACTCAAAGTAGTTCGCTGGGTTTTCTCAAACCCAACCCGATATGCAGGGGATAGAGGTGAGTCTGAAATGGACTCGAAGCAGTTCATGCAAGAAACAATGGAAAATGAATGAGTAACTATATCACACAAAATGGAAGAAAGGCAATTATCATTTTACTCAAAATTCATAGTTATAACAGGAAGTGCTCTTTAATCATTTGTAAATTCCAGTACCTTAATAATCAGAGAGATGTTAAGGAAATCAAATCATGAGTAAAACCAAACATTTTATCCGTGAATACTCTACATGACTAACATATTAATATTAGCTTGTTTGAAGGGCAGTAATAAGGTTCACAAATTAGCAATGAAATCAATATTTTTATGCTGACACAATTGGGACACTCTTAATCAACTCATACGAAGAAAATTGCACCTCAAATCTTTGAATTGATTAGTAGAACAATGAAATACCAGATGATTGAATAGATAATAGATACACCGTCATACTAATTAGAGCATAATCAGCTTCTGTTGACTTATAAGCTAACAAGTTTCAAGCATTTTCCAACATGTATTAAGGTAAACATGATTTCAAGAAAACAAAATCAAACTATGACTTTATTTGGAGAAGCAACACACATGTCATAAGAATAAGGATATAGATCAATGGATGTTCGATAAACAATTCGAAAGGATAGCTGGACAAAATCACTCACTCACAGGAGATCTCATGAATTAAATTGAACATGGTTTGACATGTTCACACTCATACAATGATGAAAACAACAAAGATTGATGCATTAACTTTCTTTTAAGGAGGAAATTGACTATCATACCATCACGACATGGAACTAAAATTCCAAGTGATTTAATCCACTTTTAGGCAGGACACATTTGACATTCCGAATGAAGCAAAAGTCTATACTAATATCGACTTGCAAACATATCACTCAAAAGTTTTCATAAAATTCGAATAAGAAAATATGATTCTTTTTAATAGAAACCCTTCAAGAGCATGAGCAGGGAAGTCTTATGACAAAGAAAATTTCCCAGTTGACAAGCGAGAAGAAACAGAAAAAGAATAAAGACATTTTAAAGTTGTTTTGATCTCGTAGATGATAACGCCCAAACTACACCTCAATTTAAGAAGCGTAAGCGGTCGTCGTCAAATATAGAACCCAACAGAGGTTGGGGTCGATCCCACAGGGAATAAGGTGCAGATTAGGTCGTTCGTGAGTTATTTGACTAGTGGTCAATAATTTCCGGTAAATAAGGGGGGGGGGGGTTTGTGAAATCAATATTTGAACAAAGCAACTAATAACGTATGAGTTTTAATCAATATGAGAGAGAACTGGGGAAGTGTTCACCATGGCGTTATAACAATGTAGATTCAAGCTTAACCGGGTTCTTTCTTATATGTGTGTCACGATGTGATTGAATTAATGGTATCATCTAAACGTTTCTCAACCGAATAGACGAATTTCCTTTTCAATTCTCTCGAGCTTGAAAAGGTGAGCTTTTATATTTCAATCCTAAACATCAAGTAGATTAATACAGAGATCTTGGTGCCCTCACCACAAAGAACATGGCCCTTCAACAGTTCATCCGATTTTAAGTCAAGCCACCCCCCGGTAGCACACAAATGTATGCAACATTAACTTGCAAGGATCCAGACATGTCATTCCGATATGATAGAACATTATGCATACACACGCGCAACTACCCTAACAGTCAATAGATAATACAGAGATCTTGGTGCCCTCACCACAAAGAAGTCCCACACACAAAATTTAGGACTAGGTAAGACGCTCGTACTCACAAACGATTTCAAACAATGCACATGCGATGCCATAAGCTTGCCCTTACTATTCTATTTTAGTTCTTCAGAATGCCATTCAGGATCACTACAGGACTTGTTTTGGTTTGTAATGCGGCTTCGGGTGCAGGTAGGATACGTTTGGGGAATAGTGACTAAACCCTCCTTGGATTCACCGACCTACTATTTCCACATAACTTCACTTTGCCCATCCTTATTCACCTCCTTATTCCCTTCTTTCTAGCTACAGGTGCGGCCTCTTTATTTTGACACTTCTTTTTATTTCTTTTTCGTTCTTTTTCATCTTTTTTTTTTGTTTTTCTTCGTTTCTTTATATTTTTCTTAGACACACACTCGGAATTTTCATTCTATTCATAACCAATCTTTTCCATCTTATTTTTCTTATCATTAACTTCTATAGTAGCCACCCTCAACTTAGGCTGATTGCCTGGGTTGAGGTGCACGATGTCCAAGGAAGGACCAGGGCCAAAATAGTGATTCAAAGTTAAACAAGGACGGTGACTGGTTATTGAAAGAACAGGGTCAATTATGGCTCAAACAGGGATCAAAGGGATTATTTATATTTGGACGGTCTTATAGGCTAAGTGGACTACACACAAAAAGGGTCTGTGATCCTTTCCTAAGCAACCAACTTCAAACTTTAACAAAATAGACCGGGCAAGTTCTAGATGCATGCACAGAGTAAGAATTTGTCACAATAGGCTCACACACACTTGGCACCAAGAAACCATACCACTACCAACTATCAAGACAACAACTCGGCTTAACATACTTATTCCAATCATAACCACACAATGACATCCAAGGATCCAGACAGTCAATCGTTTCAAACATAAGTACAAAATCAACTTTTTCAGAGGGGGCTCCTTTTAGTTAAATTTTCAAAAAGCCATGCTTGCTACGGACATCACAATTTTTAAAATTTAAACGACAACCTAAACATGCCGGTTCTACTAGATAGCACACCGGAGGAAAGGAAACACGGCAACAAAAACCTCCGATGGTGGTACTCCTACCCCTAACAATAGAATTTAGCATTGTCCTCAATGCTCAAGGAAACATATATTCAGAATAAAGGAATAGGGGTACCTGGGAAACCTAGGTTTTCGTACGCGGCTCATCATCATCTGGGGTCTTTTTAGACTCCGATACAGCACTGAAAGATGCCCCACCTGCTTGGGCACACACTCTTTCCTGTCCCAGCTGCTCATCTATTACCGATCGCTGCTTCGCGACCTCTAACTCGTCCTCCTCAGTTGACATCTTTTTGTGCTTCCTCTTCTTTGATTTCTTTTCCCCACTTTCACCTACTTGGGGTTCACTAATTTTCAGAGGCCGATCCATCAAATCCACAATCGTGGTTTCTTCGTCCAAGTCCAAGAACTCCGAAGTCTCCTCATAAAGCATTTTTTCTTGCTTGAGGACTGTGATATCATTTTTCACCTTCTTTAGCTCCGCATCAAATCTCGCCAGGTCCGGGATGCTCATTTCGTTTAGCCTTGCATCCATCCGGGTTTCCATCGCATTGACCCTTGCGCGCAGCCCCTCAAATGGCTTCAGAGCCTCCCGTATTGCTTCATCAATGGTGGGTTTAAACAAGTCCATCCATGCAGCAATTTGTTTGTCTAACTGTTTCTGCTTTTGCACCATTTTAGCAAAATTTTGGGGGTTCATGTGTTATTCTGGTGGTAGAGGAGGCCTTGCCGCGGTGCCAGAGCTTTCAGTAGTCGCTCTCGTTATCGGTGAAGTTGTCGGATCAAACACCGCAAGTGGCATTTCCGTGCCTGATAGGGTGTCGGTTGCCTTGGAGGTGGTTGTGGTTGGCTCTTTGAACATTTGAGGCTTATGAATCCTCATTTCAAACTTAGTGTCATCCCTGGATTTGTCGATATTTTGTTTTGATGACGCTGTCACTTGCTTATCGATACCACCCCATATCGGCACCTCTGCACGTCTGCATAACTCAGTCACTAGACACGGGAACGGCAAATAAGAAGTAGTTTTTATGGCCCTGGTCCGCATCTCGTCTGCAATTATCATCCCGAAGTTGATGACGTACCTGGCTATCAAGCTTGCTACAAGGATGGCTCTTCCCTCATCCAAATTATTGTCTCCTCTTGTTGGAAATAACCTGAGCCGCACAATTGCCCACCAAAACTTGGCTACGAAGCTTAGTGATTGCTTCGATATCCTTCCCCTCTGGGTTAGCTAAGATGGTGAGCCATCAGTCAATGTTCGGGCTAACCACGATCTCTGCGAGTAGGCATTGGAAATCTTGTCATGGAACTCTGGCATATCAGGTGGAGGGATGTATTCAGGGACAAAGAGGACTCTGTTGATCATTTCCCGTGAGATGTCCACTTGTTTACCTCGAACTGGCACCCTGTCCTGCCTTGGTGCTGATTTAACCCCTTTTCCTGGCTCACATTTGCTCTCCAACAGTGCTAGATAGTTGGCATAGAATTCCCGGACTAGTTCTGGATAATAAAATCCCGGGGGCAAGCTCATCCACTCGAGCTGATACCTCTGGTACTGTGTCTGAAGAACTGGGTATTCAGGCAGATCCGTAGTCATGATTTGCACTTCTTCAGCTATCGGTCTTTTGTGGCTTCTCGACATCGTTTTGGTAAGACCGTCAAGATAGTGCTTCTGAGCATCCTTAAATGTCCACCGGATCGATTCTCTGTCCGTGGGTGCACTCCCTGCAATTTTGGTGGTTTCAGGACCACCTACATCCTCCGGATTGGGGCTGGAGCTACCACTTTCATCCGATCCACTACCGCTCCTCGACTCACTGCTAGATGACCCACTCTCCTCTTCAGACTGGGAGACTTGGGTGGTTCTTCGTTTAGCTAGCCTAGTCTGGTAAGTCGGGGCTTCAACTGCTTCTTCGTCGCTACTCGATTCATCAATTAGGGTCCGAGTTGTAGCGATCCTTTCTTTCTTCTTTTGTGCTTGACCGCGAGGCGGTTGTTGTTTGGGGGCCATGTACCTGCACGTGAACAAGTTTAAACATGTGGGAACATGAATACACTCAATAATACTTACTGTCTCGGAGTGACGGTTTGGGTGACGGACCGTCACAAGTGTGACGGACCGTCACACCGACCGTCACTCTAAGACAGTGAACTATTTCATCTTGACGGTTTAACTGACGGTTCGTCACATGTGTGATGGGCCGTCATGCCAACCATCAAGTTGAGACAGTGTGTTTTTCTCTTTTTGAGGCATTTTTTCGAACACCTTGTGCTCGATTACGGGTTTTCTCCTCCTTTGTGGGATTTGGTTTCCCAAAGTCACCACCAATTATGTATTTGCTTTGATGGGTTACTCAAGACTTCACCCATGTCACACTTTCGATTTCAAACAACAATACCACTCATACCCAACAATAATTACCTTATCGCAATTTCACCAATATATAAACCCAACAAGTTCCTCCGATAATTCGCCCCGTGTTACTCACGAATTCCAACTAGGAAGAGTTTAGAATCATACCTTGATCTTGTTAGTGAGGAGAAATCGCTATTCCCTTTTGATTTATCTGAACCGATGGACAACTAGCGGGAATTCGTTGGTTTGGTGCGTTTTGAATGATGGTGAAGAAAGGAAAATGGGGGTGTGGTACTTGGGAGCAAGAAGATGGAATTTGATTTTTAATGGAGGTTTGGGGTTTTAGAGTCGGATGTGCGTTGGATTTTTGAAGAAGATGAAGAAGATGAAGAGGATGTTTTAATATTCGGACGAGTCGGTTTGGTTTTGGGTCGGGTCGCCCAAGATGTTTTTTTTAAAAAAAACAACACTTACCTGATGCGGACGATTGGCGTGACGGTCCGTCAACCACTTGATGGTCCGTAACGTGGTGCATCACAGTTAGGCAGTGGGTATGAGTATTCTGTCAACATGTGACGGTCCGTGTGATGGGCCGTCGTAGGCTTGACGGTCCGTCAACTGGACCCGTCACTCGTAGACAGAATCGTGCTGCTACTTCCACCTTTTTGTACCTACACACTCAACGCAAAAATTAACCCTTTCTAACAAATCAAATTTTCTAAGACTATAATACAACAACAATCTATGGGTTGCCTCCCATACAGCGCCTGATTTAACATCGCGGCACGACGCGGGTGTCTTGATTACTCAGTCTTCATCAAGATACACCAAAGACAGGACATGTACCTCCTCCGGGAGGCCCAGATATTGCTTTACCCTCTGCCCATTGGCTTTGAACAACTCACCATCTTTATTTCAAGTTTGATCGCACCAGATGGAAACACTTGATGTACTTTGAATGGTCCGGACCATTTGGATTTGAGCTTCCCGGGAAATAATTTGAACCTGGAGTTGAACAACAATACCAAGTCCCCTACTTTGAACTCCCTTTTCTCAATCTTCTTGTCATGGTGCAGCTTCATTCGTTCCTTGTATAGAGCGGACCTCTCATATGCTCGCAATCAGAACTCGTCCATCTCATTCAATTGTTCCAACCTTAGTTCCGATGCCTCTCTCCAACTGAGATTTAACTTTTTGAGCGCCCAAAGGGCTTTGTGCTCAAGTTCTATGGGCAAGTGACAAGCTTTACCAAAAACAAATTGGTAAGGGGACATACCTATTGGCGTCTTAAACGCTGTTCGGTATGCCCAGAGTGCGTCATCCAGCTTTCTGGCCCAGTCTCGCTGATTCACATTCACAGACTTAGCCAAGATCTCTTTAATTTCACGGTTTGACACTTCGACTTGCCCACTAGTTTAGGGGTGATAAGGTGTGGCTACCTTGTGTTGCTTCACCCCATATTTTGCTAGAGCAGCTCGGAACACCTTATTGCAAAAATGTGAACCTCCATCACTGATGATTGTGCGAGGGGTGCCAAACCGAGAAAATATGTTTCTTTTCAAAAACGCCACCACACTTCTACTTTCGTTATCGGCCAAAGCAACCGCCTCTACCCACTTTTAAACATAATCCACCGCTACCAAGATGTAACAGTTCCCATAAGAGCTTTCAAAAGGACCCATGAAATCTATTCCCCATACGTCGAACAACTCAACCTCCAAAATAGTGGACATGGGCAACTCGTGTCGGCGAGAGATTGCTCCTCTTCGTTGGCATTGGTCACAGGACTTGGCAAATTCATAGGAATCTTTCTGGATTGTCGGCCAATAGTACCCACACTGTAAGATTTTTCGGGCGGTTCGATCACCCGCATGATGTTCTCCAACCGGGGACGAATGACATGCTTGCAAGATGCTTGTTATTTCCACTTCCGGTACACACCTCCTCACTATGTTGTTAACACACAACCGGATTAAATACGGCTCATCCCAGAAAAACTTACTTGCATCATGGAGAAACTTCTTTTTCTGGTGGAAGTTCAAATCTTCTGGGATCATGTCACTCACCGCATAATTTGCGAAGTCAGCGTACCAAGGTACCATATTAAGTGACGAAGCCATCACATGCTCTTCCGGAAATGCATCATCAATCTCCGGTTCATCTACTACGTTCTTTTCTCTCTCAAGCCTGGACAGATGATCCGCTACCTGGTTTTCACACCCTTTTCGATCTTTGACTTCTAAGTAAAATTCTTGCAACAACAGCACCCATCGTATTAGTCGAGGTTTTGCATCCTTTTTGGTCATCAAATACCTCAAGGCTGCATGATCCGTGTGCACCACCACTTTTGTACCAAGTAAGTACGCTCTGAATTTCTCAAAAGCGTATACAACAACCAGCAGCTCCTGTTCTGTCACTGTGTAGTTCTTCTGTGCCCCATTCAATGCTTTACTAGCATAATAAATATGGTGAAAATGTTTGTCTCGCTTCTGTCCCAGAACAGCTCCAAGTGCAACACCACTCGCATCGCACATTATTTCGAACGGTTTGGACTAATCCGGGGCAATTATAATAGGAGCGTCCACTAACTTTTCTTTCAGTCATTCAAACGCCCTCAAACACTCAGCGTCAAATACAATCTTCGTCTCCTTTTCAAGCAACTTGCACAATGGGGTAGCAACCTTAGAGAAATCTTTGATGAATCTTCGGTAGAAACCCGCATGACCAAGAAAGCTCCTCACACCCTTCACTGTAATGGGTAGAGGTAGTTTCTCGATGACTTCTATCTTGGCTCTATCCACCTCTAGACCTCTCATCGATATTTTGTGCCCTAATACAATGCCCTCTTTCACCATGAAATGGCATTTCTCCCAATTTAGCACGAGGTTTGACTCTTCACACCTTTGCAACGCCTGGCCCAGATTAGCCAAGCAATTATCAAATGCATCACCCACTACCGAAAAGTCATCCATGAAGACTTCCAATGTGTTCTCCACCATATCAGAAAAGATATACATCATGCATCTTTGGAATGTTGCAGGAGTATTGCAAAGACCAAAGGGCATGCGTCTAAAAGCAAACGTACCATAGGGACAGGTTAACGTGGTCTTCTCCTGATCTTTCGGGGCGATAGATATTTGGTTGTACCCCGAATATCCATCTAAAAAGCAATACCAACCTCTTCCAGCTAATCTATCCAGCATCTGATCCATAAAGGGCATGGGGAAGTGATCACAGAGAGTACAGGAGTTTAGCTTCCGGTAATCCATACAGACTCGCCAGCCCGTGACAGGTCTTAATGGAATCAGCTCATTTTTGTCATTTGCTACCACAGTCATTCCTCCCTTCTTAGGAACACATTGCACTGGGCTTACCCATTTGTTATCAGAGATTGGGTAAACCACTCCAGCATCGAGCCACTTGATGATCTCTTTCTTCACCACCTCTTGCATTGGTGGATTCAGTCTCCGCTGGTGCTCGGTGGTGGGAGTGCAATTTTCTTCTAGCTGTATCTTATGAGTACAAATACCTGGTGGGATGCCAATAATATCTGCAATGGTCCAGCCGATTACTCTCTTGTGTCTCTTCAGAGTGGATAATAACGCTTCAACTTGGGACTGCACAAGGTCTGTCGTGATAATTACAGGTAAGGTATCTTTGTCACCCAAAAATGTGTACTTCAGATGGCCTGGCAACTCTTTCAACTCTAATACCGGCGCTTCCTCAATAGAAGGCTTTGCAGGAGGTGTCGGTCTGTTCTTTAAATCGAGATCCAATCTCTTTGGGGCGTAACCATATGACCCCATTCCAACCACAACATTTACCATTTCCTCATAATCTTCGATGCCATCATCATCGAAATTCATCATAACTGCTGTCAATGTCTCTACAGCAAGTCTCTCTTCAACAGAAACAATCACATCAGATTCTGCAACAACATTAATAACCGAGACGACATTCTATTCCTTCGGTTGCCTCATTGATCTGCACACATTAAACTTCACTACGTCATCGTTCAACCTGAAAGTCAACTCGTTGCTCTCCATATCTATCAATACTCTTCCGGTTGCCAAGAAGGGTCGTCCCAAAATAATAGGGACTTCGAAGTCCACTTCGCAGTCCAAAATCACGAAGTCTGCCGGAAATATAAACTTCCCCACCTTCACAAGTACATCATACAAAATACCAACCGGGCGTTTCACCGATCTGTCATCCATCAATAACCTCATAGTCGTCGATTTGGGGGCTCCTAAGCCCAACTGTCGGTAGATGGCTAACGACATCAGGTTTATGCTAGCCCCCAAGTCACAAAGAGCCTTGGCAAAGTTAAACTCCCCTATGGTGCAAGGAATAGTGAACGCACCCGGGTCTTCTTTGTTTTGGACCAGCGACCTTGATGAAATGGCGCTACAATGGTGGAGGTTATCTTCCGGTTCAAAACTTACCGACCTCTTCTTTGTGATCAACTCATTCATGAACTTGGAATAACCGGGCATTTGTTCAAGCGCATCCACCAGAGGGATGTTTACTGATATCTGTTTGAGCATGGTCATGAAGTTCAGGAACTTTCTATCTTCCACTTTCTTCTTCAACCGCTGTGGGAAAGGAGGTGGTGGCCGAGGCATCATAGTTGGAAGTTTTTCAACTTCCTTGCTTTTATCCATGAGCACTTGAGTAGCATCTTCATCCGCGCTGAGTTTTTCAACAGACACTTTCACACCCTCATCGACCATATTTTCAGCATCTACTAACTCTTCTTTCTCAGCAACGCTACCTTTCTGGGTCTGAATTACCGGATGTGATTCTGATAATGTCTTACCGCTTCTGGTGGTGATTGCCATACAATTTCCATCGTTTCTCAGGTTTTGAATGGTGTCACTCGGCAATGTTCCAGCTTTCCGTTGATTTAGAGACGCCGAGACTTGACTCATTTGTTGCTCTAACTGCTTGATTGAGGTGGAATGAGAATTAACCAACTGACTCAATGATGATAATTCAGATTTCATTTCCTTGACTCCGGAGTCAGTAGATTCTACCTTCAACAACATCTTTGCCATCATATTCTCTAACTTGGACGTCCCTGTATCATTGCTACTTCTTTCTCGGTTACCAGGTGGTATGTACAACCCACCTCTATCTGTTTTATTCATCCAGTTCCCCTGATCACGGTCTCCGTAGCCAGCTTTTTCATAATATTTGTCCTTCTGGTAGTTCCGACCTTGGTTTCCCTGGCCATTGGCCTGGAAACCCCCCAAATAATTTGCCTCCTCTTCAGACTCGAACTCTGCTGCTCTACATTGGGAACCCACAACTTTCACTTTCTCCATGTCTCCTGACAGCAAATGTTTTGTCAGAAGGTCCATTTGCGTTTTTAGATGGGCCATATCTTGATCCCGCTCTTCCTCTCTCTTGCGCTATTCTGCTGACATACTGATTGCATGAGTGCTAGCAGCCATCTCGGTGTCCCGTGTATGCCATGCCCTATTGGTTTTAGTGAGCCGGTCCAGAATAGCTGTGGCATCGATAAAAGTAAGGCCCATAAACTCTCTACATGCTGCGTTATCCAGTGTCGGCTTGGTAGCCGAATTTAGTGCCCTATAAAATATCTGCATCAGGAAATTGTCGGTCAACTGATGGTTAGGGCATTGTGTCAGCTTCTTCTTGAACCGCAACCACGTCTCATGTAACGCCTCGTGAGGTTGTTGTCTGAAATTGCTAATTTCATCCCTCAACTGTATCATCCTAGAGGGAGGAAAGAACCTTTCTAGGAAAGCTCCTTTCAACTCTCCCCAAGTTGCGATAGAGTCGGGGGTTAGCTCTGTCAACCATAACGCTGCCTCATCAGATAGAGACAATGGATACAACCTAAGTCTGATCGCGGTCTGACTTACTCCAGGCAATTCAAACGACTTGCAGATACCCACGAAATTCATCAGGTACCGGTTTGGATCATCACCAGCCATACCACGGAACAGTCCCTTTAAGTTCAACAGTTGGAGCATTGTGCTAGTTATGTTGAACTTGGCCCCGTGAGCTAGTGGAGGAAGAATAATAGCGCCCGTAGCACCAACTCCGTCTAATGCAGTGTCATCCTCTATATCTTCAGCATTCAAATGATGTTGATCCTGTTGAGCCTGCTGTTCTGCAGCGAGCCTTGCTGCCTCCGTTTGTTGTGCAACCATGGTTTGCCTTAGCGTTCTTGCGAGCTCGGGGTCGTAGGGTAATATTGGTTCACCCGAGCGTTGGGTACTTGGCATGCACAACTCAGTACCCTGTAATAAACAAAAACAACAAATAAAAGTAAAATCAGGAAATATGACTAAGAGTCAAATAAACACACAAGACTTAATAAACAACCATATTCCCCGGCAACGGCGCCAAAATTTGATAACGCCTAAACTACACCTCAATTTAAGAAGCGTAAGCGGTCGTCATCAAATATAGAACCCAACAGAGGTTGGGGTCGATCCCACAGGGAATAAGGTGCAGATTAGGTCGTTCGTGAGTTATTTGACTAGTGGTCCATAATTTCCGGTAAATAAGGGGGGGCGTTGTGAAATCAATATTTGAACAAAGCAACTAATAACGTACGAGTTTTAATCAATATGAGAGAGAACTAGGGAAGTGTTCACCATGGCGTTATAACAATGTCGATTCAAGCTTAACCTGGTTCTTTCTTATATGCGTGTCATGATGTGATTGAATTAATGGTATCATCTAAACATTTCTCAATCGAATAGACGAATTTCCTTTTCAATTCTCTCGAGTTTGAAAAGGTGAGCTTTTATATTTCAATCCTAAACATCAAGTAGATTAATCTAGTTACAGCATTAATCATAAGACGATAGTTGGTAGTCTCGAATCCTTATAATTAATCAAATTTACCGATTTTAATCTCTTTACTCAAGCAAATTAAACCTAGGCATGTTCTAATATTTGCAACCACTAGAAAACGTTAATAATGAATGATTAACAACGTGACAATCATAAATATTGAACCCGACGCTACCCGGAATCTATATCACTATTTTAGCCATGGCTCCCACAACCCTAGTTGTGGGAAGTTAGTTACTCATGCTTGCAAAGCTAAAGAATGAAGAAATAGTATTCATAATAATAAGAAAGAGTTCTTACAAAATAGATGAACACAAGCTCCAAGCTTTTCGAGAACAAGAAGCTAAAATCCCAAGAACGATCAAGAATAAGATGATCAAGAAGAAAAACGTGATTGTGTAGTGTTTTTCTCTCAAATTCTCGCTCAAAACTCTCCTAAAAATAATGGGTAATGAATTTCTTAATGTACATTAAAATAAACCTAACATAGGGTATTTATAGGAGTCCAGGAAATAAACCTAAAAACGTTTGAAATCCGCGTCGCGCGTACTTCCTCAACTTGACGGACTGGGTGACGGACCGTCACATGCTTGACGGACCGTCACAGTGGCCGTCGCCACTAGGAAGTGTGCTGCCTCAACTTGACGGTCTGGGTGACGGACCGTCACATGCTTGACGGACCGTCACAATGGTCGTCGCCACTAGGCAGTGTGCTGCCTCAACTTGACGGTCTACTTGACGGACCATCACATGTGTGACAGCCCGTCATGGTGGCCGTCACTCTTAACCAGTGGCGCTCTTTTGATCATATTTCCTTCCTTTTCTACGTTTGTCTCTATTTCCTGCAATTCGAACATAAAAACATCAAAAACGACAACGGTTGCTTGAAAACTCACTATTATTCTTAGTTAAAGTAGTCAAATGTGCCGTAGAATGGCGGTAGAATGGCTGCACATCAGTAGACAAGCATAATTTATAACTAAGACGTATTTGGAGGATCACCTCTTCACACAGTTTGACTATAGGCAGGCAGAGGAATAGAATCATGAAGGGAACTTATTGTTACTCAATGATCAATTACACATAGAAGAACATAATTATTCATTTAATTCAATAATTTTTGAAACTCACTGGATGTGAAATTTCACCAAATTAGCTCTAAAGCTAAGACATAATCTGATAAGAAAAAGAAAGAATGTACTTAGCAACAAAACGAGGACACAACTAAATTATTTGATATGATTCAAGAGCCATACGATACCAAATTAATGATATCTTCACCTAAGACTAGCCATGGGCTGAATAAACATAAAACATAACAGAAGAGGGGAGAAAGGGAAAGATGTTCATTGGATAGATTCTGTATCACCCAACAACCTTATTCATGTTTGTTAAAATAGTTCATTGAGTGAAGATCCTTACACAAACACTAAGTGACATTTTCATGAGCACACAACATCAAACATCAACTAATTTCTGTGGTTTTCATCTTGAGAGCAGTTTTGAATTAATAAAGCAAAATTTAGCGCCTTCCTTCTACAACCCACAAATATCAAACAAGACCAGCTAAAACAAACACGAAAATTCTAAGAGCACGACTCTATATTGTACTAGAGGAGAAGAGAAAGAGAAAAATGAGATATTTACCTTCCTTAGAGCAGCGAACGGGATTTACGAGCTTTGACGAAGAGCAACTCCACCACCGCCAGGAAAACAGAAAACTCCGAATCGAAATTTCCCCTACCTTGAAGTGTGCAAAAGAAACTCGAATTTTTCACCACGGAATTCCAAGCTTTTTCAAGCCTTTTTGGGTTCCCTTGGATATGAAAACGTTACCCCAACACTGAAAATAGTGGGGTTTATATAGGAGGGGATTTGGGTGAATTTTGAGGCTGATTTTGATGTGGGAGAGGGGATATTCAAGGGGTCTTCTGGGAATTTTGTCAAGGAAATTTGAATTCCTGAGGGGATAAGGCTATGAGCTGGAAGATTGTACCATTTTGGTACAACCTTTGAGCGGGATTTCATCCAAAAAGATGAGGTGAGGCGCGGATGAGGACACTTTGCTCATTCCAGTACCTCCCAGGTACGATTTGCTTGTGCTGGGAATGTTGAGGGGTACGGAGAGATGAGGAAATGAAGTTGTGGCGCTTAGGGTTTGTTGAGAGAAAAGAAGGAGAAGAAGAAGAGGGGCTTGAAGGGGTCGTTTAACTATCTGTTGTGTATGAGGGAAAGGGAGATGAGGGTATAAGGGTGAGAAGGATTGGCTGGATCGGGTCAACACGGGGTTAGGGCTTAGCGGGTTAGAGGAATTGGGCCAATTAATGGCTGAAACCAGAAGGGGTTATAAGGGTTATTGCAAATA
This sequence comes from Jaltomata sinuosa, assembly GCA_003996215.1. NCBI lineage: Eukaryota > Viridiplantae > Streptophyta > Magnoliopsida > Solanales > Solanaceae > Jaltomata > Jaltomata sinuosa. The sequence continues at coordinate 307,821 of QJPP01001113.1, forward strand.
TGGTCACATTTGCAAAAATGTGGCCACTTTAAGTTAAGTGGATAGCCAAATTGAGAGTAAATGGATGAAATATGGCTAGAATTTAAATGATTTTAAAGAAATAAGCTAGAATTGAAATAGAGACAAATCAATTAGAATTAATTCTTGAGCTTTATTAATTTTTAAATGATTTGAAATAATTATTACATTTAAAGCATAATTACCTCATTTTAAATATCATGAGATTAATTATTCAATTAACCTCTCATTTTAAATTAATTTGGAGGAAAATCAAGCATTTAATCTTCTAAAAAGGATTTCTTGTGAAAGTAGACTTTAAAATAGTACTTTAAGTAAACTTAAATAAATTTCACATAATTAAATATGAAAAATATAAATTCTTACTCAAAATTATTATAAAGCTATTTTTTGGAAAATATTTTATTCTTTTTACGAAATAATTATTTCAAAAATTATTTAAGATTTGAAAAAGGCTCAAGATTAATTCGTAATATGGAGGATAAAATTTGGGTGTCAACAACTACCATGTCACTAATATGTATATCGTATAATAAAATATAAAAAATATAAACAATAAAAATTACCCCCCCGCCCCACCCCTTTCATCTTCTTCCAGCCCCCACCCCCATCCTCACTCCACACCCCTTTCATCTTCTTCAAATCCCCCACCCCATTTCTTCTTCTTCGAACCCCCACCCCATTTCTCCTTCTTCAAGCCCCCTCTCCCCTTTTCTCCTTCTTCGACCCCCATCCTTCCCTTGTTCTTCTTCGAACCCATATCAAAAAATAAAAAAAAAATCCAAGAAAATACCTACATTCTCAAAACACCTTCACCATAAATATTTTTTTCATCCCTATTCAATTAATAAAATTTATGAAATAAAAAAGAGTTCAATAGAGGAGAAGCGAAACGAAGGACACAACAAAAGTGAGAAAATTTAATCAATACCATAATCAAATTGTGTGATTACTTGAATTAACAAGGAATTAGAAATTAATTAGTGTATAAAAATCTAAGTTAAGAAAAAAAAATTGTGAATAAATAAAAAAGAAACAAAAAAATAGCAGTTACAAAGGCTCATTTTTTCTTGAAATAAATTCTCCGGTGAAAGTATTCCCGGAGTTGATAAATTTGGAGCAACTTAATCTTTCATCAAATTTATTCAATCATAGATTTTTGATTGTGTAGAGGTGCAGAAGGAGTGGGGATAAAGGGCAGGAGGGGGGGGGGATGGGGGGGGGGTCGAAGAAGGAGAAGTCCAGGAGGGGTGGGGGTGAGAGCTAGGAGTTCAAAGAAGAAAAAAAGGGGTGGGGGTGGCGAAGAAGATGAAACGGGTGGGTGAGAGTTTTATTTTTTATTTTTTTATTATATAATACAAATATTTTGTGGGACCACTATTAGTTTTTAAAAATAATATTTACTTTTTTTTTGTCATATCAGCATTTAGGGTTGTATTTAATTTACTTGAAAGTTGTTAAGGGGAATATTTAATTGTCCGTGAAGTTAAAGTGCTAAAGTAAGTTGTGCAGCTAAGTTTAGATTTTTTTTATGTATTTTCTCTTTATTAAAATATACTTAAGCCTCTTTATCTTCTTCTTTCTCTCTCTGGCTGTGGCTTAATCATCATTCTCGTCATTTTCTCTCTCAAGTTCTCCAATCATTTTCTCTTCTCTCAAGCACTTAAGTCATCGTGTTTAGGTATTTCATGGATAAATTATATTTATTTACAAAAATTCTCTTTAGAAGCTCCATATTCTCTTGAAAGTTGACAAAAATTCTTATTTTTTAAACTTGATAAATTCTAGTGTCATAAAGTTCTCTCTTTCAAATTTTTGGATCTTTATGTCTTTTCTCAAAATGTGTGTTATTTCTGTTGATTTGCTCTTTTGGATTTTTTCAGTTTTTATTTTTGCAAATTCATCTTGGATAATATGTCTTCCTTATTCTTACAAAAATGATTTTTCTATTGTCTCAACCAATGTGTTCTATTACTAGACTTGTCGTTGATTTTTAGAAAGTGTTTACAAAGCATAAATTCAAAATAGTAAGAAGTAGAGGAGGAAAGTCCGTAAAGATAATGCCCTATTTTGTTCCTATGAAAAGACCTTGGGAGAGAAAATAGGTGAAGAAAATAAACGAGATGGCAAAAGAAAGAAAATGTAGAAGCTGAAAATGAGACCACTAGAGACATCATGGCTGAAATTGATGAGTACTATGATAATGTCGATGGTGATCAAGGAGATAGAGTTGAGGATGGTTCTAAGGATTTTTCTGAAGAAGAGGAAGATGTTGATCCATTTTCCTTGTCATATTGTGTAAAAGATATTTAGGTGGAGAAATGTGGTATTACTGCTCATGTTTTAGATTGAAGGAGTTTGCTTTGATGACTAGTTTAGGTTGTCGCTAGTATTTCCCCAACTCTAAATTGAACAAGGTCTTGACCAAAGGTGAAGCTTTTTGATATAAGGATATTGGCAGCAAAAATCAGAAGGTTACAAGAGAGAGGCTATTGTTGTTGGTTAGAGGGAGTAGGCTAAGCAAAGACAAAAAGTTAAAGTGATATCATGTGTGATTTAAACCATCTTGATTGCGAGGGATGTGTCCAAGGTTGTGAACATGAAATGGATTAAAATGGTGCCTCTTTGGAGTTCTTCATGCAGTATCTGTCATGCCTCGAGCATACACCTTTATGACACCCCGGGATGCAAACCAGCTTTCTAAGTTGAAACTCTGAAAAAAATTCATGTTCCCAGAGATGACGGGTCCAAACCACGGACCGTGGTTAGAACCATGACTCATGGAATGGAACCGTGATTTAGGTTCTGCAGGAACCAATCTCTGGTCTCAGACCACGAGTTCACTCTACGAACCGTAGTTTATTCTATGGACCGTAAAGTAGACTCGTGGAACTCAGGTCTGAGGTCTGTCATTCCCTAGGAACGATGACTTGGATCTATGACCTGTAAAAATTTCTACGGGTCTATCCTGTTGACCCGTAGACTACCTTCCGCAGCCTGTTATTTTGGCTAAAAATGACAGATGGAAACCATGGGCTGTGGTTTAGTCTACGACCCGTGGAACCCATCCGTGGTCCCTGAAAGTCAAATTTTTCTAGCTTCTTCCCAATTATGGTCCACGGGTATTTTAGTCATTTGCTACCCTTTTAACTTCTAAATGATGGCATTTTGACTATTTCTTGAAGGATTTTTACCCTTATTAGCCGAAGTCCCTTCTCATTACCTCATTCATCTCCCAAAAAGGAAAAGACCTCTCTCAAGCTCAAGGTCTCAAGCCCAAGTCCAAATCTCCTAATCTTTTCAATTTCAAGTGGGTTAACTCCAATCAAGGTATGTGGGTATTTAACAATGGGTTCCTTCCACCCTTGTGCCCAAAACCTCAAATTTCAATTTGTGATTTCATGAACTTTCAAATTAGGGTTCTTACCTAATTCTTATGGGTTTTGCTATAAATTACTTTCTCATGATTTTATTATGAAATTTTATTGAATTGCATGATTTTGCATGTGTTTTTACATATGAGTTTCTATTTCATGAGTTGAAGGTCAATTATGGTAAACTCTACATGCATGAAATGATTTAAGCAAATTGAGGAAAATGATAGCATGATTTCATGAATTTCAAGCAAGTACATGCCTAGTTCCTATGTTTTATGAAAGTATATGTTATTATGAAATTGAACTAAGACAATGCAAGTTTTCAAGTTATGAATTATTATGCAATGCAAGACACTCGATGTGCCATCAATGCTCATGAATCATTTTCTAAACCAAGATTCGTGAGTAGTATGAAGATCTGGGGTATGAACATGTTTATGAACAAGCTTGACATCTAGATATATCACATAAATGTGAGCCTTATGTTATATGTTTTGGGAGTAATATTTAGCACCGAGTGATGAAGGTTCTAGATAACTCAAGTCCAAAACTACGTTGCCCCGTAGGTTGCCCTCCGTGGCTTATGACAGAATCCTTATGAACATTGTTCTAACTTTGGCCAGTTAGGATAACCTTTTTTAGTGTGGGTGCATGACACTGGACTCCATGTAGCTCAGTATGGTTTATGTCGGTTAAGAGAAACTCCCACATGATTATTTTTAAGCTATGAAGTTATATGATATCATACTTTGAATTTTAACCGTACTTCATGTTTTTATGTCTTATAACTTGATAATCCTCTTATGTTATTTCTTTATGAAAAGGTTCACCTTAAGCTTGCTTTAAGTATGTTTTTATCATGATAATGCATATCTCACATACTCGGTACATCCTATAGTACTGACGCATATTTTGCGCTGCATCCTCTTGATGATGCAGATTCAGGTGTTTCCCATCAGGCTCATGGCTAGATGAAGCCGGATATCTAGTCAGTGTTGGTGAGTCCTCATTGTTCGAGGGCTAGTTATGACTCTAGTTTGTTTAGACTACTTATGTTCGTACTTTGAGTTAGCTAAGGTCTTGTCCTAGCAACTCCTTATGTCATGTATAGAGACTTTTCAAACTTAGATGATATTTGGGTCTTCTTCGAATTTTGTTCTTTTGATTTTATCGTATGGATTGAGTTATCTAATTCATACTTCCGCTATGCTTAATTGATATACTTGAGTTATGTTATGATTAAGGGTTAGCTTGGGGCATTTGTGGTCCCAGATCCCGTGTTACTCCCAGGGGTTAGCCTCGGGGCGTGACAAACTTGGTATCAGAGTCTCAGGTTCAAAAGTATTGGAATGCCTGAAAGCCGCATCGAGTAGAGTCTCTTTTATGTGTGTGAAGCGCGCCACACATATGAGAGCTAAGCTATGAGGTGTCTTAGAAAACTTCACTTATTTTATGATTATGTCGTGCAATAGAGCTTAACTCTAATGTTCCTCTAATCCTTACCTTGTACATTTCAGATCATGCCTCGATGTGTTATGCCTCGCCAAGCCGCTCGGAATGCCGCTCCTCCAGTTCCGTCCCCCGAGGTCACGAATGAGGAGTTTAGGAATGCCATCCATTTGCTAGCCTATACCTTGGCCACTCAGTCCAACTAGCCGACTCCTATCCCCATACACTTTCAAGGTGGGGTAGAATCCTAAGTTCATGATTTGTCCGTATGAACCCGCCAAAGTTTTGAGGTTTGAAAGTGAATGAGGATCCGCTAAATTTTATTCATTAAGTGAAGAAAATCTTTGATGTGATGCAAATGGTTGGGGTTGATTTTGTTGAGTTGGCATCCTATCAACTCAAGGATGTGGCTCATATTTAGTTCACGCAATGGAAAGAAGCTAGAGCTAGGGACGTGATCCCTATAACTTGGGAGTGTTTTGAGAGAGCTTTCCTCGATTGGTTCTTTCCCCGAGAGCTTAGGCAATCGAAGACTGAGGAGTTTGTGAACTTGAGACAGGGATCTATGACTGTTCAGGAGTATAGTTTGAAGTTCACTCAGTTGTCTAGGTATGCCCCCTCTATGGTAGCGGACCTGCATGATCAGATGAACAAGTTTATCTATGGGGTTTCAAATTTGGTGAAAAAGGAGTGTAGGTCTGCTATGCTGTTGAGTGATATGAACATTTCAAGACTCATGACCCATGCTCACCAGATCGAGGGAGACATGCTTAGGGAGATAGCTATGGAGACCAAGAGGGCTAGATCCGAGGGTTCAGGTTTTGGTCATCAAAGGTCCGGTGGAAGACATCGCTCTTCATTCCAGAAGAAGTCATCAAGACCCGTTCATTCTTCTGCTAGTACTCCTACCCAGGCCCAGAGGCCTCATCATGATCAAACTGGTAGAGGTTCTGGTTCCTATTTATAGTCTCAAGGGAGTGTTGCTAAGTGATCTTCACACCCTATTTGCAGCAAGTGTGGGAAGACTCACCCGGGTGAGTGTCGTTTAAGCACAGGTGCATGCTTTGGGTGTGGAAAGGTCAGACACATGATTAGAGATTGCCCTTCGATTAAGAAGGGGTAGGGAGGTAGTAGGGCTCAGTCTGCTCTAGTAGCCCCAGGAGGTCGACCAGCCCAGCAGGGCACAACTTCTAGTTCTGGTGGTTAGTGTCAGAATTGCCTTTATGCTATGTCCTCTCGTCAGGGATAAGAGGGTTCCCCAGATGTTGTTACTAGTATGTTGAAAGTCTTATCTTTCGATGTGTATGCTTTGTTGGACCCCGGTGCCTCTTTATCTTTTATGACCCCTTATATAGCATGCAAATTCAAAGTATGTCTTGAATTGCTTTTAGAACCCTTTTGTATTTCTACTCCTGTTGGTGAGTCAGTCTTAGCCAAAATAATCTACCAAAATTGCCCTATCTCAGTCCTTCATAGAGTCACTTCAGCGTATTTAGTAGAGTTGGAGATGTCAGATTTTGATGTTATTCTTGGTATAGATTAGCTACATGCCTTTTATCCTTCGTTTGATTGTCGTACTCGGGTTGTCAGTTTCAAGTTTCCAAATGAACCCGTCTTAGAATGGCAAGGTAGTCCCCCATCCTTGAAAGGTCATTTCATATCTTATTTTAAGGCCACGAAGATGATTTCAAAGTAGAATGTTTATTATGTAGTTCAGGTTATGGACACGGATTCCGAAACCCCATCCCTTTAGTCTGTTTCTATTGTGAATGAATTCCCAAAAGTGTTCCTCGAGGATTTACCTGGAGTCCCTCCCGAGCGAGAAATTGACTTTGCGATATATCTTCTTCCAGATACGAATCCTATCTCTATCCCTCCCATTAGATTGGCCCCTGCAGAACTTAAGGAGTGAAAGGATCAGTTGAAGGATCTTCTTGATAAGGGTTTCATCAGGCCTAGCATTTCTCCATGGGGTGCTCCAGTCTTATTCGTGCAAAAGAAAGATGGTCCCCTCGAAATGTGTATTGACTACCGTTAGTTGAACAAGGTCACAATCAAGAATAAGTATCCTATTCTTAGGATTGATGACTTGTTCGATCAGCTTAAGAGTGCTAGTTTCTTCTCCAAGATTGACTTTAGATCCGGTTATCATCAGCTTCGTGTTAGAGAGTATGATATTCTGAAGACAACCTTCAGGACTCGGTATGGTCATTATGAATTTTTTGTGATGTCTTTTGGTCTTACGAATGCTCCTGCAACTTTTATGGGTTTGATGAACCGTGTGTTCAAGCAGTATTTGGATTTGTTTGTGATTATTTTCATTGATGATATTCTAATCTACTCTCGGAGTGAGGAGGAGCATGCGGGCCATTTGAGAGTTGTGTTGCAAACTCTCAAGGGATGACAGTTATTTGCTAAGTTTAGAAAGTGCGAGTTTTGGATGCAGTCTGTGGCTTTTCTGGGTCATATTGTGACTAAGGATGGTATTCGAGTTGATTCTCAAAAGATTGAGGCAGTAAAGAACTGGCCTAGATTCACTTCCCGGTCTGATATTAGAAGCTTTTTGGGTTTGGCTGGTTACTACAGGAGATTTGTGGAAAGGTTTTCTTCCATTGCTTCCCCTTTGACCCGATTGACTCAGAAGAAGGTTAAATTCCAGTGGTCTGATCTATATGAGAAGACATTTTAGGAATTGAAGACCAGATTGAAAACAACCCCAGTGTTAGCTTTACCCGAGGGCCTAGATGTACCGTGATCTACCAAAAGTCTATTGGTGGAATAGTATGAAGAGAGACATAGCCGGTTTTGTGGCTAGGTGTCCCAACTGTCAGCAAGTGAAGGTAGAGCACCAACCACCGGTGGCATGATTCAGGATTTTGACCTTCCCACTTGGAAATGGGAAGCGATTAATATGGACTTCATTACAGGTTTGCCTCGTACTCGAAGGCAACATGATTCAATTTGGGTGATTATCGACCGGATAACTAAATCATCCTATTTTTTGGCTGTTAATACTACGGATTCAGTGAATGATTATGCCAGACTCTACATCCAGGAGATAGTTCGATTGCATGGTGTTCCTTTGTCCATCATTTCAGATAGGGGTACTCAGTTTACATCCCAGTTTTGGAGATCATTTCATAGAGGTCTTGGTACTCAGGTGAAGCTTAGATTTTCACCCTCAGACAGACGGCCTGGCAGAGCATACTATTCAGACTTTGGAGGATATGTTGAGAGCTTGTGTGATTGATTTCAAAGGTAATTGGGATGATCACTTACCTATTATTGAGTTATACAATAGTAGCTCTCACTCTAGCATCCAGATGGCTCCGTGTGAGGCACTTTATGGTCGGAGCTGTAGATCTCCTATTGGTTGGTTCGAGGTAGGTGAGGCAACTTTGATTGGCCCAGATTCGGTGTATGAGACCATGGAAAAAGTTTAGCTTATTAGGGAGATGTTGAAGACCGCTCAGAGTCGACAGAAATCATACGTGGATGTGAGGAGAAGGGAATTAGAATTTGAAGTTGATGATTGGTTTTTTCTAAAGGTGTCACCCATGAAGGGTGTGATGAGATTTTGCAAGAAAGGGAAGCTTAGTCCCCGTTTTGTAGGTCCTTATCGGATTCTGAGGAAGGTTGGTAAGGTTGCTTATGAGTTGGATTTGCCATTAGATTTGGAAGTGGTTCATCCAGTTTTCCATTTTTCCTTATTGAAGAAGTGTGTTGGTGTTCCGACCTTGATTGTTCCTTTGGAGTATATAGGTGTGAAGGATAGTCTCACCTATGAGGAGGTACCCATAGAAATTCTTGATCGTCAGATTCGTAGGTTGAGAAACAAAGAAGTCGCTTCGGTAAAAGTTCTTTGGAGAAATCAGCTTGTTGAAGGAGCTACTTGGGAAGCGGAATCAGCGATGAAAGCCAAGTACCCTCATCTCTTTCCTTCCGATTCTGTTCCAGCTTGAGGTAATAGTTTCATTTTTTGTATTTTCCTTCGATTCTATTCCTTTAGTTCCTCTCATGATCCTAGCATGCATTCATGTTTTCGAAGTTGATTTAACCATGTTTTAAGTTGAAAAGTTCAGTTTGCATGTTTACTCCTTGATTTCCATGTTTTATTCCTGGTTGGGCTATTTTCTCTTTAGTTTCCCTTACTTATCCTTCATTCGAGGATGAATGATCCCAAGGGAGAGATATTGTGACACCCCAGGATTCAAACCAGCTTTCTAAGTTGAAATTCTGAAAAAAATTCATGTTCCCAGGGATGACGGGTCCAAACACGGACCATGGTTTGAACCATGATTCGTGGAATGGAACCGTGATTTAGGTTTTGCAGGAACCAATCTCTGGTCTGAGACCACGAGTTCACTCTACGGACCGTAGTTTGTTCTACGGACCATAAAGTAGACTCGTGGAACTCAGGTCTGAGGTCTGTCATTCCTAGACTTGGGTCTATGACCCATAAAACTTTCTACGGGTCTGTCCTGTTGACCCATAGACTACCTTCCATAGCCTATTATTTTGGCTAGAAATGACGGATGGAAACCATGGGATGTGGTTTGGTCTACGACCCGTGGAACCCATCCGTGGTCCCTGAAAGTCAAATTTTTCCAGCTTCTTCCCAATTATGGTCCAGGGGTATTTTTGTTATTTTCCACACTTTTAACTTCTAAATGATGTCATTTTGACTATTTTTAGAAGGATTTTCACCCTCATTAGCCTAACTCCCTTCTCATTACCTCATTCATCTCCCAAAAAGGAAAAGAACTCTCTCAAGCTCAAGGTCTCAAGCTCCAAGTCCAAGTCTCTTAGTCTTTTCAATTTCAAGTGGGTTAACTTCAATCAAGGTATGTGGTTATTTAACAATGGGTTCCTTCCCCCATTGTGCCCAAAACCCCAAATTTCAATTTGTGATTTCATGAACTTTCAAATTAGGGTTCTTACCCAATTCTTATGAGTTTTGCTAAAAATTACATTCTCATGATTTTATTATGAAATTTCATTGAATTGCATGATTTTGCATGGGTTTTTACATATGAGTTCCTATTTCACGAGTTGAAGGTCAATTATGGTAAACCTTACATGCATGAATTGATTTAAGTAAATTGGGGAAAATAATAGCATGATTTCATGAATTCCAAGCAAGTGCATGCCTAGTTTCTATGTTTTATGAAAGTATATGTTATTATGAAATTGAACTAAGGCCATGCAAGTTCTCAAGTTATGAATTATTATGCAATGCAAGATACCCGGTGTGCCATCAATGCTCATGAATCATTTTCTAAACCAAGATTCGTGAGTAGTATGAAGATTCGAGGTATGAACATGTTTATGAACAAGCTTGACATCTAAATATGTCACATAAATGTGAGCCTTATTTTATATATTTATGGAGTAGTATTTAGCACCGAGCGATGAGGGTTTTAGATGACCCAAGTCCAAAACTATGTTGCCACCGTAGATTGTCCTCCGTGGCTTAGGACATGATCCTTATGAACATGGTTCAAACTTTGGCTAGTTAGAATAACCTTTTTCAGTGTGGGTGCATGACACTGGACTCCATGTAGCTCAACATGGTTTATGCCGGTTAAGAGAAACTCCCACATGATTATTTTCAAGCTATGAAGTTATGTGATATCATACTTTGAATTTTAACCGTACTTCATGTTTTTATGTCTTATAATTTGATAATCCTCTTATGTTATTTCTTTATGAAAAGGTTCACCTTAAGCATGTTTTAAGTATATTTTTATCATGATCATGCATATCTCACATACTCGGTACATCCTATAGTACTGATGCATATTTTGCGCTGCATCCTCTTAATAATGTTGATTCAGGTGTTTCCCATCAGGCTCGTGGCTAGACGAAATCGGATATCCAGTCAGTGTTGGTGAGTCCTCATTGTTCGAGGGCTAGTTATGAATCTAGTTTGTTTAGACTACTTATGTTCATACTTTGAGTTAGCTAGGGTATTGTCCTAGCAACTCCTTATGTCATATATAGAGGCTTTTCAGACTTAGACGATATTCGGGTCTTCTTCAAATTATGTTTTTTTGATTTTATCTTATGGATTGAGTTATCTAATTCGTATTATCCTTCCGCTATGCTTAATTGATATACCTGAGTTATGCTATGACCAAGAGTTAGCTTGGGGCACTTGTGGTCCCAGGTCCCATGTTACGCCCAAGGGGTAGCCTCGGGGCATGACAACCTTGGGTGAATTTGGCACTCGAAGCCACCTGGTGACTCGAGCATACCTTGGTATAGCATGATACTAAAAAATCACAAAATAATAATATGGAAACTCTGAAATGTAAAGCTAAGGCTAAGCTTTTCAATATATCTTTCATAAATTGGGACATAAGGTTAATTAAAGAATATAATCTGAATACAATTGTTCTGATGGAAATGACTATGTAATGACCAATTCTGTCATTTTGGATGAGCTTTTCGTGTGAAGAAACGGGTTAAAAAACTTTTGGGTTGGGGAGTTAGAAAATCTGGGCTAGGCCAGTCTCAGACAAATTTTGAGCAAGGTGAAGTCTAGGGTAATCCGGAAAAGGATTATGTAAGATGTCTAAGTTTGAGCTACATTTCCTTTTAGCTAAGACATTAAGTAGTCCGTAGGACATTTTGAAAGTAAATTCGGGTGAGTAGAACTCCCGGTATCAAACTTGACGTGAAAGAGTTGGTTCAAAGTATCAAGGTTTGAGAGTGTGTTGTAAAATGGGTAAAACTAAGAGATTTTTTGAGGTTCTTTCCCGTGTCAGCCGCTATTGCGGGTGACATGCTACTATGGCGATGACCACTATGGTGGAGAAATTCCCTCTATAGCTAAAGTCAAGGCGGTCAACCCTGCTATAGCAGGCAACTTCTGCTACAGTGGTGCCGCTATAGCGAGATTTGGATGCTATAGTAGAGTAAGTCTTAGTAAATGCAGAAATTTCCCCAAAAATATTTAGAATTATTCACAAACATTTTGAGGAAGGACAGAGACGATTTGGGCAATTTCCTATCAATTTCCACCAAGTTTCTTCCTAAAGGTAAGTATTTTGTTCCTCTACTTTAGTACTTCAATTTCCATACCTTAGAATCGATAGTTACGGGATTTGGGAAAAGTTTGGCTTGACCTAAGGTAGAAATTTTGTATAACAAGGAATGTGGGTGTAGAAAACATTGGGTTTTGTATGTAAACTGTTTTATTCTTCTTTTAACACCGTAATTTTCTAATGTGACCATGAAATTTGTAGTTTTAGGCAAATTACGCATGGAAAGGCCCTAGGTTAGGTGGAATTATCATGGGTTTGGCCTGGGGATTAGGATTTGAACATAACTTGGGGATAATTAGGTCACATTGATTGATTTTAGTATTATGTGTGATTGTTACTAGACCAAGGGCAAGCAAAAGCTTCAAGAAACGGGAAAGCTCCGGTCCAGTAGAGCGTTCAGGCTAATTCGAAGTAGGTGATAGTTGAATTGATTCCCATTTACGTTATGTGTTCATGTTAACTATTGCATTAGTCTTGCGTGTACATTATGTGGTTTAGGGAATGAAATAAGGAATGTTTATGATATCCGATTGTCAATCATGTGAAATGAACTTGTCTTACTTACTTGTTGGTTTTACAAGTGTGCTTGTGTTCATTATTGTTGATTGTTGGATTGTCTCGGACATTCGGTTGGCTCGGGTACCACACCTGGTATAATTTATTGGTTGGCTCGGGTACTATGTCTGGTATGGGATATCTATTGGTTGGCTCGGTACTATGCATGGTACAAGTTCTAATATGGTTGGCTCAAGTACCACGCCTAGTACGTACATGTTTGATTTGTTTCTATTTGATAGTTCCATGAGTGGACTGTTATTATTTCTTGTGATGTAATTATTGCATATTGGTCCATAAGTTGTCCGGTGATTGTGTTTACAGGTTGGGTTAGTTCTTTTGTAGACCGAGATTGCATGTTAAACCCTATAGATATTGTCTTAGGGACCCTTGGGTGGTCCGGGTTACTTGAAAAATGGGTTGTTTGTATACATTAATGTTGTTGTTGTGGAGTTTGGACATGTTTTATATGGTTGTTAAGTCAGGTTGATGACTGAGAGTCTGGTTTATATATATACTGACTTGGTTTTTACCAGTTTTTGTCATGCTTTACTAAGTTTTAGTCAAGTGTTCATATTTCGTACATTGGAGCTGGCCGATGATCCTACCAATACGCCATTATTTTGTGTACTGATACTGCACTTGCTCTTATTTTGTTGAGCACATGACATATTCCGGCGGCGGCTGTGCGGCCTCAGCTGTGATACAAGCGTTTTCTGAATCTAAGGGTGAGCTACTTCTTCTGGGCTTCCATAGATTCATTTATCTTTCTACGTCCATTGTTCGAACTCAGACTTTTTTTGTTTTGGGGTTGCATCCCCGTATTATAGACTATGTAGAAGTTTTGGAACACGACTTTCAAATTTTAGGGGGATTTTATTTCCGCAAGTTTTTTTGTTAACTATTTTAGTTGTGATTTCTAGTTTTAATTAATGCAATCTAGTTTTGAGCTACTAGTTTTGATAAGTGTTGGCTTGGGTACTTGGTTTTCTCACCGGGGGTTTCGAGTGGGTGCCATTCGCGGTAGTTTAGGTCATGACAAAGATGGTATCAGAGCCCTAGGTTCATTGATATCGTCGTACCAAAATGGGTCTAGTAGAGTCTTGCGGGATGGTATGGAGACGTCTGTACTTTTCTTCGAGAGGCTTCGAGACTTTAGGAAACCATCTCTTCTTTCTTCTTTCGTGCTATAACTTAATTCCAATTGGTATCTGGCGATACAAATTGGTATCTAACTTCCTTCATTCTTTTGTCAGCCTTGCCAGCTTCTACAGGTGGTCGTTCAGGGCTAAATCAGTAGTTTTCAGCTCCTAGAGGCCAGAGGGCTTCTTATTCTTCTGCCAGCAGGCCTTCTCTCGATCTTGGATGTTTTCATTGTGGTGATCTGGGTTATTTTAAGAGGGAATTCCCTCTCAGACATATAGGTAACCAGGTGAAGCAGCAGTCTAAGGCTGTAGTTCCAATAGAAAGAGGTGGCAATAGCAGGGGTCGTCCACAGGGTGAGCGAGGTAATTTTCAGGGAGGCCATGGGAATAGAGGAATTAGTAATGTAGGAAGAGGGTGGCGCAGCCAGCGAGGGAGGTTGCCCGGATTGAAGATAGGGTTTATTGTTATGCCTTTCCAAGCAAGTCTGAGGCCGAGGCATTTGATTTCGTGATAACAGATACAATTCTAGTCTGTGATCGGATGACTTCTATTTTATTTGATCCAGGTTCCACATATTCATATGTATCTGTTAAATTTGCCTTGGTTATGGATTTGATTTGTGAAGTCCTTGATTCTCCTATTCATATTTCTATCCTGGTCAGGGAGTATATGGTAGTGACCCATGTATATTGTACTTGCTCTGTGGTGTTTGTGGGTTTTCAGACTTGGGTAGATTTTGTTATTCTGGATATGTTGGACTTTGATGGGACATTGTGTATGACTTGGTTGTCTCTTTATCATTCTGTGTTAAACTGTTACTCTAAGATGGTAACCCTAGAGGTTCCGACTAGGGATAGACTAGAGTGGGAAGGTGTGTACAAGCCTAAGCCGGCGAAGATCATATCCTTTGTTCGGGCTAGGAAGCTAGTGGGGAAAGGTTGTTCAGCCTTCTTAGCTCATTTCGGGATGTTATTGCAGAGTCCTATTCTATTAACTCAATTCCGGTGGTTTCTGAATTTTTTGAGGTATTTCCAGCGGATTTGCCTGGCATGCCTTCGGACATGGACATTTACTTTTGTATAGATTTGGAGCTGGGCACTCGCCCAATCTCTATTTATCCTTATCATATGGCTCCAACAGAGTTGAGGGAACTTCAGACTCAACAAGAACTCCTAGATAAGGGATTCATCCATCCTATATCTTTGCCTTGGGGTGCTCCGGTCTTGTTTGTGAAAAAGAAAGATGGTAGTATGAGGATATGTATAAACTACAGGCAATTAAACAAGGTTACCATCCGAAATAAGTATCCTCTACCCCGCATAGATGATCTTTTTTACCAGTTGAGGGTGCTTCGGTGTTTTCAAGGATTGACTTGAGGTTAGGGTATCACCAGCTGAAGATTAGGCCTGAGGATATACCTAAAACGACTTTCAAGACTCGATATGGGCATTATGAATTCCTGGTAATTTCATTTGAGTTGACTAATGCACCGACAACTTTTATGAGTTTCATGAATGGTGTTTTCAAGTCATTTCTGGACTATTTTGTGATTGTGTTTATAAATGATATTTTGATCCACTCCAAGAGTAGAGAGGAGCATACAGAACATCTTCGTATTGAATAGGGATTCTAAGAGGACAGAAATTGTATGCCAAGTTTTCGAAATGCAAATTTTGTTTGTCTTTGGTTGCTTTTTTAGGACATGTGGTTTCAGAAAAAAGGGTGATAATGGATCCCAAAAAGATTGAGGCAGTTAAAAGTTGGGCCCGACCTAGCTCTGTGACTGAGGTTAGGAGTTTTGTGGGTCTTGCTGGCTTTTACCACAGGTTTGTCAAGAACTCCGCTTCCATTGCTACCTGATAAACGCTAACATAGTACTCCCCAAAGATGGAGGCAAGACGATCATCAAGCAAAACACATTTATAAGTATCCAACATGTGTCGGGGTCATACCCCAGAGACTGGATGCTAGCTATATGAAAATTGTATCGAAATGAGTTCACAAGGATAGTAAATACTTAAAACATGAAAGTAGAAGGTTGGGGGAATTGGGATTATGTCACTACAATCACAATTCGAATTAAAACAAGTAAGTAAAACGGGTGTACCAAATTGAGTAGGAGACTAGGGATGTGTATCCAATGGATCTTTAATATGGGATATGGTGTTTATCAATTCACACTTATTCTCTCTTATTGACACAAGTAGCATTGGACATGAGTATGGTTGTTTATCTCTCGATCAACAACCATATATCCGATAATCCCAGTTAGAGCATCATCGGTTAAATCAACAAGAAACCAATATCTAGCTTGGGGAGGTCACACTATCTCTAGCTTAGACCCTTAAGTGGGTGATTCCGTCGATATGAACTATTTCTAGCCTCAAATTTGAATGGAGTCCTAAGTTCCCACTAGTAATCTCACATCCGAAACCATGAAATTCTCTTTCAAGAAACAACATAGTCAAGTAATGAAAATTAATGTTTGCAACCACTAATTTTAGGATTAAAACTTGGTGAAACTACTAGACCCATGTCAAATAAGCAATTATAAGCGAGAATTAACAATACCCATACCCATTTGTCAGGAACCCATTATCAACACATCCCTAGACAAATGAAATTATCCACGCATGCTAAAGGAAAGAGATATACCAAGTGGGTAAGTCAAATTCCTCTTCATTCAAGCTTAATCTCAAGTTCTAAGCTCAATTTTTGTACACAAATGGTTAACCAAGATTTGGAAGAGAGAATAGATTGAAACCCTCTTCTTCTTGGAGAGGAAAACTTGTTCTCAAAGGTAAAAGCTCTTCAGAATATTCAGGATTGAAGAATGTTATTTACAATTATTCCTAAATTGGCCTTTTATACTTTCCCAAAATGTTACTAATTTTGTAGACAAAATTACCCTTCGGGTGGTGTGCGGTGCGATGTGCGGTTCACACGTTATGATGTATGCATCTTACACCTTCTTTATTTGAACCAGTTCGCACCATAGGTTGTGCGCATTGCACAACGACCACACCCTGTGACCGATCCTTCAGGCAATCCTAAGCTTCATGCGGTGGGAGATGTGAAATGCACCATGGCTTGTGCGTGTCGCACAAGTGCCGTATCTCAGGGCAAATTCTTCATCTTTTTTTGATCACTTCACACTTCACTCCTTTTAATCTCTTTTTGGGTCCATTTTCTCATTTTCTATCTTTGATCACAAGCACCTGCATAGACATCAATAAAGGCCATAAGAACCTCTAAATCTATTCAAAACATAACAATAATTCATGGATAAAGGCTCAATAAGTTGGTATATTACCGACTTATCAAACCCCCAAACTTGAACTATTGCTTGTCCTCAAGCAAGATACTCACAAAGCAAGGAATGAATTATTCTCTAGACTCAATTAAGGCACAAAGGACTAATCTATACTAAAAATTAAGAAAATGAGTAAACAAAAGACTCAAACAAAAGACTCAAACAAAAGACTCAACTACGATGCTCATCTTAGTTTGAACCACCACAAACTCAAGGCATTTGGCCATCTCAAAACCTTTTCCAAAAGGACTTTATTTCTCATTCAAAATCAAGGGAATTTTGTCATTCAAAACAAGACATTTAAGCTTCTCAAGTGATGTGACATAGAAGTATGTCATTTTCGATGCTTAATACTTAGGATTATCACAAGTTCTTTAGCATTTTATTGGTAGATTTGATGTTTTTTTGTTAAGTATGCAGGAAAATGGATCCTAGAGCAATGTATTGGAAATTTAGCTAACAAGAGAAGGCTACAGAGATGATGAATTACTTGAAGGTCCGTGGTTCTGTACCACAGACCCGTCCTGTTAACTCGTACACCAAAGTTCAGAAACTGTGCAAGTCTGGAAGAATAGCACGAGTCAGTCTGCGAGTCATTGTTTCAAACCATAACCCGTCCTGTCTACTCGTAGACCAGAGGTACTGCAGAGGTGCAAAAGCAAGAGCAGGAAGCATGACTTATAGTATGAACCGTACTCCCAAAGTACTACCCATCCTGTTGGACTCGTAGTCACTGATCACAGAAGGCGCAAGAACGGACCAAGAAACCATGAGTCAAAGAGACAAACCATCATTCAGAAGTACGACTCGTGGTTCCACCCATAGTTTCTCATGATAGAAGATGTTAACAAGCCAGGACCATAATTGACCTTAGAAGACTATGAACTGTCATTCCAAATAACGGGTCATCATTCCCACTCGTGTTCCCTGCCGAGTTCAGTTTCCTAGTTTTATTAGGACAGGGTTTCCATTGTCTATAAATACTTTTCCTAGGTTTTATTTTACGTTTCATGCTCGATATTTTGTAGGAAACACATTCGTACCATTATGATCTTGGTTTATTCTTGGTTTTGAGAGTTATACACATTCATAGTTCATTGTTCTTACTTCCATCTTCATTTATTCAAGTTCACATATTTCCTTACTTCTTATTGTAAGTATATGATCATGAATGCACCAATAACTTCTGATTGGTTACTTATGAACATGAGTAGCTAAATCCACAACTAGGGTTGTGGGAACCATGAAGGATTAACGAAGTAGGAAAAGTACTTGGGTATTCTAGGGCGGTGTTTATGCATGTATTGTTCTTCCCTTCATTTTGATTGCTTTTTAACGGTGGCCAATGTTAGAACTTGCATTATGTTTACTTGCCAGACCAAGGAGGTAACAGAGGGGAAATGGGTTATTTAATAATGGAGATTTGAGGCTACCAACCCTCATCTAATAGCTTGACATTGTCCAGAATAGATAATCTGGGATCCAGGGTAAGGGTTAGTACAATATACACCCACGGCCGGACCAAGGTGTGTGGTGAAATTCATCTATCTGCCGGACCAAGGATTTAGGTGAACCTAACTTACCGATTCTGTATGCTAAGCACCAATCTAGTTTACTGAGTACAAACGCCTTACTAAGTTATGATTTCATGGGGAACACTACCCTAGTCACTTCTCTCATTGATTACAACTCTTAAAACTGTCATGTATTATTTGTTTACATTCTAGTTACAATTATTACTTGTCACTTAAAACCCCCCTTCGTAGGGAAATAAATGGCTAACAGCACAAGTAAACACTAATCAACCATAGTCCTACCATATTCCCCGTGGGATCGACCCCAAGCTTCATTGGGTTCTATATTTGAACAACGATTGTTGACGCTACTTAAAAGAGGTATAATTTAGGCGTATCAAATTTTGGCACCGTTACAGTTTAGGATTACGAGAGATTGTGTTTATTTAACTATTAGTCCTTATTTCCTAATTTTACTTTTTTTGTTATTTTTGTTTTATTACGCAGGTTACACACTTGTGCATGCCCAACACAAGGAGTCAAGGTAATCCTTTGATCCTATATGACCCTGAGCTCTCTAGGACCTTGAGAAACATGGCTAAAGAGGGAGATCATGAGAAACCAGATCAAATTATAGTTCGGTTATTGGCCGAACTGACAGAGAAAAAGAAAAGAGAAGACGCCCTTACTGCTGAAGATGCTCGAATTGAAGCTGACCTAGCAGATCAAAATACAGCAACAGAGCAAGCAAGAAAAGGTGCGTGAGATGAGGCAGCAGCTAGATAAAATTTGCCACAGAATTGGGGCCGATAGCCACGGCAGCCGAGGCATGCCCCTCGGTACTATGATGATGATGAAGAGGATGTGGAGAAACTGAGCATTACTAGACCGATAGTGTTTCCACCACTGACTAACGAAACAAAGTTTGAAATCACCAGCACCATGATCTAGTTACTAAATCTGCGAGGCCTATATGCTGGAAAACCTACAGAAGATGCAAATCTACATGTGAAAAGCTTTACTCAAATTTGCAAAGCGTATAATATACCAGGAGTGGGGAAAGATGCTTTTAGACTGAGACTATTCCCTTTCTCATTGACTGACGAGGCAACTGTGTGGCTCTCAAAATTGCCCAATAATTCCATATACACATGACACGAGTTGAAGACTCAGTTTCTAGAGCGGTTCTTTCCTCCATCTCGGATGTTGCAGCTAAAGCAAGAAGTCTATAACTTTAAGCAACTACCTGTGGAGGCATTGTATGAGACATGGTTGAGGTTCAATAAGAATATGAAAAAAGTTCCGAGATACGGAATCCCTTCAAGACATCTCATGGAGATCTTCTACAAAGCATTGAATGCCAACATAAAAGCTATAGCTGACACTGTAACTGGAGGAGCATTCATGGAGAATTCTTATTTTGAAGCTTTTGAGATGCTTGACAGGGTCGCTAAGACCAACAGAGCATGGCACACTAGAGAGTCTGAGACCCCAGCAGGTACATATGTGGTTGGAAAGTCCACTAAATTTCATGAGTTGCAAGACCTCAAACAGGAAGTTGCTGAAATGAATACAAGCATTGATTTGATTGCAAAGAAAATCCTGGATGAGGGAGTAGAAAAGGTGAAAGCCATCGGTTCACATAGGAAAGCACCAAGGCCAGACGAGCACTTATCCGATGAAGAGGTTAGTTATCTAAATGATCATGGGGAAAGTTTCCGGGCCTCTGGCCAAGGAAATCAAGGTCAGAACAAAGATAAAGATGAAAATTACAATTGGTCCAGTTATAGAGATAGAAGCAGCGCTAGAGACAGGGATGGTGATTGGAAGAAAAGGGATGGCTACAAGAATGATAGAAGTGGTCTGTATGTCCCTCCTTGAAATCACGAGGATAGGCCTGAACAATCAACCATGAAGGAGCTGCTTAACAAGGTGTTTCAAAAGGTTGATTCTACGAATGCAAGCATGAAAGAGATGCGAGCTGACCTTTCAGGTATTAGTTAGAGAGTAGAGTCCCATTCTGTTTCCATAAAGCAACTTGAGACCCAGATGCACCAGATATCTATTAGCATAAATTCGCGTCAAAAGGGCACTCTCCCAAGTGACACTATTCAAAATCCAAAAAATGATTGACAAGTTATGGTTGTGACTACCCAAAGCAGAAAATAAACTGTTGACCCCCCTATGCATATAGTTATTGATGAGCCGGTCGAGTTTGAGAAGGAGGATGCTAAAATTGTGGTTGAGTCTGAGAAAAAGGACATTGGTGAAGGGCCAAGTGAGAGAAAGTCTTCTGAGTCGAAAGCCAAGAACAAAGAGGTTGCACCGGTCTTAAAGCCCATGCCATTGCCTCCTCCACCGTACCCACAGAGATTGAAGAAAAACGTCAAGGACAACAAATTTCATAAGTTCATCTCCATGCTGAAATAACTTTCAGTCAATATTCCTTTAGTTGAAGCATTGGAGAAGATGCCTGGATATGATAAATTCATGAAGGATCTGGTGACTAGGAAGAGAATGGTGAGCTTTGAACCAGTTGATAATTTGCACCATTGTAGTGCAATAGCATCCCATTCTTTAGTGCAGAAGAAGGAAGATCCGGGAGCTTTTACTATTCCTTGCACGATTCGAGCATTCTACTTTGCTAAGGCATTGCGTGATCTGGGTACTAGTATTAATCTGATGCCACTAGCAGTGTTTAAGCAGTTGGGTTTGGGAGCCCCCAAAATGACTACAATGCGGCTTCTTATGGCAGATAACACTGTGAATAGGCCTGTAGGGATTCTCTATGATGTGCTTGTAAAAGTTGATACTTTCATCTTCCCTGCAGACTTTGTAATTCTTGACTGCAAAGTGGATTTTGAGGTCCCCATCATCTTGGGATGACCATCCTTGGTACCGGACACGCGTTGGTTGACTTAGAGACTGGACATATGAAGTTCAGATTGAATGATGAGGTAGTTACTTTTAATATCTGATAGTCTATGAAGCATCGTGACAACATGCAATTTCAGTTATTGATGTGGTTGATGATGATCAATTAATTGTGCTTGTTGAGGAGAGACTTGGTGTTGAGGAACTTGCGACTGTAATTATAAATTTTAAAGGAAATGATATTGAAGAGTATGATGATATAATTGTTGCACTAGCAGGTATGAGGTTTTACAGCTATGCTCCAAAGAAGCTTGACTTGGACTTGAAAAATAGACAGACACCGCCTGCCAGACCATCTATTGAGGAGCCTCCAGTCTTGGAGCTCAAAGCGCTTCCAACTCATATTTGGTACATGTTCTTAGGAGCTAATGAGACTTTTCCAGTTATTATTTCTACAGATTTAGTTGAAGGACAGGTTGAAGCTCTGGTTTCTGTGTTGAGGAAGTTTAAGAGATCCATTAGTTGGACCATCACAGACACCATTGAGATTCCGCCTGGAATCTGTACACATAAATTTTAGCTTGCGCCTGATTGTATTCCGAGTATTGAGCATCAGCGTAGATTAAATCAGCCTATGCAAGAGGTCATCAAGAAGGAAATCATTAAGTGGCTGGATGCATGTATGGTTTACCCTATTACTGATAGCAAGTAGGTTAGCCCAGTTCAGTGTGTGCCAAAGAAGGGTGGGATTACTGTAGTCCCAAATGCAAAGAATGAGTTGATTCTAATGAGGCCAGTTATGGGCTGGCGCATATGCATGGATTACAAGAAGCTGAATGCGTTGTAAAACCCCAAAAATCCTAAGCTAATATCTGAACCTTTTCCATGAGTGTAATAATCATTTCCCTAGTGTGGTGAGTGCTTTGGATACAAATCATGTTCATAAGAAACTCTTATCATCAAGTTAAGTTGGAAGCACCTCACCCAAGTAAGTTTTCATGTAAGACTAAATTAGGGTCAAATTTAATAGATCATTACTCTTATAATATAAAGAGTTAGGTGGCCTATTACACACCAAATTAAAGAATTTTGAGTCTTCTTTCAAACAACACCAACCGTGCATTAATCCAAGTCCGGAGTAAAAGGTTATGGGCAATTTACTGCAGCACTATCAATGACTACGGACAGGGATGACGAACCGTGGTTCTGAACCACGGTCCGTACTGTGACTCGTGATTTATGACCTGAACCTTAAAATTTTCATCTTCAAAACTACTGGTTGGTTCACCACCCATAGACCAAAACCACGGTCAGTAGAGTGACCCGTGGTTTGTCAAAATTTAGCTTTTCTATCCAGTTTCCACGAAAGACTTGACGGGTCATCGTTTTGAATGACGGTCTGTCCTGTAACTCATGGAATCACCTTTAGAGAGGTTCCAAGTCCTCTAAATTCCATGAGTGGGTTGATGACTCGTTAACCTATTCCATGACCCGTTCTTCCACTCATAATCCCTAAGGATCAGAGGATCCTCATATCCTAAAGTCAGAACCACGAGTCACAGGACGGTCCATCGTCCTGAACCACAGACCATTGAGTGAATCATGGTGTTGAGTTCCAGTAGACCCCTAGAAGTGGCATT
This sequence comes from Jaltomata sinuosa, assembly GCA_003996215.1. Classification (NCBI taxonomy): domain Eukaryota; kingdom Viridiplantae; phylum Streptophyta; class Magnoliopsida; order Solanales; family Solanaceae; genus Jaltomata; species Jaltomata sinuosa. The sequence continues at coordinate 330,756 of QJPP01001113.1, forward strand.
TGAAACCACAGATCAGTTGATGGCTCATCCTTTAGGATGACGGACCGTGGACTGACTCGTGGTCTCTGAAGCCGACTTTTTCCAGCTTTTTCCAAGTTTAAGTCCAGGGGTATTTTTGTAATTTTTTACTCTTTTAACTCCAATACTAAGTCATTTTAAGCCTATTTAGGAGGGTTTTTATTCCCACTTGGCCTAAGTTCTCTCCCATTCTTTCAATCAACTTCTAAAAGTAGAAAAATAGTTCCATCTTCTCAAGGTTCAAGTTAGGGTTTCAAGCTTCAAGTCTCAAGCTCCAAGTTCAAGCCTCCTCTTCTTTTCAATTTCAAGTGGGTTAGCTTCAATCAAGGTATGTGAGTATTTAACAATGGGTTCCTTTCACCCTTGTGCCCAAAACCCCTAATTTCTGTTTTAATTTCATGAACTTTCAAATTAGGGTTCTTACCCAATTCTTTTGGGTTTTGTTATAAATTGGCTTCTCATGATTTTATTAAGAAATTCTAGGAAATTGTATAATTTTGCATAGGTGTTTACATATGGACTCCTATATCATGAATTGAAGGCTAATTATGGTGAATTCTACAAGCATGAATTGATTCAAGTAAATTGGGTATTGATGGTATGTATTCTCATGAATTTTTCAAGTAAGTGTATGCCTAGTTCCTATGTTCTATGAAAATCTATGCTATTATGAAAATTGAACTAGAGTCATGCAAGGTTTCATGTTATGAATTGTTATGCAAGACAAGACACCCGATGTGCCATCAATGCTCATGAATAATTTTCAAAACCAAGATTCGTGAGTAGTATGAAGATCCGGGTTATGAACATGTTTATGAACAAGCTTGACATCTAGATATGTCACACGTATGTGTGCCTTATGTTATATGTTTTGGGAGTAGTATTAGCACCGAGCGATGAGGGTTCTAGATAACCCAAGTCTAAAATTACGTTGCCACCGTAGGTTGCCCTCCGTGGCTTATGAAAGGATCCTTATGACATGGTTCTAACCTTGGCCGGTTAGGACAACCTTTTTCAGTGTGGGTGTATTACACTGGAGTCCATGTAGCTCAACATGGTTTATGTCGGTTAAGAGAAACTCCTACATGATTATTTTCAAGTTATGAAGTTATATGATACTTTAATTTGAACCTTGACTTTACTTCATGTTTATGCCTTATATCTTGATAATTTCTTATGCTATCTCTTATTTTGAAAGAGCTCATTTTAAGCATGTTTTAATTATGTTTTATCATGATCATGCATATCTCACATATGCGGTACATCCTATAGTACTGACGCATACTTGCGCTGCATCCTCTTGATTATGCAGATTCAGGTTCCCTTCCTCAGGCACATGGCTAGAGATCGCAAGCCATTTCTAGTCAGTGTCGATGACTCCTCATTTCTAGCCATTTCTAGTCTTGTCCTAGCAACTCCTTATATCATGTGTAGAGGCTTTTCACACATAGCCAGAATTTGAGTCACTCTTTTAATACTATGTTTCGCATTGACTTATCATTTATTGTTTTGGATTGCCTAATATTCTATCTATGCTTTTGTTATGCTTTCTTATGAATGACTGAGTATGCCATGACCAAGGGTTAGTCTAGGGCACTTGTGCTCCGGATCCCATATTACATCTAGGGGGTAACCTCAGGGCGTGACAAACTTGGTATCAGAGCCTTAGGTTTAAGAGTCCTAGGATGTCTGAAAGCCGCATCGAGTAGAATCTCTCTCATGGGTGTGAAGCGCGCCACACTTATGAAAGAAAAGCTATGAGATGTCTTAGAAAAAAACCTCACTTCTTTCATGATCACATCGTGTGTTAGAGTTTAACTCTAATATCTCTTTAATCCTTTCCTTGTACATTTTAGATCATGCCTCGACGTGCTATGCCTCACCAAGTCACTGGGAATGTTGCTCCTCTAATTCTTGCCCTCGAGGTCACGGATGAGAAACTCAGGAATGCCATCTATTTTTTAGCCCAGACCTTGGCCACTCAGGCCCACCAGCCAGATCCTATCCCAGTCCACCCTCAAGGCAGGGCAGCGGCCCGGGTTCATAATTTTGTCCGAATGAACCCATCTGAATTTTGGAGTTCGAAGGTGGGTAAGTACCCACTTAGATTTATTGATGAGGCAAAGAAGATCTTTGATGTTATGCAAGTGGGTGATGTTGATTGTGTGGAGATCGTGTCCTATTAACTTAAGGATGTAGCTTATATCTAGTTCACGCAATGGAAGAAAGATAGAGCTAGGGACGAGGTCCCAATGACTTTGGAGTGTTTCGAGAGGGCCTTTTTTGATTGGTTCTTTCCCTGAGAGTTGAGGCAAGCAAAGGCTGAGGAGTTTGTGAACTTGAGGCAGGGGTCGATGTCAGTCTAAGAGTAGAGTTTGAGGTTCACTCAGCTCTCCAGATACGCTCCTAGTATGGTGGCTGACCCACATGATCAGATATGCAAGTTTATCTATGGGGTTTCAGATATGGTAAATAAAGAGTGCATGTATTCTATGCCGTTGAGTGATATGAACATTTCCAGACTTATGACTCATGCTCACCAGATTGAGGGGGACAGCTTAGGGAGATATCTAGAGAGAACACGAGAGTTAGATCCAAGAGTTCAGGTTTTGGCCATCAGAGGTCCGGTGGCGGGCACTGCTCCTCATTTCAGAAGAAGTCATCAGAACCCATTTATTCTTCTGCTAGAGCTCCTACCCAGACCCCGAGGCCTCATCATGATTAGACTAGTAGAGGATCTGGTTCTTATTAGCAGTCTCAGGGGAGTATTGCTAAAGGACCATCCCATCCCATTTACAGCAAGTGTGGGAAGAATTACCCGGGAGAGTGTTGTGTGGGCACGGGAGCATGCTTTGGGTGTGGGCAGGCTGGACACATGATTAGAGATTTCCCTTTGGCTAAGAAGAAGAAGGGAGGTGGTAGGGCTCAGACTGCTCCAGCAGCCTTAGGAGGTCGACCAGCCCAGCAAGGCAAAAACTTCTAGTTCTGGTGGTCAGCGCCAGAATCACCTTTATGCTATGTCTTCTTGCAAGAACCAAGAGGGTTACCCAGATATTGTCACTGGTATGTTGAAAGTGTTCTCTTTCGATGTGTATGTTTTGTTGGACCCCGATGCCTCCTTATTTTTTGTGACCCCTTATGTAACATGCAAATTCAAAATTTGTCCTGAATTGCTTTTAGAAACCTTTTGTGTTTCTACTCCTGTTGGTGAGTCAGTCTTAGCCAAAGGAATCTACCAAAATTTCCCTTTATCAGTCCTTCATAGAGTCACTTCAACGGTTATAGTAGAGTTGGAGATGACTAATTTTGATGTTATTTTTGGTATGGATTGGTTGCATGCTTGTTATGATTTGGTTGATTGTCGTACTCGGGTTGTCAGTTTCATGTTTCCAAATGAACCCATTTTAGAATGGCAATGTAGTACTCCTTTTTTGAAAGGTCATTTCATGTCTTATCTTAAGGCTAGAAAGATAATTTCTAAGGGTTATGTTTATCATATAGTTCGGATTACAGACACGGAGTCTAGAACCCCATCCCTTCAGTCTGTTCCTGTTGTGAATGAGTTACCTGAAGTGTTTATCGAGGATTTGCTCGGAGTCCCTCCTGAGCGGAAAATCAACTTTGGGATAGATCTTCTTTCAGGTACGAATCCTATCTCTATTCCTCCCTATAAGATGGCTCCCGCGGAACTTAAAGAGTAAAAAGACCAGTTGAAGGATCTTTTTGATAAGGATTTCATCATGCCTAGCATTTCACCATAGGGTGCCCCAGTTTTGTTTGAGCGGAAAAATGGTGGTTCCCTTAGGATGTGTATTGACTACCGTCAATTGAACAAGGTCATAATTAATAATAAGTATCCCATTCTTAGGATTGATGACTTGTTCGATCAGCTTCAGGGTGCTAGTTTCTTCTCCAAAATTGACCTTAGATCCGGTTATCATCAGCTCCGTGTTAGAGAGTGTGATATTATGAAGATAGCCTTCAAGACTTGGTATGGTCATTATGAATTTGTTGTGATGTCTTTTGGTCTAACAAATGCTCCTGCAGCCTTTATAGATTTGATGAACCATGTGTTCAAGCAGTATTTGGATATGTTTGTGATTGTGTTCATTGATGATATCCTCATCTTTCTCGGAATGAGGGGGAGCAAGTGAACCATTTGAGAGTGGTGTTGCAAACTCTCAAGGACCGTTAGTTATTTGCTAAGTTTAGAAAGTATGAGTTCTGGATGTAGTCTGTTACTTTTTTGGGTCACATTGTGACTAGAGATGGTATTCGAGTTGACTCTCAAAAGATTGAGGCGGTAAAGAACTTGCCTAGACCCACTTTCCCGTCTAATATTAAGAGCTTTTTGGGTTTGGCTGGTTACTATAGGAGGTTTGTGGAAGGGTTTTCTTCCATTGCTGCCCCTTTTACTCGATTGACTCAGAAAAAGGTAAAATTTTAGTGGTCTAATTTGTGTGAGAAAAACTTTCAGGAATTGAAGACTAGGTTGACCACCGCTCCAGTGTTTGCTCTACCCGAGGGCCTAATGACTTTGTTGTGTATTGTGATGCTTCTAGGATTGGTTTGGGTTGTGTTTTGATGCAACGTGGTAAAGTGATTTCTTATGCCTCTAGACAGCTTAAGACACATGAGAAGAACTATCCTACGCATGATCTTGAGTTAGCATCCATTGTCTTTTCTTTGAAGATTTAGAGACATTACCTGTATGGTGTACACGTGGATATTTTCACCGATCATAAAATTATTCAGTATGTGTTCACTCAGAAGGAAATGAATCTATGACAAAGAAGATGGCTTGAGTTTCTTATGGATTATGACATAAGTGTGCTTTACCATACGGGTAAGGCCAATGTTGTGGTGGATGCACTTGGTAGATTATTTATGGGTAGTGTGTCTTCAGTCAAAGTCGGGAAGAAGGAATTGGTTAAGGAGGTTCATAGTCTAGCTTGGTTGGAAGTTCGCCTTATGGACTCAACAGAAGGTGGTGTTATTGTCCATCAACAAAGAGTTAAGATTTCTCCCAAGTGGGAGATGGTGTGCTTCGCTATCAGGGTCGATTGTGTGTGCCAGATGTAGAGGGGTTGAGGTAGAAGATTTTGACTGAGGCTCACAGTTCTAGATATTCCATTCACCCTGGTGCCACCAAGATGTACCGTGATCTACGGGAAGTCTATTGGTGGAATGGTATGAAGAGGGACATAGCCGGTTTTATAGCTAAGTGTCCCAACTGTTAGCAAGTGAAGGTAGAACATCAGCGACCGGGTGGCATGACTCAGGACATTGACCTTCCTACTTGGAAGTGGGAAGCGATCAATATGGACTTTATAACAAGTTTGCCTCGTACTCGAAGGCAACATGATTTCATTTGGGTGATCATCGACCGGATGACAAACTCATTCCACTTTTTGGCTGTTAAGACCATGGATTCAACGGATGATGATGCCAAACTCTACATCGAGGAGATAGTCCGATTTCATGGTGTCCCATTGTCCATCATTTTAGATTGGGGTACTCAGTTTACATCCCAATTTTGGAAATCATTTCATAGAGGTCTTGGTACTCAGGTGAAGTTTAGCACAACTTTTCACCCACAAACGGATGGCCAGGCAGAGCGTACTATTCAGAATTTAGAGGATATGTTGATAGCTTACGTGATTGACTTCAAAGGTAATTGGGATGATCACTTACCTCTTATTGAGTTTGCCTATAACAACAGCTTTTACGCTAGCATCCAGATGGCTCCATATGAGGCACTTTATGGTCGAAGATGTAGGTCTCCTATTGGTTGCTTTGAGGTAGGTGAGGCAGCCTTGATCAGTCCGGATTCGATTCATGAGACTATGAAGAAGGTTAAACTTATTAGGGAGAGGCTCAGAGTCAACAGAAATCGTATGCAGATGTGAGAAGAAGGGAATTGGAATTTGAGGTTGATGATTGGGTTTTCCTAAAGGTCTCACCCATGAAGGGTGTGATGAGATTTGGCAAGAAAGGGAAGCTAGTTGAAAGAGCTACTTGAGAACCAGAATCAACAATGAAAGCTAAGTACCCTCATCTATTCCCTTCCGATTTTGTTTCAGCTTGAGGTAATAGTTTCCTCCTTAGTATGTTCCTCCGAGTCTATTCCTTCAGTTTTCCTCATGATTTGAAGATGTGTTCATGTTTCTCGAAGTTAGGTCAATCATGTTTTAAGTTGAAAAGTTCAGTTTCATGTTTATTCCGCAGTTATCCTATTGTGTTGTTGTTTGGTTGTGCTGTTTTCTCTCTAGTTTTCCCTTGCTTAGTCTTCATTCGAGGATGAATGATCTCAATGGGGAGATATTGTAACACCCTGGAAATCAAACCAGCTTTCTAAGTTTGAAACTCTAAAAAGTTTCATGTTCCCAAGAAATTACGGGTCCAAACCACGGACCGTGGTTTAAGCCATGGGTCGTCGTATGGGACCGTGGTTTCCTTCTATTGGTTCAGTCTCTGGTCTGAGAACCACGAGTTAGTTCTACAGAATCGTGGTTCTGACTATTGCCCATCCTGTTAACTCATGGAGTCAGATCAGAGGGTTGACAAGATCCCCAGGTTTTACGACTGGGTTCTATGGCCCGTCGTTTAAATGACGGACCATCTTGTTAATTTGTAGAAATGGATCAGAGGACTACCAAACTTCCCAGGGACGACGAATCAAGTCTACAAACCATAATTCAAATGACGAGTCATCTTGTTGACCCGTGGTTTGCCTTCTGCAGCCTGGTCGAATGGCAAGGAACCACGAGGGGAAACCACGAATCGTGGTTCAGTCTACGGTCTGTGATCTTCATCTGTGATTCCTGAAAGTCAAATTTTTTAACAGTTTTTCCTAATTATGTTCTAGGGGTATATTAGTTATTACCCACCCTTTTAACTCCTAAGTGAGGTCGTTTTGACCATTTTTAGCATGATTTCTAAACCTATTAGCCTAAGTCTCTTCTCATTACCTCATTCATCTACTAATTGGGAAAAGAACTCCTTCAAGCTCCAAGTCTCAAGCTCCAAGTTCAAGTCTCCTTTTCTTTTCAATTTCAAGTGGGTTAGCTTCAATCAAGGTATGTGGGTATTCAACAATGGGTTTCTTTCACCCTTGTGCCCAAAACCCCTAATTTCCATTTTGATTTCATGAACTTTCAAATTAGGGTTCTTTCCTAATTTTTATTGGTTTTGCTATAAATTGTCTTCTCTTGATTTTATTAAGAAATTCTAGGAAATTGTATAATTTTTCATGGGTTTTTACATATGGACTCCTATTTCATGAATTGAAGGCTAATTATGGTAAATCCTACATGCATGAATTGATTTAAGTAAATTGGGTATTTGATGGTATGTATTCTCATAAATTTTTCAAGTAAGTGCATGCCTAGTCTCTATGTTCTATGAAAATCTATGCTATTATGAAAATTGAACTAGAGTCATGCAAGTTTTCAAGTTATGAATTATTATGCAAGACAAGACACCCGATGTGCTATCAATGCTCATGAATAATTTTCAAAACCAAGATTCGTGAGTAGTATGAAGATCCGGGTTATGAACATGTTTATGAACAAGCTTGACATCTAGATATGTCACACGTATGTGAGCCTCATGTTTATATGTTTTGGGAGTAGTATTTAGCACCGAGCAATGAGGGTTCTAGATAACCCAAGTCCAAAACTACGTTGCCACCGTAGGTTGCCCTACGTGGCTTATGAAAGGATCCATATGACATTGTTCTAACCTTGGCCAGTTAGGACAACCTTTTTCAGTGTGGGTGCATGACACTGGACTGCATGTAACTCAACATGGTTTATGTCGGTTAAGAGAAGCTCCCACATGATTATTTTCAAGTTATGAAGTTATATGATACTTTACTTTGAATCTTGACTTTACTTCATGTTTATGCCTTATATCTTGATTATTTCTTATGCTATCTCTTATTTTGAAAGAGCTCATTTTAAGCATGTTTTAAGTATGTTTTATCATGATCATGCATATCTCACATACTCGATACATCCTATAGTACTGATGCATACTTGTTGCATCCTCTTGATGATGCAGATTCAGGTTCCCTTCCTCAGGCACGTGGCTAGAGATCGCAGGCCATTTCCAGTCAGTATTGGTGAGTCCTCATGGTTCGAGGGCTAGTTATGATTCTAGCTAGTTGTTAGTTATTTACTTCCGTACCTCGAGTTTGTTAGGGTCTTGTCCAAGAAACTCCTTATGTCATGTGTAGAGGCTTTTCAGACATAGCCAGAATTCTAGTCACTCTTTTAAAACTATGTTTCGTATTGACTTCTCATTTATGGTTTTGGATTGCCTAATATTCTATCTATGCTTTCGCTATGCTTTCTTATGAATGACTTAGTATTCCATGACCAAGGGTTAGTCTAGGGCACTTGTGCCCCAGATCTTGTGTTACGTCTAGGGGGTAACCTCGGTGCGTGACAGCCTCACGACACAAGGCATCATGCCACAAGACTTCTTTCATTAGTCTCAAAATCAATTGGGACAAATGATTTTCAATAAGTTATTCCGAGTTCATTACACACTCATTTTTGAGTCAATCTAGCCAAAGCGAGAGTGTGCAAGTCATGACAAGAGAATGCTTTTCTTCAAAAATTCATTTCCCTTCTTCCTTTTGTTTTCAAAAACAATTTACCAAGAATTTTTTCCGGTGGGCCCATTTTGAGACAAGCAACTACAGACTCAATCTAAAACTAAAACTTGGCATTTTTTCTTAACAAAGTCGTCTCTCAATCTATCATAGGGAAATACCAACCCGTTTCAACACAAAAACAAAAGAAAAAGAAATATAAAGAAAACTTTTGCTCCTTGGGAAAGAACCGTGATATTAAAAAAACCCTCGAAGTTTATTGCTAAACTACTATTAACAAGGAGATATCCAAATAAAACAAACCTCCAAACTCAAATGGAGCATTTTCCCCAATGATATTAGCTAGAGATAATAGAACACTCCCTGAGGCAGTTGTGAGAAGTGCACTAATGCTGATGCGGCCACACCTCCATCGCACAACAAATTGGTCAATTTAGATTGTGTTTTTGTTTATCATTGTGCAAAGGTTGTGTGACACACACTTCTAGACATGCAAAATGCCCCACTGATCGCATGGTGGTGTGGATTTTAGGAGAAATCTGCAGTGTTCTATCTGAGAGGTGCAAAACTGGTGTGCGAAGCGTACTAATGCTCATGCAACCACACACCAGTCGCAGGTTCTAGTGCCCAACTTCTCAGTTTTCTGTCATACCTGTGCGACCTGCTATGCGATGCGCACCTTCTGACATGTGATCGCATGGGGTGCCGCGCGTCCTAATTATTGCTCACACCACCTTAGCTTGGTTTCCACTACAAGTCTATCAAAAACAACATACAAAGTAAAACTAGAAAGCAAACAGTACAGAAAGTAAAGTTTAAGAACATCAAAATGCTTGGGTTGCCTCCCAAGAAGCGCTTGGTTTAACGTCACAGCTCAACGAAGGTACCTACCACTCAAGGCTCGTCTAGGTAGATAGCCTCTAAGATTGCAACCTTCACCCGAATGCCCAAGTACTTCTTCACTCATTGCCCATTGACTTTTAATACCGAGCCATCCTCATTTTCCAATTCTATGGTTCCGTTGGTGAAGACTTGATGCACTTTAGAAGGACCCAGCCATTTGGACCTTAGTTTTCTCGAAAAAAGCCAGAGTCTATAATTGAATAGGAGCACCCAATCTCCCGGATGGAACTCTCACTTTAAGATTTGTTGATCATGATAGCGCTTCATCTGGGATTTGTAGATAGAGGCACTTTCATAAGCCCGCATCCGAAACTCATCCATTTCATTGAGGTCTTCCACTCTAGCACGAGCGACTCTCTCCCAATCCAAATTCAGCTTCTTCAAGGCCCACATAGCCTTGTGTTCCAATTCGACCGGGAGATGCCAAGCCTTGAAAAAGACCAATTGGTAGGGGGACATTCCAATTGGGGTCTTGTAAGCTGTCCTATATGCCCATAGTGCATTGTGCAATTTGTGTGACTAGTCCGTTTGGTGAACATTCACCAATTTTGAAAGGATGGACTTGATATCCCAGTTAGACACCTCAACTTGCCGCTCGTTTGTGGATGGTAGGGGGTGGCCACTTTGTGTTTGACTCCATATTTCTCAAGTAGTGTGCTAAATAACTTGTTGCAAAAGTGTGATCCCGCATCACTAACAATGGCACGAGGGGTGCCAAACCGAGCAAAAATATGCTTTTTGAGAAAAGCAATCACGCTTGTCCATTCATTATTCGGTAAAGGCACTGCGTTGACCCATTTTGATACGTAGTCCACAACCACTAAAATGTAGGTGTTCCCATGTGATCTTTTAAAGGGACCCATGAAAGCGATACCCCATACATCAAACAATTCGACCTCAAGGATAGGCGTTAGTGGAAGTTTGTGTCATCGAGATATACCCCCTCCGTGTTGACACTTGTCACCCTCATTTTCTAAATCATGGGCATCTTGAAACAAGGTAGGCCAATAGAATCCACTTTGAAACACTTTAGAGGCGTGCACATACCCCCATGATATCCACCAACAGGTGACGAATGACATGCTCTAAGAATGGGTAACATTTCAATTTCTGGTATGCACCTCTGTATCATCCCATCGACGCAAATCCTAAACAAGTAGGGCTCATCCTAATAATATTTCTGAACATCTTGGAGGAATTTCTTTTTCTGATTCGAGTTCAGGCCCTCCAGAAGTAGATTACTTTCTAAGTAATTAGCAAAATTTTCAAACCAAGGTGTCAAGTTGTGGGAAGCAGTTAAAATTCCCTCATCCGGGAATGAGTCATTGATTTCAAGCTCTCATAAATGCCTTCCTTCTTATTCCAAATGCGTTAAGTGGTCGGCCACTTGATTCTCACACCCTCTCCGGTCCTTCACCTCAAAGTCAAACTCTTGAAGAAGTAACACCCACTGGATTAATCGGGGCTTTGCATCCTTTAAAGTCATCAAATACCTGATAGCTGCATGGTCAGTATGCACCACCACCTTAGTCCCCAAGAGATATTCCCAAAATTTCTTGAAAGCAAACATAACAGCCAATAATTCCTGTTCTGTAATGGTGTAGTTTGTTTGGGCCGTGTTCAAAGTTTTGCTTGCATAATAGATCGAGTGAAAAAGCTTTTCTCTTTGTTAGCCAATCACCGCACCTAAAGCTATTCCAGTGGCATCGCATATAAGTTCAAATGGTCTCGACCAATTCGGTGAAATGATAATAGGTGTGGAGGTTAACTTTTCTTTCAAGGTGAGGAAGGCCTTCATGCATCTATCATCAAAGTCAAATTTGGCCTCCTTTTCTAGTAGCTTACATAAATGATAGGCTACTTTTGAGAAGTCTTTGATAAAATGCCTATAGAATCCGGTGTGGCCAAAAAAACTCTGGACGCCCTTCACAGTTTACGGAGGGGGTAGCTTTGATATAACCTCGTTTTTGGCTTGATCAACTTCAATCCCCTTTTCGGAGATCTTGTACCCCAAGACTATCCCTTCCTTTACCGTGAAGTGACATTTTCCCCAATTCAACACCAAAATTTTCTCCTCACATCTTTTAAGTACCTCCTCTAGATGCTCCAGACGATCGCTAAACTCATCCCCAATAATAGAGAAATCATCCATAAAGATCTCCATGGTGTCTTCCACTATGTCCGAGAATATAGACATCTCACACCTTGGCCTAGGCCTTTAGCACATTTGCAAAGCATGGGTATTAAGACAATGGGGCATGTAAGACCAACCCGGTAACACAATTTTAACAACCAAAAATCAAGCCCGATGAGGGCGTAATAATAAGCTCAAAATTAAACTAACATAATATAAAAGCCCGACAAGGGTTAAACTAACATAATATAAAGGCCCGACAAGGGTAACAAGTATCACAATCATCCAAAATATGCCTAACAAGGGCCAAATCAAATCTAGCAAGGAACTAAAAATTGTCAACAAAGCAAGGCCTGGCAAAGGAACTAAAAGCAACCACAAAATCAAGTAAAGCCACCCCTCTCCACAAAAGAAGCATTTCTCTCAATCCTATTACCTCAAGGGAAAGAAAGGTGAAATCCCTAGAGGACTATGCCTCATCATCATCATCTGCAGCTTCTTTCTCACCCGAGGTTCTTCCACTTGGGCCAGCACCACCCTTTTGGGAGTGCGCATCCAATGCGGACTCTCAGATAACATGCTGAAAATTAGGGTCTTGATAATCATCTAGCTCAACCTCTCCATCAGTAGGAAGCTCAGGCTCATCCTCTATGTAGGCTGCGAACAAGTCATCCACGGGTCCATGAATTTGGCAGGGCTGAGGTAAGGTGGTCAAATCTGCCTCCTCAAATGGCTGCTTTCCTTTGGATTTGGCCACATCCTTCTTAAGTTCTGACATCGCACCCTCAACAACATCCATTCTTGTGCAGAGTTTGGAGATATTGTCCACTACCCCTTTCATCGCATTCTTAATCGCTCTTTGTATCATACCAGGTAGTTTGGTAGCCAAATCATTCAACTGCCTTTCATGATTATATATTTTGTCAACCATGTCTTGTAAGCCACTTTTGGTCAAAGGCCCTCTTGGTACAGCTGATGTGGGGGTATGTGCGTGCGCCCTTGATGTAACCCGAGAAGGGGAAGAAGCAACTGCTTCGGCATCTAAAACACAACAACCTCCACATATGCCATTTCTTCTACTCTACGCTTATTGAATTTTTGGGCATCCCTATCGGTCTTCTTATCCAGATCAATCACCCCAATTGCATAGGTTACTTTGTCATAACTAAAGTATGGGATGTCGGCCTTTGCACATAACTTGCTGATCAGTACCAGAAAAGGAAATGCGTCATTCCCCCTGTGTGCCTTCCTCCGAATTACCATGGCTGTTATTTCCCCAAAATTCACATACTCCCTGTCATAATGGCAACAACTAGAATAGCCCCCTCTTAAGTTATCTTCTGGTCATTTTGAGAGAGTAGGAATCGGATTCTGACGAGATCATACCACAGACGAGCTTCAAAGTGCAGAGTTTTTCTCAAGATGTCACCTCTCATAGTGGCCCATATAGGAGTGGAAGGAGCAAGGATATAAACAGTTTCACGGTATGGTTTCACTTCTGCTTGCAACTTAGCCATGAGAGCCGGTGCAGGTGCAATTGGGTTTTCCCAATAAATTGCATTGATGGCAGCAGGGGTAATGCACACTTTCTTGACCCTGACCACAATTGAGTTCAGGTTGGGGAATTTTTCTGCCGGCCCTCTATACCCTTTTGAATCTTGCGTGGCTTGATAGGCCACAAAGAACTCCTGCACGACTTTCTCATAGTATCCCCCGAGGATATCTTGAAAAGGGTACCAATCTCGTTCAGCAAATTGACGGTGCATGTTGGGATACTCAGCCCCAACTTCCCCTAAGTTAAAGCTCTGCACTTTGTTGAATGTTCTAGCCTTGTCCCGGGTGTAGATGTCCTTCATGCCTTCCACCCCGAATGGAAGCCTTGCGTCTTCTGTGACAGACAGTTTCCTTGGTTGGCCTCTTGTGTTTCTCCTGCTAGAAGACATGTTCTGCATCCAGAGATTGTGAGCAAAAAAAAAACAAAAATCTAAAATAAAGTTTACAAACTAAAAAGGTTGGAATGCAACATACTAGAAAAACAAAGTAGGTGACTGATGGCTTGTGCGAACCACATGTGAAATGCACCAGAAGGAGTTCACGTCGCATGTGCTATCGCACATGCTAACAGAATCTTACAGGGATTTTTCCATCAAGGTGCGAAGCTGGTGCGGTCTGCACTAACAGAAGTGTGCATCACACTATGCTTTTCCCCTCAAAATACTGAACTGGCTATATTTTTGAACATGGTGCGATGCTTTATGCAACCCGCACATCAATATCTATGCATCACATGCGGAATGCATAAAGGCACAACTGGAATTTCTGATTCCTTTTGTTCTTGTATATTACACATGTGATCCGTAAAGCAAGATGTACTTAGGCACTTGGCACCACACAACAAACCAACAATAATTAAAGAAAAGGGGCAAGGGATATCATGACCATAAACATCTGGGTGCTCAAACTTCTCCGGATTTCCATTGACAACATCAAGCAAGAAATGGACTTAACGACTTCCCTTAAGATGGTCGTTACCCCATCTATCATCAGGAACATTAAGCCCTTACTTGCAATAATGGGAACAAACAGATTTTAGCAACAATTAACTCCTCCTCGCACAAGATCATACACCTAAAGAAAAATTTTCAACAAGGAATCATGGGTATACAATTAGCAAAAATTCAGCCTCAATAACCAATTTTCAACAAAATCTCATGACTAACGATGGTTTGCCCTTAAGAATGATGTCACCCAATCTATCATCGAGCAAACCATTCATCAATCATAAGTGGGTTACTCAGACTTCACCCCAAACACAGATTTCAAGTCCAAAATTCACTACCAATCAACGTGCATTAATAAAATTCAAGTTTTACCAAGTGGACAATAAGCAAAATTATCAATACAACTCAAAATTGGGGACCCAAAATTTTTGGATCTCACCCAAAATCAACATGGCAATTCTACTAAGCATGCTTCACAATATGAGTTCCCAACCTTCATAAAAACTAGTATTTAACGTTGGGGAACTTACCAAGAGTGAAGATTAGATAGAGAGGAGTGAAAATTAAAGCTTTTTGTAGTGTAACAATGGTGACCCACTTGGCTTGCCCAGAAAGACTAGCAACAGCGACAGTGGTAGAGCGGTGGAGATGATTGGGTGAGAGGAGAAGAATATTTTGGGGAAGTTTGAGGGACTTAGAGAGAATTTTGAGAGAGAAATTGAGAAGTTAGAGAGAAAATATGGTGAAGGTGGTGAAGGAGGCAGTTTTAAGAAGAAAAAGAAGAAGAAAAGTCGGCCGGGTCATCTCTGGGTTGGGTCAGTCAATAGGTTAGGTCAATTAAAATTCAAATTTACCTTTTGTGTGCCACGACATGCGATTATCACAAGCCCTTATGTGGACCGTATGTCATTTTGCATGTCACCTTTTTCTCCCCTAGGTTTGCCCAGGCTTCTAGTTTGCTATGCGCTGGAGGTGCAACACACACTTGGGCTCGTGCGGACCGCACGACCTAGCGCATGACACCTCTAATTTTTCAACTTTCTTCCAGGCACTCTGTTTTGGAATGTGATGAGTTGTGCGACACGTACAATTACTTGTGCGGTCCACACAGTCCTTCGCACAACCCATGTTTTGACTTGTCCATGTTTCTACTCTATGCATTCCCTAAAAACACACCAAAAACAACAAAAGATAACCAAAAACAAAGTAAGAAAACTTAGGTTTCCTCCCAAGAAGCGCTTGATTTAACATCGCGGCTTGACGATGCTACCTCAAATCACTCATTCTTTAGATTAGTGATGGTATCACTAAGTAGCGTCCCCTTCATCCTCGGGTTCATTTAGCTTGAGAGGTGGCTTATTTGAGCCTCAAGATGCTTGATCAAGGCTGAGTGAGAGCTCACGGTTTGATGATGTGTTGAAACTTCACTCTTTAGCTCACTCACTCCAGTATTTCTCGTATCCACCTTCTTGAGAACCAAGGACAACATGTCCTCTAGCTTGGAATGACTGGGGTTGCTTATGCCCATTTGGTAGAGAGAGTTTGCCTTGTTCAGAGGTATATAGGGATTTGAGATCTAGTGATTAAAGAGATCACCATCTTTGTCTCTATCCCTCCAATTTCTGTCCCTTTCTTTATCTCGTATCCGACCTTGGTTATCTTCCCTCGGGCGATAATACCCAGGATGAGAACCCACCGACACAAAGCACAATTTACCATCGACAACTGTCATCAGCTCATCATCACTCGCTTTGATTTCTGGTGTACTCACAACATTCACCACTTTCGCACCACTTACTCCCATTACATGATTGGCCATCAAGTCAATTTGTGTCATCATCTTGGCCATTGAATCATCTCGCTCCTCATCTCTTTTTCTTAGTTCATTGGTCAAGATGGATGAGGGCATTCCTAAAGTTGGCACATCCATTTCTCTCGTATGCCAAGCTTGGTTGGTTTTGGTCATTAGCTCTAACAAAGTCGAGGCAATGGGAAATTCTAAGTCCATGAAGGTGCTACTGATAATGCTCAAATTACACCTCAAATTAAGAAGCGTAAGCTGTCGTCGTCAAATATAGAACCCAACAGAGGTTGGGGTCGATCCCACAGGGAATAAGGTGCAAATTAAGTCGTTAGTGAATTAGATGACTAATAATCAATAGTTTCTGGTAAATGGGGGGGGGGGGGTTTGTATAGATCAAATTTTGATTGTTTCAAATAACAAATGGCAAGTTTTAACGAGTAAAATTCAGTAGAAGAGGTGAACTAGGGAAGTGTTCACCATAGCGTCGTAACAATTTTGACTCAAAGCTTAACCAGGTTCTTTCTATATGTATATCACGATGTGATTGAATTAATAGTATCATCTAAACTCTTCTCAACCAAATAGACGAATTTCCTTTTATATTCTCTCGAACTTGAAAAGGTGAAATTTCTTATTTCAATCCTAAATATCAAGTAGATTAATCTAGTTACAACATTAATCATAAGACGAGAATTGGTGGTCTCGAATCCTCGTAGTTAATCAAATTTCCCAATTTTAATCTCTTTGGTCAAGCAAATCAAACCTAGGAATGTTCTAATGTTTGCAACCATTAGAAAACGTAAATAATGAATTATTAACCACGTGACAGCATATAAATTGAACCCTACCCTACCCAGAATCTATATTGTTACTTTTGCCATGGCTCCCACAACCCTAGTTATGGGAAATTAGCTACTCATGCTATTAAAGAAATAGAAGAAAATCATATTCATAATAAGAGAAGGATTCTTACAAATAGTATGAAATTTACTTCAATTATCCAAGAACAAGAAGCCAAAAATACCAAGAGTAATCGAGAATGAAGAAAGAAACGTGTATGTCGTATTTTTCCTCTCAAAAAGATGCTCAAAATAGTCTCTAGAAATCTTGGGTAATCCATCATAAAATAACCCTAACACTGGGTATTTATAGCAGTTCAGGAAATAAAGTCCAAAAATAGAATTTTTGGAATCCCGCTTCGCGTTGACGGGTTGCCTGACGGACCGTCATGCATGTGACGGGCCGTCACTTGAGCCGTCACAGCTAAACAGTGAGCTTCCAGAAAAATTCTCAGGTAAGTCGTCCAGCAGGTGACGACTTACAACATTTTATATTGGTGGCCTGGGTAACGGTCCGTCAGGCCAGTGACGGGCCGTTAGATAGGCCGTCACTCCTAGGTAGTGCTCGATGAAATTGCTGTCTTGTTCTGGCGGCCTAGTTGACGGCCAGTCACAGGTGTGACGGTCAGTCATGCCAGCCGTCAGGCTTAACCAGTTGAGGTTTTTGAACATTTCTTCTTCCGTTTCCATCTCTAGCTCCATTTCCTGCAAATATAACAATAAAACATCAAAAACCATAAAAGTTGCTTGAAAACTCACGAGTATTCTTAGTTAAAGGCGTCAAATGTGCCGTAGAATCCCAACACATCAACACCCTCAACTTAAAACGTTCGCTTGTCCTCAAGCAACATGACAACAAAAACAAAATGACCACTCAACTAAGAATACAAACACATATCTCTAGCAATTCATGGCCACTCAACAGTCTATTAAATTTAAATCAAGCCCCCCGGTAGCACACAAATGTATGAAACTCTAACTTGCAAGGATCCAAACATGTCATTCTTATATGATAGAATATTCTACATACACACACAACAGCTATCCGAACAGTCAATAGATAATACAAAAATCTCGGTGCCCTCACCACAAAGAAGTCCCACACACAAGATTTGGGACTAGGTAAGGCGCTCACACTCACAAACGATTTCAAACAATGCACATGCGATGCCATAAGCTTGCCCTTGCTATCCTATATCAGTTTTTTTAATTAGCCGTTCAGGATCACGACAGGACTTGTTTTGGCTTGTAATGAGGCTGTGGGTACATGTAGGATACATTTAGGGGTTAGTGACTAAGCCCTCCTTGGAATCACCGACCTACTATTTCCACTTAACTTTTCTTCGTCCATCCTTATTCACCTTTTTATTCCCTTCTTTCTAGCTACAGGTGCGGCCTCTTTATTTTGACAATTCTTTTTCATCTCTTTTTCGTTTCTTCTTCTTTCTTTTCTTAGGCACACACCCGAAATTTTCATTCTATCCACAACCAATCTTATCTATCCTATTTTTCTTATCATTTACCTTTATAGTATCCACCCTCAACTTAGGCTGATTGCCTGAGTTGAGGTGCACGATGTCCAAGGAAGGACCAGCGCCAAAATAAGGATTCAAAGTTAAAAAGAAACGGTGACAGGTTATTGAAAGAATAGGGTCAATTATGGCTCAAACAGGGATCAAATGGATTATTTGCATTGGACGGTCTTATAGACTAAGTGGACTGCACACAAAAAGGGCCTGTGATCCTTTCCTAAGCAACCAACTTCAAGCTTAACAAAATAGACCGGGCAGGTTCTAGATGCATGCACAGAGTAAGAGTTCATAACAATAAACTCACACACACTTGGCACCAAGAAACCTACCAACTATCAAAACAACAGTTTGGCTTAAGCACAATTATTATAATCACATCTATTCAATGACATTCAAGGATCCAGAACAGTCAATCATTTCAAACATAAGTACAAAATCAACTTTTTCAGAGGGGGCTCCTTTTAGTTTAACTTTCAAAAATCCCTGCTTGCTATAGACACCACAACACAACACAAAAAAATAAAAAATTAAACGAGAACCTAAACATGTCGGTTCTAATAGATAGCGCACCGAGGGAAAAGAAACACGGCAACAAAAACCCTTGGTGGTGATAGACTCACAAGTATCCCAACACCCTCAACTTAGACTCATGCATTGTCCTTAATGCATACATGTGAAAGCTAAAACTGTGAGAGAAAGGAATACCTGTGAAGCCCATAGGACTCAGAGTCTTGCATGATGTTGGAGACCGCCAGTACATCATACAATAATCCCACCGGTCGCTTTACTGAACGGTCAACCATTAACACCCTCATGGTAGTTGGTTTGGGAGCTCCCAAACCCAATTATTTATAGACTGCTAGCGGCATCAAGTTGATGCTAGCACCAAGATTACATAAGGTTTTTTCAAAGGTAAATTTTCCAATAGTACAGGGAACAGTAAAAGCACCTAGATCTTCCTTCTTTTCCACTAACGATCTTGATGAAATAGCACTGCAGTGGTGGAGGTTATCTTCTGGTTCAAAGCTCACTGACCTCTTCTTGGTAATCAAGTCCTTCATAAACTTGGCATATCCGGGCATTTGTTCAAGAGCGTCCACCAGTGGTATGTTCATTGATATCTGCTTGAGCATGGTCATGAAATTTAGGAACTTGCTATCTTCCACTTTTTTCTTCAACCGTTGTGGGAAATGAGGCGGTGGCCTAGGCATCATAGTTGGAAGTTTTTCAACTTCCTTGATTTTATCCGTGAGCACTTGAGTAGCATCCTCTACCATAATGGGTTTTTCAACAGATACCCTCACACCCTCATCGACCATATTTTCAGCATCTACTAACTCATCTTCCTCAGCAACATTACCTTTCTGAGTCTGAATTACTGGATGTGATTCCAATAATATTTTACCCCTTCTCGTAGTGATTGCCATACAAATCCCATCATTCCTCGGGTTTTGAATGGTGTCACTCGGCAAGGTACCTGTCTTTCTTTGATTTAGAGATGCCGAGATTTGACTCAGTTGCTGCTCTAATTGCTTGATCGAGGTGGAATGTGAATCCACTACCTGACTCATTGCTGATAATTCAGTCCTCATCTCCTTTACCCCAGAGTCAGTCAATTCTATAGCCATCATATTCTTTAGTTTGGACGTCCCTGACTCATTGCTAGCTTTGTCACGATTTCCAGGTGGTATGTATAATCCACCTCTATCGTATTTGCTCCTCCAATCACCTTGTTCTCGACTCTTATAACTTGGCTTTTCATAGTAATTGTTCCGACCTTGGTTTCCTTGGCCATAAGCCTGGAAACCACCCAAATAATTTTCCTCCTCATCAGATTCAAACTCTGCTGCTCTACCTTGGGAACCCACAACTTTTACTTTCTCCATACCTCCTAGCAACAAATGTTTTGTCAGTAGGTCCATTTGCGTTTTTAGATGGGCCATATCTTGGTCCTGCTCTTCCTCTTTCCTGTGTTGTTCTGCTGACATACCGACTATATAAGTATTAGCAGCTACCTCTGTATCCCGTGTATGCCAAGCCTTATTGGTTTTAGTGAGCCGGTCCAAAATAGCTGTGGCCTCGATAAAGGTAAGACCCATAAATGCTCCACCTACTACATTATCCAGTATCGGCTTGGTAGGCAAATTTAGTGCCCTGTAGAATGTCTGTATCAAAATATTGTCGGTCAACTGATGGTTAGGGAATTGTGTCAGATTTTTCTTGAACCGCAACCAGGTCTCATGTAAAGCCTCATGAGTTTGTTGTATGAAGTTGCTAATTTCATCCCTCAACTGTATCATCCTGCTGCCTCATCAGACAGAGACAACGGAAATAACCTGAGCCTGATCGCTGTCTGACTTACTCCAGGCAATTCGAACGACTTGCAGATACCCACAAAATTTATCAGGTGTCAGTTTGGATCATTACCAACAACACCACGAAACAGTCCCTTTAAGTTCAATAGCTGGAGCATTGTGCTAGTAATGTTGAACTTGGCCCCAGGCGATAGCGGAGGAAGCGCAATAGCTCCCGTGGCACCAACTCAATCTAAGTAGATATCCTCATCATCATCCAAAGCAAATTGCCTTGGTTACTGTCGACCTCTACCCCTCTGCTGCTGCCTTTGGTTTGCGGGGGCTATATTTTCGACACGCTCTGCAGCTCTACGATCACCCGCTGCAACCTCATCATCCAGCCCAACATCGTCCTCAATATCATCAATATTTACGTGTTGTTGGGCCTGCTGAGCTGCAGCTAGTCTTGCTGCCTCTTGTTGTTGTGCATTCATGATATTGAAATTAGCCACACCCATTTATCAAACACCTATATCAACACATCCCTAGACAAATGAAATTAGCCACTCATGCTAAAGGAAAGAGATATACCAAGTGGGTAAGTCAAATTCCTCTTCATTCAAGCTTAATCTTAAGTTCTAAGCTCAATTTTTGTACACAAATGGTTAACCAAGATTTGGAAGAGAGAATAGATTGAAACCCTCTTCTTCTTGGAGAGGAAAACTTGTTCTCAAAGGTAAAAGCTCTTAAGAATATTCAGGACTGAAGAATGTTATTTATAATTGTGCCTAAATTGGCCCTTTATACTTTCCCAAAATGTCACTAATTTTCTAGACAAAATTGCCCTTCGAGTGATGTGCGGTGCGACATGCGGTTCGCACATTATGATGTGCATGTCGCACACCTTCATCATTTGAACCAGTGACTCAACCGACTTGTGAGATATCATGAGAAGTTGGTGCGGTTCGCACCATGGGTTGTCTGTATCACATAATGACCGCACGCCATGACAGATCCTTCACGCAATCCTAAGCTTCATATGGTGGGAGGTGTGGAATGCACCACGACTTGTGTGTGTCGCATAAGTGCTGTATCTCAGGGCAGATTCTTCATCTTTTTTTGATCACTTCACACTTCACTCCTTTTAAGCTCTTTTTGGTCCATTTCCTTGTTTTCTATCTTGATCACAAGTACCTGCATAGACATCAATAAAGACCATAAAAACCTCTAAATCTATTCAAAATATAGCAATAATTCATGGATAAAGGCTCAATAAGTTGGTAGCTTACCGACTTTTCACTACCCACTTGATAAGATTGACCTAGAAAGAGGTACCATTTGTGTGGTCTGACAAGTGTGAGTAGATATTTCAAAATCTCAATACACTCTTGACTATAGCCCTTATCCTATCATTGCATATTGAAGGTAAAGATTTCATTATGTTTTGTGATGCTTCACATTTGGGTTTAGGTGTTGTGTTGATACAGGACATGAATGTTATAGCTTATGCTTTAAGGTAGTTGAAGCCTCATGAGAAAAACTACCCGACCCATAATTTGGAGTTGGTAGCGGTTTTGTTTGCACTTAAGATCTGGAGACACTATCTCTATGGTGTCAAGTGTGAAGTGTTCACAGACCATCACAGCCTGTAGCATGTGTTTACATAGAAGGATTTGAATCTGAGGTAGAGAAGGTGGATAGAGTTGTTGAAAGATTATGACGTGACCATCCAGTATCATCCAAGTAAGGCCAATGTGATGGAAGATGCATTGAGCCGAAAAGTGGTTAGCATGGTAAATTTGGCTTGTTTAGGGGTGTCCAAGCGACCTTTGTCTAGAGAGATTCTGACTCTAGAATCCAAGTTCATGCAGTTGGGCATTTCAGAAAAGGGTGGAGTATTGGCTAGTATTGAGGTTAAGTCAATATTTCTGGAGGAAATCAAAGCTAAACAGTTTTAAGATATGGAATTGAACAAGATTCAAAACAAGGTGGTGTCTGGGAAGGCCCAGGATGCCACACTTAATGTGTGTGGGGTACTGTGTTTTAGGGGACAAATTTGTGTCCCTCGGGTTGATGACTTGGTGCAGAATGTGTTAGCTAAGGCTTATGGTTTAAGGTATTCAACTCATACGAGCATCACTAAAATGTACCAGGACTTGAGAAAACTTTATTGGTGGCCTGGGATAAAGATGGACATAGCTGAATATATGTCCAAGCACCAAAATTGTCAGCAGGTGAAGTATGAGCATTATAGGCCTGCAGGATTGCCTCAAAGGATGCCTATTCCGGAGTGTAAGTGCAAAAGGATAGCCATGAACTTCGTGGTGGGTCCTCCTAAGACCTTGGGGAAGTACGATTCCATTTGGGTCATCATTGATAGGCTGACCAAGTTAGATCATTTTATTCCGGTCAGGGTGGATTACAATTCCCAGTAGTTGGCCAAAATTCACGTCAAGGAGATAGTAAGATTGCATGGGGTGCCACTTTCCATTATTTCAGACAGAGGTACATAGTTTACTTCTAAATTCTGGGGCAAGTTACATGAAGAGTTGTGCAGCCAACTCACTTTTAGCACAACTTTTCATCCTCAGATGGACGGTCAGTTAGAGAGGACTATTCAGGTGCTGGAGGACATGCTGAGAGCCTCTGTGATTAATTTCGGCAGCCATTGGGATCAGTTCTTAACATTGTGTGAATTCTCATACACCAATAACTATCACTCTAGTATTGATATGGCACAATTTGAGAAACTTTATGGGAGGGGATGTAGATCATCCATAGGATGGTTCGAGGCAGGCGATGTGAAACCTTTAGGTGTTGACTTGGTAAAGAAAGCTCAAGAAAAGGTGAGGGGTATCCAAACCAAGTTATTGGCATCCTAGAGCAGACAAAGAGAGTATGCGGAAGGTAAGGGACATGGCATTTTAGGTTGGTGAATAGGTTCTATTGAGGTGTCACCAATGAAAAGGGTAATGCAGTTTGGCAATAGGGGTAAGCATAGCCCTCGGTACATCGGTCTATTAGAGGTTCTCGAGATTGTAGGGACAGTAGCTTATAGGTGAGCACTTCTTCCCAGTTTATCTGGAGTCCATCCAGTCTTCCATGTATCTATGCTGAAGCTATACCATGGGGATAGAGAGTACATCATCAAATGGGATTTGGTCTTGTTAGACAAGGACCTTCAGTATGAGGAAAATCTGATTGCTTATTGTTAACCAGGATATCCAAAAATTGAGGACAAAGGAAATTAGATCAGTGAAGGTTCAATAGAAGCATCATCTAGTTGAAGAAGCCACTTGGGAAACTGAGAAGGACGTGCGGGAAAAGTACCCTCATTTATTTGAGGATTCAAGTACTACCTTTTCTCTCTTCTTTAGCTCATCTTTTTTGAGTTTGATCATTTGGGGACAAATAATAGGTAAATTGGTATTTATTGTAACAACCAGTTCCGTTGTTATGGGTGAGCTTTTTGTGCGAAAAAATAGGTTTGAAAACTTCCAGGTTGGGAAGTTGGAAAATTTAGGCTAGGCCAGTCTCAGATGAATTTTGAGCAAGGTAAGGTCTAGGGCAATCCAAGAAAAGATTAGGTAAGATGTCTAAGTTTAAGTTGTATTTCCTTTTAGCTAATATGTTAAGGAGTGCATAGAACTTTTTAGAAGTGAATTTGGGTGAGTAGCACTCCCGGTATCAAACTTGACGTGAAGGGGTTAGTTTGGAACATCAAGGTTTGAAAGTGTGTTATAAAATGGGAAAACTGGGTGATTTTCCAAGGTTCTGTCCCATGTAAGCTGCTATAGCGAGTGACATGCTGCTACGGAGATGACTGCTATGGCAGAGAAATTCCCACTATAGCGGATGTCAAGACAGTCAACTCCGCTATAGCGGGCAACATCCGCTATGGTGGCACCGCTATAGCGGGGTAAGTCATAGAAAATGTGAAAAGTTTCCCAAAAACATTCAGAATTGTTCAAGAACATTTTGGGGAAGGGTAGAGGCGTTTTGGGATTCCCTTTCAATTTTCCACCAAGTTTCTTCCTAAAGGTAAGTATTTTGTTCCCCTACTTTATAACTTTGATTCCCATACCCAGGAATCGATAGTTACGGGCTATGGGGAAGGTTTGGCTTGACCTAAGGTAAAAAATCTTGTATAACAAGGAATGTGGGTGTAGAAAACATTAGGTTTTGTATTTAAACTATTTTATTCTTGTTTTAACACCATAATTTGCTAATGTGACCATGAAATTGGTAGTTTTAGGCGAATTACGGGTGGAAAGGCCCTAGGTTGGGTGGAATGATCATGGGTTTGGCCTGGAGATTAGGATTTGGATATAATCCAAGGATATTTAGGCCACATTGATTGATTTTAGTATTATGTGTGAATGTTTTTAGACCAAGGGCAAGTGAAAGCTTCAAGAAATGGGAAGGCTCCGGTCCAGTAGAGCTTTCAGGCTAATTCGAGGTAGGTGATAGTTGAATTGATTCTCATTTACACTATGTGTGCATGTTAACTATTGCATTAGTATTTCCTGTACATTATGTGGTTTAGGGAATGCAATAAGGAATGTTTATGATATCCGATTGTCAATCATGTGAAATAAACTTGTTTTACTTACTTGTTGGTTTTACAAGTGTGGTTGTGTTCATTATTGTTGATTGTTGGATTGTATGTGACATTTGGTTGGCTCGGATACCACGCCTGGTATAATTCATTAGTTTGCTCGGGTACCACGCCTGGTATGGGATATCTATTGATTGGCTTGGGTACCACGCCTGGTACGCGTTCTAATATAGTTGGCTCAGGTACCATGCTCGGTACATGTTTGATTGTGTTCTGTTTGATGGTTCCATGAGTGGACTGAGATTGTTTCTTGTGATGTAATTGTTGCATATTGGTCCTTTAGGGGCCGGGTGGTTGTGTTTACAAGCTGGGTTGGTTCTTGTGTAGACGGGGATTGCATGTTAAACCCTTTAGATGTTGTCCTAGGGACCCTTGGATGGTCCGGGTTACTTGAAAAAAGGCTGGTTTGTATACATTGATGTTGTTGTAAAGTTTGGACATATTTTATGTGGTTGTTAAGTCAGGTTGATGATTGAGAGTTTGTTTATATATAAACTGACTTGGTTTATACATGTTTTGTCCTGCTTTACTAAGTTTTAGTTAAGTGTTCATATTTCGTATATTGGAGTTGGCCGATGATCCAACCAATACACTGTTATTTTGTGTATTGATACTACACTTGCTCTTATTTTGTTGAGCATATGGCATATTCCGGCGGTGGCGGCGGGACCTCAACTATGATACAAGCGTTTTCTGAATCTAAGGGTGAGCTACTTCTTCCGGGCTGCCATGGATTCGTATATCTTTCTATGTCCATTGTTCGGACTCAAACTACTTTTGTTTTGGGGTTGCATCCCCACATTCTGGACTATGTAAAGGTTTTGGTACATGACTTTAAGATTCTAGGGAGGTTTATTTCCTCATGTTTTTCTGTTAACTATTTTAGTTGTGAATTCTAGTTTTAATTAATGCAATTTGGTTTTGAGCTGCTAGTTTTGATAAGTGTTGGCTTGGGTACTTGGTTCGTTCACCGGGTTTTTTGGATGGGTGCAATTCACGGCGGTTTAGGTCGTGACAGACTAACTGTCTAATGAAGCCTCTGTAAAATTTAAATGAACAATGTCTACCAGGACAAGGTCCCCGGTCTACCCTTATTCGAATGAACTGATCTAAACTGAACTAGACATAAACTAAGTCCTCTGAATGCAAAGAGGTCTCACCAAAAGCTGAGGAGGTGAAATCTAATGAAGTTTCTGTTGACAAAACTGAGTACCTAGATCTGCATTATGAAATGATGCAGTACCAAATGGCCTTGTCATGACCCCAATTACAAGGATTGTGCAGGCACCCTCTTTAATTTATCTAGATAGAAGAACCCTGAACCACCCAACCATAAAGAAGCAGAAGTTTTTAAAAACACATTTATTAAACCATTGAACTACCAACAAAATCTTACAAAAGTTTTTACAATAAGAAAAAGAAACAACATCTTCCCAAGGACCTAGTCTAGACCTGTACAAGAGCTTATAATACAATGAAAGACAAAACAAAAGACACAACTCCCACCGTAGGAATAGGATGAGCAGAAGCTTTTGATGAATACTCGCCCTTTCTGATAAGAACTTCAACTGGTCCTGCAACATGGCTACCTCCCAAAAAGGATGTAGCAAGGGTAGAATCAGTACAACCACACGTACTAGTAGGTATCATCGGTCGACCAGGGTTAGATCATACAACACCATATAAAATCAATAAGATAAAGATGACAGATAATAATTAAATTCTCACCAATTTCACAACATGGGATCTCAAACTACAACTCACTTTAACAACACAATTTAAGCCTACACCACTATAACCCATATGACCGACACTCCTATGTTTTCGATTAGCTTTAGAAATTACCTCTAACCATTTAACATAGTCATAAAGAGTCTCACATTACACATTTTCTCTTCCGAATTTAACCATAATGCTAGTTATTCATTATCACAAGTTCTTGCCCACTTCCTAAGTCTGCCCAGAATATCACAACCAGAGCATTAGACTCTTCTTCAGACTTAACCAACATAATATTCAAGAACACAACAAGTAATCAAGTAGACATTCAAGTTATTGGATAAGCATATCAATCATCAATTAAGCATAGATAAGGCTCATACCGATGTTTGTACACTCATAATCTCACACCGGGATAAATTTTTCCCATTTTATCTTTGACATTTAGGACATTAATAATAACATTATCATATTGTCACCTCAAGCCATGATTTACACAAGGGACCGTAACACCTTATCACAACATAAATCGGTCCACTCGAGAAGCCATCAAACTCTCCCATCAATCAACAACAATAGCAAGTAAAAGACACTTCAACACTTAGCATGTAATTCAGTGAATAAATAGTCATCTCAAGTCAAGTTAACAACATTGTAACAAGTTCACATAAATCACCAAACATCACCACAACAAGTAAGAGTAAGCACTTTCAATAAACATCACTCTAGGAATCTATGTCCATCTAAATCTCATCAATACAAATATTACCTCTAGTCTTATCTCAGCCCGCAGTACTACCCCACCATGCCTGACAATGAAACAATCCCATAGTAATGAAAAGTGTACACACATGCTATGGGTCTTATTTTTGCCCACTAGCCATGATATGCGAGGGATGCTAGGTGTCTATGTACCATACAGGCGTGGAATTCGATCCATATTAATCATATCAACATCAATATCAATCTGTACCGACATGGTACCTAATCCTATAATAGATGATATTCTCAATTCAACTAGATTCTCAGACTTATCTTCTCATGATATGCACAATACACTAAATCACGTATATTTATTCATTTCAAGTCATTATTCATTTTTATGTATACATAGCTTATTTATTCAAGCATAACATGAAAACACTCATCATTCAAATTAATTATCCATTCAAGATCAACATAGTGCACCAATATGCAAGTACACACTTTATCTAGGCACTTAGTCAAATTCGACGATTTACCATTTCATGTAAACAACCAATATCTACCAACACACGAAATCACAAGTATGTCTGAAGACTAAATAATCTAGTATCCATTTAAGAGTGCACATTCTACCAAAATGGTATTTACAATCTAATTCAACATACCTAGTTCATTCACCAATCCAACCCTCTTTTATTCTTGTTGAGATTGGTAAATTTAGTTACCAACTAGTAACTATTACATTCAAGTCATCACTAGGTTCAAGATACTATTCCATTAGCCGATCATTCAACCATTCAGCTCTATTCAACTTACAACTCTAGATGAGTCATGCACCTTTACACATCTTACTTCCTAACACCTAGCCAAACTTGACTTTAGGTTCTTAAGTTATAACACCACATCCTCTTATCATGATCAATTCTCCTAACTATCTTTCAGCAAGAATATCTCATATTCAAAATACACATAATAGCAAATTCACCCTTTTTAAGTCATTAAAGACGAGTTTTATAGGTCACGAGCTCACACAATTCCTCTATTATTAACCTCTTTCCCATATTTACCTTGTTCTTCATCAAGAAAGTCATACAAACACAAACGCCTATCAAGGGATTCACATATCAACATATTACCAACAATTTCCATCTAGACTCCATGCCCGAAGGCCTAATCATGCATTCTCCTATCAATTCTACACACTGTATACATTTAGCTAATCTAAGTCTACTACTCATAAACCATAACCTACCTCAACTGAAGAACTTGGGGCAAAAAAGCCACACTATGGATGCTCATTCTCTTCTTTCATTCCTTAGAATATAAAATCATCTAATAAAAAAGCAATTATAAGAGTAATTAATATTTTGGGAATACAAACCCACTAATTCTACCTTTACTCATGACCTGTGTCATTACCCAATGGTCAATTAATCATTAACTAGTTCAATCAAACTCAACTTATCTCCATTAATGATGTTTTAATGGTAAAGACCCAATTTTTATTGAACTCAAGGTTCCCAACCACTAAATTCATCTTTTAGAACAACGAATTCATGCGAGAAAGCGTTAATTTACAATCTAGAAATAATTCTAGGTGATAGTATACATACCCATAGGTTTTTCCCATACTTTCATGAACCTAGGGTTCTAACCCACAATTCCACCATTAAAGATCATTCTAATAATTCTAAGGTGTTAAAAGATTAATAGGAGAAGAAGTTGATGAAAGAACTTACCTCAACGGAGAATTTTCACCCTAGCCTTTGGAAAATCGCCTCCCTAAGGTTTTAGAACAAATTTTTAGAGTTTTGGTAAATAAAACACTAAAAAATGCATATAACAGGGATTTGTCTCATATCATTCATCGCGATGAGCCCCGCTTATAGCATAAACACCTTTTAGTAAAATGGTCATAACTTCTTACTTCAGAAATAAAATAACAAATGGTCAGTGGTATTGGGAAGAAGATTCAAAGACCTTTAATTTGGTGGGTCATGGTCCTCGTAACTCATCATATTCTGTAAAGGTTCTCATTTGAAGTTGACTAGCAAAATCTTATATCAAAACTTAATCGGTAAGAATGTTTTCAATTCAACTTTATGCTAGGGGTTTCGTACAACCTTAATTCATGCCAAAAAAACTTCCACATTAAGATGTTGACCCTAAGACCTATGGAAATTAAGATCTTATGCCTTTTCCATAGATATTATTAATAATGATGGAATAAATAATTACAGGCATAGTACATGGAATGTACTCTATGTAAAATAGCTGAACTGAAACTATATTGATAATTGATAAAGGCTAAACAACTGAGAATTATAACACCCTGGAATTAGATTCAACTTTTAAACTTAGAAACTTTGCAAAATTCAAAACTTCCAAGAACCACGAGTAAAGTCTACAAGCCGTGGTTAGAACCACGAGTTGTGGAAGTGACTCGTGAATCCAGTCCTGCAGATCAACCTCAGATCTGAGAACCATGAGTTAGGTTCACAATCCATGGATGCTTTAACGAGTCATAGAACTGACCCATGGAACTCAGACTGAGGGTAGTCAAACCCCCAGAAACCACGAGAGGTTTCTACGACCCGTGAAAGTTTCCATGAGTCATCCTGTTAACTCGTAGAAGCTGATCCATAGTCTATCTTTTAGCTCATAAAACCATGAATCCAATCCACGAACCATGGTTACTTCTATTGCTCATGGAAAGGACAAGTGGAACCTGGAGCCGAGGTTAATAACAACTTTTTTCTAATTAAATCCCGAGGGTACTTTTGTAATTACCCACACTTTTAACTCTTAAGTGAGGTTGTTTTGGATACTTTTAGTAGGGTTTCTACTCCCATTAGCCTAAGTCTTTCATTACTCCTCATTCATCTACCAAAAGAGGAAAAGAACTCCTTCAAGCTCCAAGTTCAAGTCTCCATTTCTTTTCATCTTAGATCAAGCAAGCTTAAATAAGGTATGTGGGTATTCAATAAGGTATTCCTTTCACCCTTATGCCCAAAACCCTATATTTTACTTTGATTTATGAAATAGTGAAAATTAGGGTTCTTACCCAAATTGGGGAAAACTTATGGGTTTGATTTTAAAGCATCAATTCATGGTTTCTCAATACTTATCTATGATTTATTTGAGGTTCCTTAATTGATTTCAAAAGCCCATGCATTAAAGATGATTTCTAGCATGATTCCATTGAATTGCATATTTTCAAGTGAAAATTAGCATGTTTAGATAACATGACCTTATGTACTATGAAATTGAATGCCTAATTCTTCAAGTTATGAATTTAGAAAGAAAAATATGTTTTGGAATTATGGCTATGCTATGTTTTAAGACTTATGATTTTGAATTGCATGACATTAGATATATCTTTATACTTTTCAAACAGATTTGGCATTAGATATGTTACAAGTATAAGTTGAGCTATATGTTATATTTTGGGAGTAGTATTTAGCACCGAGCGATGAGGGTTATATATAACCCAAATCCAAAACTATGTTACCACCGTAGGTTGCCCTTCGTGTCTTATGTCAGGATCCTATTAGATAAGGTTATAACCTTGCCGGTTAGGACAACCTTTTTCAGTGTGGATGTATGACACTGGTCTCTATGCAACTCATCATGATTTATGTCGATTAAAAAAAACTCCCGTATAAATGTTTTTAAGTCTTATGCTATGATACCTCTTACCTTATACTTAAATTATAATATTTCTTATGATTTCTCTTATTATGCATGGATTCAGTTTTAACCATATTTTAAGTACGATTTACTATATTTATGCATATCTCACATACTCGGTACATCCTATAGTACTGCTGCATATTCTCACGCTGCATCCTTTGATGATGCAGATAGAAGCTCTTTCCCTCAGACTCGTGGTTAGACATCTCCGGAGATCCATTTTATGTTTGTGAGTCCTCAATATTCGAGGGCTAGTGCCAAACTTATTTCTATAATGTCTTTCTTTCAGATTTATGAGTTAGTTGGGGTCTTGTCCCATCAACTCCTATGACAGTTTAGAGGCTTCATACATAGCTAGACTTGTATTTCGTGTTTGGATTTGGTATTTTCTTAGACCTTATTCCTATTTAGTTATGGTTTCCTATCTTCTTTAAGTATGCTTTCGCTATATTTCTTTGTGTTAATCTGAGTATGCTATGACCAAGAGTTAACTTGGAGCACTTATGGTCCCGAGTCCCGTGTTACACCTAGGGGTTAGTCTCGGGGAATGACAAACTTGGTATCAGAGCCTCAGGTTCAAGAATCCTAGGGTGTCTGAAAGTCACATCGAGTAGAGCCTCTTTCATATATGTGAAGCGCGCCATACTTATGAGAGGAAAGTTATAAGGTGTCTTAGGAAAAACTTCACTTCTTTCATGATTACTATCCTGCGATAGAGTTTAACTCTATTACTTCTGTAATTCAATCTTTATGCGTTTCAGATTATGCCTCCTCACCATGCCTTGCCTCGTAGAGCCACTCAAAATGCTAACCCTCCTATTCCAGACCCCGAGGTCACTAATACGGAGTTTAAAAATGCCATTCATATGCTAGCTCAAACTATGGTTGCTCAGGCCAATCATCAGGATCCTATCCCTGTCCACCCTCAAGGTGGAGCAGCGGCCCAAGTTTGAGATTTCATTTGCATGAAAATACCTGAGTTCTTGGGTTTGAAAGTTAGTAAGGACCCGTTAAATTTCATGGATGAGGTAAAAAAGATCTTGGATGTGATGCAAGTGGTTGGTATTGAGGGTGTTGATCTAGCTTCCTATTCACTCAAGGATGTAGCGCATATTTGGTACACTTAGTGAAAGGATGCTAGGGCTAGGGACATGGTCCCTATGACTTGGGAGTGCTTCGAGAGGATTATTCTTGATCGGTTCTTCCCTAGAGAGTTAAAGCAAGCTAAGGCCAAAGAGTCCATGAATCTGAGGCAGGGATCTATCTCGGTTCAAAAGTATGGTTTGAGGTTCACTCAGCTTTCTAGGTATGATCCGTCTATGGTGGCTGATCTGCCGGATCAAATGAGTAAGTAAATTTATGGAGTGTCAGATCTGGTAAAGAAGGAGTGTAGGTATGCTATGCTATTGAGTGACATGAATATTTCTAGACTTATGACTCATGCTCAACAGATTGAGGGAGATAAGTTGAGGGAAATGGCAAGAGAGAAAAAGAGAGCCACATCAGAGGGTTCAGGTTTTAGCCATTAGAGGTTCAAGGGTGGACACCGCTCTTTATTTTAGAAGAAGTCATCAGGACCCGTTCATTCCTCAGCTAGTGCTCCTACTCAGGCCCCCGGGCCTCGTCATGATCAAACTGGTAGAGGATCAAGTTCCTTTCCGCAAGAAAGTGTTGTAAAGAGAAATCCTTACCCTACTTGTAACAAATGTGGTAGGAGTCATCTTAGTGAGTGTTTAGCTAGTTCAGGTGGATGCTTTGGGTGTGGTCAGGTTGGACACAAGATTAAGGATTGCCCTTTAGCTAAGAAGGGACAGGGATATAGTAGGACTTAGTCTGCCCTAGCAACCCAGGAGGTTAACTGGCCCATCAGGGCACTGTTTCTAGTTCTGGTGGCCATCGCCAGGACCTCCTTTATGCCATGTTCTCTTTCCAGGACTAGGAGAGTTCACCAGATATTGTTATTGGTATGTTGAAGGTCTTCTCTTTCGATGTGTATGCCTTATTGGATGCCGGTGCCTCCTTATCTTTTGTGACCCTTATATTGCTTGCAAGTTTGAGATTTGTCCAGAGAATATCTTAGAACCCTTTTGTGTTTCTACTCCTATTGGTGAGTCAGTCGTAGCTAAAAGAATCTACCAAAATTTCCCTATCTCAATCCTTCATAGAGTCACTTCAACGGATCTAGTAGAGTTAGAGATGACTGATTTTGATGTTATTCTTGGTATGGATTGGTTGTATGATTATTATGCCTCGGTTAATTGTCATACTCGAGTTTTTAGTTTCAAGCTTCCAAATGAACCTGTCTTAGAGTGTCAAGGTAGTCCTCCATCCTCGAAGGGTCATTTCATATCTTATCTCAATTCTAGGAAAATGATTTCTAAGGGTTATGTTTATCATATAGTTTAGGTTATGGACATGGAGTCTGAAACCCCATCTCTCAAGTTAGTTCCAGTTGTAAATGATTTTTCGAAAGTTTTTCCCAAAGATTTGCCCGGAGTCCCTCCCGAGCGGGAGATCGACTTTGGAAAAAATCTTCTTCTAGATACGCATACTATCTCTATTCCTTCTTATAGGATGGCTCCCGTGGAGCTTAAGGAATTGAAGGATCAGTTGAAAGACCTCCTTAATAAGTGTTTTATTCGACCAAGCATCTCTTCATGGGGTGCTCTAGTCCTTTTCGTGTGAAAAAAAGATGGTTCTCTCATAATGTGTATCGACTACCGTCAGTTGAACAAGGTCATAATCAAGAAAAAGTACCCCATTCCTAGGATTGATGACTTGTTCAATTAGCTTCAAGGTGCCAGTTACTTCTCCAAGATCGACCTTAGATCCGGTTATCATCAGCTCTGTGTTTGAGAGTGTGACATTCTGAAGACAACTTTCAGAAATCTGTATGGTCATTATGAATTTGTGGTTATGTCTTTTGGACTAACGAATGCTCCTGTAGCTTTTACGGGTTTGATGAACCGTGTGTTCAAGCAGTATTTGGATATGTTTGTGATTGTTTTCATTGATGATATTGTTATCTATTCTCGGAGTAAGGAGGAGCATGCAGACCATTTGAGAGTGGTGTTACAAACTCTCAAGGATCGACAATTATTTGTAAGTTTAGCAAGTGTGAGTTTTGGATGCAGTCTATTGTTTTCTGGGTCATATTGTGATTAGAGATGGTATTCACGTTAATTCTCAAAAGATTGAGGCGGTAAAGAACTGGCCTAGACCCACCTCCCCATTCGATATTAGAAGCTTTTTTGGGTTTGGCTGGTTACTACAAGAGATTTGTGGAAGGGTTTTCTTCCATTGCTTCCCCATTGACTCGGTTGACTTAGAAGAAGGGAAAATTTCGGTTGTCTGATCTATATGAGAAGAACTTTCAGGAATTGAAGACAAGATTGACCACAGCTCTAGTGTTGGCTCTACCCGAAGGACTAGATGGCTTTGTCGTGTATTATGATGCTTCTAGAATTGGTTTGGGTTGTGTTTTGATGCAGCGTGGTAAGGTCACTTATGATTCTAGACAGCTTAAGATTCATGAGAAGAACTACCCTACTCATGATCTTGAGTTAGCGGTCGTAGTTTTTGCTTTGAAGGTTTGGAGACACTACTTGTATGGTGTTCATGTGGATGTATTCACCGATCATAAGAGTCTTCAGTATGTGTTCACTCAAAAGGAACTGAATCTTTGTCAACAGAGATGGCTTGAGCTTCTTAAGGATTATGATATGAGTGTGCTTTACCATTCAGGTAAGGCCAATGTAGTGGCGGATGCACTTAGTAGGTTATCTATGGGTAGTGTCTTTGGTGTAGGACAAAAAGAAGGAATTGGCCAAGGATGTTCACCAACTTGCTCGATTAGGAGTTTGCCTTATGGATTCGACAGAAGGTGGTGTTATTGTTCAGAATGGTTTTGAATCATCTTTGGTAGCTGAAGTGAAAGAGAAGCAAGACACTGATCCTATTTTGCAGCAGTTGAAGGGTGCGGTCTATCATCAAAGGGTAGAGGTTTTCTCCCAAGGGGGAGATAGTGTGCTTTGATAATAGGGTTGATTGTGTATTTGTAACACCCCAAAATTTGATCTAGCTTTTAAACTTAAGAAATCTGAAAATTATGAACTTTCCAGAAATGACGAGTCCAAACCACAAACCGTGGTTTGAACCATGAGTCATGGAGTGGATTCGTGGTTTAAGTCAGCCAGAATTAGTCTCTTGTCTGAGAACCACGAGTTAGTTCTACGGATCATAGTTCAGTCTACGACCCATTTTGTCAACTCGTGGAACCAGACATGAGGACTGACTGATTCCCAGGAACCACGAGTCAAGACTACGGACCGTAGTTAGAATTACGGACCGTCCTATTGACTCGTGGAACCTGATCAGAGGCCTGCCAAATCCCTTAAGAACGACAAATTGGTTCTACAAATTGTAATCCAGTCTATGAGTCCGTCCTGTTGACCCATAGAATGTCTTCAACAGTCTAATCATTTGGCCAGGAACCACGAGAGGTAACAATGAGTCGTGGTTCAAACTATGACCAGTGGAACCAACCCGTGATTACTGAAGCTGACCCCCTTTATCAGCTTTTCTTAATTAAATCCCAGGGGTATTTTTAGAATTACCTACCCTTTTAACTCCTAAGTGAGATCGTTTTGGCCACTTTTAGTAGGGTTTCTACATCTTTTAACCAAAGTCCCTTCTCATTACCTCATTCATCTTCCAAAAAGGGAAAATAACTCCTTCAAGCTCCAAGTCTCAAGCTCCAAGTTCAAGTCTCCTTTTCTTTTCAATTTCAAGTGGGTTAGCTTCAATCAAGGTATGTGGGTATTCAACAATGGGTTCCTTTCACCCTTGTGCCCAAAACCTTTAATCTCTATTTTGATTTCATAAGCTTTCAAATTAGGGTTCTTACCCAATTCTTATGGATTTTGCTGTAAATTGTCTTCTCATGATTTTATTATGAAATTACTACTAAATTGCATGATTTTGCATGGGTTTTTACATATGAACTCCTATTTCAAATTGAAGGCTAATTATGGTAAATTCTACATGCATAAATTGATTCAAGTAAAATTGGTATTTGATAGTATGTTTTCATGAATTTCCAGCAAGTGCATGCCTAGTTCCTATGTTTTATGAAAGTATGTTATTATGAAATTGAACTAGTGCCATGCAAGTTTTCAAGGTATGAATTATTATGCAAGACAAGACACCCGATGTTCCATCAATGCTCATGAATCATTTTCTAACCAAGGTTTGTGAGTAGTATGAAGATCCAGGGTATGAACATATTTATAAACAAGCTTGACATCTAGATATATCACATATATGTGAGCCTCATGTTATATGTTTTGGGAGTAGTATTTAGCACCAAGTGATGAGGGTTCTAGATAACCCAAGTTCAAAACTACGTTGCCATCGTAGGTTGCCCTCTGTGACTTATGAAAGGATCCTTATGAACATGGTTCTAACCTTGGCCGGTTAAGACAACCTTTTTCAGTGTGGGTGCATGACACTGGACTCTATGTAGCTCAGTATGGTATATATCGGTTAAGAGAAACTCCCACATGATTATTTTCAAGTTATGAAGTTATATGATACCTTACTTTGAGTCTTGACTTTACTTCATGTTTTATGTCTTATATCTTGATAATTTCTTATGCTACCTATTTTTACGAAAGATCTCATCTTAAGCATATTTTAAGTATGTTTTTATCATGATCATGAATATCTCACATACTCGGTACATCCTATAGTACTGAGCATATTTTGCACTGGATCATCTTGATGATGCAGATTCAGGTTCCCTTCCTCAGGCACGTGGCTAGAAATCGCAGGCCACTTCTAGTCAGTGTTGGTGAGTCCTTATTGTTTGAGGGCTATTTATGATTCTAGCTAGTTTTTGGTTATTTACTTCCGTACCTTGAGTTAGCTAGGGTTTTGTCCTAGCAAATCCTTATGTCATGTGTAGAGGCTTTTCAGACATAGCCAGTATTCGAGTCTCTCTTTTAAAACTATGTTTCTTGTTGACTTATCATTTATGGATTTAGGTTGCTTAATGTTCTATCTATGCTTCCGCTATATTTTCTTATGAATGACTGAGTATGCGATGACTAAGGTTTAGTCTAGGGCACTCGTGATCCGGATCTCGTGTCACGTCTAGAGGGTAGCCTCGGGGTGTGACAGTATTCCTGACATGTATGGGTTGAGACAACGGATTTTGACAGAGGATCATAGCTCTAGGTATTCTATTAACCTTGGTGCCACCAATATGTACCGTGACCTACGAAAAGTCTATTGGTGGAATGGCATAAAAAGGGACATAGCAGGTTTTGTGGCTAAGTGTCCCAACTGTCAACAAGTAAAGGTAAATCATCAACGATCGGGTGGTATGACTCAGGACATTGATCTTCCTACTTAGAAGTGGGAAGCAATTAATATGGATTTTATTATAGGTTTGCGTCATACTCACAGACAACATGATTCGATTTGGGTGATCATCGACAGGATGACTATGTCAGTCCACTTCTTGGCTATCAAGACTATAGATTCAGTCGAGGATTATTCCAGACTCTACATTCATGAGATAGGCAGATTGCATGGTGTTCCATTTTTTATCATTTCAGATAGGGGTACTCAATTTACATCCCAGGTTTGGAGATCACTTCAGAGAGGTCTTGGTACTTATGTGAAGTTTAGCACAACTTTTCACCCAAAGACGGATGGACAGGCAGAGCATACTATTCAGACTTTGGAGGATATGTTGAGAGCTTGTGTGATTGATTTCAAAGGTAATTGAGATGATCACTTACCTCTTATCGAGTTTGCCTACAATAACAGCTTCTATTCTAGCATCCAAATGGCTCCTTATGAGGCACTTTATTGGCGGAGGTTTAGATCTCCTATTGGTTGGTTTGAGGTAGGTGAGGCAACTTTGATTGGTCCAGATTCAGTTCATGAGACTATGGAGATGGTTCATATCATTAGGGAGAGGTTGAAAACTGCTCAGAGTTGATAGAAATTGTATGCATATGTGAGGAGAAGAGAATTATAATTTGAGGTTGATGATTGGGTAGTACTGAAGGTGTCATCCATGAAGGGTGTGATGAGGTTTAGTAAGAAAGGGAAACTTAGTCCCTGCTATATAGGTCCTTATCAGATTTTGAGGAGAGTTGGTAGTGTTGCTTATGAGTTGGAGTTGCCAACAGACTTCGAAGTGGTTCATTCAGTTTTCCATATTTTCTTGTTGAAGAAGTGTGTTGGTGATCCGACCTTGATTGTTCTTTTCGAAAATGTGAGTGTGAAGGATAGCCTTACTTATGAGAAAGTTCTTGTGGAGATTCTTGATCGTTAGATTCAGAGGTTTAGAAATAAAGAAGTCGCTTCGGTGAAGGTCCTTTGGAGAAATCAGCTAGTTGAGGGAGCTACTAGGGAAGCAGAAGCAACTATGAAAGCCAAGTACCCTCATCTCTTTCTTTCCGATTTAGTTTCAACATTTCCTCCTTAGTGTGTCGCTCCGATTCTATTCAATCAGCTTCTCTCATGATCCCAACATGCATTCATGTTTTCCAAAGTTAGCCCAGTCATGTTTTAAGTTAAAAAGATCAGTTTTCATATTTATTCCTTGAGTTTAATGTTTTGTTGCTTGGTTGGGTTGTTTTCTCTCCAGTTTTCCTTGCTTAGTCTTCATTCAAGGACGAATGATCCCAAGGGGGAGGTATTGTAACACCCCATAATTCAATTCAGCTTTTAAACTTAGAAACTCTGCAAAATTGAGAACTTTCAGGAATCACGAGTCAAGTCCATGAGACATGGTTAGAGCCATGAGTCATGGAATTGACTCGTGAATCCAGTCCTGCAGATCAACCTCAGGTCTGAGAACTACGAGTTAGTTTCATGGTCCGTGGATGGTTCCACGAGTCATAGAACCAACACATGGAACTCAGACTGAGGTTAGTAAAACCCCTAGAAACCACGAGAGGTTTATACGACCTATCAAAGTTTCCACGAGTCATCCTGTTAACTCATAGAAGCTGATCCACAACTTATCTTTTGGTTCAGAAAACCATGACTCCAATCTGCGAACGTGGTTACTTCTACGGCTCATGAAAAGGACCCGTGGAACCTGAAGCTGAGGTTTTTAACAACTTTTCTCTTATTAAATCCTGGCGGTATTTTTGTAATTACCCACCCTTTTAACTCTTAAGTGAGATCATTTTGTCCACTTTTAATAGGGTTTCTACTCCTATTAGCCTAAGTCTTTCATTACTCCTCATTCATTTACCAAAAGAAGAAAATAACTCCTTCAAGCTCCAAGTCTCAAGCTCCATGTTCAAGCCTCCATTTCTTTTCATCTTAGATCAAGCAAGCTTCAATAAGGTATGTATGTATTCAATGAGGGATTACTTTTACCCTTATGCCCAAAACCCCATGTTTTACTTTGATTTATGAAATTATGAAAATTAGGGTTCTTACCCAAATTGGGGATAACTTATTGGTTCAGTTTTAAAGCATCAATTCATGGTTTCTCATTACTTATCTATGATTTATTTGAGATTCCTTAATTGATTTCAAAAGTCCATGCATTAAAGATGATTTCTAGCATGATTCTATTGAATTGCATGTTTTCAAGTGAAAATTGGCATGTTTAGATAACATGACCTTATGTATTATGAAATTGCATGCCTAATTCTTTAAGTTATGAATTTAGAAAGAAAAGTATGTTTTAAAATTATGGCTATGCTAAGTTTTAAGACTTATGATTTTGAATTTCATGACATTAGATATGTCTTTATACTTTTCAAACAGATTTGGCATTAGATATGACAAAAGTATAAGTTGAGCTATATGTTATGTTTTGGGAGTAGTATTTAGCACCGAGCGATGAGGGTTCTAGATAACCCAAATTTAAAACTATGTTGCCACCGTAGGTTGCCCTCCATGGCTTATGACAGGATCCTATTATATAAGGTTCTAACCTTGGCCGGTTAGGACAACCTTTTACAGTGTGGGTGTATGAAACTGGACTCCATGCAGCTCATCATGGTTTTTGTCGGTTAAAACAAACTCCCATATGAATGTTTTCAAGTCTTTTGCTATGATACCTCTTACCTTATGCTTAAATTATGACATTTTTTATAATTTCTCTTATTATGCATGGATTCAGTTTTAACCATATTTTATGTGAGTTTTACTACATTTATGCATATCTCACATACTCGGTACATCTTATAGTACTGACGCATATTCTCGTGCTGCATCCTTTTATGAT
This sequence comes from Jaltomata sinuosa, assembly GCA_003996215.1. Classification (NCBI taxonomy): domain Eukaryota; kingdom Viridiplantae; phylum Streptophyta; class Magnoliopsida; order Solanales; family Solanaceae; genus Jaltomata; species Jaltomata sinuosa. The sequence continues at coordinate 371,401 of QJPP01001113.1, forward strand.
ACAAATATAGGCTCCTTCCCTCAGACTCATTGCTAGACATCACCGGAGATCCAGTTTCTATTAGTGAGTCCTCAGTATTCGAGGGCTAGTGCCAGACTTATTTCTATTATGTCTTTCTTTCAGATTTTTGAGTTAGTTAGGGTTTTGTCCCATCAACTCTTGTGATAGTTTAGAGGCTTCAGACATAGCTAGACTTGTATTCCGTGATTGGATTTGGTATTTTATTAGACCTTATTCCCATGTAGTTATGGTAGCCTATCTTCTTTAAGTATGCTTCCGCTATATTTCTTTATGTTAATCGGAGTATGCTATGACCAAGAGTTAACTTGGAGCACTTGTGGTCCCGAGTCCCGTGTTACCCCTTGGGGGTACTCTCGGGGGATGACAAAAATGAGTATGATAGACATAAAGATCATGAAACTATTGAATATTGAGAGATAAGGAATTCTAATTAGCTGAATCAATAATGCATTTGAGAAACTGAATGACTGACATTGTAAGTGAATTGTATGCAATGCATTATAAAACACTTTATAAAACTGGTGGCCATGTGCCAAATGTATATTATCTGAAAATAACTGGGTTTTTGATTGGGGGAGATTCTTATAACCAACATACATCATGTGAGTTCATGATGTTCAACCTTTGGCATGGCTAGGAGAGTTGTTCTATACCTTGCCGAGATATAGAACATAACTGAACTATAGATCCAAACTGAGCCCATACCAGGGGCTTAAAGAGGAATCAACCCAAACCAACAACACAATCCTACTCTATTTTGGCCTATGTAGTTTTGAGCATGTATTATCTAAACTCATACCCATTTTGGTGTTAAATAATCCTCCCAGAACTATATATTTTTATACTGTACTAAATCATGCTTGTGAGCTTGTGCTCAAAATAATATGAAAACACTGTTAGGGATCCTTGTGCTAGGAATCATATGAAAAATACTGTTGTTTGAGCATGACACTCTATTTTATCTAAAAATACTGATACTTGAGCCTTGTGCTCTAAATCTATGTGAATCATGTTAAGTGAGTTTTCAAGGTAAGAAACATTCTTCCTTTTCAAAAACATTACAATATGGATAATGTAATCTGTAAATATTTCATAAAGTAACTTTCAAAATCATAAACTAGTTTCATAGAAAATCATGAGAAAATTCTGTAAAATATGAGATAAATAAGAATCGCTCGAAAGCACGGGATGGGCCTTCCCTTCCTTTACGTCATCCACCACCCTGTTTCAAATCATTCAAAATAGACTCCATGAACATAAAAATATGATATACAATCAAGGGTTGACTTTAATTTCTGAGATTTCTACAATTTAATAGAGGTTCAAGAGATATTATCAAGAGATAACGAAACTAGAATTCCAGGATTCAATTTAAAAACCTAATTGATTTATGAATTTTTTTTGGAAATAGTCATGTTTTTGGGGAAGAATAGGGTTCTCACACTGAAGGTTATCTTACATACCTGAGAGACTGAAGAAGCTTTGGAGGAAAGTCAATAGAATCCTTCCCTAGAGCTTTGGAGGAGTGGTTCTTGAAACCCTTAGAATTATGAGAATGGAGAGGAATTGAACGATGAAAATTTGAGTATTTTTATGTTCAGGGGTGATTTTAAGTCGTGGGTATTTATTTAATAAAAGGGGTAGAACTAAAACACCCTTAATGAAATGAAGTGGAAATTTTTACCGTTAGGACAGGCTCAGTGCGCCGCACTGCCTATAGCATTGGCTGGGAAGTGCATCATCACTCCTATACTATTAGCAGGTGGAATTCAACTCCTCTGGAGTTTCATAATAAGTGCAACACATTGGCCATAGAGTTGGATAGCCAACACGGTGCAAAGGCCCTGTACAAGCTCAATTTTTTATTTTAAGTTGTGGAACTCGCTCTGATTAGGTTTTAATCGATCTATGGTTCATGTAGCTTGACTTTTAAGCTCTAACATGTGTACATGACTACTATAACAAGCCACAATATTAAAAGTGTTACAATATCTTCAAGAAAAGAAATATTTTGACCAGACTTTAGACTACTTAAAGAACATGATAGACAAGTACAAATAGTTCCAAGCACACGAAATAAGGTGCATGCAACATATGCTCTCTATGTCATCCCTTGGACATTTATGGCAAATATTATCAACCAATGGGGCAGTAGATTATAGAATGTATGTTATTTGTTTGTTTTATTTTTAATTATTTGTGTTACAAGCCTAGGAATATGAAGCTTTTTTCTCACTTGAAAAAATATTGACAAATCACAAGATGTTACTTTCCTATTCCTAATATCCTTAGATGATACACTACTAAAATTGAGCAATTTGTCAAAGGTGATCCATTTAAAACGTGAGGAGTAGATGCAAAGGTATCAATTTAGAGTTTATTATCAATTGTTTTACAAAAATATAAGTTAAGTGAAATGTTTTACTTATTTGTAGATTTTCCACCCTTACATCACCCCTGCAGTGCGTGAGATGGAGGAGGAGTACATGAAAACATTTGTGTCATATTCGGATGAGGTAGGGGATGCATCCATTGATGCCTTAAAGTCTGAAATATGAGAAGTAACTATTAAAGTTACACTAGGAGGAGCTCCTAAAAGGTTGGTAAAGGAGACTTTGGATGAAGATAGACAATTGCAAGATATTAGTGGTAATGTAGGAGGAAGAAAACTTAGTAATGGAGGAGGAAGATATTTTGGTGAAATGACATCTAGGAGTCGTGCATGACCAAGTAGGGGGCAATCAATTTAGGAGAAATTGATTCAACATATGACAAAAGTTAAGTATACTTTGAATATATGGTCAATTATGTGTAGAAGGACCAAATTAGGTAGAGCAAGAAAAAAAGAAGAAGTAACAGACTCCTAATAAGTAAGGTGAACAGTTTAAATTTTTGTTTTAATTTTTATAATTTTTTATGTCATATGCATTTTGGTTAATTATGTCTATGTCCATGTAGTGAAAGTACCTGTGGACAGATCTCCTTAATATTTCATTGAGGGAAACCTCAATGTGGTCGATGACGCGCAAAAATCTGTCATCAACAAGAAGAATCAAGATGTTATGGGTGTTGGGCCAACTGATTAGGTCCCCAAACCAGTTGTTGAAGTAGTAAAGTCAATTGATGAGGTTTTTGAAGCAGTTGCTAGAGTTGAGAAGCCCACTGAGGAGGTACCTCAATCAGTTGTTGGAGTTGAGAAGCCAACTAAGGGTGTACCTCAATCAGTTGCTGAAGTTGAGAAACCAGTTTAAGAGTTCTTATACCAGCTGCTCAAGTTGAGAAGCCAGTTGAGGATCTAACTATACCATCTACTCAAGTTGAGAAGGGGATTGGTGAGGTCTAGGACTGATCACATGCGTAAAGATATTAAATAAGTTCTAAGTGAAAAAGGTCTCCAGTCAAGGAAGAAAAAATAGTTGTTCAAGTTGAGAAGGCAAATGAGGAGCCTCAGCCATCAGTTAATGATGAAAAAGAGTAGGTATTCGCTAAATAAGATGTACATGATGTGATGGCCTAAGAGGTACAACCACAAGATGTGGTTAATGAGAAGGGTGCGGAAGAGGTCGATGAATCAACTTATGATGTTGTTGGTAAGACGATTCAAGCTAATGGTGATCTTGGAGCTGAAGTTGATATGTTGGGTGTTGTATCCCTGATCAATGAATTTTTATTTTGGTAGTTAAGATTGTAACAAGCAAGTAATTTTTTTTGGATTTCGATTGGAGGAGGATAAACAATTAATTTGATTATTTTTACAACTGCAAGTCAATGCTTAATTTAAATTATGTTATTGGATCATTGCAACCTTTTAGTCTAAGTGTGTCATTACCTTGTAAATATGAATGTTTTTAAATATTTTGAATGTATTTAAATATGCTAAGATTTCATTTCGACCTTATTATCTATTGGTAAGCAATCTTATTATCTACTACAATCCTGGTTGATCATTGACTGTGAGTCAATTGTATTTTCAACCTTAACAAAAAATACAAATATCTTTTCATATAAATAAAAAATTTGCTTCATATTGTACATACTTCTCCATATGCCAAAATGAAAAAGTAAATCCCACTACAACCCTATTACATATTGTAACACCCCGAAAATTCTAAGCTAAGATCTGAATCATTCTTCTTAAGTGTGGAAAGTGTATTAGATATGAATTAAGGTCATAAAGAACCTCTAGCTCAAAGTTAAGTTGAAAACCCTTCTACTAGAGTCAACTTTAAACAATCACTTCTTTTAGAATATGAAGAATTACATGGCCTAGTACCCACCAAATTAAATATCTTCGAGTCTTCTATCTAACACCATCGACCACTCATCAAATTGAGGTCGGAGTCAAAAGTTATTGTCATTTTAGTTTTGATTGACATTCTGGAAATAGGTTGCAGACCAGTTGCGGCCACAGATGCCCAATTTGCCAGCTGCAAATGTAGCGCAAATATGGGAAATGGGAGAAATTTTGGGCCGACGTTCTAAAAATGGTTGCGGACCATTTGCGGGCCATAAATGGCCATTTATGGGCTGCAATGGAGCACAAAAGGGCTGACAAGAACCCTTTTAAGTTGGTTTTAATTCGACCTTTTCATTCTTTGGCTATTCTTTCAAGACCTAGAACTGGTTTTCTCTCCTCCTCTCATCCTCCTTCTCCAAGGTAAGTCCCCTTGAGAGTTTATAACTAATTCTTTTTAGTTTCTGTCATTCAAATATGGATTTATTAATGAAATCTTACGTAACAATCATAGGGTTTTCAGAAGGCTCAATCAAAGTTTCAAGAACTGAGTTCTTGGATTTCTTCCTCAAAGTTAGGGTTCTTCCTTGATGTTTTGCGAGTAATTAAGGTATGTGAGTATTCAGTAAGAGTTTCTTTCACCCTTATGCTTAGAATCTATGATTTTATTATGATTTTCATGATTCTACGATTTAGGGTTATACCCAATTATGCTTATCCTTGAAATTCAATTTCCTCATGATGTTTTATGACTGTCTTATTAATAATTATTATGCATGATTTCCCGTGGTTTTCAATTAAGTTTTTATATTATTTAAGAACTATGCATGATTTAGCAGACATCAACCTATTTTCAGTATTATTTAGCAAACTATGGTCTCATGACCTTAGTATTTCAGGAAAATTTAGCATGAGTAGCTCAACATTTCAGAACTTCAGCAGAAATAGTAATTTAAACTAGTTCATACTTACTTTCAACGAACAGTTTTATCTAGTTATGAGCAAATAGCACTACAGTTCTGGGAATAGTACTTAGCACTGAGTCAACAAGTGTTCCAAATAACCCAAGTCCCAGAACTACATGTCACGACCCAAAAATCCAAGTCGTGATGGAACCTACTATAATCCACTAGTAGGTAAGACAACCCTTAGCTCAAAACTGTAAGTAACGGGCTAACACAAGAAAGAACCCAAAAGAGGAAGAAATAATAATAAACAACGGAAGATATGATAAACCAATATAAGTAAAAAGGAGAGAAGAGAATAAAATACACAAGAATACCCCGAGACTTGGTGTCAGTCGGTACAAGTGCTACTACAGCTTAGATGTTCTAGATAGATACAACAAAATATGAAAGTATAGTAGAAGATTAATCCAAAAGTAGATGGAGGTGGATCAACTCTGATATCCAAGAGCTCACCCAATGTCTCCAGTCAACAATTCTGCACGAGAACAACAATCAACTATGATAACTTGTACTAGAATCTGCATCAGTAAAAAAGATTCAGAAGTATTGTATGAATACCAAAAACACGGTACCCAGTAGGCATCATCGACCGACTTAGCCCAAATAAGATATAAACATAACAAAATGTGAATATAACCCAAGGGTAATAAAGATGAGTCAGAAAGAAATATAATGGTCAAAACCTAGATAAAAAGGAGAAATACTGCAACAATACAAAAAACATAAAGCAATAGTCTAGCAACAACCAAATCGGGCTTCCCCTAGTCCAGCAAGTGCAGCCAAATAAAGCAAGTCAACTATACACAGAGTTCGAAAGTAAAGATGAGCAAGGAATACCATGATATGCGATGTGACATGACTGAAATGAAATATGGCCAATGCAATAATGCATGAAACCCTGAGTCACCTCACGGGCCGTCGAAGCTTACCAACCAATACCATACCATAGTACCTGTAATATCCATACAGGCCGCCGAAGCTTATCAATACCACATAATCCATGTATAATAAAAAACCCAGAGTATTATCATGGGTCGCTGGAGCTTACCAATATAATAAAATACCACAGGTAAACCCCATATGTACGCAAAGGGGGCCACCGGAGCTTATCAGTATAATACCATAATTCAATGAAAAGTAAGGTTCAGAACCGTCTCTTAGACCAAGTGCATAAAATAGAAGTGTTTTCCCATTCAAAAGTCAGTAAAACAGTGATGTGCCATTTCTCTTTAGCAGCACAAGTTTATAGAAAAAAAACCATTTTCTCTTTTTATTAACCAAAAATAATGATAAAAGTGGGACGCTCTCCCTGGAGCTCTAATCATTTAAAAAAGAAGTATTTTGTGTTTTTAAACATTAGCAATCAACTTAACCATTGAAATATTTCCTTAATTTTAAAACCAATTGTTAAAAGAAGAGTTCCTTATTAGACCACCGATCCATTCAATTCCCGTCAATCCGTACCATTCATCTCCCGTCAGTCCATTCATCTCCCATCAATTCGTACCATAACCCAATCATATAAGGAAAGGGATGAAAACTAATTAGTCTAAATGTATGTATGAATACATGTAAATGCACACAGTTATACCAAGATAGAGCGTTTCACCCTTCAATACAAGAATACTAACCTGGACTCCCGCCAGCTCAACACCATGGCCTCAGGCCCATAAATACTCATACCAAAGTCAAACATATGAATATAACACGATAAGAACAGCCAAAAAGCGAAGTATGAACTGCTCTACCATGAACTATACCCCAACGAGTGCTAAAGCCACCTATTCTATTACAAATACTAATAGGGAAAACACTACACTAACTACCAACCCCAAGGGACCCATCTAAGGTAAACAACTAACTGGAACTAAGCATAAAGCGTACAACAAAGATATAAGCAAAGCACAACCATACTGACCTAGGCACTCGCCAATATAGTCTCCACGGCCTCGGGCCCAAAGCATATGATAAAAAGAACACCAAACGAGCAAGAATAATCATAATAATAATAAAACAACAAAATGCCTACTCTATCACGCACCCTTATCTAAAAATAGGCTAAGGCTCCCTAAATCTAATAACCTCGACCACAAGAAGCTTAAACTAAGATAACTCATCTAATCCTAAACCGAAGGATACTACACCGCCTATGCCAAGTCTTACAGAAAGGCTACAACCTACATTAAGGATTTGCTAGACAGAATCTACTCTAAGGCCCCTAAATCACCTATAAGGATCAATATGCCTACTAGAACCGTTTCCAAACCACAAGATACTACCAACCATTGGCAAATTATTATACTCAAACCTCATACAAGCAAAGTCTAGAAAAAGTAAACCATAACTTACCGAAAAGCCGAGCACACACACACAATCAACAAGACCAGTGCCTATCTTCCTCGAGAAGCATCCACAAGCAGTCACACTATCATAACAATATTCTACACGTTAATACAAAGCTATCGATATGCATATTGCTAATAATTTAGTCAGGTAGAAATTTGGGTCACAAGCAGGCCCGTGGGCTCTGCAACCCAAAACCAAAAACAAAAATCACCACAAGGTTCCCAACCACGCCAGGAGTGCATGCTCAAAATTTGAGTGAAAATGGACCATCGGAAGGACTTCAAACAACCCACAAACTAGAGAAATCAAAGATGGAAATTAATGGAAATAACTGAATTTTAACGAAGAAACTTACCAATTTAAGAAGCCAAGAATGAGTACGTACCAGAAATATATAATCCTCCAGGGTCAAGGAATTATCAGGTGAAAATGGAGGTTTTTAGAGCTCAAAAAGATGGAGAAATTGTTTGGTGAAGGAGAGGAAATAAGCTGAAATTTAGAGGGTGGCCAGTTATATAGGGTGCCACGCCCAGGTGCAGGGGCGCCCAGGCAGCACGCAGGCGCCATGGAGGCCAGAGGGAGCATAGGGGCATTGGTACTAGATGGGTGCTGGTGTCAAGTGCAGGCGCAGCGCAGGAGGCGCCCTTGCGCCACACCAACAGCCAACAACAATAACAACATGCCAAGCATATTTTCAAGCGGCGATCCCCCGGGAATGCATCCAGAGTCCCGCGAACACAAACGAGCTAAGCTATTCAACTAGAAATGGCATTATGGATCCAAAAAAATTTATGAAAATCCCATTGGAGATCGATTTAGCAAAAAGTAGGCCCCGCACCCAAAATCAACCTATAGGCCAACTATTCCAAAATGGATCCTAAGGGTCGAAATCAAGTCTGGAAGCATCGGGACCCAAAACAATGGTCCCTCTGGCCCAAAGTTAACATTTCGGAACTAACAAAACTGGCAGAATTTCCATCTTAGGCCGTCTTCTCTGAATGTTGACCAAAGTCAACCCTTCAAGCCTAACTGGCCTGAAAACACAGAACGAGAGAAAGTTCCAAACTGAAAAGCTCTCGAATCCTGACCAACTGTCCAACTAGACCAAAGTCCATGCTCTGGAGCTAACAAAACTATTGGAATTCGATTCTGAGTGCGTTTACCAAGAAAGTTGATCGAAGTCAAAGATTTCCCAAGTCAGAGTTCTAATATAAGGAAATGGTCATAACGACCTAATGAACAGCCCGGGCACCGAACCATCAGTCCTGGCAAGTCATAAATGACCTGTACCCACTGCAGGAAAACTTGAAATGTAGAAAATGCAAGGAATAGAGAAATGACTAGGAGGGTCATTATAACACCCACTACTAAAAGAACTTTCATCCTCAAAAGTTAAGAATCCAGAAGTACTCGAAGGCTCGAGAAACAAAAGATACTAGGTCTATAAGTCGATCTAGGCCTCTCGAGGAGCCTCCTTGATCAGACCACAGCCAACGGAAAGATAACCTAATAAAGCTTACTAAAACCTTAACTCACTACCAGCCCAAACAAGAAAACAACAAACTCTAACTCAAAAGCTAAATGGTCAAATAACTAAACCGAACCCCAAAGAAAAACATTCAAAAAGCACCAACACCACACAAGAACCACGAAAATCAATGCAATCATCACACAAAACCGATAACCATGCTAACACAAAGCACAAAACCCACTTCCTCCAATATTCTAACCTATGAGTCCTGCGATCGAAGACCCTTCCGTCTATCCAGAAACATCAACATTCAAACCATAAAGTCAAATACAAGTCAAACACTTGAGTTAATTCGAAAATATCAACAAACCTATCGGAAGGCTAGGACTCCTACCATACTCTACTTCCACGATGTAGTCTAAAAACACGATCTCAACAAAAACCAAACACTAGTCCTACTAACCTCAGAAACATATACACCTGCCTGAGACACACCCACTATAAAGAGAGTAGCCTACCTTTACTGACCGACGGTCCACAAATGGAAAACTCTGCTAAGATCACCCGAATAACCCAAACTTATCAGAAACAAACATTAGGAACCCCAACTGTAAAGAAAATATCGGGATTTGAAAATATGTAACCAGGCACCCCATGCTGAAGGACAACCTTATAAAAGCTAATTCTGAACCAAACTCTCTGAACCATACAATATCTGATCCCGCAAAATTGACAAGGCTAGGTCCGCCTATCCGAACACACCCCAAGGACACCAGAACTATGCAGGCACTGTAGCGAGTATGCAATGAAGCCTAAAGTCAACCTCCAACTCCAAAAGCTAGAAATTTTGCCATGTTCCCCAACCTCCGATACACAAACCAGAACTAAGCATCTGCCCTGCTGGACCAGTACACATTCAAATTGCTCGGAAGTATCTCTCTAACTGATAACTTTTTTCCCTTTACATAAAGAGTATGAAACAATGCTGGAATCCACAAGCCTCCAACCCTTAAGAAACCTATATCACTCTTGCCTAATCGCTAGAAGGGAATGGTCTGCTGAATCAATCTAGTCAAAGGTTCCACGAACAAAGGAAGTCTTCCACAACCCTCCTGAAATAGCCTACTAATCGCAAAGTCTAAAACCAACACCTACTTTTAATCGATCTCCTCTCTACTACTCGAGTAGACTCAGATTCTACCTAAGAATACTATAGTAACTGGGACTCGAATAGGATCTAAACACGATGCTCAATAATATGCAACCACTATTAGGGCATGGGTCAAACCAAAGGACATAGTTGGGAACTTATAGAGGGATGAGTTCTAAGGTAGTCCTTGGAATGCCCACTACCCCAATCTTTAACAAGAGATAACCCGTTCTCAAACTCTATCTTTAGAAAAATACCTCCGCAATCTGAATACCCATCACGCGTAGAAACTGACCCAAGGGATGAACATCAGAACTAGCACCATAAACAAAAGAAAGACAATCCAATCAACCCAAGATAGCTAGGTTCTAAGATAGAAATAACCACGCCTAAAATCACCGCACAAGCCCACCAATTTAGACGACAAGGCCTACCGCGCTTTGCACCCCACCATAGCTACTACCCAAAACTGACATACTTGATCTACTACTAAATAAATGTCATGCCCCAAGACTACCCCCTAGGATTAACACAGGATCCGGGACCACAAGTGTCCCAAGTTAACCCTTGGTCATAGCATACCCAGTTATTCAATACAAGAAACATAGCGGAAGCACACATGATAAACATAGAAATCCATAAACTAAAATAGGATAAAGTCTACGAAATACCAATCCAGAATACAAATAAGCTATGTCCAAAGCCTCTAAGTCTAACATAAGAGTTGATGGGACGAGACCCCAACTAACTCAGAAATCCAAAGAAAACAACATAAAGAGATAGGTGTAATACTAACACTCGGATAATGAGGACTCACCAATAGAAATTGGAACTCCCGCAAAGTCTAGCCACGAGTATGAGGGAAGGAACCTATATCTGCATCACCAAAGGATGAAGCGCAAAGATATGTGTCAGTACTATAGGATGTACCGAGTATATGAGAAATGCATAGATGAGGTAAAACATGATTGAAACATACTTAAAACTGAGATCATGCGTAAAAGAGAAGTCATAAAAAATCATATTTTAAGCATAAGGTAAAGGATATTGAAGCATAAGACTTAATAACATTCATACGGAAGTTTCTTATAACCAACAATAGACCATGTGAGCTACATGGAATCCAACTATATCACCCTAGTTGGCAAAGCTACCCCGAACCTTGCCAAGGAACGGGGTACTATACATATCATAGCGTAGAACCACCTTCATAAAAGGACACTCTCAACTAATGAGGACCCTTCTTCATGAGGAGACACACTCAACTAACGAGGACCCTCTTCACCTACGCAGGCAACATAGTTTTGGACTTGAGTTATCTAGAATCCTCATTGCTCGATGCTAAATATTACTCCCAAAACATACATATAGCTCATATTCTACTAGAGGCATATCTAATGCCAAAACTGTTTGAAAAGCATAAGGACATATCTAATGTCATGCAAATTCAAATCATAAGTCTTAAAGATTAGCATAGCCATAATTCACTTTTCTTTTTAAATTCATAACTTGAATAATTTAGCATGCATTTTCATAAATACTTGAGATCATAATATCAATGCATGTAATTTTCCTTAAATTAAGCCATGCATGCAAAATTTAGCTAGGGTTAGCCTTCAAATCATAAGATAAATAATCAATTGCAAAACCCATGTAAATCATGAAATTGAACTTAGAATTTATTGAAAAATCATGAGAAAATACTTAATAGAAAAGCCCATGAGAATTGGGTAAGAACCCTAACTTGAAATTCATAAATTCAATTTAGAAGAATTGGGGTTTTGGGCATAAGGGTGAAACAATCCCCTTATTGAATACCCACATAACTGAATTGAAGCTTTCTAAACCTTAGATGAGGAGAATGGAGGCTTGAAGATGAATTCTTAGATGGGAGCTTGGAGCTTGAGAGAAGAAGGCCTTTTTCCATTTTTGGATTGAATGAGAGCTTAGTTCTACAGGTTAATAGGATGGACCGTAGTTCAACCTACGATCCATAGACCAACTCGTGATTCTTGAAGGAATAATCAACCTTCTGATCTGATTCTATGAGTGGACATGATAGGCCGTGATTTGAACCACGGTCCATAAAACCAACTCGTAGTTCTCAAACCAGAGACTGAATCAACAAGGATGAACCACGACTCTATTCCACGGTCCATGGTTCAAACCACGGTCCATGGTTTGGACCCATAATTTCTTGAAAGTTTAAATTTTTTAGATTTTCTATGTTTGAAACCTGAATTGAATTCCGAGGTGTTACAATATCTCCCCCTTGGGATCATTCATCCTTGAATGAATACTAAGAAAGGAAAACTAGAGAGAAAATAGCCCAACCAAGCAACAAAACATGAAAACTCAAGGATAAACATGAAAATTGAGCTTTTCAACTTAAAACACGATTGAACTAACTTCGAAAAACATGAATGCATGCTAGGATCATGAGGGAAACTGATGGAATAGAATAAGAGGGACATACTAAGGAAGAAACTACTACCTCAAGTTAAAAGTGAGTCAAAAGAAAAGAGATGAGGGTACTTGGCTTTCATGGCTGATTCTGCTTTCCAAGTAGCTCCCTCAACTAGTTGATTTCTCAAAAGAACCTTCACCAAAGTGACTTCTTTGTTTCTCAACCTCCAAACCTGATGATCAAGAATCTCCACAGGAACTTCCTCATAAGTATGGTTATCCTTCACACTCACATCTTCCAAAGGGACAATCAAGTTTGGATCACCAACACACTTCTTCAACATAGAAACATGAAAACTGGATGAACCGCTTCTAAATCCGATGGCAAGTCCAACTCATAAGCAACACTACCAACTCTCCTAAGAATTCGATAAGGACCTACATAGAGTGGACTAAGCTTCCCTTTCTTACCAAACCTAATCATACCCTTCATGGGTGACACCTTCAGAAATACCCAATCATCAACCTCAAACTCCAACTCTCTTCTTCTCACATCTGCATATGATTTCTGTCGACTCTGAGTAGTCTTCAATCTCTTCCTAATAAGCTAAAACTTCTCCATAGTCTCATGACCCGAATCTGGGCCAATCAAAGCCTCCTCACCTACCTCAAACCAACCAATAGGAGACCTACACCTCCCCCCGTAAAGTACCTCATAAGAAGCCATCTGGATGCTAGAATGGAAGTTGTTGTTGTAGGCAAACTCGATAAGAGGTAAGTGATCATCCCAATTACCTTTGAAATCAAGCACACAAGATCTGAACATATCCTCCAAAGTCTAAATAGTATGCTCTTCCTGGCGATCCATCTGAGGGTGAAAAGTTATGCTAAGCTTCACCTGAGTACCAAGACCTTTCTGAAAAGACTTCCAAAACTGGGATGTAAACTGAGTACCCCTATCTAAAATGGTAGAAAATGGAACACCATGCAATTTGACTATATCCTAGATGTAGAGTCTGTCATAATCATCCGCTGAATCGATAGTCTTAACAGCCAAGAAATGGGCTGATTTATTCATTCGATCGACAATCACCCAAATAGAATCATGTTGCCTATGGGTATGAGGCAAACCTATAATGAGGTCCATATTGATGACTTCTTACTTCCAAGTAGGAAGATCAATATCCAGAGTTATACCAACCGATCACTGATGCTCTACTTTAACTTGTTGACAATTGGGACACTTAGCCACAAAATCTTCTATGTCCCTCTTCATGCCAGTCCACCAATAAACTACTCGTACATCATGGTACATCTTAGTGGCACCAGGGTGAATAGAATACCTGAAGCTATGAGCCTCTGTCAAAATCTGTTGTCGCAACCCATCTATGTTAGAAACACACAATTGACCCGGATATCGAAGCACACTATCTCCTCCTTGGGAGAAAACCTCTACCCTCTGCTGATGGATTTCACCCTTCAACTGATGCAAAATAGGATCACTGTGTTGCTTCTCTTTCACTTCAGCTACCAAAGATGATTCAGAACCATTTTGAACAATAACACCATATTCTGTCGAATCCATAAGGCGAACTCCCAATCGAGCAAGTTGATGAACATTCTTGGCCAATTCTTTCTTTCAGTCCTCAATCGAAGACACACTACCTATGGAAAACCTACTAAGGGAATCCGCCACGACATTGACCTTACCTGGATGGTAAAGCACACTCATATCATAATCCTTAAGAAGCTCAAGCCATATCCTTTGATGAAGATTCAATTCCTTTTGAGTGAACACGTACTGAAGCCTATTATGATCGGTGAATACATCCACGTGAACACCATATAAGTTAAGTCTCCAAATCTTCAAAGAAAAAACCACGACCTCTAACTTAAGATCATGAGTAGGGTAGTTTTTCTCATGAATCTTAAGCTGCCTCAAAGCATACGCAATCACCTTACCACTTTGAATCAACACACAACCCAAACCAATCTTAGAAGCATCATAATACACAACAAAGTCATCCGAACCCTCGAGTAGGGTCAACACAAGAGCTGTGGTCAATCTAGTCTTCAATTCCTAAAAGTTCTTCTCACATAGATCGGACCACTAAAATTTAACCTTTTTCTAAGTCAACCGAGTCAATGGGGAAGCAATGAAAGAAAACCCTTCCACAAATCTCCTGTAATAACCAGCCAAACATAAAAAGCTCCTAACATCAGATGGGGAAGTAGGTCTAGGCCAATTCTTTACTGCCTTTATCTTTTGAGAATCAACTTGAATACCATCTCTAGTCACAATATGACCCAGAAAAGCAACAAAATGCATCCAAAACTCACACTTGCTAAACTTAGCAAATAACTGCCAATCCTTAAGAGTTTGCAACACCACTCTCAAATAGTCCGCATGCTCCTCCTTACTCTGAGAATAGATAAGGATATCATCAATTAACACAATCACAAACATATCCAAATACTTCTTGAACACACGGTTCATCAAATTCATAAAGGCTGAAGGAGCATTCATTAGTCCAAAAAATATACACAAATTCATAATAACCATAACGAGTTTTGAAGGCCATCTTTGGAATGTCCACTCTCGAACACGAAGCTGATGATGACCGGATTTAAGGTCTATATTAGAGAAGTAACTGACACTCTGAAGATGATCGAATAAGTCATTAATCCTAGGAATATGACACTTATTCTTGATCGTGACATTGTTTAACTAACGGTAGTCAATACACATTCTGAGGGAACCATCTTTCTTTCACACGAATAAGACCATAGTACCCCATGGAGAGATGCTGGGTCGAATAAAACCCTTATCAAAGAGATCTTTTAACTGGTCCTTTAATTCCTTAAGCTCTGCGGGAGCCATTCTATAGGGAGGAATAGAGATAGGATTTGTATCTGGGAGAAGATCTACCCCAAATTCGATATCCCACTCAGGAGGGACTCCGGGCAAATCCTCAGAAAACACTTCTTGGAATTCATTCACAACAGGAACTGACTGGAGAGATAGGAATCCGGACTCCATGTCCACAACCCAAACTATATGATAAACATAACCCTTAGAAATCATCTTCCTAGCCTTAAGATAAGATATGAAATAACCTTTTGAGGATGGGGGACTACCTTGCTACTCTAACACAGGTTCATTTGGAAATTTGAAACTGATGACTCGAGTACGACAATCAACCAAGGCATAACAACCATACAACCAATCCATACCAAGAATAACATCAAAATCAGTTATCTCCAACTATACTAGATCTGCCGAGGTGACTCTATCAAGGACCGAGAGAGGGAAATTTTGGTAGATTCTTTTGGCTAGGACTGACTCACCAACTGGAGTAGAAACATAAAAGGGTTCTAAGAGCTGATTGGGACTAATTTCAAACTTGCAAGGAACATAAGGGTCACAAAGGATAAGGAGGCACCAGGATCCAATAAAGCATACACATCGAGAGAGAAGACTTTCAACATACCAGTAACAACATCCGACAAACTCTTTTTGTCCTGGCGTGAGGACATAGCATAAAGGCGGTTATGGCGCTGACTACCAAAACTGGAAGCAGTGCCCTGCTGGGCCTGTCGACCTCCTCGGGCTGCTGGGGCAGACTGAGTCTTGCCACCTCCCTATCCCTTCTTAGCTGAAGGGAAATCTCTAAGCTTATGTCCAACCTGACCACATCCAAAGAATCTTGCAAGAAGGGTAAAGAGTCCCCTTTGCAACACCCCCTATGAATAAGAACCAGATCCTCTACCAGTTTGATCGTATTGAGGCCTGGAGGCCTGGGTAGGAGCACTAGCTGAAGAATGAATGAGGCCTGATGATTTCTTCTGAATCAAAGAGCGATGTCTGCCTCTTGTTATCCCTTGCCTTCTCCCTCATCTTGTCTGCCTCGATCTGTTGGGCATGAGTCATAAGTCGGGAAATATTCATGTCACCCAAAAGCATCACATAACTACACTCCTTCTTTACCGAAGCTGACACTCCATAAACGTACTTACTCATATCATCCCACGGGTCATCCACCATGGAAAGAGCATACCTAGAAATCTAGGTGAACTTCAATTCGTATTTTTGAATTGACATGGAACCTTGCCTCAAATTCACGAACTCTTTGACCTTAGCTTGCCTTAACTCCCTTGGGAAGAACCGGTAAAAAAAAGCCCTCTTAAAGCATTCCCAAGTCATAGGGACCCCATTCCTAGCCCTAACATCTTTCCATTGAGTGAACCAACTATGAGCCATGCCCTTGAGTTGATAGGAAGCTAGCTCAATACAATCAACACCACCAACTTGCATCACACCAAAGATCTTATTTACCTTATCAAAGAAATTTTGTAGATCCTACCAACTTTTGAACCCCAGAACTCAGATGGGTTCATGCAAACGAAATGTCAAATTCGGGCCGCTACTCCACCTTGAGGGTGGTCAGGGATAGGAGCCTGCTGATTGGCCTGAGCGGCCATAGTCTGAGCTAGCATATGAATGGCATTTTTGAACTCCATATTTGTGACCTCAGGGTCTGGAATTGGAGGGTTAACATTTTGGGCATTAGCCTGGTGAGGCATATCATGGTGAGGAGGCATAATCTAAAATGTAATAAGAATAAATTAGAGGAGTAACAGAGTTAAAACTCTATCGCACGATACTGATCATGAAAGAAGTGAACTTTTCCTGAGACATCTCATAGCTTCCCCCTCATAAGTGTGGCGCGCTTCACACACATGAAAGAGACTCTACTTGATGCGGCTTCAGATACCCTAGGACTCTTGAACCTGAGGCTCTGATACCAAGTTTGTCATGCCCCCAGACTACCCCCTAGGCGTAACATGGGACCAGGACCATAAGTGTCCCAAGTTAACCCTTGGTCATAGCATACTCAGTTATTCAATACAAGAAACATAGCAGAAGCACACATGATAAAGATAGAAATCCATAAACTAAAATGGGATAAAGTCTATGAAATACCAATCCAGAATACAAACTAGCTATGTCTGAAGCCTCTAAGTCTAACATAAGAGTTGATGGGACAAGACCCCAACTAACTCAGAAATCCAAGGAAAACAACATAAATAGATAAGTCTAATACTAACCCTCGGATAATGAGGATTCACCAATGAAAACTGGAACTCCGGCAAAGTCTAGCCATGAGTATAAGGGAAGGAACCTGTATCTGCATCATTAAATAATGTAACGCAAGGATATGCTTCAGTACTATAAAATATACCGAGTATATGATATATGCATAAATGAGGTAAAATATGCTTGAAACATACTTAAAACTGAGATCATGCATAAAAGAGAAGTCATAAGAAAATCATAATTTAAGCATAAGGTAAAGGATATCAAATCATAAGACTTAAAAACATTCATACGAGAGTTTCTTATAACCGACAATAGACCATGTGGGCTACATGGAATCCAACTATATCACCCTAGTTGGCAAATCTACCCCTAACCTTGCCAAGGCATGGGGTACTATACATATCATAGCATGGAACCACATTTATAAGGGGACACTCTCAACTAACGAGGACCCTTCTTCATGAGAAGACACTCTCAACTAACGAGGACCCTCTTCACCTACGCTGGCAACGTAGTTTTGGACTTGGTTTATCTAGAACCCTCATCGCTTGGTGCTAAATACTACTCCCATAACATATATATAGCTCATATACTACTAGAGGCATATCTAATGCCAAAACTGTTTGAAAATCATAAGGACATATCTAATGTCATGCAAATTCAAATCATAAGTCTTAAAGCTTAGCATAGCCATAATTCACTTTTCTTTCTAATTTCATAACTTGAAGAATTTGGCATGCAATTTCATAAATACTTGAGATCATAATATCAATGCATGTAATTTTCCTTAAATTAAGCCATGCATGCAAAATTTAGATAGGGTTAGCCTTCAAATTATAAGATAAATAATCAATTGCAAAACCCATGTAAATCATGAAATTGAACTTAGTTTTTACTGAAGAATCATGAGAAAATACTTAATAAAAAAGCCCATGAAAATTGGGTAAGAATCCTAACTTGAAATTCATAAATTCAATTTAGAAGAATTGTGATTTTAGGCATAAGGGTGAAAGAATACCCTTATTGAATACCCACATACCTGAATTGAAGCTTTCTAAACCTTAGATGAGGAGAATGGAGGCTTGAAGATGAATTCTTAGATGGGAGCTTGGAGCCTGAGAGAAGAAGACCTTTTTCCTCTTTTGGATTGAATGAGAGCTTAAGGAAAGGAACTTAGGCTAAGTGAAGTTAAAACCCCTTTTAGAATTTCCCAAAATGACCTCATTTAGGAGTTAAAAGGATGGGTAATTAAAAAAATACCCCTAGGAATTAATTAGGAAAAGCTAAAAAAAGGACCGGCTTCAGGAATCACAGATGGATTCCACAAGTCGTAGACTGAACCACGGCTCGTGGTTCCCACTCGTGGTTCCTGGACAAATAGTCATGCTGCAAAAGGCATTCTATGAGTCAATAGTATGGGCTGTAGAATGATCTATGGTCCATAGACTCAGTCGTGATTCTAGGATCAACATTCAAGATGCAAAAGGAGTTCTACGGGTTAATAGGACGGACCATATTTCAACTACGGTCTGTCGACCAACTCGTGATTCTTGAAGGAATAGTCAGCCCTCTGATCTGATTCTATGAGTGGACAGGACAGGCCATGGTTTGAACCACAATTCATAGAACCAACTCATGGTTCTCAAACCAGAGACTGAATCAACAAGGATGAACCACAACACCATTCCACGGTCCATAGTTCAAACCACGGTCCGTGGTTTGGACCCGTTATTCCTGGAAAGTTCAAATTTTTCAGATTTTCTAAGTTTGTAAGATGAATCAAATTCTGAGGTGTTACGAAGAATTCTTCTGCGGGGTAGCTATATGAAAAAACATTAAAATCCCACAAAGTAAGTTCGGATGAGAGCAATGTTAGCATATATGTATAAGGATATGCAGATCCCACATCGAACAATACAAAAATCTTACTGATAATAATAGAATCATACCTGTGATAAAAGCATCTGTGTGACACTGTCTGCCATGACTACTCGACCGATTTGGCTAGGAACCATCACTAACAACCTAGGGACCATCCCTACTAATATGTGCATCGCCCCTGGCCGGTGATGCTAAAACTCGGAGGGGGTGAAACTCTCTGAATTTTGGACAAGTCCTAGCAAAGTGTCCCCGCTTACCACTAACATAACAACCCCGATAATAAAATGTGTCTGAAACTGACTGTCCACCATGGCTTGGATACCCAGAATGCAACCCTCGAGATGTCTGACCTGAACCATGATTACTCTGCCCACTGTGCCCCAAACAACTACTCTCTAAAATTTGTAGTGCTGTATGAACTGGACGGTGAAACTGAGAATGTCATGGGTAACCCCCACGAGAGAAACCTCTGCCTCGAAATCGAAAATCACTAAATCTACCCTGATGGCGAGGCCTCCTAACACCACCTCCACTGGCCTCATGACATATACCCTCAATAACCCATGCATGATCAACAACCGTAAGGAATGTATCCCCTGATGCCACTAGCTTCTCCATGGCCAAATAAAGTGGTAGATCTAACCCTCTTACAAACTAGCGAACCTGATCGTGCTCTGTAGGAAGAATCATAGCAGCATGCCTAGACAACTCATGAAACTGTGCCTCATACTCAGAAACTGACATAGAGCCCTGCTCTAACCTAGTGAACTGATCCCTCAATATCTCTCTCAAGCAGCGAGGTACAAACTTCTCTAAGAAAGCCTCAGAGAAATGAGCCCAATCCATCGAAGGTGACCCTGTTAGTCTGCAAGCAGTATAAGATCGCCACCACTATTTTGCCAAACTGTCCATCTGAAAAGCAGTGTAATCAGCCCCACTCTTGGCAACTAATTAATAACTCATAAGCATCCTCCCCAGGGGCACCAGAAAACCTCGAAGGACCCAATCTGATGAACCTACTCAGCATCTCCTGCTTCTCCATCGATATAACCGACCTATCTATAAAAGGCTGAGCAACCAATGGAATCGGCAACATCTCTAAATAGGGATCCACATCGGCTGGCTGTGCTCTCAGTCTTTGATGACTAGGTGCCACTATCTGGGTTGATGTCTATGCCTTATGTCTAATCTCCAAACTACTAGGTATACTAGGCACAGTCCCGGCCCTTGACATACTATCCAACAAGCTAAGAATCCTGGCTAGAATACCCTGAATGGCCGGTTAAGCTTCAAATCCTGTTGGAGGCTAGGCTTACCCCACGTCCTTCGACTGAAACTGAACACCCTCAACCCTCAACTCTGGTAACTGCGCTCCAGCAGCAGGCATTCGAGCCTCGCCCAAGCTCACTATCAACCTCATCATAACTATCTGAGAAGGAAAGGAACAATTGAAATTTAGACTTTGATGGAGCGAAGAACGCATGATAAGGAATCAACAAGATGGAACTTTCCTAAGGATGCCAGTAGCCTCCCGCAAATAGGATACGGATGTCATCGTACCAATCCAAGAGACTCTACTAAACACCTGCCCTTGTACTAATGACATCGGTGAACCTAGAGCTCTGATACCACTCTGTCATGACCCAAAAACCCAAGTCGTGATGGCACCTACTATAACCCACCATTAGGTAAGCCAACCCTTAGCCCGAAACTGCAAGTAATGGGCTAACACAATAAAGAACCCAAAAGTGGAAGAAATAACAATAAACAGTGGAAGATACGATAAACCAATATAAGTAAAAGGGAGGGAAGAGAATAAAATACACAAGAATTTCCCAAGACTTAGTGTCAGTCAGTACAAGTGCTACTACAACTTAGATGTTCTAGATAGATACAATAAAATATGGACAATCTCCAAAAGTACAGTAGAAGACTAATCTAAAAGTAGAGGGAGGTGGATCAACTTTGATTGCCAAGAGCTCACACAATTTTTCCAGTCAGTAACTCTGCACAAGGACAACAATCAATGGCGATAACTCGTACTAGGATCTGTATTAGCAAAAAAGATGCAGAAGTGTAGTATGAGTACCAAAATACACGGTACCCAGTAGGCATCATCGGCCGACTGAGCTCAAATAAGATATAAACATAACAAAATGTGAATATAACCCAAGGGTAAAAAAGATGAGTAAGAAAGAAATATAATGGTCAAAACCTAGATAAAAAGGAGAAATACCACAATAATACAAAAGACATAAAGCAATAGTCTAGCAACAACCAAATTGGGCTTCCCCGAGTCTAGAAAGTTCACCCAAATAAAGCAAGCCAACTATACACGGTGTTTGATAGTAAATATGTGCAAGGAATACCATGATATACAATGTGAAATGAATGAAATAAATGTAGCCAATGCAATAATGAATGAAACCCTGAGTCACCTCATGGGATGCCGAATCTTACCAACTAATACCATACCATAATACCTATATCATCCATACAGGCTGCCAGAGCTTATCAATACCGCATAATCTATGCATAATCAGAAAACCCAGAGTATTCTCATAGGCAGCCAAAGCTTACCAATATAATGAATACCACAAGGTAAACCCAATATGTATGCAAAGGGGGCCGCCAGAGCTTATCAAAATAATCCCACAATTCAATGGAAAGTAAGGTTTAGAACCGTCTCTCAGACCAAGTGCATAAAATAAAAGTGTTTTCCCATTCAGAAGTCAGTAAAATAGTGATGTACCATTTTTCTTTAGCAGCACAAGTTTATAAAAAAAGAAACCATTTTCTTTTTTTATTAACCATAAATAATGATAAAAGTGGGACGCTTTTCCTGGAGCTCCAATCATTTATAAAGGAAGTATTTTGGGTTTTTAAACATTAGCAATCAACTTAACCAGTGAAATCTTTCCTTAATTTGAAAACTAATTGTTAAAAGAAGAGTTCCTTATTAAACCACCGATCCGTTCAATTCCTGTCAATCTGTACCATTCAACTCCTATCAATTCGTACGATAACCCAATCATATGCAAAAAGGGATGAAAAATAATCAGTCTAAATGTATGTATGAATACATGTAAATGCACGCAGTTATACCAAGATAGGTCATTTAACCCTTCAATTTAAGAATGTACTAATCTGGACTCCCTCCAGCTCAACACCATGGCCTCAGGACCATAAATACTTATACCAAAGTCAAACATAAGAATATAACATGATAAGAACAACCACAAAGCTAAGTACGAACTACTCTACCGCAAACTATACCCCAACGAGTGCTAAAGCCACCTATTCTAGTACAAATACTAATAGGGAAAACACTACACTAACTACTAACCCCAAGGGTTCCGTCTAAGGTAAAAAAACTAACTGGAACTAAGCATAAAGCGTATAACAAAGAGAAACTTAAGCAAACAACAACCATAATGATCTGGGCTCCCACCGATCCAGCCTCCACGGCCTCAATCCCACAAGAATATGATAAAAAGAACACCAAACGAGCAAGAATAATCATAATAATAATAAAACAACAAAAATGCCTACTCTATCACAAACCCTTATCGAAATCTAGGATAAGGCTCCCTAAATATAGCAACCTCGACCAGAAGCATCTCAAAATAAGATAAGACATCTAATCCTAAATGCAAGGATACTACACCGCCTATGCCAAGTCTTACGAAAAGGCTACAACCTATACTAAGGATTTGCTAGCCAGAATCTACTCTAAGGCACCTAAATCACCTATACGTATCAATATGACTACTAGAACTGTATCCATACCACAAGATCCCACCAACCATTAGAAAATTATTATACTCATACCTCATACAAGCAAAGTCTAGAAAAATTAAACCATAACCTACCGGAAAGCCAAACACGCGCGCATAATCCACAAGACCGGAGCCTATCTCCCTCGAGAAGAATCTGCAAGCAACCACACTATCATAACAATATTCCACACATCAACATGAAGCTACCAATACCCATATTGCTAATAATTTAGCCGAGTCAAAATTTGGGTCACAAGTTGGCTCGTGGGTCCCCAACCCGAAATCGGAAACAAAAATTACCATAAGGTTTCTAACCTCGCCAGAAGTGCATGCTCAAAATTTGAGCAAAAATGGACCACCGAAAGGGCTCCAAATAGCCCACAAACTAGAGAAGTCAAAGAGGGAAATTAATGGAAATAATCGAATTTTAATAAAGAAACTTACCAATTTATGAAGCCAAGAATGAGCACGGACTAGAAATATATAATCCTCCAAGGTCAAGGAATGATTATGTGAAAAATGAAGGTTTTTAAAGCTCAAAAAGATGGAGAAATCATTTGGAGAAGGAGAGGAAATAAGCTGAAATTTAGAGGGTGGCCAGCTATATAGGCTGCCACGCCCAAGCGTAGGGGCTGCCAGGTAGTGCGCAGGCGCCATGGCAGCCAGAGGGAGCGCAGGGGTTCTGGTGCTAGGCGGGAGCTGAGGCGCACGGGCTCTGCATCCAGGCGCAGGCACGTGTGCACATGCACGGCCCAGGCAGCGTCCTGACACCACACCATCAGCCAACAACAACAGCAACATGCCAAGGCATATTTTCAAGCGGCGGCCCCCCGAGAATGCATCTGAGGTCCTGTGAATACAAACTAGCTAAGCTACTCAACTAGAAATGGCATTTTGGATCCAACAAAATCAATGAAAATCCCATCAGAGGTTAATTTAGCAAAAAATTGGCCCCGCGCCCAAAATTAACCTTTAGGCCAGCTATTCCAAAATGGAACCTAAGGGCCGAAATCAAGTCTGTAAGCCTTGAGATCTGTACCAATGGTCCCTGTATCCCAAAGTTGACATTCCAGAGCTAACAACACTGGTGGAATTTCCATCCGAGGCTATCTGCTCTGAATATTGACCAAAGTCAACCCTTCAAGCCTAACTAGCTTAAAAACACAGAACGAGAGAAAGTTCCAAGCTTAAAATTTCTTGGATATTGACCAACAATCCAAATAGACTAAATTCCATGCTCCGGAGCTAATGGAACTATAAAAATGAAATTTTGAGTGCGTTTACCAAAAAAGTTGACCGAAGTCAAAGATTTCCCAAGTTGGAGTTCTAAAATAGGGAAATGGTCTTAATGACCTAACAAATGGACCGAGCATCGAACCGTCAGTCCTGGCAAGTAATAATTTACCTATAACCGCTGTAGAAAAACTCAAAACATAGAGACATAACGAAACAGAGAAATGACATTACACTATGTTGCCACCATAGAATAAAGGGGTCCTTGCCAGTTGAGAGTGTCACCCTCAGACCTTTGTGTTTAGCTTAGTAGATCCACATCAATTAGGTTATATATAGATGGAAAGGTATAGGGTAGCTCTGCCAACTAGGTCATAGAAGTTGGACTCTATGTTTGCTCACATGGTTTGTGTCATTTATAAGAAACTCCCCTCAGAATTGATTTTTAACATGACTTTGTACATGACTTTGTACATGACTCATAGTTTTCAACTCAGTTAAAATATTTTATGACTTACAAACATAATTTACATTTTGAGTTTATGAATACCCTGTATCAACTTTAACTTATTTAAAATGCTTACGATTCCACATATTTTACAGCTCAGACATGTTTTAGTTTCATGCAACAGAAATTTGATTCATGATTTAGCCATTTGTTCATGAAAGATCCTCTTCATACAGATTTATGTTATTATGATTCTCTAAAGAATTACAGCTATTTTAACACATTTTAAGTGATTTTGTTAAGACATATTTCAATTTTAACCTTCATTTGAGATACCTAATCATTAAACTTTTGTAAGAGTTTACAACATGATTTATGGTTTCAAACTTTCAGGTTCCTAGAAGACTATTTTAAATATTTGCATATGATTTTACCATGTCTCATCAGTATCAGTTAATCATCCATAGCTCCTTCAATTATTTCAGTTTAGAGCATGTTTTTATTATATTTATGATATTTCATATCTCACATACTTAGTATATTCAGTAGTACTGATCGCATGCTTTTCTTGTGCTGCATCCTTTCATGATGTTGATTCAGTTGCCCATTCTCAGACTCGCGACTACTTAGCTCAGCAGGATTTCCTACCATCTTGATGAGTCCTCATTATTTGGGGACTTTTGGAGTTTTAGATTTGTTTAGTTATTTAAGACTTTATTCCAGATTTAGATGGGGGTCTTATCCCATCAACTCATCTTTATCAGTAGTAGAGGCTTTAAAACATAGTTGGACAGTTCAGTTTTCATTGAGTTTCACTTTGTTATTCTTTTCAAAAATTTAACTTATTTTTTGTTTGCCCATTTTTATGCTTAAGCTTATGCTCAGTTAGTTTTGTTAAATATGTATTACTATGCCAGTTCCAAGGGTTATCTTGGGATCACTTGTGGTTCCAAGTAGTGTATTACATCTAGGGTGTAGACTCGGGTCATGACACATATTGTCAAATAACAAACATCAATAATTGTAACATCCCCATGGTCATTTTCTTATTTTTGTGCCTTTTTACCATTTTGACCCCTCCCATAGCTTCTTCAGGGCTTGTTTGAATTGATGGGATGGGTGGAATGATTCCCAAGGTATTTTATCGAGTTCTGAAAGAGTTTTCCTATTTTGGAACTCTTAAAGTTAAAATATTTGACTTCGTTCAACATTCAGAGTAAATAGGCTCGGATGGGAATTTCGTCAGCGCTGTAAACTTTGGAACATAGGATTTTGGACTAGTGGAACCTTTTGGTTTGGGTCCCAAGGCTTCCAAACTAATTTTGGACACTTGGGTGGTTTTAAGGTAAAATTGACAAAGTGTTGACTTTGGTCAATATTTATTCAAGACAACCTCCATTAGTCATTTTGATAATTTTGTTGAGTTTGGAATGCCATTCCCAGTTGGGTTGCATATTTGCTTTACATTCTTGAGATTCTGAATCAATCCTGAGGGTCCATTCAGAAACTTTTTAGTCTTATTGTGGTGCTGGTGTGCTGTTACTGGTGCAACTACATGCCCTTCATTGCAGTTGTGATGAGGGCCATATAATTCTGAAGGTCAAAGAAATTGACCATTATATTCGCGAGTTGGGCATAATATTTGCGATAAAGAACCTGGTAGATCCAGTTTGGGTCCCTTCATCGCATTCGCGAGGGGACCATCATGATTGTGATGGGTCTCCTGATGCTTCTTCACATTTGCGACAAGGTTTCCTGCATTCGTGAAAAAGGGACCCTGGCAGTTAAATATACTCCAACTTTGGTTCCTTCACCATTTTAACTTAAATTTGAGTTCTAAGTGATCTTGGAGCTTCATTCTTTGAAGAACCTCAATCACTATTCATTCTGGGTAAGTTATTCATATTAACTCTCTCCTTTTCCGTTAGTTTTATGCGTTATACATCTTTAATTTAAAAAATCCATGTCTAATTCTTGAAGTAATTCCTTGATCAAAGTGAGCTTTGGGGCTATTTTAGGCCTCAAAATGTGTATCGTTTGGGCCTAAATTTTGGGCATGGGTTTAGGAACCTATTGGAATATAATTGCCATTTTTTTTTCTGTTTTCATTGATGGGCCCCGAGGGTCGGTTTTTAACTTGATTTCCTGCTTGAAATTTTGAATATCAATATGGGTGTGATTTGTCTCAGCTTGATGTGTATAATATATTTATGATAGCATGGTAGCATTTCAAGGCACTTCAAAAGGGAAAGGCTCCTGAGTGACGAGTTGTGATTGCAGTTTGGCTATGAGGTAGGTTACAATTTACCTTTTTTAGGCTTAGGACAACTAGATTTTTATGTTTTATAAGTTACATGAAAGTTGGTTTAAGAGTGTAGGGTAGAACTAGGCTTTAATCCCCTTTCTCGAAATATTGGCTATGACGCTAGAATAAAATTTCATGTTTACCCTTAATTTAGGTTTTTGTAGCCTTGATATGGTTAGACTAGAATCCTTAGTATAGGTTTGGAGGAAGATTTTGTGGTAGGGTAGGCGTTTACTATTTCTTTTACCTTATTGTTTTGTTTCCGTGTTTTATTTCCCATTTACTATAAATTATGGGCCCGAGGTTGTAGCTTTGGATTGGATGGAGTTCCAAGTTAGTTGATCTTGTTTGGAGGGTGCTTTTGACTTGTTTTCTATGTATATTGTGTATACTTATATATTTATTCCCTTACAATGGCTTGCATAAAGATCATACATGTATATACATGGATATTGGTACAATTTGAAGGAAAATATGGACTTTCAGTTTAAAAAAGAAAGATGTGTCACTTTTTCTACAGTTTTGAGGTTATGAAATATATTTATGGATTTTTCACTATTTTTGGAATGGAAAGGAAAGTATCACTTTTTATACTTAGTTCGAGGGACGTTTTCAGACCTTTTCTCCATTTACCTTTTGTTGATGAGTACGAGATACAATATTTAGCGACACCAGGAGCACATATATAAGTTCTTACTTTTATTGCATATTTTGATGAGCCCAAGGGCAGCCTGTGAGATGATTCGGGGAGTTTATGAGGTGATCCACAAATCATATTTCTTAGTTTTTACTTTCCTGCATTGGCCACATATTGTGTCATATCATCCCATAATGCACTGCATTCTCTTGTGTGCATATTTTGAGTGTATTATCACCATTATTAGTATTATGTTATCTTACATCCTGCGCATGCTTTATGGTTATCTTTGGTATGACTAGACTTAGGTGGATCTCAATTGTTAGCTTACCTTTATGTCACTACATTGTATATTATCTTTTAAGCTCGGTCGGCCTATGATGCCTACTGAGTACCCATGTTTAAGTACTCATACTATATTTTTGCATCTTTTCTTGATGCAACACCTAGTATGAGCCACCCTCATTGACCTTCTACTTGTTCGAGGCTTACTACAGTTCAGATCGTGATGAGATCCTGACGTCTAGAAATTTGCTTCTTCCCTCTTGCTCATGTTGTCTTCATTTTGTATTTTGATAGATAGTAGTACCTTGTATAGCATTAAATCCGTACCTTAGACTCTCTTGTACCGGTGACACTAGGTAGGAGATTTTATTCTTATGTATATATTTCATATTTTTTGGTATCTTTAGGGCCCGTTCATATATTTTATATCATTATGTATGTATCTATGCTGGTGACCCTTTCTTACTATTATCTTACTTCTGCTTTACCTATTTTAGTCATATTTTATAGTATTGTACCTTGGGTTTGGCTTGCCTACTGGTGACATGTGTCTAGTGGGCGCCATTATAGCCCAATTTTGGGTTGTGATAGCATGGTATTAGAGCTTTAGGTTCACCGATCTTACCAGTACAAGAGCAAGTGTCTAGTAGAGTCTCGCTGGTTAGTATGACGACATCTGTATCCTATCTATGGGAGGCTATAGGGCATTCTTAGGAAAATTTCAATCTTGGTTGATTCCTTATCGTTCGTCCTTGATTCTATCAACTTCTAAATGCCATTTGTTTTACTCTTTCTCAGATTGTTCGAACGAGGTCAACAATAGGTGAGGAAGAGGTGCCTGTTGTTAAGCCCCAGCTAGGGGATGGGGCAGAGGTCGACCCAGAGGTCAAGGTAGGGTATAGGCTGTAGTTCCAGCTTGGGCTCAGGCTAGGGTACCATCACCAGAGCCAACGATTGAGGTAGAGGATATTCAGTATGAGCTGGAGGACATGGGGCCAGCCAAACATCCAATGGGTTTTGTGGCTACACCAGTTCTGCAGGACACTTTGGTTCAAATTCTTGGTTTCTTGGAGGGTATATTGCAGCCCGAAACTTTGCCTGGTACTCCTAGTGGCTCACAAGTTTGAGATAAGGTGAAGACTTTAGCCCATGCAGTGACACAGGGTTCAAGAGCGCAACCTGCTACTGTGGCTTCCTATTTAGAGGCATTACCAATTTCAATAGTTATGCAACCCATAGCATCCTGGACGGTTATGTTTACTGAGGAGCAAAATATTCTAGGTAAGTTCATTTAGTTAGGTCTTCCAAGGTTTTTTGGTACTTCAGGGGAGGATGCTCACGAGTTCTTTATAAGTTACCAGGAGAGGCTACATAACTTCAGGTTAGTAGAGTTGCACGAAGCTGATTACATCGTGTTTCAATTAGATGGTGCAATAAAGTAGTGCTTGAGATTTTATATTGCATGTGGACTAGCTGGGTCGCCTTTGATTACTTGGGCTTAGCTCTCCAAGGCTTTCTTGGAGATGTATATACCGCATAGTATGAGAGATCGGTTGAGGGATGAGTTCACCAGTTTAAGAAGGGCTCTATGTCTATTTTCGAGTACAAGGCTCATTTCCATGAGTTAGCTAGGCACGTTACTGTGGTGATGCCTAT
The DNA here is from genome assembly GCA_003996215.1 of Jaltomata sinuosa. Lineage (NCBI taxonomy): Eukaryota > Viridiplantae > Streptophyta > Magnoliopsida > Solanales > Solanaceae > Jaltomata > Jaltomata sinuosa. Next base: position 401,322 of record QJPP01001113.1, read on the forward strand.
AGAGCATGAGTAGGTTTGTTTGTTTGTCAGTGGGCTGACATTTCCACTTCAGTTGGCTACGGAGCAACTGGTGACTTCAAGGGCTACATTGCTTACTGTTGTTGATCATGCCTTCACTATTGAGGGTATTCATCATGAGGCCTACGAGCACAGTAACAAGAGGCCCCACCATCATGGTGGTTATAGTGGTTCACAGTTCAGAGGCACATGTTTCTCCAGTATTGGTCATCCCCAACATTTTTAGCCTAGTAGGCCCATTCAGGCAGTGTTACAGATTACAGAGGTAGTCAGCCTCTAATTTGGGTCAGAGTAGTTAGGGTAGCCAAGGTTTGGTTCAGACTTTGTGAGGTGCTCGCTCTGGGTATCCAGGCTGTAGTGACCTGTTTGGTTGCAACTGGCAGAGGTTGCTATGAGTATGGTGTGATGAGTCACTATGCTAGGGCTTGTCCCTCGGTTTAGCATTTTGGGTGGCAGATTTAGCAGGTTCAAGCCTCTAGGAATCCTGTGCCACCAGTCAGAGGTGGTGCACAAGGTAGTAGGGGTGGTCCCAAGGGTGATCAAGGTGGTCTTTAGTCAGGCAGATCAGGTAGTCATGGAGGATGAAGCCACATGTATGCATTTCTAGGCTAGCTAAAGGATGAGGCTTTAGATGATGCCATTATAGGTATGATATTCATTTGTCATTAGTCAGCTTCTGTATTGTTTGATCTGAAGTCTACATTCTCTTACATGTTTGCTTATTATGCTACTCATTTGGAGTCTACTTGTGAGTTGTTTTCTGTTCCTATGCATGTAGCTACCCCAGTAGGAGATTTCATAGTAGTGGATCATGTGTATTGGGCTTGTGTGGTGACTATCCTGGGGTATGACACATGGGTAGACCTGATTATGTTAGATATGATAGATTTTGATATTATCTTAGGCATAGATTGGCTGTCTTCTTATTATGTGATCATGGATTACTTTGCCAGGATTGTTACTCTGTGTATGCCTGGTATCCCTCCTATTGCATAGAAGTGTACCAATATCCACATACCGAGAGGAGTTATATCATTTTTGAGAGCCCATCAGTTGGTTAGGAAGGGGTGCTTGGCTTATCTTTCTTAAGTCCGTGATACTAGTGCCACCATGCTTTCTATTGAGTCAGTTCATGTGGTTGTGAGTATTCAGATGTGTCCTACCGATCTATCAGGTCTTTCTCCTGATCGTGATATCGACTTTGGTAGTAATGTTGAGCTAGACACTCAACCCATTTCTATTCTGCCATATTCAGATAGGACCAATCGATTTGAGGGAGCTTAAGGAATAGCTCGAGGATCTTCTAAGTAAGGGGTTTATTAGGCTAAGTGTTTCTCTACGGTGTGCTCTTATTTTGTTTGTGAAGAAGAAGGATGGTTCCTTGAATATGTGTATTGACTACAGGTAGTTGAATAAGGTGACCATTAAGAACTGGTATCTGATATCGTGTATTGGTGATCTGTTTGACCAACTATAGGGTGCAATAGTGTTTTCTAAATTAGACTTGAGATCAAGTTATCATCAGTTAAGGATCAGGGCTGCGAACATCCTAAAAATAGCATCCAAGACTCGATACGTCCATATGAGTTCCTAGTTATGTCTTTTGTGTTGACTAATGCCCCATCAATATTTATGGAGTTGATGAACCATGTGTTCAAAGCCTACCTGGATTCCTTTGTTATAGTGTTCATCGATAACAATCTGGTTTATTCGAGGAGTAGGTAGGAGCATGAGTAGCATTTGAGAGTTGTGCTTCAAACCTTACGAGATCATCAGTTTTAGGCCAAATTAAATAAGTGTGAGTTTTGGCTTGAGTCCATGGCATTATAGGGGTATGTGGTGTCCAAGGATAGATTATGGTAGATCTAGAAAAGATTGTGGTAGTTTATGATTGGGCTAGGCCTTCTTCTCCTACCGAGGTTTGCAGTTTGGTTAGGTTGGCAGGGTACTATAGATGGTTTGTGGAGGGGTTTTCTTCTATATTAACTCTTTTGACTAGATTGACTCAGAAAAATATCCCTTTCTAGTGGTCTAACGTGTATTAGGTGAGCTTTCTGATGCTCAAGGCCTTATTCACTTCAGCTCTGATTCTTAACCTTTCAATTAAGGGCCAGTGGTTTACGATGTACTATGATGCTTTTAGAGTTGGTTTGGGTTATGTATTGATGCAGCAGGGCCAAGTTATTGCTTATGCTTCCAGATAACTGAAGGTTCACAAGAGGAACTACCCCACTCATTACTTGGAGTTAGTGGTGGTAGTCTTTGTGTTAAATATTTAGAGGCACTACCTATATGGAGTACATTGTGAGATCTTCACTGACCATCATAGTCTTCAGTACATATTCAGCCAAAAAGACCTAAATTTGAGACAACGCAGGTGGTTGAAGTTACTAAAGGACTATGATATTTCTATTCTCTATCACCTGGGCAAGGCAAACATGATAGTAGATGCCATAAGACAGAAGGCGGTGAGTATGAGGAGTTTGGCATTCTTAGAAACGGAGGAGCGACCTTTAGCTTCGGAGATCTAGTCCTTGGCTAACAGGTTGGTTAGACTTGACATTTTTGAGCCAGGTTGTATTTTTGCTTGTGTTGAGGCTAACTCTTTATTGTAAGAGCAGATTTGGGCACAATAGTTTGATGATGCAAGGTTGAGGATAATTTGTGATAAGGTGTTGAGTAGCAAGGCTAGGAAGGCGACCTTAGATCAAGAGGGCGTCCTAAGGATTATGGGTCGTATCTGTGTTTCTAGAGTTGGAGATTTGGTTAGATTGATATTGGAGGAGGCTCATTATTCTAGATATTCCATTTATCTGAGTGCAACTAAGATGTATCTTGACTTGAGGCAACACTACTGGTGTGTGTGATAAAGTGGTATATCTCAAATTTTGTGTCTAGGTACTTGAACTATCAGCAGGTAAAGTACAAGAACCAGAGATTAGGTGGTTTTACCCAGAGGCTACCTATTCCTGAGTGGAAATGGGAGCGAATAACTATGGACTTCATGGTAGGCTTCCCACGTACTCTTCAGAGATTTGATACTATTTGGGTGATCATAGATAGGTTGATGAAGTGTTCTCACTTCTAGCCGGTTTAGACTTCTTACAGTTTAGAGAGGTTGACTCAGATCTACATTTGTGAGATTGTTCATTTGCACGGGGTTCCTGTCTCCATCATTTCTGACCGTGGTACTCAGTTTACTTTATGTGTTTGGAGGTCAATTCAGAGAGACTTGGGTACCCGAGATGATCATAACACTACTTTTCACCAGCAAACCGATAGCCAATTAGAGCATACTATTCAGATTCTGGAGGACATATTGCGGGCCTGTATTATTGAATTCACAGGTCAGTGGGATTAGTTCTTAGCCTTGGAAGAGTTCACGTATAAAAACAACTACGATTCTATTATTCAGATGGCTCCATTTGAGGCATTGTATGCTAGGAAGTGTAGGTCTTTGGTGGGTTGGTTTGATGCTTTTTAGGTTAGGCCGTAGGGTACCAACTTTTTGCATGAATCTATTAATCGAGTTTGGGTTATTTAGGAGAGACTCCATACTGCCCAGAGTAAGTAGAAAATCTATGCTGACCAGAGGGTTTGGGACTTAGAGTTCATGATAGGTGACCGAGTTTTCCTTTTGTGTGTCACCCATGAAAGTCGTAATGAGGTTCGGAAGGAAGGGCAAGCTTAGCCCTAGGTTCATTGGGCCTTTTGATATCCTTCATCGTATTGGGGAGGTATCATATGAGTTAGCCTTTGCCTCCTACTCTTTTAGGTGTTCACCTTGTTTTCCATGTTTCTATGCTTAGGCGGTATGTTTTAGATGAGTTGCAAATGCTACAGTGAGATTCGGTTTAGTTTTATGAGTCTTTGGCATTTGAGGAGGATCCTGTTGCTATTTTGGACAGATAGGTTAAACAGTTGAGGTCCAAGAAGATTCTGTCAGTTAAGATTCAGTGCCGACATATCCTGTCAAGGAGGCTCCTTGGGAGACCAAGATCAACATGTGGACCTGATATCCTCACCTTTTGGAGCCTTCAGGTACCTTCTTTTCTCTAACTTTTGAGGAAGAAAGTTCTTTTAGTAGTGGATGTTGTAATGACCCTCGTGGTCATTTTCTTATTTTCATGCCTTTTACAATTTTGACCCTTCTCATAGCTTTTTAGGGTTTGTTTGACTTGCTGGGATGGGTGGCATGGTTCCTGAGGTGTTTGGTTAAGTTCTAGAAGAGTTTCCATGTTTTTGAACTCTTAAAGTTGAAATATTTGATTTCAATCAACATTCGGAGTAAACAGACTCGGATGAGAATTCTGTCAACACTGTTAGCTCTAGAACATGGATCTTGGGCTTGCAGGACTTTTGGTTTGGGCCTCGAGGATTCTAGACTCATTTTGGGCACTTAGGTGGTTTTTAGGTAAAACCAGTAAAGTGTTGAACATTTCATCAAGACAACCTCCGTTGGTCATTTTTATGATTTTGTTGAGTCTAGAATGCCATTCTCAGTTGGGTAGCATATTTGGTTTGTATTCTTGAGATTTTGAATGAATCTTGAGGGTCCATTTAGAGACTTTTTAGTCTTGTTGTGTTGCTGGTGTGCTGTTGTTGGTGTAGCTCTAAGCCCTTCATCGCGGTCACAATGAGGGCCACACGATTGTGAAGGTCAAAGAAATTGACAATCGCATTCGCTAGCTGGACATCACATCTGCGATGAAGAACCTGGTGGACCCAATTTGGGTCCCTTAATTATATTTGTGTTAGGACCATCACAATTATGATGGGTCCCCTGATGCTTCTTCATGTTCGCGATAGGGGTCCCTGCGTTCGCGAAAAAGGGACCCCTGGCAGTTAAATATACTCCAACTTTGGTTCCTTCACCATCTTAAAATAAAATTTGATTCTAAGTGAGCTTAGAATTTCATTCCTTGAGGAACCTCGATCACTATGTATTGCCGGTATGTTCTTCATATTACCCCGCTCCTTTTCAGTTAGTTTTTCGCGTTATACTTCTTTATTTCTGGAATTCAGTTAGTTTTTCGCATTATACTTCTTTATTTCTGGAAAATCCATGTCTAATTCTTGAAGTAATTCCTTGATCAAAGTGAGCTTTGGGGATGTTTTGGGCCCCATAACGTATCCTGTTTGTGCCCAAATTTTGGGCATAGGTTTAGGACCCTATTAGGAACATAATTGCCAATTTTTTTTCTATTTTTGTTGACAGGCCCCGAGGGTCAGTTTTTGACCTGATTTCCAGCCTGAGATTCTTAATATCAATATGGGTGTCATTGGTCTTTTCGTGATGCTTAGAATATATTTATGATAGCGTGATAGCATTCTGAGACACTTCAAAAGGGAAAGGCTCCCAAGTGATAGTTAGCGATTGCAATTCGGCTATGAGGTAAGTTACAGTTTACCTCCTTTAGACTTAACTCGACTAGATTTTTACGTATTATAAGTTACATGAATGTTAGTTTAGGAGTGTAGGGTAGAGTTAGGGTTTAATCCCTTTTCTTGAAATATTGGCCATGACCGTAGAATAGAATTTCATGTTTATCTTTAGTTTAGGTTGTTGTAGCCTTGATATGGTTAGAATAGAATCCTTGGTTAGAATAGAATCCTTAGTATAGATTTGTAGAAAGATTTCATGGTAGGGTAGGCATTTACTATTGTTTTTACGTTATTGTTTCATTTCCATGTTTTATTTCCCATTTACTATGAAATTATGGGTCCGAGGTCGTAGCTTTGGATTGGACACAGTTTCAAGTCAGTTGTTCTTGTTTGGAGGGTACTTTTGTCCTATTTGATATATATATATTTAATATATATATATATATTGCGTATACTTATATATGTATTTCCTTGCAATGGCACACATAAAGATCATATATGTATATACATGGATATTGGTAGGGGTTGAAGGAAAATATGGACTTTTGGTTTTAAAAAGAAAAATGTTTAACTTTTTCTACAGTTTTGAGTTTATGAAATGGATTTATGGATTTTTCACTATTTTTGGAATAGAAAGAAAAGTATCACTTTTTGTACTCGATCCGAGGAACGTTTTTGGACCTTTTCTCCATTTATTTTCTGTTGATGAGTCTGAGATAGATTTTGGGTTTCCCAAGGAGCACATATTCAGGTTTTTACTATTATTGCATATGTTGATGAGCTCAAGGTCAACCTGCGAGATGATTTGGGGAGCCTATGAGGCAGCCCACAAATCACATTTTGAGGTTTTTACTTTACTGCATTTGCCACATATTGCATCATATCATCCCATAATGAATTACATTCTCTTATGTGTATTATCGCCATTATTATTACTCCCTCCATTTCAATTTGTTTGACCTACTTTCTATTTTAGTCCATTTAAAAAAGAATGACCCTTTCCCTTTTTAGTAACTATTTAATTTTAATTTTCCACATGGCATGTTTCAGACCACAAGATTAAAGGGCATTTTGGTACATTTTACATATCTTTAATTTTTAATCACAAGATTCAAAAGTCTTCTTTATTTTCTTAAACTTCGTGCCAAGTCAAAATAGGTCAATCAATTTGAAATGGAGGGAGTATTATCTTCATCTTACATCCGGCGTATGCTTTATGGTTGTCTCTGTTATGACTTGACTTAGGTGGATCCCGATTGTTAGCATACCTTTATGTCTCTTATATTATATATTATCTTTTGAGCTCGATCGACCTATGATGCCTATTGAGTACCCTATATTTTGGTACTCATACTATATTTTTGCATCTTTTTCTGATGCAACACCTAGTACGAATCACCCTTGCTGAACTTCTACTCGTTCGAGGCTTGCTGCTGTGGTGAGCTCCTGCCGTCCGAAGATTTGATGCTTTCCCTCCTTCTCTACTGTCTTTATTTTGTATTTTGATAGACAGTAGTACCTTGTATAACATTATTTTTGTACCTTTGACGCTCTTATACCGGTGACACCAGGTCCAAAGTTTGGTTCTTATGTATATATTTTGTCTTTCTTGGTCTATTTAGGGCCTGTTCATATATTTTATTCTATTATGTATGTATCTATGCTGGTGTCCCTTTTTTTACTATTATCTTACTTCAACTTTACCTATTTTAGTCGTATTTCATAGTATTGTACCTTGGATTTAGCTTGCCTACTGGGGTGGGGTGTGGGGCTTAGTGGTCGCCATCATGACTCAATTTTGGATTGTGACAATAATAAACCATAAAACAGTTTCCTTAGTCGATTCTGCTGTCCTTTAACTACTATCAACCTCCGTTTCAGTTGATCCCTCTTTCTTTCAATGTCTCTCAACATATCTTTTAAGTGATCCTGTTTTTCTTTTCAGATTCTTTAACCAATTTATTAACTCATTATCTCTTTTCTTCAAATTCTATGAGCCTTTCCTATATTTCAAAATTCGTTAAGCTCTGGCATGTCATTATTTCAGGCCTTGATGGGATTATTCTTGCAAACTTTGTCAAAATTCTTGTTGTGTCGTGTTGTGGTTCAATCCACCTGAAATAGTCGCTGTCATCCTAAACAAAACAATAAAAATAGATGTTTTTTAAATACAACCACAAGAAAAATACATACCTTAGACTCACCTTTCCAACTCTACAAAGTATAGAATTTGTTACTCAAATTTCTTGTGGTGCCGAATGTCTTTAGTATAGTGTATTCACCTAAAAAACAAATGTCAAGCTCTTGTGCTATAGATGCTTTCAAAATCTTACATTGGGATGTTATAAGAGTACAAAAAGATAGAGAAATGGAGGAGTTGGAAAAGCATATAAAAATATAGAGAATGGAGGAGTTGAGTAAGGGTTTAAAAAGATAAAGAAGGGAGGAGTTGGAAAAGTTTAAGACTCTTTTATGAAGGAAAATTTTACTTATTTTTTTTAGTGAAAGGCTAAATGGCCAAATATGTAAATACTAATAATAGTTCAAACAAAATCAACGGACCAAACTGGTCCAAAAAACAAGCCCAAAAAAGTAGGTCAAAACCCGACTCGAATCCAAAAAATAAAGCAACAAATACATACAAAAACAACCATACAATAAAAATCATAATTAGGAAAGTGGTGGTCTTGTAAGAAGCTTCTAGTTGAATGCCATCAAAGTGGAAGTCTTTCAGGTAAGATCAAATCCTTGATATCCCTGTCACCTGCGTGTGCTTGTATGTATTTTTCCCCCTTAAAGATAACTTAGCTCTGAAATTGCCATGTACTTCGAGCTTTGGAAAATTTCACCTCAAGTCACCAAAATATCTCACCAGACACTGTGTAATCGGTACAAGTGAAGATCATCTTCAAGCTATAAAATGTTGCTTCTTCCGATTGTTCGTAGCTACAGGTTAAAATCTATTCTACAGAAATAGCTTCAGGCTCTTACATAAACTGTATTGAATCAAAATGTCTATTGAATCTCCTCCAATAGACTGAACTTCAAATGAAGTTAATACCATACCTCATATAGAGTTTCAATAGAGGAATCATCAAAGAACTTGAACTTTTGTATATCTAAGTCATGTATCTAGTTTTAAGAACTAGACTGTGGAGCGGTGGAACTTATTTTATTATTTGCTTTTCCTCTCCTTTGATGCATGTTTTATGAACATGTGGAATACTGTGTATTCTGTGTTGCTTCAGTCAGGTGCTTTACTTTTTAACATTTTAATTCCCATGTGTGGCACCTTTTATATATCTAGATTAATTATTCTCCTTGATTCCATGGGTAATTCTTGATATAATTGAAATATTTTGTACCTGCAAAATCAAAACACATGTTAGTGAAAAATCTGCTAGTGTATTTCCTCCTCTAAGTGTGTGATTAATCTTATTATACCCCCTCATTTGCCAATCTTTGATTCACCTCTTTGTCATGCTTATACTCTAAGGACTTTTCCATTCCCATTCCACGATCTTCTTCAAATTCAAGGAGTAAGTCTCCAATATCAGTGGTATTAGATGCTTCCCCTCACAATACTCAATTTCTTTAGCCATTGATGTTGCTTTTGCATCTATTCTAGTAGTTTCATCAATCTGACAAGCACTAGGATCAACCAAATCTCCGATGTAGTCTCTGATGCAGTAAGCTATAGAACAAGGACAAGGATTTCCCTGAGAGGCCCCATTTGAGTTGCATTTATACCACCTAATAGTGGTATTTTCCAGCTCATAACCATAACCTTTATATGAAGCTTGTATCCTTCCATAAACATTACTAGTTGAGTCCAACATAAAAAGGTGTTTTGTATCCAAGGATACAACATATTGATTAGATTGTGCAAGTTTTGACTGATATCATGGACCACCGATCTTCAAGACATTGAACCCCATGAATGATAGTATTTCTCCTCTTTCATAAATGCCAACAGATCATAGAAGTTTCAGCCTGGTAGATTGGTTTGAATTTTGTTACATAATCAATGTTCCATCATTAAATCACTGCCTAATGTATCTACACAAAAGGATCTCTCACCCATGCTGCTTCTGTGAAATACCTCCATACATTCTTTGTACCATCTTCTGCACAAAAAGGTGATGCACAATTGTAATTGAGGTTGAAGACAACATCTACATCTTGACACAATATCAAAACCATATCTTTGTAACACATAATCAATGTAATGCCCCGTCTTTCATGAGACATCGAGGCATCTAATGATCAACTACTTCTTTGGCAGACCTCTTCAAAACATTATCCATTTTCAACAAGTTAAAGCAAATTTACCATTTTATGAAAGAAAAAATCAAGTCTAGAAAGCGAAAGTATGTTTAAAATATTTAATCAAGAAAAAGTAGTTTAAATGTGTGAAAGTAATACAAGTGTTTCAAAATAGAGAATGAAACTAAAATCGTCCCAAATCCCAACTCATACTAGTCATGGAGCACCTACAAAGTTTTTAAAATACAACACTGGATTTAATCCTAACAATAAAAGTAAAATTTAATATGGAAAGATAGACTCTATGACAAATAAGTGGTAGCTTAACATAATACCATTGAGAGATATCCATGAATATGATCAAGAAATGTTTGTCGTGCCATGAAAAGTAAAACCTAAAACCAAACTGTTGGGGTGTGAGTCTTACTAAACTCTGTAGAATCACCGACCATTCCACCGTCCTTACCACTTTCATTCGGTCTAAAGTACAATAGACAAGGGCTTTATTAATATCAACCTTACCGAATTTGTCAAATCTCATAAGTATGGAATAGATGTCAATATCCTATAATTTGCATAATAGATGATTCACCCAACGATCTCGTCATCAAATCATAACTCAATAATAAACCCCCACTGACCCATACGACTAGACCAAATAATCAACATAGTCCTCACTCTCTTTCAAGCTAGACCAAATATAATTATAGGCCCTCACCTTCACAAAGGCTATACCAAATATAATCATAGGCCCTCACCTTCACATAGGCTAGACCAAATATAATCATAGGCCCCCACCTTTACATAGGCTAGACCAAATATGTCCATAGGCCCCCACAGACTTATGCAGCTAATAAATAAATCATATCTAACAGTTTCTATCATTAAACATCATATATAACTACATCAAGGCCAGGCCTCGCTATAGACAATGTGTCAATCATTATAATTAATTCAATTATCATAATTTTCATGACTTATTTCAAAGCATAAAATCTCAAGTAAAAGGATACAACTCCAAATAAAGCCTAAGAAATAAATAAAATGGCATAAATGCTCAATCAATAAATGAAAATATTTTACCATCTTAATTTGATGAGTTATCTCAGAGGAAGAAAAAGCTAAACTCAACATTCAGATGTCTTAAATATGTCATGCCTCAAGCCTACACACTAGGTATGGCTGGCACTCAGAATTACTAATGGCTCGAGTAGACCCTTGGCCTAACTTTCTACTAAACTGAATACCTAGAATACTTTACAGAAGCTTATAAATATGATGAACATGAAATTGTTTAGAAAAAAAACTCAAACTTTATATCTGAGATTTGATTATACAAATGTTTGCAAAACAAGCTGATAACTGTCACTAAACTGAATCATCTATGAAGCCAAACATCTAAAATAGTCTACCAGGACAAGGATCCAGGCTATCTGAAAGATCTACTAGCAACATCTTACAACTACTAAAAAGACTGGATCCCCCTGAAAGCAAGGAGGCCTCACCAAAAGCTGATGACAAGAGAACCTAGTGATGCCTCTGCTGCAGATCCTGAGCACCTGAATCTGCATCATTAAAAGATGCAGTGCCAAATGGCGTTACTACGTGAAATGTATGGCATGTAAATAACTGAATGAAACACAAGGCTAAAACTAAAATACTGAGCTGAATGAGTAAAACTAAATATAGATAGAAATGTGTCAACTTGATAGTAAAGCATGTATATGAAACTTTAACCACAACTACTTTATAATTGTAAGATATGTATCCAAGAAAATATTGGAAATAAAACTTTAGTTTCTTGGGGAGTTTCTCTAAACCGATAACCATCATGTGAGACTCATGATGATATAAAGTTTTACTCATATTTCCAGAGAACTCCTATAACTTGCCAGGGTATAGAATGAACTTTACTTATGGATCCAAATCTGAGCCCTTACCAAGGGATTAACTAAGGAGTCACCTGAACCAATGGTATAATCCTATCCTACACTATGTCACACCCCGAGGTTACCCCCTGGATGTAACATGGGACTTGGGATCGTAAGTGCCCCAAGCTAACCCCTTGGTCATAGCATACTCAAGCATAACAAAGATAAGCGGAAGCATAAAAGATAAATCCAGAATCACATAAATAGGTAATCAACTCAAAAGAAATACAAAATCCGGAAAGAGACTCGAACCCTGTCTATGTCTGAAAATTCTATACATGACATAAGAAGCTGCTAGGATAAGACCCTAGCTAACTCAAAGTACAAAAGTAAGGAATCAACACAAACTAAAATATATCTAGTCCTCGACCTAAGAGGACTCACCAACAGCTGACAGAAAAGTAGCCTGTAAGCTCTAGCCACGTGTCTAGAAAGGAACACCTGAATCTGCATAATCAAAGGATGAAGCACAAGATATGCATCAGTACTATAGGATGTATCGAGTATGCGAACAATGCATGAATCATGATAAAAATAGTTTAAAAACATGCTTAAGAGTGTACTTGTTACGTAAAGAAAGAATATGAATAAATATCAAGGTATAAAACATGAAACATGAAATAAAGCTTAAATTTCATAGTATAGAATCATATAACTTCATAGCTTGAAAATAAACATGTGGGAGTTTCTCTTAACCGTCATTAAACCATGCTGAGCTACATGAAGTCCAGTGTCATGTACCCCCACTGAAAAGAGCTATGCTAACCGGCCAAAGTTAGAACCATGTCGTACCTGGATCCTGTCATGATAAGCCACAGAGGGCAACCTTTGGTGGCAACGTAGTTTTGGACTTGGGTTATCTGAACCATCGACTCTCGGTGCTAAATACTACTCCCAAAACATTTAACATGAGCTCATATACATGTGATATATCTTATGCCAAACTTGTTCATAATGTGTTCACACCCCAGATCATCATACTACTCATGAATTAGGGTTTAGAAATTGATTCATGAGCATTGATGGAACACCGGGTGTCTTGTCTTGCATAATACTTCATAATTTGTGAAATTTGCATACTTCATGACTTGTAAAAATTTGCATGGCTCTATTTCAATTTCATAATACATATATTTTCATAGAACATAGGAACTAGGCATGCACATGCTTGGGAATCCATGAAAAATATACCATCAAATCCAATTTTGCTTAAATCAATTTCATGCATGTAGGAATCACCATGATTCAACTTCAACTCAAGAAATAGGTGTTCATATGTAAAAACCCATGTAAAATAATGCAATTTAGTAGTAATTTCATAATCAAATCATGAGAAGATCATTTTTAGCAAAACCCATAAGAATTGGATAAGAACCCTAGTTTAGAGATCCATGAAATCAAAATTTGAATTAGGGGTTTTGGGAACAAGGGTGAAAGGAACCCATTGTTGATTACCCATATACCTTGATTGAAGATAACCCACTTGAATTGAAAAGACTTAGGAGGCTTGAACTTGGAGCTTGAGACTTGAAGCTTGGAGAAGAATTTCCCTTTTTGGGAGAAGAGTGAAGTAATGAGAAGGAACTTAGGCTAATGAGGGTGAAAAACCTTCTTGAAATAGTCAAAACGACATCATTTAGAAGTTAAAAGAGTGGTTAATGACTAAAATACCCGTGGGACTTAATTAGGAAAAAGCTGATTTAAATCTCAGTTTCAAGTTCCACGGGTGGAGTCTACGACTCGTAGACCTAACCACGACTCATGATTCCTTCTCGTGGAAACTATCCAAGATTTTTGGCTACTGAAAGTTCCCTACGACTTAGCAGGATGACTTGCGGAAGCTTCCACGAGTCGTAGGACCAAGTCATGGGAATCAGGGGACCTGACCACTCTCTGTCTGAGTTCCACGGGTTGGTTCCATGACCCGTGGAAACTTTCACGAATCGTGAACCTGACTCGTGGTTCTCAGACCTGAGGATGGTCTGCAGGACTGGTCCATGACTCATGGAACCACCCACGGCTCGTGGACTTGACCCGTGATCCCTGGAAGTTCAAAAATTTCTACAAGTTCTGAGTTTGTTCTTGATTGTGACCTTTTTCAACTGATGGTAGTCAATACACATTCTAAGAGAACCATACTTCTTCTGAACAAACAAAACTGGGGCACCCCATGGAGAAATGCTAGGCCTGATGAAGCCCTTATCGAGAAGATTCTTCAACTGATCTTTTAGTTCTTTAAGTTCTGTGGGAAACATTCTATAGGGAGGAATAGAGATAGGGTTCGTATCTGAGAGAATATCTATCCCAAAGTCTATCTCTTGCTCAGGAGGGAATCCAGGAAAATCCTCGAGAAACACTTCTGGAAACTCATTCACAATAGGAACAGACTGAAGGGGTGGGGTTTCAGACTTCGTGTCCATAACCCGCACTATGTAATAAACATACCCCTTTGAAATCATCTTCTTAGCCTTAAGATAAGATATGAAGCGACCTTTCGGGGAAGGGTGACTACCTTGCCATTCTAAAATAGGTTCATTAGGAAACTTGAAACTGACCACACAAGTATGGCAATCAATAGAGGCATAACATACATACAACCAATCCATACAAAGAATGACGTCAAAATCAGTCATCTCCAACTCTACTAGATCCGCTGAAGTGACCCTATGAAGGACTAAGATAGGGAAATTTTGGTAGATTATTTTGGCTAAGACTGACTCACCAACAGGAGTAGAAACACAAAAGGGTTCTAAAAGCAATTCAGAACAAACTTTGAACTTGCATACTACATAAGGGGTCACAAAAGATAAGGAAGCACCGGGGTCTAACAAAGCATACACATCAAAATAGAAGATTTTCAACATACCAGTAACAACATCTGGGTAACCCTCCTGATCCTGACAAGAGGACATAGCTTAAAGGCGGTTCTGGCGCTGACCACCAGAACTAGAAGTTGTGCCATGTTGGGCTGGTCTACCTCCTAAAGCTGCTGTGGCAGACTGAGTCCTACCACCTCCTTGCCCCTTCTTAACTGAAGGGCAATATCTAATCAGGTGTCCAGCCTGTCCACACCCAAATCATGCACCCGTGCCCAAATGATACTCTCCCGGGTGATTCTTCCCATACTTGCTGCAGCTAGGATGGGAAGGTCCCTTAGCAACACTTCCCTGAGACTGTGAATAGGAACCAGGTCCTCTACCACCTTGATCATGATGAGGCCTCTGAGCCTGGGTAGGAGCACTAGCAGAGGAATGCATGGATTCTGATGACTTCTTCTGGAAAGAAGAGCGATGTCCACCTCCGGACCTGTGATGATCAAAATTTGATCCCTCATATCTAGCTCTCTTGTTCTCCCTCACCATCTCCCTTATCTTGTCACCCTCAATCTGTTGGGTATGAGTAATAAGTCAGGAAATGTTCATATCACTCAATAGCAAAGCAAACCTACACTCTTTCTTCACCGTATCAGAAATCCCATAGATGAACTTGCTCATTTGATCATACGGGTCCACTACCATGGAGGGAGAATACCTAGACAACTGAGTGAACTTCAGACTATACTCTTGAACCGATATCAACCCCTGCCTCAAGTTCACAAATTCCTCCACCTTCGCTTGCCTCAACTCTGGGGGAAAGAACCTATCAAGGAAGGCCCTCTCAAAACACTCCCAAGTTATAGGGACCGCATCCCTTACCCTAGCCTCCTTCCATTGGGTGAACCAAATGTGAGCTACATCCTTGAGTTGGTAGGATGCAAGCTCCACACAATCAACACCATCCACTTGCATAACCTCGAAGATATTTTTCACTTCATTGATAAAGTTGAGCAGGTCTTCACTCACTTTCAAACTCTAGAATTTAGGCGGGTTCATACAGATAAAGTCACGAACTTGGGCCGCTACCCAACCTTGAGGATGAACGGGGGCAGAAGCCTGCTGATTAGCCTGAGTGGCCAAGGTCTGGTATAGAAAATTAATGGTGATCCTAAACTCCTCATTCATGACATCGAGGATTAGAATGGGAGCAGCAACATTCCGAGCAGCTCGGGGAGGCATAGCATGTCAAGAAGGCATAATCTGAAATGTAAAAGATAAGGATTAGAGGAACATAAGAGATAAGATCTATCGCATGACATGATCATGAAAGAAGTGAAGTTTTCTAAGACATCTCATAGCTTCCCTCTCATATGTGTGGCTCTCTTCACACACATGAAAAAGATTTTACTCGATGTGACTTTCAGACATCCTAGGACTCTTCAACCTGAGGCTCTGATACCAAGTTTGTCACGCCCCGAGCTTACCTCCTGGATGTAACACGGGACTTGGGACCGCAAGTGCCCCAAGATAATCCCTTGGTCATAGCATACTCAAGCATAACAAAGATAAGCGGAAGCATAACAGATAAATCCAGAATCACATAAATAGGTAATCAAGTCAAAAGAAATACAAAATCCGAAAAGAAACCCAAACACTGTTTATGTCTGAAAAGCCTCTACATGATATAAGGAGCTGCTAGGACAAGACCCTAGCTAACTCGAAGTACGAAAGTAAGGAATCGACACAAACTAAAACATATCTAGTCCTCTATCTAAGAGGACTCACCAACAGCTGATAGAAAAGTGGCCTGGAAGCTCTAGCCACGTGTGTGAAAAGGAACACCTGAATCTGCATCATTAAAGGATGCAACGCAAGATATGTGTCAGTACTATAGGATATACCGAGTATGCGAGCAATGAATGAATCATGATAAAAATAGTTTAAAAACATGCTTAAGAGTGAACTTGTTACGTAAAGAAAGAACATGAATAAATATCAAGGTATAAAACATGAAATATGAAATAAATCTTAAATTTCATAGTATAGAATCATATAACTTCATAGCTTGAAAACAAATATGTGGGAGTTTTTCTTAACCAATATTAAACCATGCTAAGCTACATGAAGCCCAGTGTCATGTACCCTCACTAAAAAGAGCTATCCTAACCGGCCAAAGTTAGAACCATGTCGTACCAGGATCCTGTCATGATAAGCCACAGAGGGCAACCTACGGTGGCAACGTAGTTTTGGACTTGGGTTATCTGAACCCTCGTCTCTTGGTGCTAAATACTACTCCCAAAACATATAGCATGAGCTCATATACATGTGACAAAGCTGATGCCAAACTTATTCATAACGTGTTCATACCCCAGATCATCATACTACTCATGAATTAGGGTTTAGAAATCGATTCATGAACATTGATGGAACACTGGGTGTATTGTCTTGCATAATATGTCATAACTTGTGAAATTTGCATACGTCATGAATTGTAAAAATTTGCATGGCTCTAGTTCAATTTCATAATACATATATTTTCATAGAACATAGGAACTAGGCATGCATATGCTTGGGAATCCATGAAAAACATACCATCAAATCCAATTTTGCTTAAATCAATTTCATGCATGTGAAATAGGTGTTCATATGTAAAAACCCATGTAAAATCATGCAATTTAGTAGTAATTTCATAATCAAATCATGACAAGATCATTTTTAGCAAAACCCATAAGAATTGGATAAGAACTCTAGTTTGGAGATCCATAAAATCAAAATTTGAATTAAGGGTTTTGGGAACAAGGGTGAAAGGAACCCATTGTTGATTATCCATATACCTTGATTGAAGATAACCCACTTAAATTGAAAAGACTTAGGAGGCTTGAACTTGGAGCTTGAGACTTGAAGCTTGGAGAAGAATTTCCCTTTTTGGGAGAAGAGTGAAGTAATGAGAAGAACTTAGGCTAATGAGGGTGAAAAACCTTCTTGAAATAGTCAAAACGACATCATTTAGGAGTTAAAAGAGTGGTTAATGACTAAAATACATGTGGGACTTAATTAGGAAAAAGCTGATTTAAATCTCAGTTTCAAGTTCCACGGGTGGAGTCTACGACTCGTAGACCTAACCACGACTCATGATTCCTTCTCGTGGAAACTGCCCAAGATTTTTGGCTACTGAAAGTTCCCTATGACTTAACAGGACGACTCGCGGAAGCTTCCACGAGTCGTAGGACCAAGTCATGGGAATCAGGGGACCTTACCACTCTCTGTCTGAGTTCCACGGGTTGGTTCCATGACCCGTGGAAACTTTCACGAATTGTGAACCTGACTCGTGGTTCTCAGACCTGAGGATGGTCTGCAGGACTGGAATAATGAGTCACTTCCATGACTCATGGAACCACCCACGGCTCGTGGACTTAACCCGTGATCCATGAAAGTTCAAATATTTCTGCAAGTTCTGAGTTTAAAAGCTGGATTGGTTTTTGGGGTGTTACACACTGACATGCATCGTGTTGGGGTTTTGGTTATCAGAACCCTTACCTATCTCGATGCTAAACAGTCCTCCCTAAATAATATTATAATGCTCAATAACTGATATGTCCCACTTTAGGGAAAAGCTGAAAAGTACTTTACTTTGAGGTTTTGCTCAAGGTTACTCTTAAACTGAACTTTTCTTGCTTTAAAACTGACTTTGATTTCTTTCTGAAATGATGCACTTGAAGCTAAACTTACTTACTTGAACAATTTCTTGAAATACCTCTTTAGACTTGAAAACTACTTTACTCATGAAAACAACGTAGGTATAAAATTCTTGTAATAATGCTTTAAAAAATCACTTTTTCTCATAAAGATCCATGAGACAGAATAACATGAACCATCAATCAATAATCACAAAAGGCAAGGGTTTCAACAAAATTGACAATAGGATCAATAATGAGTAACTCAAGGTATAAAGAGGAATCAAAATTCACAGAGGGCGTGAGGAAGAACTGGGTTCCTCACCGTGGTAGCCTTACATATCTGAAAAGAGAAGAAATATAAAGGAAGAACCTTGTGAAACTTTCTTGCTGGAGATTCTATGCTCTTGCTTGCTTGAAACCCTAGGTGCCTTAGAGTCTCAAGAGTAAACTCAGAGAAAGATCGATGATTCTGAGTGAAATAACCTCTTTTAGGTGTTTAGATAATGTCGGGAGGGGTCCTTGGGTATAAGGAAAAGACTAAACTACCCCTCACTTTACATTTGAAAAAGTGCGAAAATTCTCATTGGACGAGTGGCCTCACGAGTCATAGTCTAGTCCATGAGTCATCATACTGATCCGTCATATTTAAGTAAAGACTTTGATGTCTCTGAACCAAACCCACGAGTTGGGTTGATGGTCTGTAAACCCCTTCATATTTTTGGCCCAAGTCATCGGCTTTGAGGAGACTTCTAAGGCTAATTGGCCTAGATTCATGACTGGTCCTATGGTTCATAGGCCCTTCCATGGACTGTGGACTAAGTTCATTACTTTAGGGCATTCCCATGACTGGGTTAATGACCAGTGATGCATGTCATATATCGTGACCCTACTCATGGAGACTAGGAAATCTGAACATTCTCTACTGTTATCTCACATGGTTCTTACAAGTCCTGCACAAGCCAAGGCTCAAAATCCAAAGTGTTACAATATTTCTCCCTTGGGATTATTCATCCTCGAATGTAGGTCAAACTAGTATGAAATGATAACAGAAAGACAACTCAACTACTCTCTTCTAAACTGAACTTACTATCAGAGCCTAAGTTGATCTAGTCTCCAAATTACAAAAATTCATGGGAAGGCACAAGCCACGAACATGAATGCAAAAAACTAAAAACACTCAGACACAAAGCACAAGTGTTATATTTAAAATAACATAATTACTATTACCTTCAGCTTCTTCTTCCTGAGGAGTGAACAAATGCATGTATCTAGCTTTTATAACCTCTTTGGTTTCTTACGTAGCCTCTTCAACAAATTGATTTCTCCATAAAACATTTACTAACACTATCTCATTGGTTCTCAACTTGTGAACCTACGATCAAGAATCTTAATAGAAACCTCTTCATAAGACAAGTTATCCTTTACCCCAACACTTTCTGTAGGTACAATGAGTGAAGGGTCACCCACACACTTCTTAAGCATAAAAATGTGAAATACTGGATGAACTGCTGCTAACTCTGCTAGTAGGTCTAACTGATAAGCTACTTTGACAACCCTCTTTGAAATCCGATAGATACCAATATAACAGGGACTAAGCTTCCCCTTCTTCTCAAACCTCATGACACCCTTCATGGGTGAAACCTTCAAATAAACCCAATCACCAACTTCGAACTCAGTCTCTTTATCTTATATCAGTATAGGATATCTTGCAGCTCTGTGCAGTCCTTAACCTTTGCTGAATGGTCTTAACCTTCTCCATATCCTGATGAACTAAGCCTAGCCCTATCAATTATTCTTTACCAACTTCAAACCAACCAATCAGATATCTGCATCTTTGTCCATAAAGAGCCTCATAAGGAGCCATCTGAATACAGGAGTGATAGATGTTATTGTACACAAACTCTATGAGAGGCAAATGGTTATCCCAATTCTCCTTGAAATCTATCACGTAAGCTCTTAGCATATTCTCAAAAGTCTAAAAAGTACACTCTGCATGGCCATCTCTCTCTTATAAGTTGGTATTCTACCTACTTATTTAGCTCCTAATCCTATGATTTTGCTAGTATGAAGTGGATAAATAGTGCAATTTGACACAAATAACTTCTATTTTGCAGATTTCTGTGTTTTAGAAGTGTTTGGGAAAGATTCAAGTGAAAACAAGTCAAATGGAGCAAAAAGGGAGCTGTTGGGCACTGGCATCAAATTGGCCATCACAACTGTGAGAGTGAGTCACGCAATCACGATGCATTAGCAGAACTCAAAGCCATGTGACACGAGTGTGGAGTCACACTACCGCATGGGAGGAAATTATAGAGCCTCACGATCGCGAAGGTCATGCACGCGATCGTGATGAAGGTGTCATCAGCTGCAGGAAAAATTTGGAAATTCCCATTTTTGGAATTCCCAATTGCCATAAAAGTCTTCCCAGCCAATTGGGAACATATCATTGGCTATTCTCACAACTTTTGGCAAGCTTGGAGAGCATGCTCATCAACCACCACCATAGGAGTGAAGATTTAGATGCTCTTTATTGTAAAATCCTTAGTTTCCATTCTTCAAACTCTTGTTCTTAATTGCTATTTTATTGGTGTATTATTGACTTGAGATTTTGGGTTTTGTATTAGAGATAATACTTGTTTGGGTATTCAATTCATATATAGATTTTTCTCTCATTTGATCATTTGCGTCTATTGAATCCTCCATGCTTGAATTTAAAGTCAATGGTTGCAAACATTGACTTAGCTTTTTAATTTGAGTTTTTGCTTAAGAAAGGATTACCCTAAATTTGGGAAGGTTCAATAGTGGGGATTTGGGGTTTCCACTCTAGACCAAGGCTAGAGATAGTTTGGTTGTCGTAAACTCCCATCTAAGAGTTGGGGTTAGAGATAACCCAACTCACCCAAGTTAAATTGGTTGGTTATTGCTTACTCATGGTGGTTCGAGAGAACACACGAGATATATGCTTGATTGGTGAAAAGATGGTTAGGCATACCTGTGACCAAGACTACCTATGTGTTAATCGGGTGCAAGTCTTGTGAATTAAATTCCCATTCCCAAGTATCCCTTGTTGTCCTTTCTTGGAGAAAGCAAGGTGAAAGCCATTGATCAATTTATCTTTTATCTGATTTTCTTTTATCTTTAGTTGTAGTCTAAAACCCTCTTTTTATATATCTTTTCCCTTTTTTTTAATTAAACTCTAATAAGTTACTTGGATTCTTTATTAGCTCGATTATGACTACATTATTCTCTGTGGGTATGACTCCGACATCCGTTGGGAATATAAATGTATTTTTCTGTGATGATCGTCGTGACCTCCAACTTAGGGAGCATGATTTGAGCGTTTAAAAAATGGCGTCGTTGCCGTGGAAATTTGGCGTATTGAGTTAGTTTAGAATTTGAGTCTACTTACTCTAGTTCAATTTTTGTGAATAGTTGTTTTTCTTTTGTTTTACTTTTGTTTTGTTATTGACTTCATGTCATCTCGAAATGATAGATATGTTGGTGGTTGCAACCATTGTTATAATGACCCTTGTTGTTATTGTAGAGGACCCGACCTTCGGTGAAAATGCAAAATTGGCCCTAGGAGGGGGAATTCACCTTCCTGTTCCTATGATGGGCGTAATTTTTATTTGTGTGATAGTCATGATGGACATTGGAGAAATTACCCTAATGACCATCCTCGTCCCCACTTTTATGCTAACCATGTTACTAGTGGTGCTTATGATTCTAATAGAAACCATGACGTAGCAAGCGAAGGAGGCATGTATGAAAAGCTCCACACCCTCTTGGCCTCACTAGGAACCCAATAGGAGGGTGTGAAATCCATAAAGAAAGGCTTGGTGGGCATGAGAATGAAAGAAGAAGAGGAGAGAAATTTCGCCACACAATCCATATCAGATTTGTCCACTCCTCTTGGCCAAGTTGATGAGGAAGACACATACCCGAAAAGACTATATGCCATGGTTGAAACTCTCTTGGCCAAACAAGACATCACAGAGGAGGGTGTGCAAGCCATAAAGCAAGGCTTCGTGTATACAAGGGCCAGAGAAGAAGAGGAGAAACATTATACCACACAACTCATGGTAGATTTATCTACACCTCTCAATCAAATTGATGAAGAAAAACCTCCAAGCCGAGCAAATGAATATGTCTTGAACATCAAGCTTAATCAAATTCACTTTGGGGATGATGATAAAGATTTGCAAAACATATAATCGCCCGAAAATGAATTCGTACCAGTAGTGCTTGAACCCCAACAAGAATACAAATTTGTGTTGGGTAAGGTTGTGATCCTAGAATAGGTGTTAAACCAAGCTCACCAACTTGAGGCCTATGGGGAACAACGTGAGAGAATGCTATGAATGTTTGAGGTATTGTTTAAAAGGCATGCTAAGAGAAGTCAAAGAGAGAGGATTCTTGAAATTGCTATCCAAAATTTAGACATCACTTTGAATCCTCGTGTTGACACGTGCACAATTGTGGGTAGTAGTTTTGAGTTGTTCCATATTAAAGAGGAAGACAAAAGGGAGGCTCATAGCTTAAAGGTGTTATGGAAACCAACTAATCCATACAAGGATCACGATGCCAAAAAAAATGAATGATACTAGAGTTGCAACGGTTCATCGTGAAAGACTCTAGTTCATTCGAAAGTGAGGATTCTATAAATGAGACAAGTTTGAAGGTGGAGATGCCTAAATCTTACTCCAACCACTTGTCAACCTTGAGTTTGGTTGAATGGACGAGAGTCGAAGTAATCAAGCTTTTGGAAGATCTTGGAAGGAGGATGGATCAAAGTTTATATGGTTTTAAAGTTGTCATGGAAAGAAGGCAAGAAGAACTTCCTCACTTGAAGGCTAAAAAGTGCAAAATACGACACCATGAAAATGGCCTTCTCATGTTCATACCTTTACCCCGTGACTTTCACCGGAAAATCAATTAAAGTTTGGGTCGAAGGTTCAAATCTTCCAAATGGAGATCCAAATGGTGAGGTATCTTACATCGTGCCGCTATGTTAAATTGTGCGCTTGATGGGAGGCAACCCATTATCTTTATGTTTTACTTCATCTTTTATTTCTTTTTGGTGTGTTTTTAGGTGCCCAAAGGAATGAGAAGAGGAACCAAGTGTTGAGAAACATCAAAAATACCTCGGAAAAATGTGCTTTTTGCACCTGGAAGAGTGCCAATTGCACATGCCATCGCACAATCAAATAGTGAATTGATCAAAAACATTGGCATGTGTGAATGTGGTGCATTTCGCACCTCACAAAGTGCCCATCTCACCCGGTGTCACAAGACAAAATAGTGCACTATGCGAAAATTCAGAAACTCAGTGGATGCTAAAGCATCGTGATCGCGATGAGGTAAATTTTCTCTAACTCTTTGCAACCGCGTGAACCTTCTTGATAGCGAGAAGGCATGTGACTTTAACTCATGATGATTGCATGACAAGGACACGCGATCGTGATTAAATGAACAGTTTCCAGGTATTAAAAGTTCAAACAAGCCATTTCAAAAGCAAAAATTTCTTTGAAACTTGGCTTCTTTTCTCTCCTAAAGGCAAGAATAATACACTCCTTCATCTTTAATTCCATTGCATCACTAATTGCAACTCATCAGGTATAAACACCAACCCTCCTAATTATGGTTCCCTTGTTAGGCTTGTTTTGTTTGGTTTAATGCTCTTGTTAGGCTTTGGTGTTGTTGTGGAAGAAGTTGATGGTCTAGCTTTTTAGTATTCTTTACTTTTTAGTTTTTTTGTTATTTTATAGTTGAGGTGTCAGTTGTTGTGATCCAGGGGAAGTCTGAGTACCCGTTAGGCTAGATGGAACTTGTTTGAGCTAGGGAACACTTGTACCGCATATGTCAATGTGCGAACTGCATGAGCTTCACACATGCCCACTGTTTGGCCTGTGCTTTGCATATGCGACCCGCACTTTGACATGTGCGAATTGTATATGCTTGGAGATTGTTATAGGTATGTTGATCCAACTTGTGTAACCATATTGATTTAGATAGATGAATTAGCCCAATAATGGACTAAGTGCCGTCATTCTTAAGGGCAAATCATCATCTTTGGAGGTTTTGGTTGCAAATTGACTTGTGTGGTACTGATGAAGTAGTCTCTCATGCTAAGTAAAATAGGCAGACCCTTCCAAAAATTTTGTGAAAAATGCATGGCGAAGAATGGTGTTTGTGACAACTCCTTTTATCTTTTTGTGACTCTTAGCTCATTAGCGGGAAAATATAGAATGGCTCCTTTTTGTTCTCATTTAGGAAGTTAAAATTGATCCTTCTTGGATAATTTGCATGTCATGTGTGGTGAGGTTTAGTTGAATAATTCTCGTGCATGCGTGTCATCTAGAACCTTCCCCGAATGTGATTCAAGGCGAAATTCTAGGTGTAACTGAGCTTGAAAAATGACCTTAGGCCCTTTTTGATAGCCACTTTACCCAAATGACATCCCATGACATCAACCCTAGTGAGACTCTTTTGAGCTTGTGATATTTCTTTGGCACCTTGTTAACACCTTGACCTTTTTGGAACCTCTATCTTGGCACCCGTCTTTCCTAATTGCTTGAAAATGAAAAGTAGGCTAAAAGCCTAAGTTTGAGGGGAAAACAAAATATAACATAGGCAAATGCCTAAGTTTGGGGGTGAATGTGATCAAATAAGGAGAAGAAAAGAAGTGCACTTCAAGTGCAAGGTAGCACCTTAATTTTGAATTGAAAATTACTCCAAAAGATCAATCCAATGAAAAAATTGAAAAGAAAAAATAGGTGCTACCAAGTGAAGGTGATATAAGGAGTTGAATGATCATGAGTTAAAAGGGAGAATCTTGGGTTGTGTGAGGGAGAAATAAGGTGAAGTTGAAATTGAAAATGTGAGCGGTGTTCAAAATAAGAATAAAGAGCACTAGGGAGGTGTAGTCACTTGAACCAAATGAGATCCTCACCTTAACCCTAGCCAACATCATAACCCGCAAGTCCTTTGTGATTCCGAGCTTAGCTACCCTATATTAGTGGCAATTTACATGAAGGGCAAGCCTATGGTTCGACGTGTGTGCACTTGAACTTCTTTGTGAGTGTGAGTGTTTGTATTTGTCCCTTATAATTGTCTTTTACATAACGTGTTTTTGGGACTTTCGTTCTTGTGAGGGAATGCGAATTAGAATAGTTGGTGACATTGATAAAATCTGAAAAGTGAATCAAAGGAGCATGACTTGGTAAGCTAGTGGTTTGAGTCACATCTTAAGGATTGGTTGTCCTCACTTGCTTGTCTTATTTTGCCATTGCATAATTGAATTGTGTTTTTAACTGAAGGGGATGTTTAGAGTAAGTTATCATGCGATTGACTAATCGTTAGTACCAACCGAAGTCATGCTTGATGCTTGAAATGGGTTTTCCGTGGCTTATGGTATTGTCATTTGCACTTGTGTTGTATGCCTCTTGAGTTAGAATTTTTAAGTTTCTTGAGAACAAGCAATAGTTAAAGTTTGGGGGTTTGATAAGTTGGTATTCTACCTACTTATTTAGCTCCTAATCTTATGCTTTTGCTAGTATGAAGTGGATAAATATTGCAATTTGACACGAATTACTTCTATTTTGCAAATTTCTGTGTTTTAGAAGTGTCTGGGAAAGATTCAAGTGAAAACAAATCAAATGGAGCAAAAAGGGAGCTGCTGGGCACTGACATCAAATTAGCCATCACAACCATGACAGTGAGTCACACGATCGTGATGCATTGCAGAACTCAAAGCCACGCGACTACGAGTGTGGAGTCACACGACCGTGTGGAAGGAAATTATAGAGCCTAGCGATTGCGAAGGTCATGCACATGATCGCGATAAAGGTGTCATCAGCTGCAGGACAGATTTGGAAATTCCCATTTTTGGAAACCCCAATTACCATAAAACTCTTCCTA
Organism: Jaltomata sinuosa; assembly: GCA_003996215.1. Lineage (NCBI taxonomy): Eukaryota > Viridiplantae > Streptophyta > Magnoliopsida > Solanales > Solanaceae > Jaltomata > Jaltomata sinuosa. The sequence continues at coordinate 427,335 of QJPP01001113.1, forward strand.
GCCAATTGGGAACACATCTTTAGCTATTCTCACAACTTTTTGCAAGTTTGGAGAGCAAGTTCATCAACCAATACCATAGGAGTGACGATTTGGATGCTCTTTATTGTAAAATTCTTAGTTTCAATTCTTCAAACTCTTGTTCTTAATTGCTATTTTATTGGTGTATTATTGACTTGAGATTTTGGGTGTTGTATTAGAGATAATACCTGTTTGGGTATTCAATTCATATATAGATTTTGCTCTTGTTTGATCATTTGGGTCTATTGAATCCTCCATGCTTGAATTTATAGTCAATATTTGCAAACATTGACTTAGATTTCTAATTTGGGTTTTTGCTTGAGAAAGGATTACCCTAAATTCAGGAAGGTTCAATAGTGGGGATTTGGGGTTTCCACTCTAGACCAAGGCTAGAGATAGTTTGGTTGCCGGAAACTCCCATCTAAGAGTTGGAGTTAGAGATAACCCAACTCACCCAAGTTAAATTGGTTGGTTATTGCTTACTCGTGGTGGTTCAAGAGAACACACGAGATATATGCTTGATTGGTCGAAAGACGATTAGGCATACCTGTGACCAAGACTACCTAAGTGTTAATCGGGTGCAAGTCTTGTGAATTAAATTCCCATTCTCAAGTCTCCCTTGTTGTCCTTGCTTGGTGAAAGCCAGGTGAAAGCCATTGATCAATTTACCTTTTATGTGATTTTCTTTTATCTTTAACTGTAGTCTAAAACCCCCTTTTTTAGATATCTTTTCCCTTTTTTATTAATTAAACTCCAATAAGTTGCTTGGATTCTTTATTATCTCGATCGCGACTACATTGTTCTCTGTGGGTATGACCGTGACATATGTTGGGAATATAAAGGTAGTTTGCTCTGACGATCGCCGTGACCTCTAACTTGGGGAGCACGATTTGAGCGTTTATGAGTCTGCAGATGAAAATAGGTACTAAGGTTCACCTTCGAACCCAAACCTTTATAAAATGACTTCCAAAACTGGGTAATAAACTGAGCATCCCTATCTAAAATAATAGATAAAGTAACTCTGTGAAGTCTAACAATCTCTTAAAATGTACAATCTATCATAATCCTAAGTTGAATATTTATTCTTTACTAGCAAGAAATGAACTAACTTGGTCACTAAATCTATAATTACCCATATCAAGTCATGTTGTCTTCGAGATTATTGTAAAGCTGTGACAAATTCCATGTTGATCATCTCCTACTTTCACTCAAGAAGAGCTATATTCTGGGCCATGCCACATGGCCTTTGGTGCTCAACCTTAACCTGCTGACAATTCAGACACTTAGCAATGAAATCTGTGATGTTTCTCTTCCTACAATTCCATCAATAGACTTTTCTCAAGTGGTGGTACATTTTTGTGGAACCTGGGTGAATTGACTATTTAGAACTGTACACTTCTGCCATGATTCTATCTTCGAGACCATCCACATTTGGAACAAATAATCTACCTTGGTACTTCAAAACACCATCTCCCCCATATTCTGTCATGCTTATGATACCTTATTTTAGATTCTCAAACTCTTTTTCCTTGACCTCTCTCAATTCCTAGGGGAAGAAGTGGCCAAGGAATGCATTCATGAAATTATCCCATACAACAAGAGATGCATCCTCATTATGTGTCATCTCCAACTGATCATACCACACATTAGCAATATCTTTCATCCAATAGGAAGCAAGTTCTACTCCCTCTGTCTTAGTAGCATGCATCACCCTCAAGATTTTCTGCACCTCATCAATGAAATTTTGGGGGTCCTCATCAATCTTGGAACCGGTAAACACTGGAAGAATCATTCTGAGGAATTCCCTGATTCTCAAAGCATTTGATGAATCATGTGAGTTAGAGCTGGTTGGTGCTGTGCCCTAACGTCTAGACTGAGCTGCTACCAACTGAGTAAGTATCTGAATAGCTCCCCTAAACTCTGCATATAAGGTAGCAATACAGGGAGGTTGAGGATCAAGTGTATCTGAAACCCTCACTGTGTTAGCTGGTACAATTTGAGCTTTGGCACTAGTATTCTGATCTAATGAGCGAGCTCTGTTTCTAGTATGCATCTTGGTAGGTGGAGGCATATTGCTTGCATTGATTCCAGTGGGAACCTCAACAGTTATGGTATTCCTCTGAATGGTAGTTTGATTTAGAGGCATGATCAAAAATACGTGAATGCACGAGTTAGGAGGGATTTTTCATATAGTTAAACTCTATCGGATGAACAACAGTATGAAAGAAGGGTGGTACTTCCTAAAGCCTTGTAGCTTCTCTATTGTAAGCATGGAGCACTTCATATACGTAAGGACTCTACTATATGGAAATTTATAAACATCCTAGGACTCTTGAACCTAATGCTTTGATACCAAGTTTGTAATGCTCCCTGCCTACACCTTGGGCGTGGCTGGCACTCTGTAATGACCCTTCCAGTTATTCCTATGTTTATGCTTTCTTTATACTGTTAGAGCTTACTTGTAGCGGCCCCAAGTCATTTATGGCTTGCTGGGATCGGTCGTTCGATGCTCTGGCTATTCATTTGGTCTTTATGTCTGTTTCCCTATTTTAGAGCTTAAGCTTAGGATATTGTTGACTTCGATCAACATTCTTGGTAAACACACTCGGAATTGAATTTCAATAGTTCCTTTAGCTCCGGAGCATGGATTTTGGTCTAGATGGACCCTTGGTTAGGGTCTAGGAGCTTTCAGTTTGGGTTTATGTTAGTTTTTGTGTTTCCTAGCCAGTTGAACTTAGAAGTTTGACTTTGGTCAACATTTGGAGAATACGGCCTTGGATGGGATTTTCATCAGTGCTGTTAGTTCTAAAATGTCGACTTTGGGCTAGAGGGACCTTTGGTTTGGATCCCAAGGCTTTCTGACTTATTTTAGAGTATTGAGTTTAGTTTTGGCTTAAGGTTGGTTTTGGGCATTGGGCTCAGTTTTTGTTAAACCAACCTCCGTTGGGTTTTCTATATTTTTTTTGAGTCCGAAATTCTATTTCTAGTGCAGTAGCATAGTTCATTTGTGCGCACGAGGTCCCGGATGTGTCCTGTGAGCCAATCCGGAGACTTTTTCCCCTTGGTGTTTTTCTGCTGGTTGTTGTTGCAGGTGCAAGCTTATGGCCTTAATTGGGACCGTGAAGGAATCCATTGCTATTGTGATGGTCTGCCTCATCGGTCATCGCAACTGCGAGGGTCCCTTTACATGATCGTAATGAAGAGCCAGTGGACCCAATCTCCTTTGCTCTATGCGATCGCGAGATCCTTCCTCGCGACTGCGATGAAGCTCCTCATGTTTTGTTCTTCACGACCGCATGGCTAGTCCTCATAATTGCGATGGTCTAGCCAGTTTGGTCCTCACGACCATGTGGGCTCCTTTTGCGATCGCAAAGAAGGACCCATGAGAAATATATAAACTTCCTTCTTCGTTTTCATTTCCCTCAAAATGCATCTCCATTAAAATACAACTCAAGCTCCATAATTCTCTGCGTGACTTCAATTCCATATGTGGGGGTGATAATTCTTGGTTCCATGATCATCTTCTTGCCTTCAATCCGGTAAATTCCTTGTTATCTTCGTAAAATCTCCTCATTAATCTCCTTCTTTAACTCTAATGGATTATAGGCTGTTTTGGTCCATTTCCATGGCCAATTTCTTCTAATATTTTGAGCATGCACTCATAAAAGTGTTGTGATCATTACACACTCTTTCATTTCTAGCTTTGGGTTGCGAGGCCCACGGGCCTGTCGGTGACCCAAATTTCAACCTGTCTACAATTATAGCAATATGGGTATCCTTAACCTTGTTTTAATGCTTAGTTTATGTTTATGATAGTTTATTTTGTTTCAGAGTTTCTCAGAGTGGTTCGGGCTTGGACATCATCATTCTAGCAGCTTGTCATTGGACGAAAGGTAGGTTACGGTTTAACTTTTCTAGACTTTGCGTATATAGGCTATAATTGTACTAATTAGAATTCTTGGGTTGGGTTTGTTAGCTTGGAACCCCTAGACCTTGTCTGCTTCTTCATGACCATCTAATTTTTGCTCCAATGATTGTAGTATTCATTGTAGTTGATAGTATCACCCTTATGGTCATGTGTGGCCTTGTATTTGTCTTTGGATCATAGATGGTGGGTTATTTGGGAATGTCCGTGAGTCCTGGACATTGATATTCATTTGTAGAGCTGGTTATATTTGTTGTAGAGTGATTGGATCCTGTGCAGGGCCGATAGATTGATTGTGAGTCATTGGGATACTATTTGTGATTGGGGATATCATTATCATGCATATAGAGAGGTTTTCTGCATATTTTACTACTATTTTGGCTTCGGGTCTACTATTGATGGTTTTCTAAAACTTGCATGGCCCCGAGGGACCCTTTTTGGTAAAAATGGATATAAAAGTTTTGGAACTATCTTTTGTAGATCTTCTTCGGGTAAGAGAGTAAAAAGGATGATTTTATTGCTGTTTTCACACTTATACTAGACTCGGTTAGGCCGTAGTGCTAGATTTGGTTTCCTATTGATTTGAGATAGTACTAGACTCGGACGGATTGAGCATCAGACTTGTTTTACTACTGTTTTAGACCCAGTTATGCCCAGGAACCCTTGATGGGGTTTTTGAAACTTGATTTATTGTTTTAGACCCGGATAGACTCTGGGCATGCATTTTTGGAGACTTTAGCTACTTATTTGGATCCGGCTACACTACGAACTGTTATATTGAGACTTGAGATTTAGTATATATTCGAGGACCTCCATGGACCTTGCCGGTCCAGACCAGGGGCTACGTGCCGAGTGTGCAAGATGAAGGGTATACAGTGTAGTTGAGGTATACGCGTCATGTCCTTCCATGTATCCTACCTGCTAGGCTGATAGACACTGTGGGAGCTACATATGGAGTTATTGTTCCACCTGGTTTTCACTATTGCATCATCTCATTCATTTGCATGAGATTCCATCCCTGTTTGCTATTTTATGAGTGTACACTCCGGTAGTATGACATGCCAGAGGGTTTTTCTTCACTTGTATGTATTCCTTGGGTGTATAGGCACCCGTTGGGACTGTAGGTAGACTTACTGTATTCCATCACATTCCTAGTTTTGATTATGGCTATGTTCGGGTTCTTATTTGATGTTTCACATTTGGGAGTGATGTTGTTTATACTTCTGGGTCACTTCATGATTATACTTGGATTATTGACTAGTTATTCCTACATTGAGAATGTACTATTGGCATGACTTAGTTGTTAGAATTGGATTTCAGGCATAAGTTCATTTACTTGCTTTCCTTCCTTCCCTTTTTACTTCAGGTTATCGGTATACCGTATTCTTCTTAAACTCTCTCTCTCTATATATTGTTATTGCAAGGACCCCTAAGTGCGTTCTTCTTTTTTCACCTATGTTTTGTGATGTATATTTCTAGTAGCTAGCCGAGCATGTTTGTTTTCTCCTTGTATTCTTTCTGTGCTAGCTGCCGTGTACTTATTCGTTGCTTCTGTGACCTCTTCTTTGCTATCTGCTATATTAATGCTCTTATATCTTATATGCGCTCAGTCGGCCTATGATGCCTACTGGGTACCTGTTGCTCAGCAATTAGTGCTCATACTACACTTTGCATCTCCCTAGTGCAGATCCTAGTGTGAGCCATCACCGCTGATTTGTGGAGACTTGTGCGGGCTGACTTTTGGACTATCTGGGGTTGAAGGTGAGCTCTTGATGATCGGGCTTAGCTTTTAGCTCATCTTTTATATCCTGTACTCTTTTGTTACTCAAAGACAGATGTGTATATTCTTTTGGATCTTTTGTACTCTGTATATTTAGTACCGACTCTTATACTATAATACCAGGTCATGGGTTTGGTTTAGCTTTCGTTTATTTATATTCCTATTGCCTATTTCTTATTTCAGTTACTTTTCTTCTGCTATTTATATCATTCTTCCGCTTGCTTGTTAGATTGTAGCCCATTACTAACCGTTCTGGGCTACATGGATTTGTTCACCTACAGGGGAATTGTAGGTGCCATCATAATCGATAAATTGGGTCGTGACACACTCGAAACCACTACTGGCCCGAGCAGACCCTTGGCCTAGATTTCTACTAAACTGAATACTTAGAATACTTTACGGATGCTTTTAAATACGATGAGACTACAATTCATTAGAAAACAAACTCAATAACTTTATATCTGAGATATGATTATATAAAATTTACAAAACAAGCTGATAAATGTCACTAAACTGACTCATTTATGAAGCCTCAAAATATCTGAAATAGTCTAGCAGGACAAGGCCCCGGGTTACCTGGAAGATCTACTAGCAACATCTAATAAATACTAAAAGACTAGAGCCCTCCGAAAGCTTATGACATGAGAACCTAGTGATGCATTTGCTTCTAATCTTGAGCACCTGAATCTGCATCATTAGAAGATGCCTTGCTAAATGGCATTAGTACATGAAATGTACGGTATGTAAATTGTTGAATCAAACACAAGGCTGATACTGAAATACTGAGCTGAATGAGTAAAACTGAATATTGACAGAAATGTAGTCAACTGGATAATAAAGCATGTATATGCAACTTTACTAACAACTGCTTTATAACTATACGATATGTATCAAAGTAAATATTGGAAATACAAATTTAGTTTCTTAGGGAGTTTCTCTTAACCGACAACCATCATGTGAACCTCTTGATGATGCAACATCTTGCGCACATTGCCAGAGGCATCCTATACTTTGCTAGAGTATAGACCAAACTTTACTTATGGATCCAAATCTGAGCCTTTACCAAGGGCTTAACTAAAGAGTCTCCCGAACCAATGGCACGATCCTATCCTATGCTGCCATGCATAGTTTTAGGGTTTGGGTGATCTGAACTCTTACCCATCTCGGTGCTATATAGTCCTCCCAAAATAATGTAATAATGCTCAATAACTGATATGTCCCACTTAAGGGGAAACACTTAAAAGTACTTTACTTTGAGTCATTGCTCATGGTTACTTCTTAAACCGAACTTTGCTTGCTTTAAAACTGACTTTGCTTTCTTTCTAAAATCACGCACTTGAAGCTAAACTTACTTACTTGAACTATTTCTTGAAATACATCTTAGATTTGAAAACTACTATACTTATGAAACAACATATGTATAAAATTCTTGTAACTATGCTTTCAAAAATCCCTTTAGCTCATAAGGGTCCATGGGATAGAATAACATAAACCATTAATCAGTAATCACAAAAGGTAGGGATTTTAATAACTTCAACAGTAGGTTCAATAATGAGTATTTCAAGGTATAGAGTGGAATTAAAATTCACTAACTTTGGGCAAAAGCCCTAGCTTTTAACTTTCTAAAACTGAACTATAGATGTAGGGCATGAGGAAGAACAATTTTTCTCACCGTGGTAGCCTTACATACTTGAAAGGAGAAGAAATCTGAAGGAAGAACCTTGTGAAACTTTCTTGCTAGAGGTTATATGTTCTTGCTTGCTTGAAACCCTAGGTGGCTTAGAGTCTGGAGAGTAAACTCAGAGAAAGATCGATGATTGCTAGTGAAATAAACCCTTTTGGGTGTTTAAACAATGTGGGGAGGGGCCTTTGGGTAAGGACTACCCCTTACTTAGCATTTTAAAAAATGCAAAAATTCTCGTCGGATGAGTATCCCCATGAGTCGTGGTCCAGTCCATGAGTCATGACATTAATCCGTCACATTTAGGAAAATAATTTGATATCTTTGGACCAAACCCACAAGTTGGGTTGACGGTCCATGAACCCCTTCACATTTTGTGGCCTAATTGATCGGCTTCAAGGAGACTTCAAGGGCTCACTAATATGGATCCATAATTGGTCCCACCATTTATGGGCCCCTCTATGGACCGTGGATCAAGTTCACAACTTGGGGGAATTCCCAAGACTGGGTTCATGACCAGTGGCACATGTCATGGATTATGACTCTACTTGTGGGGACCTGGAAATTTGAAATATTCTCTACTGCTATCTCACATGTTTCGTACAAGTCCTGCACAAGCCAAGGCTCAAAATCCAAGGTGTTAGAGAATATCCTACGTCTTTATATAAATATTTATTATAACTCTAGATAGATGAAAAAATTAATGAACTTAAGATTCAGTTGTATATAATGGTAGTCATCACAACAAGTTTACAATAATTAGTTCATGTTTTAATTATGGGTATCAAGTAAGTAGTAATCAAGTCTCCCCCAATTCACATCCAATGAAATACCATGATTAAGCACTTGCCAAAAGTTTACAAACAAAGCCTTTAATATTCCCAAGCTTGATAGCGCCAAAATCCTCAAAGTACTACAATCAAGAAGTGACCAAAAGTCAACCACAAAGATCTCAAATAACCCCATACTATTCAAAATATGAAAATGCACGTGAAATTAGGTTAGCATACATATTTTCAAAAATTTCAAAAGAAGTCAAAGTCAAAAGTCAATCCTCGGGTCAACTTCTCAAAACCTAAACCAGAGTCAAGATTCTGAAGACCCAATATCCTGCACGCATACCATTTCAAAAATCAAGCAATCGAAGTTCATTAATACCCCCAAATTTTCATTTGATTCTCACTCGAAGGTGTTCTAGAGTTCATGAACAACTCAAACTCAAAATGTCAAAACTCAAGATTCCATGGATGAAACACCACCAAATTTGAGTGTGATACTCCATGAGTTAATGGTAAATATAATCTCTAGAGAAAAATCTTTACTTCAATACTTAGAAGAAAATCACCTTTCCAAGTTAGGGTTTAAAACCTACTTTAAATCAACCCAAACTAAAATTAATGAAGGAAATGATATAAGATTGATGTTATAATCCAAGTGTAATGAGTAAAATAGGATCAAAATACTATATTAAACTCACCTTAGTTTGTATGACAATCCCAAAGCTCCATCTCCATTTTGTTCTCAAGCTTATGCTCAAAACTTTCCCAAAAAATAGTTGTTGTTCGTGTGCTTAAATAGCCCTAAGGTGCTTCATCGAGTTGTACTATTTCCTTCACAGGTTGTACCTCAAAACTCATATTTTTCTGCCAGGAACCTTTCAGTAGATTCTTTTGAAATTTTTATACATAACTCTGATTGACGAACGAGTTAATATGTTGGAAACTAGACTCAAAGTGCTACAACTTTTCTCTTTTGCACTTTTCCAGATTCATTATAAATTGAGCGATACTCTTGTTTGAAGTTAGATATTGTACATGCTCATTTGAAACTTTAGTTTTTCAAGGCACCCCTTGAATTATAAATCACTTTTAAAAGTTCATACGAGATAATACGAACTTATTGGAACCTTCTAATTACCAAAAATAATATTTTTTCTCAATACAATCTCAATATCTCATATAATACAATACCAGAATTTCCAAAATGAATTCTTCACCAAAAGAGAATCAAATAACATCTGGTTGGCCTCAAATTTTATAAGCAAGTCAAAAATGATATAACACAAAATTGCGGATGACACATTTAACAAAGTATTTATACTTAAAGCGATCGAGAGGATCATTACAATCAACTAGAATTTAAATTTCCACACCCTCTATAAGAAACAAGTTATTTTGTAGGTGACCCTTTTGTCCAAATTTTCTTGTAATGCTCTAAAAACTGCTCCCTTTGCCTTGGAAGCTTCTAAGCACTACTTACTCTAAATCTAACAATGTTAGTTAGCCTCTACCATGGGTAGTCCCATTCACCTGCAATGCTATATATTGTCAAAGTTTCCCTGACATGCTGACAATATCATCAGGTAGTATATGTTGCAATCTATTATCATTCCAAGTCCCTTCATTCATTAGGAACTCCAGGTCTTCTATTCTATTATCTATTGGAAAATTTGGTTCTACAACATAGCTAAGTGCTCCAGTTTGGTCCAATTGTAATACCATATATTAATAGAGCCCACAATTGATTCCCACCAGATATCCTGCCAAATTTTATCCCTATGTTCTATCATATTTTTCCAAACTTGAGAGCCTTCCTTCCACTGCACCATATTATAAATAGGTTTCTTACAATACTTATTTCACATGTAGTCTATCCACAGAGACCTAGTGGTTTTAAACTTTCACCACAGTGTAGCAAACATAGATTTTGAGACATCAAATAGAGATCTCTATAGTCTACTCTTTCTCCCTCTTTTGAGCAACATAGCTTCATACAGGAAGACCAATGCTTGCTGTTATAAGGGAAAAGTTTACCACTGTAAATTTATAATTTTTTTATATTATTACTGTTGGAAAGAATCACTTGTCAATGAGTCAATATAATGTTAAGTGTACTCAGAGTCTGTAATCAACTACTTCACCAATGATCATCAACTACCCTTTATAATGATGATAGACTAAGGAATCTATATATGCATATAAAGCTGGGCATATACAAGGTGATGTGGCACCTCTCTACGGCCAACAATTGCATTTATCTTTAATCGTCTTTTTTTGCATTATTCTCCTTTTTTAAACATTTATATCCTTTAATTAAGTGACAATTCCAACAAACACATATGTTGAAGAGGTACTTGCTTATTCCCTTTTATTTTATAGTAAAAGCCTCATAAAATAAATATAACAATGAAACTCACATGGCAGTAACCGAAGAAACTTTGTAATAAAGCTCAATTGACTGTTTTGTTTGAATCAGCCCACATAGTAGCTCCCTTTAATGATAATTAAAATGTAATGATTCTTCCGGTCATTTTCATGTTTTCGCCTTCTTTGTACTATTAGAGCTTTCCTGTAGCGTCCCTAAGTCATTTATGACTTGCTGGGACAAGTGGTTCGGTGCCTGGGCCGTTCGTTAGGTCGTTATGACTATTTTCCTATTTTAGAATTTTAACTTAGGAAATCATTGACTTTAGTCAACATTCTTAGCAATTGTGCTCAGAATCAAATTCTGATAATTCGCTTAGCTCTGGAAATTGGACTTTGGTCTAGTTGGATCTTTGGTTGGGCTTAGAAGTTTGACTTTGGTCAATATTTACAAAAAATAGCCTTGGATAGAAATTATGTCAGTGCTGTTAGCTCCAGAATGTCGAATTTGGTCTAGAGAGACCTTTGATTTGGGTCCCGAGGCTTTCAGAATCATTTTGGGGTATAGAGTTCTGTTCTGAAAAAGTTGGTTAGTTGGGCATGGGGTCCACTTTTTGTTGTAAATAATCTCCGTTGAGAGTTTTATCATTTCTATTGAGTCCAAAATTCCATTTCTGATAGGGTAGCATCTCTGATTTGTGCCCACGAGGTTTGAAATATTGCTTGAGTGTGAGATCAGAGTGGTTTTGTGTTGTATTGCAGCTGGTAGCTGCTGATTCTGGTACAAGCGTGATAGTGGTGCCTTGGCCGCACCTGCTCCCTGGGTGCCATAGTTGCGATGCTTGGTGGCTTCAGTAGGGGGCACTCCTACGCTCCTTTGCTCACCATGGTGATGGCGCCCCTGTGGCATTTTGGGCGCACTGATAACACTCAAATTGTGCTCCGCAAGTTTGAGGTGACGCCGATCGTTAGAGCAAAACACATTTATATTCACAATGGATGTTAGGGTCGTACCCACAGAGAACAATATAGTCGCGATCGAGCTAATAAAAAATCCAAATAACTTATTGAAGTTCAATTAACAAAAAGGAGAAAAGATATCTATAAGGTGGGGTTTAGACTAAAACTACAGATAAAAGAAAATCAAATAAAAGATAGGTTGATCAATGGGTTTCATCTTACTTTCGCCAAGCAAGGATAACAAGGGAGAATTGGGAATGGGAATTCAATTCACAAGACTTGCACCCGATCAACACATGGGTAGTCTTGGCTAAAGGTGCACTTAACAGTCTTTCGACCAATCAAGCAACAATCCTCATGGGTTCTCTCGAACCACCATGGGTAAGCAATAACCAACAATTTACTTGGGTGAGTTGGGTTATCTCTAACCCCAACTCTTAGATGGGAGTTTCCGGAAACCAAACTATCTCTACCTTGGTCTAGAGTGAAAACCCCAAATTCCCACTATTGAATCTTCCCGAATTTAGGGAAATCCTCTCTCAAGCAAAAACACAAATTATAAAGCTAAGTCAATGTTTGCAACCATTGATTATAAATTCAAGGATGGAGGATTTAATAGTCCCAAATAATCAAACAAAAGAAGAATCCATTTATGAATTCAATACCCAAACCAGTATTATCTCTAATACAAACCCAAATCTCAATTCAATAATTACACTAATAAAATAGCAATTAAGAACAAGAGTTGAAGAATGAAAACTAAGGATTTTACAATAAAGAGCATCCAAATCTTCACTCCTATGGTGTTGGTTCATGAACTTGCTCTCCAAGCTTGCCAAAAGTTGTGAGAATAGCCAAAGATGATTTCCAAGACAACTGAGAAGTGTTTTATGTGGATTGAGATTTCCAAAAATGGGAATTTCCAAATTTGTCCTGCAACTGATGACGCCTTCATCGCGGTCGCATGATAATGCTTACGCTCAAATCTTTCTCCCCAAGTTGGAGGTCATGGTGATCATCAGAGCAAAACACATTTATATTCCCAACGGATGTCGGGGTCGTACCCAAAGAGAACAATGTAGTCGCGATCAAGCTAATAAAGAATCCAAGCAACTTATCAAACCCCCAAACTTGAACTATTGCTTGTCCTCAAGCAACTGAAAAAATTCTATTTCAAGAGGCACATAACACAAGTGCAAAGACATCACTTCAAGCAAAGGAAAACCCATTTCAATCACCAAGTATCACTTCGGTTGGTACTAACGACGAGTTAATCACATGATAACTTACTCTAAGCATTTCCCCCATTTCAAAACAAAATTCAATGATTCAATGGCACAATAAGAACAAGCAAGTGACAATAACCAATCCTCGAGATGTGACTCAAACTACTAGCTTACCTAAAACATGCTCATTTGACTCATTTTCGGAGTTTATCAATGTCACCAACTATCCTAATTCGCATGCCCTCACAAGAATGAAAGTCCCAAAAACACATTATGTACAAAGACAATCACAAAGGACAAATACAAACACTCACACTAACAAAGAATTTCAAGTACCGACAAGTATCAACCATAGGATTGCCCTTATTTTCATTCGCCGCTAGCTCAAATACAATTGGTCGGAGATCTCAAAGGGCTTTTCTAAGCTTGTAATGTAGGCTCGGGGACGGGTAGGATATGCATTTGGATTCAAGTGACTACATCCTCCTCAAACTCTACACAACTTTTTCAATTCGAAACCAAGGACATTCCTTTCATTTAAATTCAACACGAGGCACCATATCACTTCTTTTTATTTGAAGACCCAATTTTTATCATTTTCTTCACCTTGGAGGATTCATTTCTTTTCTTTCCTTTCATCTTTTCCTTTCATTTTGCTTTTTTTCTTCCTTATTTTTGGCAATTCTTATTAAGCAACAAACCATGATTTACTCATTTAGCACTCCTCCAAGGTACCTTTATCAACCCCCAAACTTAGGCTTTTAGCCTCGATTTTACACTTGTGGACTTCAAGGAGGGATGGGTTCAAGAGAGGAACTCATGTTCAAAGATGGTTTAAGGCTTGCATTAAGATTTCAAAAGAAAAGGTATTAGGCTCAAGAGGGGTGACTAATGATTCAATTTAAGTGCAATGGTGGATCTTAAGGCTAAGTAGTCTTCGATAATCACAAAGAAGGCCTAAGATCATTTCTCTAACCAAAAGTAATCAAGACTAGCTTTAAAGACTAACCGGGCAAGTTCTAGTGAACACATGCAAGTACACAAATTATTCAACTAAATCTCACCGCACATGGCATGCGAATCATTCAAGAAGGATCAATTTTAACTTCCTAAGTAAGAACAAAGAGGAGCCATTCTATATTATCACTGCTAATGAGCTAAGAGTCACAAAAAGATAAAAGGGTTATCACAACATCATTCTTAACCAAGCACTTTTCACAATTTTCTTTGGAAGGTTATACCTATTTCACTTAGCATGCAAGACTACTTCATTAGTACCAAACAAGTCAATTGCAACCAAACCTTAAAAGATGAAGAATTGCCCTTAAGAATGACGTCACTCAGTCTATAATTGGGCCGATTCATCTATCTAAATCGGTATGGCTACACAAAGTAGGCCAACCCAACCATCACACTCAACAATTACATGCAATTCACACAGGCCAAAGTGCGGGTCACACATGCAATGCACATCCCAATAGTGGGCATGTGTGAAGCTCGTGCAGTTTGCACATCGATATGTATAATTCTGTGTTCCCAGCTCCGACAAGATCTATCTAGCATAACGGGTACTTAGACTTACCCTGGCTCCAAAAACTCCACCACACCTACGATAAAAAGAAAAAAAACAAAGACTCTACAAGAAAAGAAACTAACAACCTAAACCATAATTCCATCCATAGCAATAAACAATCCCAACAAGGGCACATCCAAGAAGAGAAAATGGAGATCATACCTGTGAAGTTGCAAAGATTCTACAGAATTGAAGTTGATGGTAGATTGTATTCTTGCCTTAGGAGAGAAAAGAAGCCAAGTTTCAAAGCAAATTTTTTCTTTTGAAACTGCTCCTCTGATCTTTTATTACCTGGAAATAGTTCATTTGCTCGCGATCGCGTGACCTTAATGCGATCATGATGAGTTAAGATCACACAACTTTACATGATCATAAAGTCTCCCATGCAATCGCAAAGAGTTATTGAGATTTTACCTCATCGTGATTGTCAAGGGTCGCGATCGTGATGCCTCTTTGCATGCCAAAATTTCAAAAAAAATTTCTAGTGCACTATTTTGTCGTGCAAAGTCAGGTGCAATGGGCACTTTGGGAGGTTTGAAACTCACCTATTTCGCACAAACCAAGATTTTTGGTCAGTTCACTATTTGCTTGTGTGATGGCATATGCGACAGACACTCTTCCCATCTGCACCCTCGACTGGAGTGACACCCATAATGTCTGTGACCTTCTGAATATCATCTAAAAACTCTTGGGGATCTTCTTCTGACTTGGACCCATGAAAGTGTGGAGGGTTCGTCCGTGTGAAATCCCAGATCTTAGCTACAACAATGTTAATCTGAGGTGGAGCTGGTGTCGCAGCCTGCTGATTGACCTGGGCGGTCATGGCCTGGGCAAGCACTTGGAAAGAAGCCCTGAATTCGGCATGCATGAATTGATCATTCAAAGGGTCTTCTAGAGCTGCTGGGGCTGGCTGATTCCTAGCGTTAACTCTTCTAGGAGGCTTTTTTTTCAAATGCGAAGAGCATGAGTTAGAATAGAAGGAAATTAAATAGAGTTTATACTCTATAGCACAAACTGGAAAAAGAAGAAGGGAAGTTGTTCCTAATGACATCTTATAACTCCTCCCCCATAAGTGTGGAGCGCTTCACACCCATGAAGAAGGCTCTACTTGATGTGACTTTCAGACACCCTAGGACTCTTAAACCTGATGCTCTGATACCAAGTTTGTCACCCTCCGAGGCTACTCCCTGGATGCAACACGGTGCTTAGTGTCACAAGTGACCCCAAGCTAACCCATGGCATGGCATATCTATACAACTTCAATTTTGAAAACATGCACTGTACAAAAGCTAAAAACAATTTAATAACTGAAATGGGAAAGAACCTAAATATCTGAATATATGTAACATATAAATAGTATAGTGCTGACTGAAAATAACACTAATAACTGCTGAAATCTAGTCTATGTCTGAAAGCCTCTAACTGATATGAGTTGCTGGGACATGTCCCCAGCTAACTCTAATAGGACTGAAACAGAAAAGTAAGTACTGAAAGTAAAGCATGCCTATCATCCTTGAACTATGAGGGCTCACCACTGAGCTGCTGAGTACGGGCTGGAAGTCGACTAAGCATAGTCTGGATGCTCAGCGCCTGAACCTAAATCATGAAATGATATAGCACAAAAGTATACGTCAATACTTTAAATGTACTGAGCATGCATGATATGTACTAAACTGGGCAATAAAGAACTAAACATAAAAATAGGTTTACTGAAATATAACTGAAAGCTCGACTAAATACAATGACCAAGTACAAATCATGAATATAACATGCTAAATTGAATACTAAAATAAATACTGAGTACATGGTTAATGCAACATGAATCTGACTGTGGGAGATACTATTAACCGTCATACCCCAAGTTGAACTAACTATAGGGCCAACCTATAACCCTGGATGGGAGGGTTTTCATACCTTGCCAAGGGTACAAACAAATCTAACGTGGATCCACCAACTGATGTCCACAAGGGACAAGGATGTCAAGCCTAATCTGATGGGTGACCCCTTTAGAACCTACGGTGGAGCCGTAGTTCTGAAACTCAATGATTTCTATTAAAGGTCTCAGCCTAAAGCTTACGGGTGAGCCTTCATCCCTTTGTTCGCTCGGTGCTAAGTCTACTCCCAACTAAATATAAGCTAACATGCAACTGTAACACTGGATAGCTCAAAATACGGATATAATCTGAGAATGCACATAAATATACTGAAGGATATGGCAATGAAATTCTGAAGCATGATTATCTAACAGATCTGCCTAGCAAGCATAATTTATGAAGTACTGAAAATTATCACAGGCTAGGGTTCTTAATTCTATACATGAACTATAGTAATTCTCCAAGAAACATGAACTGAGCATAATATAAATTATAGCATCTGAATAGCAAGGAGAACTCTAAGGTTTATGAACCCTAGGTCTAATCAATTATGGAGAAATGAAGGAACTGGCTGAGTTCTAAGGACCTAGTGGGTTAAAGGAACCCACTAGTGAAATCTCACATACCTGGTGAAGAAAACTATGAAAAAATCCTCGGATTCTTGGGGCTGAACTTGATGAAGACCTCTGCTTGTTCTTGAGAGAAAACTATCGCTTTTTTTGTTTCGTTTTTTGCTAAGTCCGATGAATTTAGAAGGATGAATGTTTTAGGTAATTTTTGACTAATAAAATAATCTTAGAGTAGTCAAAACAATGTAGCCTAGGCATTAAAAGAGGTAGGAAAAGTCTGGAATGCCCCTGGAAAATAATTAAAAATAGATGCTGAAATTTGCGACTCAGGGATCACGACTTGGTTCTACGGCTCGTGGAAAGTTACATTGGTAATGGAACCCTATCATAGTTTCCTGGTCCTTAAAGTGAAGCTACTGGAATGAACTCCACGAGTTGGGTTCACGACTCGTGAGAACTTTCACGGGTCGTAAAATCCCACTCGTGCTTACTGAGCTGAATTCCTTGGTCTCTGAAGATTGGTTCCACGGGTTGGTTTCACGACTCTTGTAAAGCTCCATAGGTCATGGAACCCACTCGTGGTTTCTGAGGACTTGGTGTTGGCTACTGGAAATGGTTCCACGAGTTGGGTTCACGACTCGTGGAAGCTTCCATGGGTCGTGGAACGTACTCGTGGTTCCTGGAGACTTAAAGTTAGGATACTTAAAAGAGTTTCCACAGAGGGGATCTACAGTCCGTGGGAACTCCTACGGACCATGATCATGAGTCATGGTCCAAACTTCAGAGGAGAAGTCCTCTGATCCTTGTTCCACGAGTCTAGTCCATGACTCATGGACTGTTTCATGGCTCATGGAAGTGACTCGTGGTTCTACTGACAATTAGAAATTTTATTTTTTTTTGGTTTGCTGAGCTAAGTCTGGGCTTGGAAGTTCTGGGGTGTTACACTTTCAAGGACGAAAGTCCTTTTAGTAGTGGATGTTGTAATGAACCTCCAAGTCATATTTTGTTTTTCATGCTTTTTCACGTTTAGAGCTTTCCCACAGTGGCTAAAACTTATTTATGACCTTTCTGGATTGACTGTTCGGTGACTGGGCCATTCGTTAGGTCGTTATGACCGTTTCCCTGGTTTAGAACTTGAACTTAGGAAATCTTTGACTTTGGTCAACATTCTTGGTAAACATGCTCAGAATCAAATTTCAACAGTTTCGTTAGCTCCAAAATGGGAATTTTGGTCTAGTGGGACCCTTGGTCGGGGTCTAGGATCTTTTGGTTTGGTTTTGTCTTATTTTTTGTGTTTTCAGACCAGTTTGGCTTGTAGGATTGACTTTGGTCATTATTAGAAGAATACGACCTTGGATGGAAATTCTTTTAGTGCTGTTAGCTCTGAATTGTCGACTTTGGGCTAGAGGAACCTTTGGTTTGGGTCTCGACGCTTGTAGACTCATTTTGGACCATTTAGTTCCGTTATGGAAAAGTTGGCCAAAAGTTAGTTTTGGGCGTGAGGACCACTTTTCATTAAATGAACCTCCGTTGGGATTTTCGTCAATTCCATTGAGTTTGGAATTCCATTTATAGTTGAGTAGCATAGTTCGTGTGTGTTCGCGGGACCCCTAATGCATTTACGAGGGTCCATCTGAGAAATTTCTCATGTTGACATGGTTGTTGGTTGCTGTCATGGCACGAGCCAGGCCTACGCCCATACATGGGCATGTCCGAGTGCGCATAGCAGTGCTAGCCTAGCTCTTTCCCTCCTTGCCTGCGCTTGCATGTTTCTTGGGCCACGTGCGTAGTGGCCAGAGTGCATGCACGTTTGCCTAGCACATGGCCTAGCCGCGTGTGCCTGCGCCTGGCTCGCTTGTTCAAAGCCTGGCCGCGTGCACCAAGGCAGTGCTGACAACCTTTATTAGGCCATCTCGTTCATTTTTTCAATTCCTCCAAACCCAAAAACGTTCCTCCATTGTTATTAACTCCCAAAGCTCATTTCTTCAACTTTGATCATCCAAGAGCTTGGAGGTGGAATTATCCTTGGTCCGTGATTATTCCTTGACTTCTATTGGTAAGTTTTCGCCTTGAGTTCTGTAATTCTCCTTTTTAATTCTTCGTGATCAAGAGGACTTCAGGGCTGATTTAGACCCCGAAATGAGTCCCGTTTGCACTTAACTTTTGGGCATGGGTTCCTAAACCCGTGTGAATGTAAGTGTCAACTTTGTTTTCCATTTTGTTGCGCGTTCCCCGAGGGTCATTTTCTGACCCAATTTTTGGCCTGATTTTCCATATAGTAATATGGGTGTCATTCTTTTTGTCTTGACACCAGAATATGTTTGTGATAGCGTGACAACTTTCTGAGGCTGTTCAGAAGGAAAAGATACACGAGTTACGATTTATGTTTGCGATTTGGCCCCGAAGTAGGTTACAGTTTACTTTCCTAGACTGAGTTTAGTTAGATTTTATATCATATGTATTACTTGAACATTATCTTGTACTTTAGGTAGAATTAGGCTTAAATCCTGTGACTTGTATAATTTGGCCATTTTGAATTGTAGATTAGATTTATTTCATGTTATTCTTAGTGTAGGAGCTTGTTGTGTTGCTGTGATTATTATAGAATCCTTAGTATGCTTTTAGGAGGTTTTAGAGGTAGAGTAGATGCTTTTAGTAGTTTTCGTAATCAGTTTTCGTTGTTTACGCCTTATTGTTAGTTGTGTGTGTAATTATAGGCCCGAGGCCATAACTTAAATTGGACGGAGTTCTAGGTCAGTTCTCTTGGTTGGAGGGTGTTTTGCCCTATTTTGCCTTGTTGCGTGCTATATTCTCTAAATGTGGAAACTTACATGCTCATATTGCATTCGCATGGCTAGCGGTACAGACAAGAAAGATTTATCTTTGAGGTTTTTGGTCCTAATTTGAGACATACTATGTTTATCATGATTTTTGGATTTTAATGGAGCTATCTTGGGTTTTACTACTGATTTTGAAAAGAAAAGGAAAAATACTACTTTTATGCCGGTCCAACGGATGTTCCCGAACCTTTTCTCCGTTTAATTTTCTGTTGATGAGTCCGATGTTCGATTCTGAGAGCCCTGATGTATTATTCCAGGTTTTACTTTCTATGCATATGTTGATGAGTTCGATATTAAATTTCGGGCACCCGATGCATTATTCTGGGTTTTACTTTTTATCTAATTATGCATCACATCATCTCTCGTTGCATTGGATTATGTTTGAGTATACTTGGATTTTTTGTTGCCTTGGATTCATTTTTGGTTGTTTCCTTCTTCTCTGTTTGCTCGGTTAGTTCTTTTTTCAGTTTTAACTAGATTTAGGTAGATCCCTGTAGTTAGCTTACTTTTCTGTAATTTATATTATATGTTATCTTTCTACGCTCAGTCGGCCTATGATGCCTACTGAGTACCCGTTGTTTTGGTACTCATACTACACTCTGCATTTTCTTCTGATGCAGCACCTAGTATGAGCCACCCTCGTTGATCCTCATGTCGTTCGAGGCCAGCTGCTATTTGGATCGTGGTGAGCTCCCAATGCTTTGGAGAATCTTACTACTTTCTTTTTACTTTCTATCTATATTTTATATTTTGGATAGGCAGAGTCTGTTGTATAGCTACTTCATACTTTAGATGCCCTTGTACCGGTGACAACAGGTCCAGATTAGTTCTTGAGTATATTTTGTCTTCTTGGTCACTTTAAGATCATTTTTGTGTATTTATTACAGTTGGTACGTGTATATACTGTTGTCCTTATTCTCGTATATTTCTCTTTTGCTTTCCTTCTATTGAATTGTGTTATTTTGTCTTCCACATTGTTTGGTTGGCTTGCCTACCGGGGGGTTATGTAGACACCATTATGATCCAGTTTTGGGTCGTGACAATGTGATAGTATACAAAATTAATTAAGAGCTTCAAAAGAGCTAATGTGCTACTACTAATATTCACAATATTCAGGTTGTAGTAAGTCTCAAAAGATTTTTTTTATGTTTCAAAGGAATTGTCAAGAAAAAATTTTATATTGAGACTATAAAATATGAGAAGATTTAATATCTTCATATTACTGCAATTGAAGCGAGTTATAAATCACATGTGAAGTAAACTAGAAGCTTATTGAAAGAAATATTAGTTGGCACGACTGGTTGGTCATTCCGATTCAAAATGTGATGCGAAATAATTAAAAATTCATGTAATTGTATATTGAAGAAATAGAAAGTTTTTGATGAATTCTCTTGTGTTACTTTCTCTCATGATAAATTGATCATTGTATTAGCTAAGATTAGGATTGTATCTCCTGAATATTTAGAA
The DNA here is from genome assembly GCA_003996215.1 of Jaltomata sinuosa. Taxonomy (NCBI): domain Eukaryota; kingdom Viridiplantae; phylum Streptophyta; class Magnoliopsida; order Solanales; family Solanaceae; genus Jaltomata; species Jaltomata sinuosa. The sequence goes on from QJPP01001113.1 coordinate 448,391, forward strand.
CGTATAAAAAGGTGAATAAGAGCCGAACTACATCAGGAGTACAAAGGTCCAAAAGTCATATATACACAATGTCTCCGAAACTATAAGAGTACAAAATACACCAAAGATAACGGAAGTCAAGTTCTGAACGCCAAGAGCTCACCCTCAGCCTGGATGATCCAAAAATTGCACCTCGCATGAGTCTCCGATGCGCTAATGGTGATGGCCCATGCTAGGATCTGCACCAGAAAATGAAGAGGGTAGGGTGAGCACCAAATGCGAAGCACAAGGTACCCAGTAGGTATCATAGGCTGACTGGGCACATATAAAGTAAAAGAGCAATAGCAGACAGAGTAGAAGCAAACAGTCACAGAAATCAACGAAAAGTACACAGGAACTAGCCCAGAGGGAAGCCGACAAAAAACAACATATAAGGCTAGCATATAGAATATATACACATAACAAGAACAGGTGAAAGTAAGGGCGATGCACCTGGGATCCACGCAAAAACAGTATATATATAAGTGTAGGCTCTAGAAATGGGCGGTATACCGGTAACCTCAAGTATAGAGAAGGGGAGGGAAGGATAAAGTAGACATGCTCGGTAAATAGAATAGATAACTAGACAAACCATATCACACACAATCCAGCAGTAACAGGCTAGAAAGTCCAGTTCCACACCTATAACCATAGTAGAGAACAAATCCGTAATAAAGTAAAGAGAGTCTACCTACAGTCCCCCGGCTGCCCATATAACCGAGGAACACAATCAAGTGAAAGAAAACCCTCCGGCATCCCATACTACCAGAGCGTACAATCAACAAACAACAAACAAGGGTGGAATTTCGAACAATGAATGATATGATGCATGAAAACCTCAGGGTTAAATAGAACCTCTGTATGTACCTCGTCCGGTGCCGATCGGTCCTAGCAGACAAGTTCTATGGAAGGACACAGCCCGTATACCTCTACTCCACCGTATACCCTTCCCCCTGACACACGTATCCCAAAGCCTCAGGCCCAGCGCGACAATGTCCATGGAGGTCCCGGACCCCATACAAAAACTCCGAATCAAAACGTGTCCTCTGAAATCGAGTCAGGGTTCAAGACAGTGGCTAAGTCTCAAATATGCATGCCTAGACCCTGTCTAGGACTAAAACAGTGAAAAAGATGTCTCAAAAACCTTTCCAAGGGTGCCCGGGTACAATTTGATCTAAAACAGTAGTAAAAACATCTCAGATGCTCGATCGGCCGAGTCTGATATCATTTCAAATCAGTAAGAAAACTCAGCTAGCACTCTGACCCCGTCGAGTCTAGCAATAATATTAAATCATGATAAAACCATATTTTTAACCTTCTTTTACCCCAAGAAGATCCACGTATCAAGTCAAATCATTTCCAAATCAAATTTCATCGAAAATGGACCCCCGGGGCCATGCAAGGTTTAGAAAATCAGTTTGCGTAGGCTCGAAGCCAAAAACCGTAATAAAATATGGAAAAACCTCTTTATATTCATGTAAAATATATGATCAACCCAAATAGCTGCTCGGTACCTCACAATCAACCTAACGGCCCTGCACAGGCTCCGAAGCTACTCAACAAGCATAACCAGCCTAGAAGGCTATTTCTATATCGGGGACTCGCGGACATTCCCAATAATCCCACCTTCAATGTTCCAGAGTCAACAAGACCTCATGGGGTCACAAGGGTAATAAATATATCAACTAATAGGAATACTACACACAACGGAGGAAAGAAATAGGATGAATCATGGAAAAGAGGTCAAGGTATGTGGTACCAACCTAATAACCCAACCCAAGGATTCCAACTAGTATAATTTTACCCGACATATGCGAAGTCTAGGGAGTTAAGTCGTAACCTACCTGTCGTCCGATGAAAAGCTATGGGAACGATGATATCCGAGACCGAGCTGCTCCAATAAGCTTCGAACGAGAATCAAACTATCAAATTCATGAATAAAATGTTAAGACGAGTCTAACGATACCTATATTGCTACAATTGTAGCCGGGTCGATATCCGAGTCAAAAGCGATCCCATAGGACCCGCAATACGAAACCAAAATAAAAAGAACCACGTTGACCCAAACGATGCCAAGAAGGCATGCTCCAAATTTGAGCACAATTGGAACAGGGAAGGGCACCAAAATAGCCGGCCCAAGTTGGGGATTAAAGAATGAAAATTTCAAAAATAAAAATTGAAATTGGGCAAGAATTACTTACCACAAAGATGGAATTTCAAGCCGAGACGGACAATCCTTTACTTCCACGAAGCATGCAGGAGCTAGGGGTAGCCACTACATAAGAATTTCCAAGCTTTGGTAGGGGCAACAATGGAGGAAATTATGAAAATTCAAGGGAAGCTAAAAGAAACAAGTGGGGAAGATGACTTACCAAGAATCGAAAAAACACGGAAAATCCACAAGCAATTGATTTCCCAAGGATTAGAAATGATTAAGAGCAATTTCTGTAGAGAGAAAAATGAGTTTAGAGTGAGAAAAGTGAGGAGAAGTGGCTAGAAAAAATGAAATTCCAGCTATTTATAGCTGCTGGCCGCAGCTGATTTTCTGCAATTTTAAAAAACCTCGATGGGGTATTCCGGGCATAATCGAAAACCGATTCAAAAACCAATACTTCTAATAGAGTAGAAATGACGTTCCGGACTCAACCGAATCGATGAACCTTCCATACGAGATCATTTCGGGGAAATGTTGACCCAAGTGACCACTAACAAACTCGACGGGGCATTCCGGGAACAATCGTAAACCAATAATCAAAAACCAATAATGATAATAGAGTGGAAACGATGTTCCAGACTCAACGGAATTGATTAAACTTCCATACGAGATCGTTCTGGTTAAATGTTGACCAAAGTCAACACTAACAAAAAAGAACTCAGAGGCTCAAAATGAGTTCCACTCACCCAGAACCTGAACCAACCATCTTCCTAGCCCAAACTCAACATTCTAGAGCAGATGGAATCATCGGATTTCAAATCCGACACTCCGATCATTGAAAGTCACCCAAAGTTACACTTTCAACTCCAAATGGACTAAAAACTGAGAAAACCACACAAAACCCACACTGGAAGTTCTCAGGCCTCAACTAAAGATCATCCTAGACCAAACTCATCGCTCCAGAGCTAAGGAACTGTCAGAACTCAATCCTGAGCACGTTAGCTAAGAATGTTGACCAAAGTCAATGATATTCTAAGTTTAAACTCTAAAACATGTAGATGGCCAAAACAACCAAAAGAACGACCAAGGCACCAAACTACCAGTCCTAGCAATCCATAAATGACTTGGGGCCGCTACAGGAAGGCTCTAACAGTATAATGAATGCGTAAACGCGAAGATGACCGGAAGGGTCATCATAACATCCACTACTAAAAAGACTTTTGTCATCGAAAGTCAAGAAGAAGGGAGTACTTGAAGGCTCGAACAACTGCGGATACTAAGCATGTAACTCACTCTCAGTCTCCCAAGTAGCCTCCTCGATCGGACGATTTCTCCACTGAACTTTCACAACCGAAATCTCCCTAGATCTCAATCTCCTGATATCTCTGGATGGAATAGCTATCGTCTGCTCAACAAATGATAAACTCTCATCCAACTGAACTTAATCCCAATGCAACACATGAGACTCATCTAGCACATACAGGTGCAACATCGAGACATGGAAGACTGGGTGAACTGCTGAAAACATCGGGGGCAAGGCTAACATGTAGGCAACACTACCAATCCACTGTAGAATCTCAAACGGCCTAATAAACCAGGGGCTAAGCTGGCCCCGCTGAACAAATCTCATCACCCCCTTCACGGGTGATACTCGGAGGAAAACCCGGTCACTAACATTGAACTCCAAGGCACAAAGACTATGATCGGCATAGCTCTTCTGCCTACTCTGGGCCGCTCTAAGTTTATCTTGAATCAAACAGACTCAGTCCAAGGAATCTCTAAGTAAGTCTGTACTCTGCGGTCTGGACTCAACCTATCAAACCAACCAATTGGTGATCTGCAATGCCTACCATATAAAGCCTCGAAAGATGCCATGCTAATGCTCGAATGAAAGCTATTATTATAGGCAAACTCGGCCAATGGCACGAACTAATCCCATAAACCTCCAAAGTCAAGTACACAGGCACGAAGCATGTCCTCCAGGACCTTAATAGTCCTCTCGGACTGGCCATATGTATAAGGGTGGAAAGAAGTACTAAGCTAAAACTCCGTACCCAAATCCCTCTGTATAGCTCTCCAGAACTGAGATGTGAACTAAGTGTCGTGGTATAAAATGCTAGAAGCTGGGACCCCATGCAATCGTACAATCTCACAAATGCAGATCTGAGCTAACCTCTCTGCCTCGTAGGATGTCTGAACCGGCAAGAAATGCGCTGACTTAGTCAGCCTATCAACGATCACCCAAATGGAATCAAACCTCGAAGTAGTATGATGTAAACCAACAACAAAGTCCATAGTAATACCTTCCCACTTCCACTCAGGAATGGAAAGTTGCTGCATCAAGCCACCCGATCTTATGTGCTCAAACTTAACCTACTTACAGTTCAAGCACCGAGATACAAACTCTGCCACGTCCTTCTTTATACACTCCACTAGTAGAGCTATCTCAAATCTCTGTACATCTTCATTGCACCAGGATGAATAGAGTATCTAGAACAATGTATAGTATCAACTGTATCAAATCACCAACCCTCGGGACACAAAGTCGACCATCAAACCTCAGAATACCATCAGAACCCAAAGTAGCCTGGCTGGCCTCACCCCGAACTACCTGATCACAAAGATCACATAAACTTTGATCCTCGAACTGTTGACTCTGAATCTGATCAACTAGATTAGAGCGAGCCTCAACACTGGCAAAAACTCTGCTGGGATCTGATAAGTCAAGCCTATCCAGACGGTTAGCCAAGGACTAGATGTCCAAGGCCAACAGTCGCTCAGAAACTGAAAGTGAAGCTAGGCTGCCCATACTCACCGCCTTTTGACTCAAGGCATCCGCTACCACGTTTGCCTTGCCCGGATGGTATAAAATAGTGAAATCATAGTCCTTCAACAACTCAATCCATCTCCTCTACCTCGAGTTCAGCTCGTGCTGACTCGTAATGTACTAAAGACTAAGTTGGTCGGTGAATATCTTGCAATGAACTGCATATAGATAATGCCTCTATATCTTGAGCGCGAAGACTACCGCCGCCAACTCTAAGTCATGAGTTGGGTAGTTGCGCTATTGAACCTTCAGCTGCCTTGACGCATATGCTATCACTCGACCCTGCTGCATCAGCACACAACCAAGACCGACCCCTGAAGTATCACAATACATGGAGAAACTCTGACCCTCAACCGGCAAAGTCAAAACTAGAGATGAATTGAATAAGGTCTTAAGCCTTTGGAAGCTGTCCTCGCACTGATCGGACCACTGAAATGGAACATCCTTCCTAGTCAGCATAGTCAAGAGTGCTGCTATGGAAGAAAATCCTTCAAAGAACCGTTTGTAATATCTGGCTAACCCAACAAAGCCGCGAACCTCGGTAGGAGTAGTAGGTCTAGGCCAATCACGAACTGCAGAAATCTTACCCGGATCAACTCTAATCCCGTCCTTAGACACCACGTGCCCTAAGAATGCAACTGACTCTAACCAAAACTCACACTTTGAGAACTTGGCGTAAAGCCGATGATCTCTCAAACTCTGAAGTACAGTCCTCAAGTGCTGCTCATGCTCATCTACTCCTCGAGTATACCAGGATGTCATCAATGAAGACTATCATGAACATATCCAAGTACGGGCTAAGCACCCTGTGCATCAAGTCTATGAAGGTTGCAGCGGCATTAGTCAACCCAAAAGACATCACCAGGAACTCATAGTGGCCATAACGTGTCCTGAATGCTATCTCAGGGATATCCTCCTCCCTAATCCTTAACTGATGGTAGCCAGACCTCAAATCAATCTTTGAAAATATGGAGAAACCCTGAAGCTGAGCAAATAAGTCATCAATCCTGGGTATCGAATATTTATTCTTCACTGTCACTTTATTCAACTACCGATAATCAATACACATCCATATCAACCTATCCTTCTTCTTCACGAAGAGAACAAGAGCACCCCAAGGAGACATACTCGGTCTAATGAACCGCTTAGATAACAAATCCTGGAGCTGCTCCTTAAGATCTCTCAACTCAGTAGGAGCCATACGGTAGGGAGGAATAGAAATGGGTCTGGTGCCTGGCTCTAACTCAATGGAGAAATCGGTATCCCTTTCAGGTGGAAGGCCTGGAAGGTCGGTAGAAAACACACTTAGGAAGTCTCTAACCACAAGAAAAGACACAGGAGATGTAGGGTCAACACTAGCATCTCAGACATATGCTAGATAAGCTAAACACCTACGGGATATCATCTTCCTAGCTCGAAGACAAGAGATAATCCCAGATGGTGAATGGCTAACTGAACCCTGCCACATAACCGAGGATACACCGGGAACGACTATGGTAACAGTCTTAGCATAGCAATCCAAAACCACACGGTGAGGGGATAACCAGTCCATGCCTAGTATCACATCAAAATCTAACATATCAAGTATCATTAGGTCAGCCGAAGTATCCAAATCACCAACACATATCACACAGGATCTCACAATCCGATCCACTACTAAAGAATCTCCTACTGGGGTCAAAACAAAAACAGGCACAGACAATAGCTCACTAGCCAACCCTAAACAAGGCAGAAAGAAGGCAGATACATATGAACAAGTGGATCCAGGATCAAACAAGGCATAAGCTGGCTGACGGCATACATAAATCGTACCTGTGATCATGGAATCCGAGGCCTTTACTTCTGGACTCCCAAGGACTGTATAGAACTGATGACGAACCCCACCTGACCAACCGCCATCCCTACGACCTTCTCTATCATGCAGGGCACCACCTCTAGCCTGACCACCCCCTCTAGCCGGAGGCTGAACTGCTCATAACAGCTTGGCTGGATGAACTGTACCCTGCTGGGGGCAATCTCTAGCAAAGTGACCTACCACACCACAAGAATAGCAAGCCCCTGACGACCTAGTCAGTCGGGATTAACCAGCAGAACCCAAATGGCCACCATAGTCTGATACCCTAGAATCTGTACCTCTCGATGGCTGAGCACTGTGACCTCACTGGCTGCCTTGACCCTGCTCAAACTGAGAAGTAGATGCCTGAAGTGACGCCTGTACTGGTCGGCTAGACTGACCTTGATGTTGTTGCGGCTGATAACCTCGACCCCACTAGCCTGAACCTCTACCACTATGCCTAGAACCACTATAACCACCTTGATGTCAAGGCCTGTCATATCTGGCCTCAGTGTTATGATGATGCAAATCCTCAACTGTGAGAGCATAATCTGTAATGGCCAAGAAGTACCGACCACTAGCAACCAATATCTCTATAGGCTCTTTGAACTCTCTGCGTAACCCCCAAACAAATCTACGGACTCTATCAGCCTCAGTAGGCATAATCATGGATCCAAAGGGAGCAAACTGATGGAAAAGGGTCTCATACTCCTAGACGGTCATAGTATCTTGAGAACGTCTAGTGAACTCCTCCCTCCGACGCTCTCGATCGCTCTGTGGCAGGAACTTATCCATAAAGGCCTCATAGAACTCAGACCAGGTTTAAAGAGGTGATGTAGAAGGCCTGCAAGCAAGCTGTGCTCTCCATCATAACTTCGCTGGACCCTCCAGCTGATATGCAGAATATCCAACCATGTGGGTCTCCAACAAGCCCAGATGATACAACATCTCCTCACAAGTGGTGATAAAGTCATGTGGGTCCTGGCCCTGTGTACCAGCAAACCTCAGTGGCACTAATCTCAGAAACCTACCCAATGCCTTCTGCTCCATCTCTTTCATAGTGGGGCGGGGAGCAAGAGGTTGGGAAATCAATGAAACTGGAACAACCTCAGCGCGGGGAGCCGCAGTAACAGGCTACGCTCCTGAACTCTAAACACCCAGAGCTGCCCCCGGAGCGGATGTTTGTGCTGCCTCTGAAGGTCTCTTTCCAATCATTCCCAGAAGATGAAGTAATAAACCCCGAATATCTGAAGACTGAGCTGGGGATGAAGCTGGCACATAAGCTGATGCTAGAACTGGTACTGAAGATGGTGGTACCTGGGTTGTCCCCGGGTCCACATGCTAGTGCTCTGGATCTAACTCTGGCTATACCTTAACTCTAGCAGCTCTAGCAGGTGCCGCTGCTCTAGGGCGCCCTCGACCCCTGTCTCTACCGTGATGACCACCTCGGCCCCCAACTAAAGTCAGAGGTGTAGGGGTATAAGGATCTCCTCTGCCAGAAGCTGAAGATCTTGTACGAACCATCTGCGGAGTGAACCAGAATAAGTGAGATTTCTAGAAACTTTCAAGGAAACTACACACGAAAGAGGAACAAGAATAATCCGTCACTATAGCCTCTCGAAGATTGAGTACGAACGTCTCCGACCCAATCCGCAAGACTTTACTAGACATTAGATCCTATACCGATGACACTGTTGAACCTAGAGCTCTAATACAAAGATGTCATGACTCGATTTCTCGGTCATGATGGCACCTACAAACCCCCAGTAGGCGAACCAATCCCCGTAGCCCCGAACGGTTAGTAATGGGCTACCTTCTAACAGTTTAAGCGGAAGATTCGGTAAATAAGTGGAAGCAAGGGCATAAGGAGAAGAAAATAGATAACAAGAGTAATACATATAAAATACGGAAACTAAGCCAAACCCAACATCTGGTATCAAAGTGTATAAGAGCCGAACTACATCAGGAGTACAAAGGTCCAAAAGTCATATATACACAATGTCTCCGAAACTATAAGAGTACAAAATACACCAAGGATAACTGAAGTCAAGCTCTGAATGCCAAGAACTCACCCTCAGCCTGGATGATCCAAAAACTGCACCCCGCACAAGTCTCTGATGCGCTAATGGCAATGGCCCATGCTAGGATCTGCACTAGAAGATGCAGAGGGTAGGGTGAGAACCAAATGCGAGGCACAAGGTACCCAGTAGGTATCATAGGCCGACTGGGCACATCTAAAGTAAAAGAGAAATAACAGATAGAGTAGAAGCAAACAGACACATAAATCAACGAAAAGTACACAGGAACTAGCCCAGAGGGAAGTCAACAAAAAACAACATATAAGGCTAGCATATAGAATATATACACACAACAGGCATAGGTGAAAGTAAGGATGACACACCTGGGATCCTTGCAAAAATAGTATATATATAAGTGTAGGTTCTAGAAATGGGCGGTATACCGGTAACCTCAAGTATAGAGAAGGGGAGGGAAGGATAAAGTAGACATGCTCGATAAACAGAATAGATAACCAGACAAACCATATCACACTCAATCCAGCAGTAACAGCCTAGCAAGTTCCTATACCCGTAGTAGAGAACAAATCCGTGATAAAGTAAAGAGAGTGTACCGACAGTCCATTGGCCGCCCATACAACTGAGGAACACAATTAAATGAAAACAAACCCTCCGGCATCCCATACTACCGGAGTGTACAATCAACAAACAACAAACAAGGGTGGAGTCCCGAACAATAAATGATATGATGCATGAAAACCTCAAGGTGAAATAGAACCTCTGTATGTACCTCCTCCGGTGCCGATCGAGCCAAGCAGGTATGTTTCATGGAAGGACACAACCCGTATACCTCTACTCCATCGTAAACCCTTCCCCTCGGCACACGTAGCCCAAAGCCTCAGGCCTAGAGCGGCAAGGTTCATGGAGGTCCTGGACCCATAATAAAACTGAGAATCAAAACGTGACCTCCAAAATTGAGTTTGGGTTCAAGCCAGTGGCTAAGTCTCAAGTATGCATGCCTAGACCCTATCTAGGACTAAAACATTGAAAAATATGTCTCAAAAACCATTCCAAAGGTGCCCGGGCACAACCGGGTCTAAAACAGTAGTAAAAATATCTCAGATGCTCGACCCGGCCGAGCCTGATATCATTTCAAATCAGTAAGAAAACTCAGCTAGCACTCCGACCCGATAGAGTTTAGCAATAGTAGGAAATCATGATAAAACCACATTTTTAACCTTCTTTTACCCCAAAAAGATCCACGTATCAAGTCAAATTATTTCCAAATCCAATTTCATCAAAAACGGGCCCTCGGGGGCCATGTAAGGTTCAGAAAATCAGTTTCCGTAGACCTGAAGCCAAAAACCATAATAAAACGTGGAAAAACCTCTTTATATGCATAGAAATGATATGATCAACCCAAATAGCTGCCCAGCAGCTCACAATCAACTTAACGGACCTGCACAGGCCCCGAAGCTACTCAGAGAGCATAGCCATCCTAGAAGGATATTTCTATGTTCAGGACTCGCGGACATTTCCAATAATCCCACCTTCTATATTTCAGAGTCACAGAGACCTCACGGAGTCACAAGGGTAATAAATATATCAACTAATAGGAATAATATACACAATGGAGGAAAAAAATAGGATGAATTATGGAAAATCGGTCAAGGTATGTGGTACCAACCTAATAAGCCAACCAAAGGATGCCAACTAGTATTATTTTACCCGATATATGCGAAGTCTAGGGAGTTAAGTCGTAACCTACCTGTCGTCCGATGACAAGCTACGAGAATGACGATATCCGAGGCTGAGCTGCTCCAAGAAGCTCCGAACGAGAATCAAACTATCAAATTCATGAATAAAATGTTAAGACGAGTCTAATGATACCCATATTGCTACAATTGTAGCCAGGTCGATATCCGGGTCAAAAGCAGGCCCGCGGGGCTCGCAACCCAAAATCAAAAATGAAAGAACCACGATGACCCCAACGATGCCAAGAAGGCATGCTCCAAATTTGAGCACAATTGGACAAGAGAAGGGCACCAAAACAGCCCGCCAAGTTGGGGATTAAAGAATGAAAATTTCAAAAATAAAAACGGAAATTGGGCAAGAATTACTTACCACAAAGATGGAATTTCAAGCCGAGACGGACAATCCTTTACTTCCACAAAGAATGCACGAGCTAGGGGCAGCCACTACATATGAATATCCAAGCTTTGGTAGGGGCAGCAATGGAGGAAATTAAGAAAATTCAAGGGAAGCTAAAAGCAACAAGTGGGGAAGATGACTTACCAAGAATCGGAAAAAACACGGAAAATCCACAAGCAATTGATTCCCCAAGGATTAGAAATGATCAAGAGCAATTTTGGTAGAGAGAAAATGAGTTTAGAGTGAGAAAAGTGAGGAGAAGTGGCTGGAAAAACGAATTTCCAGCTATTTATAGCTGCTGGCCGCAGCTGATTTTCTGCAATTTTAAAAAAACTCGACGGAGCATTCCGGGCACAATTGGAAACCGATATTCAAAAATCAATAATGCTAATAGAGTGGAAACGATGTTTCGGACTCAACAGAATCGACAAAACTTCTATACGAGGTCATTTTGGAGAAATGTTGACCCAATTCAACACTAACAAAAAGGAACTCAAAGGCTCAAAATGAGTACGACTCACCCGAAACCCTAACCAACCATCTTCCTAGCCCAAACTCAACATTCCAGAGCTGATGGAATCTTCGGATTTTGAATCTGACACTCTGATCATCTAAAGTCATCCGAAGTTACACTTTCAACTCCAAATGGCCTAAAAACTGAGAAAACCACACAAAACCCACACCGGAAGTTCTCAAAACTCAACTAAAGGTCCAACTAGACCAAACTCATCGCTCCGGAGCTAACAAAACTGTCAGAATTCAATTTTGAATATGTTAGCTAAGAATGTTGACCAAAGTTAATGATATTCTAAGTTTAAGCTCTAAAACAGGCAAATGACCAAAACGACCAAATGAACGACCAAGGTACCAAACTATTGGTCCCAGCAAGCCATAAATGTCTTGGGGCCGCTACAGAAAGGCTCTAATAGTACAATGAATGCGTAAATGCGAAGAAGACCGGGAGGGTCATCACAACAACCACTACTAAAAAAACTTTCGTCCTCGAAAGCCAAGAAGAAGGGAGTACCTGAAGGCTCGAACAACTGCGGATACTGAGCACTCTCGGTCTCCCAAGTATCCTTCTCAATCAGACGATGTCTCCACTGAACTTTCACAACTGGAATCTCCCTAGATCTCAGTCTTCTGATATCTCTTGCTAGAATAGCTATTGGCTCCTCAACAAATGATAACCTCTCATCCAACTGAACCGAATCCCAATGCAACACATAAGACTCATCTAGCATATACCTGTGCAATATCGAGACATGGAAGACTGGGTAAATTGCTGAAAACATCAGAGGCAAGGCTAACATGTAGGAAACACTACCAATCCGCTGCAGAATCTCAAACGGCCTAATAAACCTGGGGATAAGCTTGCCCCGCCGACCAAAGCTCATCACTCCCTTCACGGGCGATACTCGAAGGAAAACACGGTCACCAACACTGAACTCCAAGGAATGAAGCCTACAATTGGCGTAGCTCTTCTTCCTACTCTAGGAAGCTCTATGTCTATCCTGAATCAAATGGACTCGGTCCAAGGAATCTCTAAGTTAGTCTGTACTCTGCGTTCTGGACTCTAACCCACCAAACTAACCAATCGGCGATCTGCAACGCCTACCATATAACGCCTCAAAAGGTGCCATGCCAATGCTTGAATGAAAGCTATTATTATATGCGAACTCGGCCAATGGCACGAATTTATCCCATGAACCTCCAAAGTCAAGTACACAGGACCGAAACATGTCCTCCAGGACCTGAATAGTCCTCTCGGACTATCCATCTGTCTGAGGGTGGAAAGTAGTACTAAGATGAACCTTCGTACCCAAATCCCTCTGTATAGCTCTCCAGAACTGAGATGTGAATTGAGTGTCGCGGTCTGAAATGATAGAAGCTGGGACCCCATGCAACCGTACAATCTCACGAATGTAGATCTGAGCTAACCTCTCTGCCTCGTAGGAAGTCTGAATCTGCAAGAAATGCAACGATCACCCAGATGGAATCAAACCTCTGAGTAGTACGAGGCAAACCAACAACAAAGTTTATAGTAATACCTTCCCACTTCCACTCAGGAATGGGAAGTTGCTGCATCAAGCCACCCGGTATCATGTGCTCAAACTTAACCTACTGACATTTCAAGCACCGAGATACAAACTTTGCCATGTCCTGCTTTATACCACTCCACTACTAGAGTTGTCTTAAATCTCTGTACATCTTTTTTGCGAAGGAATCAATGTGGTATCTAGAACAATGTGCCTCACGGAGTATCAACTGTATCAAATCACTAACCCTCGGGACACAAAGTCGACCATCAAACCTCAGAATAACATCAGAACCCAAAGTAGCCTGGCTGGCCTCACCCCGAACTACCTGATTGCGAAGGTCACACAAACTCTGATCCTCGAACTGTCGACTCTAAATTTAGTCAACTAGAGTAGAGCAAGCCTCAACACTCGCAAGAACTCTACTGGGATCCGATAAGTAAAGCCTAACCAGACGGTTAGCCAAGGACTGGATGTCCAAGGCCAACGGTCGCTCAGAAACTGAAAGTGAAGCTAGGATTCCTATACTCACCGCCTTCTGACTCAAGCCATCCGCTACCATATTTGCCTTGCCTGAATGGTATAAAATAGTGAAATTGTAGTCCTTCAGCAACTCAATTCATCTCCTCTGCCTAGAGTTCAGCTCGTGCTGACTCGTAATGTACTGAAGACTACGATGGTCGGTGAATATCTCATAATGAACTCCATATAGATAGTTCCTCTAGAACTTGAGCGCGAAGACTACCGCCGCCAACTCTAAGTCGTGAGTGGGGTAGTTGCGCTTGTAAACCTTCAGCTGCCTCAACGCATATGCTATCACTTGACCCTTCTGTATCAGCACACAACCAAGACCGACCCCTGAAGCATCACAATACACGGAGAAACTCTGACCCTCAACCGGCAAAGTCAAAACTGGATCTGAATTCAATAAGGCCTTAAGCCTCTGGAAGCTATCCTCGCACTGATCGGACCACTGAAATGGAACATCCTTCCTAGTCAGCATAGTCAAGGGTGCTTCTATGGAAGAAAATTCCTCAAAGAACCGTCTGTAATACCCGACTAACCCAACAAAGCTGTGAACCTCGGTAGGAATAGTAGGTCTAGGCCAATCACGAATTGCAGAAATCTTACCCGGATCAACTCTAATCCCGTCCTTAGACACCACGTGCCCTAAGAATACAACTGACTCTAATCAAAACTCACATTTTGAGAACTTGGCGTAAAGCCGATGATCTCTCAAAGTCTTAAGTACAGTTCTCAAGTGCTGCTTATGCTCATCTCTACTCCTCGAGTGTACCAGGATGTTATTCATAAAGACTATCATGAACATATCCAAGTACGGGCCAAGCACCCTGTGCATCAAGTCCATGAAGGCTACAAGGGCATTAGTCAACCCAAAAGACATCACCAAGAACTTATAGTGGCCATAACGTGTCTTGAATGCTGTCTTAGGGATGTCCTCCGCCCTAATCCTCAACTGATGGTAGTCGGACCTCAAATCAATCTTCAAAAACATGGCAGAACCCTGAAGTTGATCAAATAAGTCATCAATCCTAGGTATCAGATACTTATTCTTCACTTTCACCTTATTCAACTGCCAATAATCAATACACATCTGCATCGACCCATTCTTCTTCTTCACGAAGAGAATATGAGCACCCCAAGAAGACACACTCGGTCTAATGAACCCCTTAGCTAACAAATCCTGGAGCTACTCCTTAAGCTCTCTCAACTCAGCAGGAGCCATATGGTAGGGAGGAATAGAAATGGGTCTAGTTCCTGACTCTAACTCAATGGTGAAATCAATATCCCTTTCAGGTGGAAGGCCTGACAGGTTGGTAGGAAACACATCTAGGAAGTATTTAACCATAGGAACAAACTTAGGAGACGTAGGGTCAACACTATCATCTCAGATATATGCTTGATAAGCTAAACACCCACGGGATATCATCTTCCTAGCTCGAAGACAAGAGATGATACCAGATGGTGCATGGCTAACAGAACCCTGCCACTCAACCGAGGTTATACCAAGCACGACTATGGTAACGGTCTTAGCATAGCAATCCAAAACCACACAGTGAGGAGATAACTAGTCCATGCCTAGTATCACATCAAAATCCAATATATCAAGTATCATCAGGTCAGCCCAAGTATCCAAATCACCAACACATATCACACAGGATCTCACAATCCGATCCACTACTAAAGAATCTCCTACTGGGGTCGAAACAGAAACAGGCACAGACAATAGCTCACTAGCCAACCCCAAACAAGGCAGAAAGTAGGTAGATAGATATGAAAAAGTGGATCCAGGATCAAACAAGGCACAAGTTGGCTGACGGCATACAAAAATCGTACCTGTGATCACGGCATCTGAGGCCTCTACCTCCGGTCTCCCAAGGACCACATAGAACTGATGATGACCCCCACCTACCCGACCGCCATCCCTACCACCTGCTCTGCCATGCGGGGCACCACCCTTAGCCTGACCACCACCCCCTCTAGTCGGAGGCTAAAATGCTTGTAATGGCTCGGCTGGCTGAACCTTGCAGGGGGAAATCTTTAGAAAAGTGACCAACCACAGCACAAGTATAGCAAGCCCTTGACGACCTACTCGGTCGGGATGAACCAGCAGAACCTTAAGGGCCACAACAGCCTGATGACCCAGAATATGTACCTCTCGATGGCTGACCACTGTGACCTTGCTGACTTCCCTGACCCTGCTCAAACTGAGAACTAGAAGCCTGAAGTGATGCCTGTACCGGTCGGCTAGACTGACCCTAATACTGCTGTGGCTAATAATCTCAGCCCCATTAGCCTGAACCTCTACCACTATGCATAGAACCACTGTAACCACTCTGATGTCGAGGCCTCTTATCTTTGGCCCCAGTGTCATGATGACGCAAATCCTTAACTCTGCGAGAATAATCTGCAATGGCCTGGAATGACCAACGCTAGCAACCAGTATCTCTCCAAGCTCTCTGAACTCTCTCTGTAACCCCCAAACAAATCCACGGACTCTGTCGGCCTTAGTAGGCATAATCATGGCTCCAAAGGGAGCAAGCTGATGGAAGCGGGTCTCATAATCTGAGACGGTCATAATATCTTGAGAAAGTCTAGTGAACTCCTCCTTTCGATGCTCTCAATCGCTCTGTGGTAAGAACTTGGACATAAAGGCCTTATAGAACTTAGATCAGTTCAAAGGAGGTGATGTAGAAGGCCTGCAAGCAACCTGTGCTCTCCATCATAACTTCGCTGGACCTCCTGCTGATATGCAGTGTATCCAACCCCGGGGGTTTCCAACAAGCCTAGATGATGCAGCATCTCCTCACAGGTGGTGATATAGTCATGTGGGTCCTAGACTTGTGTACTAATAAACTTCGGCGGCGCTAATCTCATAAATCTACCTAATGCCTTCTGCTCAATCTCTTTCATAGTGGGGCGGAGAGCAAGAGGCTGGGCAACCAATGAAACTGGAACAACCTCAGCGCGAGGAGCTGTACTAACATGCTGCGCTCCAGAACTCTGAAAACCCAGGGTTCCCCCCTGAGCAGATGTTTGTGCTGACTCTGAAGGTCTCTCTCCAATCATACCTAGAAGCTGAAGTAACAAACCCCGAATATCTGAAGACTGAGCTAGGGCTGAAGCTGGCACAGAAGCTGAGGCTGGAACTGGTACTGAAGATGGTGGTACCTGTGCTATCCCCGGGACCATATGTGGCTGCTCTGGAGCTAACTCTAGCTCTACCTCAACTCTAGAAGCTCTAGCAGGTGCCGCTGCTCTGGGGTGCCCTCGACCCCTACCTCTACCTTAGCGACCTCCCCTACCCCCAGCTGGAGTCAGAGGTGCAGGGGGATGAGTCTCATACGAACCATCTGTAGAAGTGTGAACTAGAATAAGAGAAATTTCTAGAAACTTTCAAGGATACTACGCACAAAATAGGTACAAGAATAGTCCATTTTCCTAAGATGTCACTATTACCTCCCGAAGATTGAGAACGGACGTCTCCACCCCAATCCACAAGACTCTACTAGAAATTAGCTCCTATACCAATGACACCGGTGAACCTAAACCTCTGATACTAAGCTATCACGACCCGATTTCTAGGTCATGATGGCACCTACAATCGCCCAATAGGTGAACCAATCCCCGTAGCCCAGAACGATTAGTAATGGGCTACCTTCTAACAGTTTAAGCGAAAGATTCGGTAAATAAGCAGAAGCAAGGGCATAGGGAGAAGAAAATAGAAAACAAGAGTAATATATATAAAATACGAAAACTAAGCCAATCCCAAAACCTGGTATCAAAGTGTATAAGAGCCGAACTACATCAGGAGTACAAAGGTCCAAAAGTCATATATACACAATGTCTCTAAAACTATTAAGATTACAAAATACACCAAGGATAACTGAAGTCAAGCTCTGAATGCCAAGAGCTCACCCTCAGCCTGGATGATCCAAAAACTGTACCCCGCACGAGTCTCTGACGCGCTAACGGTGATGGCCTATGCTAGGATCTGCACCAAAATATGCAGAGGGTATAGTGAGCACCAAATGCGAAGCACAAGGTACCCACTAGGTATCATAGGACGACTGGGCACGTATAAAGTAAAACAACAATAGCAGACAGAGTAGAAGCAAACAATTACAAAAATCAACGAAAAGTACACAGGAAGTAGCCTAGAGGGAAGCCAACAGAAAACAACAGATAAGGCTAGCATATAGAATATATACACACAACAGGCACATGTGAAAGTAAGGACGAAGCACCTGGGATCCTCGCAAAAATAGTATATATATAAGTGTAGGTTCTAGAAATGGGCGGTATACCGGTAACCTCAAGTATAGAGAAGGGGATGGAAGGATAAATTAGACATGCTTGGTAATCAGAATAGATAACCAGACAAACCATATAACACTCAATCCAGAAGAAATAGAGTCTACCTATAGTCCCCCGGCCGCCCATACAACCGAGGAACACAATCAAGTGAAAACAAACCCCCCCAAAATCCCATACTATCGGAGGGTACAATCAACAAACAACAAACAAGGGTGGAATCCCAAACAATGAATGAAATGACGCATTAAAACCTCAGGGTGAAATAGAACCTCTATATGTACCTCCTCCGGTGTCGATCGGGGCTAGCAAATAGGTTTCATGAAAGGACACAACCCGTATACCTCTACTCCACCGTATACCCATCCCCCTGGCACACGCAGCCCAAAGCCTCAGGCCAAGAGCGGCAAGGTCCATGGAGGTCCCGGACCCCATACTAAAACTCAGAATCAAAACGTGTCCTCCGGAATCAAGTCCGAGTTCAAGCCAGTGGCTAAGTCTTAAATATGCATGCCTAGACCCTGTCTAGGACTAAAACAGTGAAAACGTTGTCTCAAAAACCCTTCCAAGGGTGCTTGGACAAAACTGGGTCTAAAACAGTAGTAAAAACATCTCAGATGCTCGACCGACCAAGCCTGATATCATTTCAAATCAGTAAGAAAACTCGGCATGCACTCCGACTGGTCTAGTCTAGAAATAGTATTAAATTGTGATAAAACCATATTTTTAACATTCTTTTACCCCAAGAAGATCCACGTATCAAGTCAAATCATTTACAAATAAAATTTTATCGAAAATGGGCCTTCGGGGCCATGCAAGGTTTAGAAAATCAGTTTTCGTAGGCCCAAAGCCAAAAACCATAATAAAATGTGGAGAAACCTCTTTAAATGCATGGAAATGATATGATCAACCCAAATAGCTTCTCGGCAGTTCACAATCAACCTAACGGCCCTACAGGCTCCGAAGCTACTTAGCAAGCATAACCACCCTAGAAGTATATTTCTATGTCGGGGACTCGCGGACATTCCCAATAATCCCACCTTCTATGTTCTAGAGTCAACAAGACTTCACGGGGTCGCAAGGGTAATAAATATATCAACTAATAAGAATACGACACACAACGGAGGAAAGAAATAGGACGAATCATGGAAAAACGGTCAAGGTCTGTGGTACCAACCTAATAACCCAACTTAAGAATGCCAACTAGTATAATTTTACCCGATATATGCAAAGTCTAGGGAGTTAAGCCGTAACCTACTTGTCGTCCAACGACAAGCTGCGAGAACAATGATATCCGAGGCCAAGCTGCTCCGTGAAGCTCCGAACGAGAATCGAACTATCAAATTCATGAATAAAATATTAAGATGAGTCTAACGATACCCATATTGCTACAATTGTAGCTGAGTTAATATCCGGGTCAAAAGCTGGCCCGCAGGACTCGCAATCCGAAACCAAAAATGAAATGAACCACGATGACCCCAACGATGCCAAGAAGGTATGATCCAAGTTTGAGAATAATTGGACAAGGTAAGGGCACCAAAACATCCTGCCCAAGTTGGGTATTACAGAATGGAAATTTCGAAAATAAAAATGGACATTGGGCAAGAATTACTTACC
Source organism: Jaltomata sinuosa (assembly GCA_003996215.1). Lineage (NCBI taxonomy): Eukaryota > Viridiplantae > Streptophyta > Magnoliopsida > Solanales > Solanaceae > Jaltomata > Jaltomata sinuosa. Next base: position 467,883 of record QJPP01001113.1, read on the forward strand.
ACAAAGATGAAATTTCAACCCGAGACGGACAATCATTTACTTCCACGAATCATTTACTTCCACGAAGCATGCACGAGCTAGGGGCAGCCACTACATAAGAATTTCCAAGCTTTGGTAGGGGAAACAATGGAGGAAATTAAGAAAATTCAAGGGAAGCTAAAAGGAACAAGTGTGGAAAATGACTTACCAAGAATCGGAAAAACACGGAAAATCCATAAGCAATTGATTCTCCAAGGATTAGAAATGATCAAGAGCAATTTTGGTAGAGAGAAAAATGAGTTTAAAGTGAGAAAAGTGAGGAGAAGTTGTTGGAAAAAATGAATTTCCAGCTATTTATAGCTGCTGGCCGCAGCTGATTTTCTGCAATTTTAAAAAAACTCAATGGGGCATTTCGGGCACAATCAGAAATCAATATTCAAAAACCAATTATGCTAATAGAGTGGAAACGATGTTTTGGACTCAACAAAATCAATGAAACTTCCATACGAGGTCGTTTCGGAGAAATGTTGACCCAAGTCAACACTAATGAAAAGGAACTCAAAGGCTCAAAATGAGTCCAACTCACCCGGAACCCAAACCAACCATCTTCATAGCCCAAACTCAACATTTCGGAGCTGATGGAATCATCGAATTTTGAATCTGACACTCCGATCATCGAAAGTCACCCGAAGTTACACTTTCAATTTTAAATGGCCTAAAAACTGAGAAAACCACACAAAACCCACACCGGAAGTTCTTAGACTTCAACTAAAGGTCCATCTAGACCAAACTTGTCGCTCCGGAGCTAACGGAACTTCCAGAATTCAATTCTGAGTACGTTAGCTAAGAATGTTGACCAAAGTCAATGATATTCTAAGTTTAAGCTCTCAAACAGGCAAATGGCCAAAATGACCAAACGAACGACCAGGGAACCGAACTACCGGTCTCAGCAAGCCATAAATAACTTGGGGCCACTACAGGAAGGTCTAACAGTAAAATGAATACGTAAACCCGAAGATGACCGGAAGGGGCATCGCATAATTTCTCCACTATGCACAAAGATTGGTCCACAAATAAGATTGAAGGTATATTTTTGATTTTCTTATATTTGGAGGAGTGATAATTAGCAATTGAAAATGTGTGAAATTAATTATTTAGATCCTCATAAAAAATGTGAACTTGAAGTTCAAGAGATAGTTTGCTGGCCCTAATCCAACTTAAAATACTCCAATAAAAAAGTCTTTAAATGGTAGAGTCTATGGTAAGCCTTACGTGTGATAGATCAATCAATTTCAAATGTAAAAATCATTGAAGAAGAAGAGGAGCAAATGATTAAGATGGTCATATAATGAGACAAGTATTTTGAAATATCACCATGACATAACACTTCATAAAACCTTGGAAAAAGTTCAGGTACTTGAAAATGATGAAAATAAAAAGATCTCGATAAGTTATGTCATGTTGGAATCGATATGAAAATGGTGATCGACGAGGGTATATTTAATATAATATAGCACTCAATATTATAAAGGGTAATGAGGATCTTAATTTTAAATCTGTCAAATAGTGTGGATAGATAGATGATTGGCCAAATAAAATATACAATTAAAGTATATTTTATTTCACTTGAAAAAGTGAAGATTTGAACTTATGGTCCAAATTCCTCAAGATGTAATGTTAGTGGGGAACAAATAAAGTATTGTGCAAAAAGTAAAATAAAAAGTAAAATCGTAAAATATAAAGTGCAACTTGTGTCTTGGGGCATAAAAAATTTTGCAAAAGTTTTGACATTATTGTATGAAGGTGTATTCTCTTGTGGTTGATGCATTGAGATTTTTTCAACCTGGTAATACATGAAAAACTTGATTATGTGTAATGAATTGTTGTTATGTCTAGCTAGACACTGTTCTAAACATATAAAGATTTCTGAAAATTTGTTAAATCAAGCCTCATCAAATTCTTATATAGATTAAAGTAATTTCATTAAATACCCAATGGTTGTGATATCACTAGATATAAATGACCTCATGAAAATGATGGATACATTTGAATATGATTAGTCATATATTTCCAAAAAAACTATTGCTATAAATTTATTTATCCTAACAAATATTGTCAAGATTTTATTGGTTATACAAATACAACTTATTACATGAAGTCCTTACTTTAAATGATCTATTTGCATGTGAGCGTATTTTCATATTATTAAATTCTACAAGACTGTCAATTATTGATATTTATTCAAGTCAAGCCAAGATACTAGTAATTTATAAAGCAAGTGACTCTACACATAAGATATATGTGATTTTCTCTGAGAAAGAGATTACAATATTATATAAAGATGATGCTTCTTGCATAGCTCAATTGAATGAGAGTATATCATAGAAGATAAAATAAAGTATATTTTGATAAAGTTCTTTTTCAGATACGAGCTTCAGTAGAATGTATGCAAGACTGAAATGCGTTGTCTCCTAGAAACAATGTAATATTTTCATCAGGGGGAGTAAAAATGTGTTGCACTCTTTTTTCCTTAGCCAAATTTTGTCCTCATTATAGTTTTCTGATAATGTTTTTAACGAGACAACAAGTAATATATATTTTAAGATATATGTACTCTTTTTTCTTCACTAAAAATTTTTTCATTGAAATTTTATTCTAGTAAAATTTTAATGAGGCACGTAATCTATGTACATTTAAGGGGGAGTGTGATAAAATAATATAATCATGGTGAATGTACATAACTCCTAAGAAGTTACTCTCACCAATCTTCTATGTGATGTATAATTAGTCCTTCACTACTCTATAGACCATTACAAATATAACTCTCACACCCTTTAATTTCCCCTATAATCTTCTTAGCTAATGTTATGTTATGACAATCTTTTGTATGCCTCTATGAACACTATAAATAGAGGCATATGATCTCATATTGTGTACACTTGAAAGAAAGAAGAAAGTTATCTATATTATTTCTCGTCTTACATTATTGTTCTTGCCTTTATCTTTGTATTGTTATTTTTTTTTTGATTTTATAATACTACATATATAATAGAGTGTCTTTATTGTGAAAATCTTATAGAGAATACTTGATTTTTTTTATATTTTGAGGCATATAAAAAATACTGTCCTTAAAGATATTTCATCAGTAAAAACATATCTCTTAGAATTCAACCAGCTCTTTTAATATAAATTAAGAATAATAATAAAAAAACCAACAATATATATGGGAGGAAAAATTTATCTTGAGATGTATATCCTTTTCAAAAGAAAAGAACTCGTGTGTGTGTGTGTGTGTATATATATATATATGTATTTATATATATATGTATATATCCATCTAACTAATTGCTGGTTAATTTATTATTAATTAAGTATACACTCCCATAGCCAAAAATAGTTCACCAGAATGAATGTCATAATGATAATTCAAGAAATCAATTGTATGTTCATACCAAAAAATAGATGTTGGAAATATGTAATGACCCTTCCGGTTATTTATGCGTTTTTGCCTTTCTTGTATTGTTAGAGCTTGCCTGTAGTGGCCTCAAGTCATTTATGGCTTGTCGGGATCGGTAGTTTGGAGCCCGGGCCATTTGTTTGGTCTTTTTGGCCGTTACTTATTTTAGAGCTTTAAACTTTGGAAATAATTAACTTCGATCAACATTCTTAGCTATCATGCTCGGAATTAAATTCCTACAGCTCTGTTAGCTCTGGAGCGTAGACTTTGGTCTAGTGGAACCTTTGGTCGGGATTCAAGAGCTTTTTAGCTTGGAATTCTCTCTCATTCTGTGTTTTTGGGCCAATTGGGCTTGTTTAGTTGACTTTGGTCAACATTAAGAGAAGACGGACTCAGATAAAAATTTCGTCAGTGTTGTTAGCTCTAGAACATCGAGTTTAGGCTAGAAGGACCATTGGTTCAGGTCACGAGGCTTCCGAACTTGATTTCGGCCCTTGGGTTCCATTTTAGGAATTGTTGGCCTAATGGTGTAGGGACCAGTTTTCATTAAATCGACCTTCGATGGAATTTTTGTCGATTCCATTGGATCCGGAATGCCATTTTTAGTTGAATAGCTTAGGTCATTTGTGTTTGCGGGACCTCAGATGCATTCTCGAGGGTCCATCGGAGTTAAAATCCTTGTTGGTGGGCTGTTGGCAGCTGGTTTCTTTCACAACACCAGCTTGCCCTTCGCCTATGCGTGGGCTGGCCGCCTACACGATGAAGCATGCCATCTGCCCCTTTTCCTTGCCTTCGCCTAGGCGATGCCCGGTCACGTGCGTGCTGGGCCAGTGCCTGGACTTGCCAGCACCTGGCCTACGTGTATGCATGGGCCGCCCGCATAAGTGAGCCCGCGTAGGCAGCGCCATGACCGCATTCGCCTAGGCATTGGCTGGCAGCTTTTAAATGCTTTCTTCTCTCCTTCATTTTATATCTTTTTCCCAACTTGTTTCAACCATTAACATCAGCTCCCAAAGCTCCATTTGCTCTCTTTTGGCCATCAATTTTTGGAGCATCTTCACCATTGCTTCGTGACCTTTTTCCCATCTTTAATTCAGTAAGTCTTCTTGTTAATTTCTGATTTAAATCGTTGAATTTCTTTTTGATTTCCTCTTAATGGGTGGACTGTTTTGGAGCCCCAATTGTTGTCTGTTTCCGTTCACTTTTTGAGCATGTGCTCAAGAGATTGTAAGGAACACATAGGTATTTTTCATTTCCAATTTTGAGTTACGGGGCCTACGGGTTGATTTGTGACCCAGATTTCAACTCGGTTATGTTTATAGCATTATCGGTATCATTGGTTTTTTTTAACACCTAGATTATTATGTTGATAGTGTTTTCGCAAATTAGAGCTTCTCGGAGCAGTTCGAGCTTGGATGACACTGTCATCGTAGCTAGTCATCGGATGACAGGTAGGTTATGATTTCCCATATCTAGACTCTGCGTATATAGACTATAACTGCACTAATTAGTATCCTTGGGTGGGTTGCTATAAGTTGGTACCCCAAACCTTGTCCGTCTCTTCAGTCCGCTTATTTCATATGTTAATTATAGTATTCGTGTAGTATTGTATATTACCCTTGTGGTCTTGTGCGGCCTTGTATTAACTCTGTAACATAGATGGTGGGTTATTTAGGAATGTCCACGAGTCCTGGGCATAACGATATTATTTTTGGCTGGTTATGTCTGCTGTAGAGCTGTTGAGCTTGTGCAGGGCTGGTAGAAATGTTTGTGAGCCATTGGGCTAACTTATTATTTGCGATCATATCACTAATGCAATGGCTTTCTTTATGTTTTTCTACTGATTTGGCTTCAGGCCGACTATAAATGTTTTTCTAAACTTTGCATGGCCCCAAGGGTCCGTTTTGGGTAATATGACTTTGAAAGGGTTTTTAAACTGGCTTTTATGAAACCTCTTGGAGAAAAGAGGGTATTACGATGATTTGATTACTAGTTTTCACATATACTAGGCTCTGCTGTGCTAGAGTACTAGACTTGATTTACTACTGTTTTAGACCCAGATACGCTCCGAGCACCCTTTATAAGGAGATTTGAGACTTGATTAGTAATTTAGATTCGAATAAATTTTGGGCACCATTTGACGAGTTTTTGAGATTATACTACTGATTTAGACCCGGGTTGAAGCCAAGCACGTACTATGAGGTTTTATTTATTGAATTACATATTGAGATTTGCAATTTTAGTATGTATTTTATGAGTAGACCCCCATGGACCTTGTTGTTCCTGGACCCCGAGCTACGAGCTGAGGGTGCTAGAAGAGGGGTATACAACGTAGTCAAGGTATACGTGCCGTGTCCTTCCATCAGTCTTGCCTCTATTGGGCCTTATAGGTACCAGAGGGGTAACATATGGTTCTATTATCACACTAGATTCATCATACATCATCATGCATATTGCGTTCTGATTCCACTCTTGTTTGCTGTGTGCTTAGTGTATGCTCCAGTTGTATGGGTGGCCGGAGAGTTTGTTTTCACTTAATTATGTTCCTTGGTTGTATGGGCTGCCATTGGGACAATAGGTAGATTATATTTCTCCGTTCATTTTTTAAAGCATGTTATGACCTTTGGTCCCAGTTGGATTTGTGAATTTAGCCTGTTGAGGCACCGGCTTGGGGCTATGATTATTGAGAGGCTAGTGGGACTGATATTATGGAGATTTTGATTGTGTAGCCTTCTGAGCAGTTGTGGGGTATTGGATTCTTTCCTTGTCATGGTTTTCATTAGTAGATCTGGGTACTTGTGGTTTAATTATTCCATCCTAGGGTTATACTTGAGGAACTATTGTAAATCTATTCTTATCTTGAAATTGATGTCTTAAGCATGTTTCTATTTGTATATAGCTTCTAGTTCAATTGTTGGATTGCTTTCCTTCTTTCCCTATATTTTTGAGGTTACTGGTATACTGCCCATCTCTTTAAACTGTCTTTTATATGTACTATTATTGCAAGGGTCCCAGGTGCGTCCACCTTCCTACTTTCACCTGTGTTTTTGTGTATGTATATCTTCTGTGCTAGCATGTTATACTTGTAACTCTCGGTTGATTACTCTTGTTCTAGTTTCCTTGTGCTTCCTTCTTGTTTTCTGTGACTGTTTCCTTGTATTTTTCTTATTACTACTTTTATATTTTATATATGCTCAGTCGGCTGATGATGCCTACTGGGTAGCTGTTGCTTTGCAATTGGTGCTCATACTATACTTCTGCATCTTTTGGGTGCAAATATTAGTGTGAGCTTTCACCGTTGATCACACAGAGACTCGTGCAGCTGCTGGATATTCGAGACTAGGGTGAGCGCCTGACGATCGGGGCTTGACCGAATCTCATCTTTTGTACTGTTACTCTTTGTCTATTCGGAGACAGTTGTACTTATCATTTGTTACTTATAGCACTTGTATTCTATTAGAAGCTTCTGTACTATCGATACCAAGTCTTGGGGTTAGTATAGTTTTCTTATGTATATATTTGAGTTATTTCTTTCGCTTGTCTCTTTCTTATTCTGCTTTCACTTATTTCTGCTTATTGTGCATGTTGGTTAGGTAGTAGCCCATTACTAACCGTTTTGGTCTACGAGAATTGGTTTGCCTACTGGGGGGTTGTAGGTGCCATTATAACCTGAGAAATTGGGTCCTGACAGCTTGGTATCAAAGCTCTAGGTTCACCAGTGTCGTGGTATAGAAGCAAGTGTCTAAGTAGAGTCTCGTGGATCAGTACGATAATATTTGTATCCTATCTGCATGAGGCTACCAGGCATTATTAGGAAAAGTTCCGTATTCTTGGCTCCTTATCGTGCATTCCTGGCTCTATTAACTTCTAAAACTTCAGTTGTTTCATTCCTTTTCAGATTCCTAAGATGAGTGCGATCGCGGGTGATGTCAAGGCTTCTGTGCCTGTTGCTTTGGTGCTTCCGTCAGTGCTAGAACTTTAGAGTTAGAGCAAATTGCATCAGATAGGGGGTGTGGGGCCAGTCCAGCCTTCGATTGGATTCATGGCTACCCCAATTTTTCAGGACACTATGACTAGGAATCTGAGTCCTCCGATGGGTGTTTCAGTACCTAGTTTTTCAAGCGGTGCTTCAGTTAGGGTTGATCTTCTAGTTCTTTAGCAGGGTTGTATGTCAGTGTTGGACTATGAGGCAAGATTTCATGAAATGGTTAGAGGTACTGCCAGAATTATACCTTCATAGTTTAATAGGGTTTCAGAGGTTTGTTGGAGGTTTGATTTCATCGCTCCGTTTGGCGATCGAGCATTTGGTTATAATTGGGATGACCTTCATTTAGGTAGTGGATCATTCTTGGGATATCGAGGGTTTATTCCATGAGGCTTATAGAGGTAGACCTAAGAAACGTCATCGCCAGGACAGTTTTCGAGGTTCTCAAACTCGAGGTAGGGGATTCTCCACCAGAGATAGGTTCTATTGCTTATTATCTACCAGACCAATTTTAGTTGCTCCACAGGTTCCAGAGGATGGTTGCACAAGGAATGTTTTGCTTAGTAGACATGGTACGGGCGAGGTTTGCTTTCAGGTTGTGTAGGCCATGATGACCGGTCATGTTCAGCGAGATCTTCTCGCCCGTATGTATTCAGTGGGATTTTTTTCAGTGTTGTGGGTATGGGAACTTTGTTAAGGATTACCCCACGATCCTACCTTCCAGTCAGCAGGGTCAACAAGTGTCATCACCCAGGGCTTCAGTGCCACTGGCCAGAGGTGGAGTGCAAGGTAGTAGGGGTAGTTCCTAGATGGTTAGAGGTGACTTTAGGGCTAGTGGTTTTAATTAAATGTTGTAATTAGTGTGGTGAGCGTAGCCACTTTGTTATGAATTGCCCCACGATCACGTATCTCGATCAGCGTGGTTGTTATGATTGTTGGGAGATGGGTCACCTTTACAGAGATTGTCCCCAGCGAGGGATGGTTGAGCCTGCCTTATTGAGTTTTTGACAATATAGATGTGAAAGCTAAGGGAATGGCTCCAGGTTTTATTTAATAAGGAGTTTGTAAGGTTCAGTGTATGCTAAGGAAGGGTTTTGTTTAGTTGAGGAAGGAGGGAGATAACTTCTTGTTAGTGCTTGTGTGTTTTAGTAGTTGACTGAGGTGATGACTGAGAGTTGCTCTGGCATGTGTGTGGGTGACTTGTTTTGACTGAATTCAGTTTGCTGTGGCTTCCTAGTTACATTCTTTGGGAAGACCCAAGTTTCAGTAGCATCTATGAATCATATGACTTGTATATTCAGAGTCTTGTGGGCTCCGGTGCTTGAGTGTTCATTGGCAGCATCTGGGTTCGATAGAGGCATCGATTGGCAATCGAAGTTGGGTTTTAAAATTTTGGGTTGTCAGGTTACATCATATGGTTCATAAAGGTTTCTCTTTGGTTGCAGCATCTTTTTGCCGGAGGGTAGTGGGTGTGGGAAACTTAGCCTCATATTTCCTTTTCAGAGTGGTAGTTGGTCTTGGATATCCAGTCCTTGGCTAACCTTTGAGTTAGGTAGGACATTCTGGATTTCAGCTGTGTTCTAGATAGTACGAGGTTCCTTCTACCATGTTGGACAGACTCAACGACGTAAGTTTGGAAATCAAATATGGTGTGTTGTACTTGATCAGGTTGTGCAGGTTAAGACTAGCGAGGTTATTTTGGGTTTTAATGGTACTTTGAGACTGATGGTCACCTTTGTTTGCCGAGAGTTTGATAGCTTGTTCAGTGGATTCTTCAAGTGTTGTCTATTATGTAGGGTTCTGGTGTTGGTTAGAATTGACCAGTATAGACTAAAAGTTTGGTATATGGTATGCTTTGGGATGGTTGGTTATGCGCTGATACGGTAGAGTGATTGATTAGATCCAAAGGGATGAGTTATAGGTATATGCAAAAGAAAATTTCTATAGCTAGATGGCGACCTTGAACCCTAGGCACCTTTTCCCTGTGCCTTTGGGATGTTTTGACTTGATATTCGTGGCATGGTGGACTTCTTCCTGAGGTGAGATTAGTAAGGCAATTTCAAATCGAATGGTGTTTGAGTATTCAGAGTAGCAGCAATACTTCTTAGAGTTTGGAGCTTAGCTGATGATTGCAGACTTCATGGTAGGCTTACCACACTCCTTGCAGAGGCTTGGTCTTGGTTTGGGTATTTTGGGAAAGGTTTCCCTGGTGCATTCATTTTCAGTTGATTCAGACTTGGCACGGTTTAGCGGGGTTGGGTTCGTTCTACAGTTTGGATGTTTCTCTGTCAACATAGGGTGTTCATACATGCATTTCCTAATCTGGTGTGGAAACTTCAGTCGAGTTCAGATGGGTTGCTCAGTTTGGTTCAGTTAGCGAGTTTTGATGTAGCAAAAGTGTTCATCATTGGTTGATGGTCAGTCGGAATATGTTACTCTAGTTTTCGAAGATATGCTATGGGTTGTTATCTTGGATGGCCAGGGCTAATAAGATATAGCTTGGTTTGGAAGGAGTTTGGGTAAAATAGGTGACTTCGTTCATGTTAGAGTATAGGCGGGAACTATGGATCTCCGGTGATTCAGTGATAGTTTGAGAGTGGCTCGAGTGTTTGACTTACATGAAGCTTCCTGTTTTTGGTGCAAAAGGATTTAGTTCAAAATAAAGAGTTTTTGCGGATCAACAGGTCCATGAATTAGAGTTTTGGGTTGATGGCTTTGTGGGTGAACTGGGTTGTGGTTTTGGGGATTCGAGTTCCGTATATTTATCACCTTGGTTCTCTGGTCTTGGTGTTATATCGGTGCTTTCTGGTTGAGATTATCGAGGTTCAGTTTAGGTTGGCAGATCCTCAGAGTTTTGGAGTTTAAGTTTGGAGTCTAGCTTGGCTAGTAAGAAGTTAAGGCTTGGTTGTTTTCTTTGGTTCCATTTTGTTGGGTGCCATCCGGTCGTGGAGGCTACCCGGGTTGTCCGAGAGAGTAGTGCGGGTTGTGTATCCTCTGTTTTTAAATCTCTAGTGTTTCCTTCTTTCCTGACTTTCCGGGATAAAAGTCTTTTTAGTAGTGGATGATGTAATGACCTCTCAAGTTATTTACGCATTTTTGCTTTTCTTGTATTGTTAGAGCTTGCCTGTAGCGGTGCCAAGTCATTTATGGCTTGCTAGGACTGGTAGTTTGGTGCTCGGGCCATTTGTTTGTGTCACCCCCCAAACTAGGGGGAGGCGTGACTGGCACTTGATGCCTTATTCGATTGAGTTAGCCACTAAAACATTCTAAGTGACTCAATTGTGGGCCCAGAATATCGGGCAGCATAACATATGAAATACTATGCCTGGACCATTAAGGTCATAAGCCAAAAATAACGAAGTGATGGCTGGCCGACGAGGTCGCAATCGAAGACACACATACATACATATACATATATGCCAAATCTATAGGACTGGAGACTCGAAGCTTCAAAAAGAAACCCAGAATATTGTGTCCACAATAGCCTCTAAGAATTTCGTAAGCACTGGTCGGGACAAGGCCCCGACTATACCTAAATTGTACAACAAAAGTGAAAATCCTATAAAAGCTCCAGGGAGAGGTGGGGCTTACCAACTCATCGCTGAACCCTGAATCCGAGTAGAGGGGTTAATCAGAATCCCTACCTGGACCTGCACGCACGAAACAAAATGCAGCATCCCCAGGCAACGGGACGTCAGTACTAATAAAAAAGTACTGGTAAATAAGGTGGAACGTAGAATCATAAATAGCTGCTGTAAAAAGGGTAATAAAGATACTACCTGAAACTGAAACTCTGATAGCCTCCATGGCCGACATCTAACTTTATAGAAATCAAATATGCATGGTATGCTCGCGCAATCGTATGTCGTGAATACATATATATAGTTGCAAATGCATGCCATACACAACCAAGTGCTAGCAATGGTAGTGTCTTCTGGTAGCTAACCGGGATCATATCTGCCAACTCGTGGACATCTGTATCTCATACGTATAAATATAGGCATTAGGCCCTATACCTCCCGATTATAACTCGAGAGTATGATGCATATCATGTCATGGATGCGTAATGCAGGAATGTCATCATAATCATGTTGCCAATCTTGGCCCACTGGTACTCTTTATTTTTCATAATCTCGTAATCACTTCGGTATAACATGTAAAGGCCTCATAGAATCTCGTGTGTCTTTAGAATAAACTTGAACATTTAACTTGACTTTTGAAAGGTAACTTAAACCTGAGGATGTTCATAAAGAGCTTAAGGTGTTTCACTTAATTTCTATATATATATTTCCCTAATGATTTGCAAAAGAAAGTATTTCAAAAACCGAGTCCTCTAGTAGTTTAAACATATGAGTTACATTTGAGAGTTTTGGAAATCGACATATTATTTTAGAGATTTTCAAAAGTATTTTACCGAGGAAGGACGACTGGTTGTAAATTCTTAAAGAAGAATAAAAATCGATACATATGGACATATAGTCAAGGAAGTCGACAAAATGACATATAGATGTAGGATACCCTATATAACCGAACAAGTAGAATATCAACATAATTGAATCACGAAAATACTTCAGTTGTGATCCTAATGCCTTTCACAGATGGTCTTTCTAGAAATAAAATAGTAAAATATCACATTTGACGATTTAGGAGTTTTCTAAAATTCGTGCCCAAAGGAAGGGCGAAGTTTAGCCTTAACATACTATGGACTATAAAGGAACGTGCCAAGAAGAATGATGGACTTAACAAGCTGTTCAATTGAATCTCAAAGGTGTTTCTATGAAGCTCGATCAACTTATCGTAACACAACTACAAGAATCAACAAGACCGCAGGAACGAACCAAAGTCAATCAGTAAGGCGTTAAAGTCGTTATTACGACCAGCCCACTTTAACTCAATGATTGATATCATATTTCCTACTAGACCCACATCTAATAATAACTACAAGAAGCTATCAACGCCTCACAAGAGCGGTGAGCTCCCGAGACAATCTAACAAGGTGTATTTCACACTGTTCAATCCGACAACTACCGTACGCGACTCCGGGAAGAAGCACACTAACCCACCAATCCCTCCAACACTTTAAAACCATCAATATACAACAATGATGACCCAACTTAATGAGAAAAAGGGCTTTCCGGAGCCACGATATCTAAAACACCGCTTCTTGGCTCGACAGTCTATAAAAAGATTCTAGAAGGTGGAATTTCATAGGAGGGTCGTAGAAGGGAGATTACCATGACAAATGCTTTGATATCCTAAACTAAACAAGTTCTTAGAAGGACCCAGCACCGTTACTATATCCAAACCAAGTCAAAACATAATTTTATGATAATTTGGGCCCTACCCGATTTTGCCCGGACAGTCTGTGGTAAAACGGTCATAACTTTTTAATCTTATGTCGTATGGACGAACGGTTTGATGTTCCAGAAACTAGACTCAAAGAATTCGATTTGGTAGGTTGGGGGCCCTCTAACTCTTTATAGATTAGGAGATATGCTCGCCCCAAGTCAGCCTATCGACAAGATTACATAAGTAGTTACTACTTCCCCACTCGACACGGAACCAAACTATCGAACACGAGTTCATGATGAGGAATAATGGTATAAGAGAAATACAACACCATAAAAATTCTAAAGCTCTTCAAATAGTTCCTCAAAAGCACGATAACTTTATAACCGCTCGAATCAAGAAATCGTGCCAAGAAAAGAAAGAAGTAGCCTTTACATACCTTAGTGCCCAATTTATGAAGCCACCACAGCTGTTTTCTCGCACCCACTGTGATAGCATGAAGAACACCAATCCCTGGTCTACCTCCAAACTCTTACTAATTTGTTGCTACAATTGCTACAAGTTCGGAGAACTAATGAAGAACAAACTACAAAGCCGACGGAACACCGTGAGATTTAACTCGAAAGAATTTAACACTTGCGATTGTTGACGAGATAGATACATATGTATAAAGAACAAAAGAAAGAATGATTCTGCCCTATTTCTCACGATGAAGAAGTATATGTATAAAAATATATGGTGAATAATGGACCACTTCAGTAAAGGAATAAAGTAAAATAGTTGATAAGGTCAAGTTTTAGTCACAAAAGGGCATTGGCGGTGTACTACAAAGTTGAGGATCTGTAGTTAATACTACTACTAATATTATTTGCTGCAACCATAGGTCATTTCTATGTGGAAGTGGGTTGATAATATATTCATATCAACACATATATATTCGGATATTATGTAGATTCGTGATAAAATAAAATAAATATAACTTTTTTTAATATACCACAATTAATAGAAATATTATTTCAAATAAAGCCTACCTCGTATGAATATATTTTTTCAATATAACTAGGTTTACCATCTCCGTTAAAATATAAAAAAATTATAAAAATCTTGTAAAATAAATACATGCACAAATATGTTGTAACAAAAGAATTTTTCATAAATATTTAAAACATTTTAAGAACACAATAAAAAATATATATAACTTTACCAAATTCAAATTTTGAAACAAATATTTTCAAATACGCGCGATTTTAATAAAATTCTCAAATTTAGGCTCACAAGTCTTAGATACAGGACGAAGGACAATCTTAAAATACCTGGGGTGTTACAGTTTGGTCTTTTTGGTCATTCCTTGTTTTAGAGCTTTAGAATTTAGAAATTATTTACTTCGGTTAACATTCTTAGCTTTTGTGCTCGAAATCAAATTTTGACAGCTTCGTTAGCTCTGGAGCATGTACTTTGGTCTAGTAGGACCTTTGGTCAGGATCCGAGAGCTTTTCAGCTTGGAATTCTCTCTCGTTCTATCTTTTTGGGCCAGTTGGGCTTGCTTGGTTGACTTTGGTCAACATTCGGAGAAGACGGCCTCGAATGAAAATTCCATCAACGCTGTTAGCTCTGAAACATCGAGTTTAGGCTAGAGGGACCATTGGTTTGGGTCTCGAGGCTTCCAGACTTGATTTCGGCCCTTGGGTTCTATTTTAGGAATTGTTAGCAAGGTTATTTTTAGCGTGGGGCCCACTTTTTGTTAAATCAACCTTCGATGGGATTTTTGTAAATTCTATTGGATTCAGAATGCCATTTATAGTTGAATAGCTTAGGTGATTTGTGTTTGCGAGACCCCTGATGCATTCTCCAGGGTCCATCGGAGTTAAAATCCTTGTTGGTGGGCTGTTGGCAGCTGGTTGCTGTCACAACACCAGCTTGCCCTTTGCTTATGCATGGGCTGGCCGCATATGCGATGAAGCATGCCAGCTGCCCTTTTTTCCTTGCCTTTGCCTAGGAGATGTCCAATCGCGTGCGCACTACCGCGTTGGCAATGGCCTGGCCACGTGCGCGCTGGGCCAGCGCCTAGCCTACGCGTACACATGGGGTGCCCGCGTGCACGAGCCTGCGTAGGCAGCGCCATAGCCGCATTTGTCTGGGCATTGGCTGGTGATAAGTCAGAATCTACCAACTTATTGAGCCTTTATCCATGAATTATTGCTATGCTTTGAATAGATTTAGTTGTTCTTATGACCTTTATTGATGTCTATGCAGGTTCTTGTGATCAAAGATGAAAAACAAGGAAATAGACCTAAAAAGAGCTTAAAAGGATCGAATGTGAAGTGATTGAAAAAGATGGAGATTCTGCCTTGAGATGCGGCACTTGTGCAACACGCACAAGCGTTGGTGCATTCCGCACGTCTCACCGCATGGAGCCTTGCATCGACTAAAGAATCTGTTATGAGGTGCGGTCGCTATGTGACGCGCACAACTCATGGTGGATAGAATGAATACCGGAGTGAGTGAGCTAAAAAGTGAGGTTTCAACACTTCATCAAACCGTGAGCTCTCACTCAGCCAAAGAATGACTGATTGAGGTACTATCGTCGAGCCGCGATGTTAAATTAAGCGCTTCTTGGGAGGCAACCCAAGTTTATTTTCTTTGTTTTTGGTTATCTTTTGTTGTTTTTGGTGTATTTTTAGGAAACGCATAGAGCAAAAAAATAGACAAGTGAAAACAGGGTGAAAATGGGCTGTGTGGAGGACCATGCAGACCACACGAACTATTGTGCGTGTCGCACAGCTCATCACACGCCAAAACAGAAGGCCTGCGAGAAAATGGAACTATTGGAGGTGATGTGCATGGTACATGCGGATTGCACGAGCCCAAGTGCGCGTCGCACCTTTATCGCATGGCGAACCAGAAGCCTGGGAAAGTCCAGGGCAGAAAAAAGGTGAGGTGCCAAATGATATGCGGTCCACACAAGAGCTTGTGCGAATCGCATGTCGCGGCACACCAAAGGTAAAATTTGAATTTTTAATTGACCTAACCCATTGGCTGACCCGACCCGGAGGTGACCTGGCTCAACTTTTCTTTTTCTTTTCTCTTTATATTCCGCCACCTTCACAATCTTCACCATATTTTCTCTATAACTTTCAAAATTCTCTCGAAAAACCTCCCACAAATCCCTCCACTCCTCTTAAAATCTTCTTCTTCTCCTCCACAATCACCACCACCGCTCCTCCGTGCGCCACCATTGTATCTTCAGGAAAGTTGATTCGGTGACCATTGTTGCACTCCAAAAGCTCTAATTTTTTCTTCTCTCCACCTAATCTTCACTTGTGGTAAGTTCTCCGATGTTAAATACTTGTTTTTATGAAAGTTGGGAACTAATATTGTGAAGCATTCTTAATAGAATTGTCATATTGATTTGGGGTGAGATCCAAAAATTTTGGGTCCCCAATTTTGAATTGTATTGAGAATGTCGCTTAGTGTCAACTTGGTAGAACTTGAATTTTCTTACTGCATGTTGATTAGTAGTGATTTTTATCCTTGAAATCCATTTTTAGGTTGAAGTCTGAGTAACCCACTTGTGATTGATGCATGATTTGGCCTGATGATAGATTGGGTGACGTTGTTCTTAAGGGAAAATCATCGTTAGTCATGAGGTTTTGTTGAAATTAGTTTGTTGGGGCTGAATCTTGCTACTTGTATGCCCACTGTTATTTGTTGAAGATAATCTTTGGGTGTATGATCTTGTGCGGGGAGGGGTTAATTATTGCTAAAGTTATTGGTGCCCATTATTGCAAGTGAGAGCTTGATGTTCCCAATGATAGACAGGGTAACGTCCATCTTAAGGGAAGTTATTGAGTTCTTTTCTTGCTTGCTGATTTTGACAATGGATATCCGGGGAAGTCTGAGTACATGTATGTTTATGGTCATGTTACCCCTTGCCCCTTGGTTAATATTGTTGGTTTGTTGCATGGAGCCAGGTTCCTAAGCACATCTTTCTCTATGTATCACATGCGTAATTCACAAGGACACAAGGACCAAAAATTCCAATTGTGCCTTTGTGCATTTCACATGTGATGCATAGATCTTGATGTGCGAGTCGCACAAGGCATTGCACCATGGTTGAAAAAGAAGGCCAGTTCACTGCTTCGATGGGCGAAGCTTGGTGCGACACACACTTTGGTTGGTTCCGTCCGCACCAGCTTCTCACCTCAGTGGAAAAACTCCTGCAGAGTTCTATCAGCTAGTGTGGAGGCACATGTGATGCACACTTCCACTGGTGCTGTTCGCATGTGGCTCGCATGATCTAGCAGTCCCCTACGTTGTTTTCTACTTAATTGCATTCCATTTTTTAGTTTGTTAACTTCTTTTTAGGCTTTGTTTTAGTTTTTGGCTCACAATCTCTGCATGCAGAACATGTATTCTAATAGGAGAAACACAGGAGGCCAACTAAGGCAAATGTCCACCTCAAAAGAAGCAAGTCTTCACTTCGAGTAGAAGGTATGAAGGCCTTCAATACGAGGGACAAGAATAGGACCTTCAATGTGGAGCAGAGTTTCAACCTGGGGGAAGTTGGGGATGAGCTTCCCAACATGCACCATCAATTTGGTGACCAAGAGTGGCAACCATTCCAGGAGGTGCCCGGTGGGTATTATGAGGAGATAGTTTGAGAATTCTTTGCGGCCTATCAAGCCAAACAGGACTCCAAGGGATACACAGGGTACAAGGACAAGTTCCCTAACTTCTGTTGTCATTTAGGGCAAGAAAGTTTCTATCACCCCAGCTGCCATTAATGCCATCTACTGGGGTCACCCAATTGCACCTGCCCTTACACTCTTAGCTAGGTTGGCTGTGGAGAAAAAGCCTTATCGTGAAATGGCCCATGTCATTGCTCAGGATACCCCTATTTAGTCCACTATGGAGGGAGATATTTCAAGGAAGTCCTTGATATTTGAAGCTCATCTTTGGTATGATCTTGTTCGCAATCGTTTCTTTCCCTCCCAAAATAATCAGAAAATAACTCAAGATGGGGACATCTTGGTCACGTCTATTATGATGGGGGAGCATGTAAATTTTAGGGAGATAACATCTATGGTGATGAGGACAAAAGATCGTAGAGGAAATGATTCTTTCCCCTTCCCTGTGCTGATTACTAAGCTTTATGCTAAGGCTGATGTCCCCATCCTCAGTTGTGATAAGTTCACTCATGGTATTGGGACTATCGACCTTGATAAGAAAATAGACAAGGACGCCCCCAGATTTAAGAGGCGAAGGACTGAGAAGTTGGGAGAAGTTGATAGTGATGAGATCGATACTGGAGTAGATGCTTCATCTCCTTCCCAGGATAATTCACAGGCACACACAAATAACCCCGCACCTTGTTTGACCAAAAGTGGCCGGACCTAGCTATGAAGCTACTCGGTTTGATAAACAGAGTTGTCAAGAATGAAGTGCAAGGGGTAATGGATAAAGTAACCATATTGTTCAAAAGGGTGGACGTCATTGAGGGGGCGATCACAACACCCCAAAAAGATATCACCAAAGCCAAAGGTAAAGCTCCGGTAGTAGAAGCTGATTTAACCACCTTACCTCCACCTTGTCGCAGGCATGTCCTCATGGACGAATTGTTGGCAGCTTATGCAGATGATGAGGATGAGCTTTCTAATGATAGAGATGCTGAGCTAGATGATGATCAAGTCCCCAACTTTCAGCATGCTCTCCGAGAGTCCACATTGGATGCGCACTCCCGAAAGGGTGGAGCCGACCCTAATGGACCGTCTCCATATGATGAGGCATAGTCCTCCAGGGAGTTGCACCTTTCTTTCCCTATTTGAGCTTATAGAATTTAGGGCAATGTTTCTTTTGATGGGATGGGGTGCTAATTCTTACTATTGCTTTTGGTTTCCCATGATTGGTCTTGAGATATTTTCAGTTTCCTGCTAGATTTTATTTGGCCCTTGTCGGGCACATGTGGATGATTGTGATGATATTGCCCTTGTCGGGCCTTTATGTTATGTTTTTGTTTTGAGCGTAATTGTGCCCTTGCCAGGATTGATTTTTATTCTTAATGTTGGTTGTGTGCTGATAAATGCTCAAATATACTCTCCAAAGATGGAGATAACGGCGATCGTCAAGCAAAACACATTTATAAGTACCCAATAGATGTCGGGGTCGTACCCACAGAAACTTGGCGATAGCACAATAAGGATTATATTGAAATGACTTCACTAAGGGAGTAAATATTCAAAAATAGGTAAATAAAGGATTGGGGCAATTGGGATTCTGTCACAAAAATCTCAATTCATAACAAAACAAGAAAGTAAAATGGGTGTGCAAATTTGAGTAGACGACTAGGGATGTGTATCCAATGGGTCTCTAATATGGAATAGGGTAATTGCTTATTCATGCTTATTCTTGATCATTTATATAGGTAGCCTTGGTCATGGGTTTTGATTGTTTATCTCTCGATCAAACAACCATATATCCGATAATCTTGGTTATAGCACTATCGGGTTAACCACAAATAACCAAGATCAAGCTTAGAGAGGTCGTACTATCTCTAGGTTAGACCTTTAAATGGGTGATTCCTTCGATATGAGCTATCTCAAGCCTCAATCTAGGTGGAAGCCCAAGTTCCCACTAGTAATTTCACATCCAAAACTATGAAATTCTCTCTCGAGCAACAACATAGCCAAGTAAGGAAAATCAGTGTTTGCAACCACTAATTTTAGGATTAAAACTTGGTGAAACTACTAGACCCATGTCAAATAAGCAATTATAAGCAAGAATTAGCAACACCCACACTCATTTGTCAAGCACCCATTATCAACACATCCCTAGATAAATGAAATTATCCACTCATACTAAGAGAAAGAGATATACCAATTGGGTGAGTCAAATTCCTCTTCATTCAAGTAAAATCTCAAGTTCTAAGCTCAGTTTTTGCACACAAATGGTTAACCAAGATTTGGAAGAGAGAATGGATTGAAACCCACTTCTTCTTCGAGAGGAAAACTCGTTCTCCAAGCTAAAATTACTTGGAAAATATTCAGACTGAAAAAGATCCTTTACAATTGTGCCCAAATTGGCTTTTTATACTTTCCCAAAATGTCACTAACTTTTTGGACAAAATTTCCCTTCGAGTTGTGTGTGATGTGACATGCAGTTCGCATGTCGTGATATATGTGTCGCACATCATCTTCAATTGGACCAGTGACTTCAGCTAATTTGGAGGCCTCGTGCGAAGGAGGTGCGGTTCGCACCATGAGTTGTGCGCATCGCACATCTATCGCACCTCTTGGAATATTCTTCAGTGAATTTGATGGTTCTATGCGGTGTAGGTGCATTCCGCACCATAACTTGTGCGTGTCACACGTGCACCGCATCTCGAGTCAGAATCTCCATCTTCTCTGATCACTTCACACTTCACTCCTTTTAAGCTCTTTTTGGGTCCATTTCCTTGTTTTCCATCTTTGATCACAAGTAACTACATAAACATCAATAAAGGCCATAAGAACCTCTAAATCTATTAAAAATATAGCAATAATTCACGGATAAAGGCTCAATAAGTTGGTAGATTGTCGGGCTAGTCTTACATGATTCCATTGTCTTGATACTCGTGCCTTGCAAATGCGCTAAGAGCCTATGCCGAGGCTTGTTTCTCAAATGAATCATGAGCGTAGAATTGGTTATCGCCTTGTTAATAGTAATTTAGAAATAAACTCCAAGGGTTTTCTTAATACCACGGTTATTTCCCAAGGAGCAAAAGGTTTGTTTATTTTCTTTTTCTTCTATTTTTGTGTTGAACCGGGTTGGTATTTTCCTATGATATATTGAAAGGAAACTTTCTTAAGGGAAAATGTAAAGTTTTAGTTTAAAAATTGAGTCATAGTTGCTTGTCTCAAAATGGGCTCACCAAAATTCTCTTGTCATGACTTGCACACTCTTGATTTGGCTTGATTGACTCACAAACGAGTGAGTAATGAACTCATAATAGCTTGTTGAAAGTCATTTTGTCCCAATTGATTTTGAGACTAATGAGAGAAGTCTTGTGGTATGATGCCTTGTGTGGTGAGGCTTTACCTTGATTCTCGTGCATGTGTGTCATCTAGAACTTGCCCCAAATGTGATTCAAGGCAAAATTCTAGATGTGACTGAGCTTGGAAGATGACCTTAGGCCCTTTTTGATAGCCACTTCACCAAAATGACTTCCCTCAACAACAATCCTAGTGAACCCCTTTGAGATTGTGATCATTCTTTGACACCTTGTTAACAACTTGACCTTTTTGGAACCTCTATCTTGGCACCCGTCCTCCCTAATTTCTTGAAAGTGAAACATAAGCTAAAAACCTAAGTTTGGGGGGAATGAAAAGACAACATAGAAAAATGCTTAAGTTTAGGGATGTATGTGATCAAATGAGGAGAAGAAAGAAATGCAATTCAAGTGCAAGGCAACACCTTAAGTTTAAATTGAAAATTGCTCTATAAGTTCAATCCAATGAGCAAAAATGAAAATCAAGAATAAGTTCTACCAAATGTAGGTGATACAAGGAGTTTGAATAATCCTAATTTAAAAGGAGAAGCTTGGGTTGTGTGAGGGTGAAATAAGGTGAAGTTGAAACTTGAAAATATGAGCGATGTTCAAATATACAACAAAGAGCATTAGGGAGGTGTAGTCACTTGAACCAAATGATATCCTTACCGTAACCCTAGCCAATATCGTAACCCGCAAGTCTTTGGTGATTCTGAGCTTGGCTACTCTACATTAGTGGCGATTTACATAAAGGGCAAGCCTATGGTTCGACGTGTGTGCACTTGAACTTCCTTGAGAGAGTGAAAGTATTCTTGGTTCTCCTATAATCCCTCTATTTGAAAATTATATAATTGTGAGTGGGATTCTCTCTTGTGGTGAGTGGCATCATGCACTCGACTTGAAACATGAAGTCTCTATTTCAATTATGAGGAATGAATGAGACAAGTTGTGTGGTGAATCTCGAGGTAAACCTTGACGGTCCATGCCAATGACTTGAGAAGCTTAAATGTCCTGTTTTGAATGACAAAATTCCCTTAATTTTTAATAAGAAATGAAGTCCTTTTGGAAAAGATTTTGAAATGACCAATTGCCTTAAGATTGTGGTGGTTCAAATTGAGATAAGCATTGAGTTGAGTTTTTTCGTTTGAGCCTTTTTTTTTTGCTTTTTAGCATAGATTAGTCTTTTGTGCCTTGATTGAGTCTAGAGAATAATTCATTCCTTGCCTTGTGCGTATCTTGCTTGAGGACAAACAATAGTTCAAGTTTGGGAGTTTGATAAGTCGGTAATCTACCAACTTATTGAGCCTTTATCCATGAATTATTTCTATGTTTTGAATAAATTTAGAGGTTCTTATGGCCTTTATTGATGTCTATGCAGGTACTTGTGATCAAAGATGAAAAACAAGGAAATGGACCCAAAATGAGCTTAAAAGGAGTGAAGTGTGAAGTGATCGAAAAAGATGAAGATTCTGCCTTGAGATGTGACACGCACAAGCCTTGGTGCGTTCTGCACCTCTCACCGCATGGAGCCTTACATCGACTGGAGAATCTGTTATGAGGTGCGGTCACTATGCGACGCACACAACTCATGGTGTGAACCACACCTCCTTCGCATGACATCTCCTAAGTTAGCTGAAGTGACTGGTTCAACTGAAGAGGGTGTGCGATGCGCACATCATGACGTGGGAACCGCACACCACCCAAAGGGTATTTTTGTCCAAAAATTTGGTGATGTTTTGGGAAAGTATTTAAACCCATTTTGGGCACAATTGTAAAAATAATTCTTCATCTCTGAATACACTTGAGTAATTTCAGCTTTGAGAATAAGTTTCCTCTCTAAGAAAAAGAAGAGGGTTTCAATCAATTCTCTCTTCCAATTCTTAGTTCACCATTTGTGTACAAAACTGAGCTTAGATATTGAAATTACAATTGAATGAAGAGGAATATGACTTACCCACTTGGTATATCTCCTTTCTTTAGTATGAGTAGCTAATTTCATTATCTAAGGATGTGTTGATAATGGGTGCTTGACAAATGGGTGTTGCTAATTCTCGCTTATAATTGCTTATCTGACATAGGTCTAGTAGTTTCACCAAGTTTTAATCCTAAAATTGGTGGTTGCAAACATTGATTTTCCTTACTTGGTTATGTTGTTGCTTGAAAGTAAATTTCATAGCTTCGTATGTGAAATTACTAGTGGGAACGTGGCCTTCAATTTAGATTTGAGGCTAGAAATAGCTCATATCGATGGAATCACCTATTTAAGGGTCTAAGCTAGAAATAGTATGACCTTCCTAAGCTTTAGCTTGGTTGCTTTGTTGTTAAACCAATAGTGCTTTAATCGAGATTTCCAGATATATAGTTGTTAATTTAGAGATGAGCAACCATACCCATAACCAAGGCTACCTATGTCATTGAGCAAGAATTTGCGTGAATAGGCAATCACCCTAGCCCATATTAGAGCCCCATTGGATGGACATCCCTAGTCGTCCAATCTCAGTTGTACACCCTTTTACTTTACAGTCTTGCTTGAATTGCATTTTGTGATAGAATTCACAATTCCCCCCAATACTTTACTTTCTTGCATTTAAACACTTACTCTCTTAGTGAAGTCATTTCTATACAATCATTATTGTGCTATCTACAATTCTCTGTGGGTATGACCCCAACATCTGTTGGGTACTTATAAATGTGTTTTGCTTGATGATCGCTGATACCTCCTAATTGGAGAGTACGTTTGAGCATTTATCAGCTGGCAGCTTTGAAATGCTTTCTTCTCTCCTTCATTTCATTTCTTTTCCCTAACTCATTTTCACCATTAACATCAGTTCCCAAAGCTCCATTTGCTCTCTTTTGGCCATCAACATTTGGAGCAGCCTCACCATTGCTTCGTGACCTTTTTCCCTTCTTTAATTCAGTAAGTCTTCTTGTTAATTTCCGATTTAGATCCTCGAATTCCTTCTTGATTTCCTTTTAATAGGTGTGGAGCCCCAATTGTTGTCCATTTCTGCTCAATTTTTGAGCATGTGCTACCGGAATTGTATGGACCACATGGGTGTTTTTCATTTCTGGTTTTGAGTTGCGAGGCCCACGGTCCCGTTTGTGACCCAAATTCTAACCCGATTATGTTTATAACATTATGGGTATCATTGGTTTCATTTTAATGCCTAGATTATTATTTTGATAGTGTTTTCGTGAATTGGAGTTTCCCAGAGCAGTTCAAGCTTGAACAACGCCATCCCCAAAGCTAGTCATTGGATGACAGGTAGGTTATGGTTTCCCCTATCTAGACTCCGCGTATATAGACTATAACTGCACTAATTAGTATCCTTGTGTGGGTTGTTATAGGTTGGTACCCAAGACCTTGTCCGTCTCTTCGGTTTGCTTATTTCATACGTTGATTGTAGTATTCGTGTAGTATTATATATTACCCTTGTGGTCCTGTGTGGCTTTGTATTGACTCTGAAACATAGATAGTGGGTTAGTTGGAAATGTCCGCGAGTTTTGGGCATAGAGATATTATTCTATGCTGGTTATGTCTGCTGTAGAGCTGTTGAGCCTGTGCAGGTCCAGTAGGAATGTTTGTGAGCCGTTGGGCTAACTTATTATTTGCGAGCATATCATTCATGCAAAGGCTTTTCTTTATGTTTTTCTACTGATTTGTCTTCAGGTTGACTATAAATGTGTTTCTAAACTTTGCATAGCCCCAAGGGCTCGTTTTCGGTAATATGACTTTAAAAGGGTTTTTAAACTGGCTTTTGTCAAACCTCTTGGAGAAAAAAGGATATTACGATGATTTGATTACCAGTTTTCACATATACTAGGCTCAGCTGTGCCAGAGTACTAGACTTTATTTACTACTATATTAGACCCAAATACGCTCTGGGCACCCTTTATAAGGAGATTTGAGACTTGATTACTAATTTAGATTCGAATACATTTCGGTCACCCTATGGGTTTTTGAGATTACTACTACTAATTTAGACCTGGATCGAAGTCGGGAACGTACTATGAGGTTCTATTTATTGAGTTACATATTGAGATTCGCGGTTTAAGTATATAGTCTATGAGTACAGCCCCATGGTCATTCCTGGATCCGAGCTATGAGCTGAAGGTGCCAGAAGAGGGGTATACGGCATAGTCAAGGTATACGACCCATGTCCTTCTATAGGTCCTGCCTCTATTGGGCCTTATAGGTATCGGAAGGGATAAGATACGGTTCTATTATCACACCAGATTCATCATACATCATCATGCATATTGCATTTTGATTCCAACTTTATTTGCTGTGTACTCTGTGTACGCTCTGATTGTATGGGCGATCGAAGGGTTTGTTTTCACGTGATTGTGTTCCTCGATTGTATGGGCGGCCATTGGGATTGTAGGTAGATTATATTTCTCCATTTGTTTCTTAGAGCTTGTTATAACCTTTGATCCCAGTTGGATTTATGGTTTTAGCCTGTTGAGGCACCGACTTGGGACTATGATTATTGAGAGGTTAGTGTGACTGGTATTGTTGAGATTCTGATTGTGTATCCTTTTGAGCGGTTGTGGGTTATTGGATTCTTTCCTTGTCGTGGTTTTCATTAGTGGATCTTGGTACTTGTGGTTTAGTTATTCCATCCCAGGTTTATACTTGAGGAACTGTTGTACGTCTACTCTTATCTTGAAATTGATGTCATAAGCATGTTTCTGTTAGTATATGGCTTCTAGTTCGATTGTTGGCTTGCTTTCCTTCTTTATCTATATTTTTGAGGTTACCGGTATACCGCCCATATCTTTAAACTCATTTTTGTATGTACTATTACTTCAAGGATCCCAGGTGCGTCCATCTTTCTTCTTTCACTTGTGTTTCTATGTATGTATATCTTTTGTGCTAGGATGTTATACTTGTAACTCTCGGTTGATTACTCTTGTGCTAATATCCTTGTGCTTCATCCTTATTTTCTGTGACTATTTCCTTGTATTATGCTTATTGCTGCTTTTATATTTTATATGCGCTCAGTCAGTCGATGATGCCTATTGGGTAGCTGTTGCTTTGAAATTGGTGCTCATACTACACTTTTGCATCTTTTGGTTGCAGATATTAGTGTGAGCTTTCGCCATTGATTGCGTAGAGACTCGTGCAGCTACTGGATATTTGAGACTAGGGTAAGCGCCTGACAATCTGGGCTTGACCGCATCTCATCTTTTGTACTGTTACTCTTTGTATATTCGGAGACAGTTGTTCTTATCATTTTTACTTCTAGCACTTGTATTCTATTAGAAGATTCTGTACTATCGATGCCAAGTCTTGGAATTGGTGTAGTTTTCTTATGTATATATTCGGGTTATTGCTTTCGCTTGTCTCTTTTTTATTCTGCTTCTGCTTATTTCTGCTTATTGTAGTAGCCCATTACTAACCGTTCTGGGCTACGAGAATTGATTCACCTACTGGGGGTTGTAGGTGTCATCATGACCTGAGAAATCGGATCCTGACAACATATTAAAGATTGGTTAACAGTAATTTTGATAGCCAAGTGATATCAATCTAATCATATAACGACTAATTAAGGGTTGATCAATTTTTATAAATATAAATATTTAAAGAATGAATCTAGATAAGAATTGTTGGGTACTCTTTTTTTGAGATATTTGATTTTTTTAACAATTCTCCATATATCTCAAAAGAATATTAAGAAATAGGATGACAAAGAAGTTTTGTTGCATTTTCATAAATGAGCATAATGAGTCAAATCTGGTATCTTTTGGACTATGAATTAGACCTAGATAAAATAGATAAAACTTACGCAATAATTAGTGAAGTTTAAAACTTCTATGAATCAAGAACTTTTTTGTAAGTTCAATATCTTATCTATCACATTATACACTCATATATTTTATTGTTTATCGCGGTTTTGTGCTAATAGGCCATGCACGTGCTTGATATTCATGAGTTCACTAGAAATTTTTATCATTAACTTTATAGGAGTAACCCCACTCCACAGTCATATATGTTCAATCATCATGTGTATTCCGCAGAGCAATAAACTACCTATAAAGAATATGAATTGAACTAAGAGTTTAACTCAACCTCACTTTGTCTTGCAGTATTCCACACTAATCATAGGAGAAATATAATTTAATAGTACATACTTAATCAATTAGTGACTAGTTATTACTCATATGAACCTACTTCGTGAGATTACCTGATAACAAAAAAAAATAAAAATCTCAAAATTAGAGAATAAAGTATAATAAATATGGAAGTAAAACTAGAAAACAAATTGAAAAGGCTGAACAAAAATTTAAAATACGAAAAATTCGGGAAAAAAGTTTCAAGAACACAAGTTTTAAGGATTTGATAAGATCAAAGTAATAACAAATTGATTATTGGATGAACCAAATGTCTTTACTTGAGAAATGAATCAAATTTAGTATCGGATCTTAATCACTTTGTGAGTGACATTAGACAATAATATATATGAGTACTAACCGCCTTCTGAGAATACCAATTTTTTTTAAATAAATTAAAAAAAAATTATATTACTACCTTGAACTATGAACTAGTTAGGTTGAAACATAAATCTCAAAACAATATAACCCAAAGGTTCAAAAAACTCTCAATATTATATTCTTCAAAATCTAAGTTGCAATGAAGGAACTAAGCACACCTAGTAAAGAAGGGGGATGATCAAAAATAAATTAAAGGAGAACTTTGTTTTAAAGGCATAGAAGGCTGCCCACACTTAGTCCAATATAATCAACATAGATTAAAACAACTCTTAAATATGGATTCAAAATTTAAGAGTAGTCCCGATCTCACTATTTTCATCTGTTACTTGAGGATTTCTTCATGTAGCCCTGGTTTTATTGCTATAATTTGAAATTGCTCCTTGATGCATTTTTGAAACTGTAATTATTTTCTTGCCACACGTGCGTAATGTATTGTGTCGATTTCCTTTCTTGTGTGTTGCTTCTCTTTGAATCTCAGAATTGAGTTGTATTTCATATTTATCATACACTTGCTTTGCTTTTATTTTGCCTATTATTTGATGATGCATGCCTAATTAACTTTTCTAGTTCAAATCTTGAGATGAGGGCATTGTGACTTGTCTAAGTTGAGTATTCTCTTTTAGGTAGTTCTAAAAAACTGTTATCTCAATCCTCTCTTTTCTTTAGAAGGCTAGATTTGCTAGATCGTCTGCCATATAGTTACCTTCCCTATAGGTATGAATTAAACTCACTTGACATAGTTGCATGAAACCTTTTATATCCTTAATTAAAACTCTTATTTGCCATGGTATTTGCCAGATACCATCCAAATATTTTTCATTGTCATGATTCGAAATTGGATCATGATGGCACCTACTACAACCCCTCAGTAGGTAAGACAGGACGCACAAAATAATAAGATAAATATCTAGCAAATGAACAATTAAAGAATAACAAATGGGATAAACGATCCTAACATATATACATACAACTTAAGAGGCCCCAAAGTAGCAGAAATATAGATACAACCATCTTTAGACTCAGTGTCACCAGTATAAGAGTAATTAATGTAAATGAGTGATACTAGGCCAATACATAATTGTCCAAAGAACTAAAAATAAAAACAAATCTATAAACAAGAAGAAAGTGGATAAGCCTCCGAATGCCAGAAGCTCACCACAAATCCGGAAAACAAAACCTCTGGGAATGAGTAGAGTCAGCGGCGATGGCTACAACTAGGATCTGCATAAAAATAATATAAAAGTGTAGCGTGAGTACTAAACATAGGTACTCAGTAGGCATCATAGATTGATCGAGCTCAAAGGACAGTTCAATTATATAAATTATAATAAAGTAACTCTGCGCGCAGAATAGTCCTAGTCTATAACACAATATAATAACACACACTATATATATATGTGTGTGTGTGTGTATGTTTGTATGTGTGTGTGGACGCGCGTGCATGTGTGATGCAATGCAGTATGGTATGATGCAATGCAATATGATGACCAATGCAGTGAAAGACCAAAATCTTGTCTCGGACCTGCCCAAAATCTTACCTCGAACTTAGTAAAAAGAGTTACAGTTTCCTTTAAAAAAATATTATTTCCTTTAGTACCATAGTTGTAACCCATGCATATGAATGTATGAATATGTGTATGCATATATAGAGTAATAGAACAATATCCATAATATAACCATAATCATCCAGTTGCATATTCAAAACAAGTCTCAGGCCATAAGCCTCACAATCCGATATTCAAAGTAAATAAGTAACCGAAATCACCTTCTAACCCACGCTTCCTAACTTTAAAGCAATTTTTTATCACAACAACTCATCCAAGAACAAAAGTAATGACTAAAACTAGGCGAGTAAGCTAAAATTAAATGTCTCGAGCACAAAATCTCCGCTAAACCGCCCCCAATATAAGCCATAAGTCATAATTCAAATCATATCCACTTCTACCTCGCATCTCGCCTACCCATCACACATATTATATAATATACTATCTACTCAAGCCAAGTCTAAAAGAAGAAAAGTTGTAACCTACCTCAAGGTTGATCCATAAATCATGAACCATCAAGTAGTATCTTTTTCCTTCCATAAAGCCTCGGAACGCTCTCAATCTTCAAAATTATCATCTACGCATAAATATGAGACTAACAACAACCATATTGAGAATATAGATTTTTGGCAAAAAATTGGGTCAAAAGTTGATCCTCGGGGCCCGTCGATAAATATAAAGTTTTTCCTTGCGATTATATTACCCCTAACGTAAATAACTTATGCCCAAAAATTTGAATAAAGATCACATCAAATTCAGACCACAAATCAGCTCGGAAAGTGCTATGATCAATGTAGGAAATCTCAAGAATTGAACTTGGAAATCGATGGAATAAAGGGGAAATTTTCATATAACTCGAAAAAAGTTTCCAATGGACACTCAAGATTCATTCAGAGCCCCGTGAACACAAATCAAATATGCTACCCAACTAAAAATGACTTTTTGACTTAATGGAATCATCAAAACTGCCAACCGAGGTTGTCTTGGTCAAATATTGACCAAAGTCAACCCTTAGCTTAAATTTACAAAACTCCGAACCAAGCACCCGAAATGAGTACAAATTCCTTGAGACTTATACTTGCCCAAAAACCACCTCCTGGACCTAATGGGATTGAAAAAATCCCTACTCAGGCCCGTTTTCAACGACTGTCAACTGAAGTCAACCTTTTCCAACCTTCTAAACTTCAAAACTAAAAAACTCTTAGAAATCTCGACTAAGCAACTTGAGAATCAGACCGCCCATCCTCGCAAACTAGAAATACCCTATGGAAGCTATGGGTAGGGTTAAATTAGGGAAAATGCGTGAAAGCACAAATTGACCAGGAGGATCATTACATCATCCACTACTAAAACAACTTTTATCCTAAAAAATAAAGAGATAGATACATAAATGCTCAAAACCTTGGGGATATCTGCTTCGCATGTCTAGCTTGGTCTCCCAAGTAGCCTTCTAAACTGAACAATGCTTCCACTAAACTTTCACCTATGTTGTGTCCTTAGACCTTAACTTTGAATCTACCTATATAAAATAGCAATAGCCTTCTCCTCAAAATCCAAACTCTGATCTAACTTAACAAAATTCCACTGAAGCACGTGAGAGTGATCTGGAGGGTATCTCCTCAATATAGAGACATGAAAAATTGGGTGAACAGCTGAAAGAGCTAGATGTAGGGCTAACTCATAAGCCACCTGCCAATGCACCATAGAATCTTGAAAGGGCCAATAATCCTAGGGTCGAGCTTACTCTTTTTCCTAAACCTCATAACACCTTTATTGGCGACACTCGAAGAAACATCTTCTCTCCAACCATAAACTCTAAGTCTCAAACTCTCCAATTAGAATAGCTCTTTGGCCTGCTCTGAGCTATAAGGGGTATCTTCTACATACATTTCACCCTATCTATAGATTCACACAACAAGTTGGTGCACCAAGGCATAAAATTGAAGGCGTCAAACCAACCCACTAAAGACCTACACCTCCTACCATATAACTCCTTGAATGGAGCCATCATAATAGTCGAATGGTAGTTGTTATTATATACAAACTTTTCCAAAGCTAAGAATATGTCTCACTAACCCCTAAAATCAATAACACAATCCTAAACATATCCTCTACAACCTGAATATTCCTTTTAAACTGACTATCAATCTGCGGTGGAAAGTTTTGCTAAGCTTGACTTGGGTACCTAGATCCTTTTTTATCGACTTTTAAAAGTGTGACATGAATCGTGTATCACATTCAGAAATGATAGAAATAGGTACCCATGCAAATGGACTATCCCCCAAATGTAAATCTGAGCTAATCTCTATGAGCTATATGAAGTTTAAACCGGCACAAAGTGGGCAGACTTGGTCAACCTATCCAAAATGACCTAAATAGCATCAAATCCCGCAAAGTACGTATCAAGCCTACTATAAAATCCATAGCTATCTACTTTGATTTCCACCCAGGTATAAGTATCCTCTGAGTCAAACCACCTGGTCTCTAATGATCGTACTTTACCTGCTGGTAGATCAAGCATCGAGTCACAAACTCCATAATATCTTAGTTCATCCTACACTACCAGTAATGTTGTCTCAAGTCATGATACATTTTCTCTGCCCTTGGATGGATAGAATACCTAGAATAATAGCCTCATCTATAATCAATCTAGTCAAGTCATCAACTCTAGGAAGACAGATACAACCCTCGATCCTCAAAATGTCCTCTAGGTCCAAGGTCACCTTCCTAGCCTTAAAAAATAACCTTATCCCTAATCATCTTCAACTTCTCATTCTCAAACTGCGTGCCTGAACCTTCTCCAATAACATAGACCTAGCCTCCGCACAAGAAAGAACCCACTCAAGCTCAAAAATATCAAGTTTCACGAACCAGTTGGCTAAGAATTAGATGTCTAAAGCCATATGATGCTCATCAGCTAGTAGAAATGCCAAACTCCCAATACGCACTGTCTTTTGGCAATGCCAAACTCCCAATACGCACTGTCTTTTGGTTCAAGACATCTTCCACCATATTTCCCTTGCTTAGATGGTAGAGAATTGATATATTATAGTGCTTAAGCAACTCCAACCACATGCGCTGTCTCAAATTAAGGTCCTTTTAGCTGAAGATATGTTTAAGCTATGATGATCAGTGAAGATCTCACAATTGTCACCATACAAATAGTGCCTCTAAATCATCAATGCAAAGACTACCGCTGCAAACTTAAAATCATGTAGGGTAGTTCTTCTCACGAACCTTTAGCTTCTTGGAATATGCTATAAATCTAGCCTGCTTCATCAATACACACGCCAAGACAACTCAGGAAGCATCACAATATATTGTAAATCCCTGCCCTCAATAAGTAGCATCAAAATTGGAGCTGAAGTAAATAAGGCCTTAAGCTTTTGAAAGCTTGCCTCACACTCATCAGACCACTGGAAAAGGACATTCTTCTGAGTCAATCTAGTCCATGGTGCTACAACCAAAGAAACTCCCTCCACAAACCATTTGTAGTAGCCTATTACCAATAAAACTCCAAACCTCGATACAAGTAGTGGGCCTAGCCCAATCACGAACTGCCTTAATCTTAGCTGAATTTGTCATAATTCCGTCCTTGGATACCATGTGTCCCAAGAATGCCAGAGACTCAATCCAAAACTCACACTTGGAGAACTTGGCATACAACTGTTGATCGCTCAAAGTTTGAAGCACAACTCTCAAATATTGCTCATGCTTCTCCATATTCCTCGAATAGACTAAGATATCATTAATGAATACTATCACAAATTAGTCCAAATAAGGCCTGGACGCTCAATTCATCAACTCCATAAATGTCATCGGGTCATTTGTCAAGCAAAAAGACATTACCAAGAACTCACAGTATCCATAAAAAGTCGTAAAAGAGATCTTAAGAACGTCTTCAACCATGATCCTCAACTGATGGTAACCCAATCTCAATAATTATTTGAGAACACAGATGCACCCTAAAGTCAGTCAAATGGATCATCAATACGCGATATCATATAATTATTCTTAATAGTCACCTTATTCAGCTGTCGCTAGTTAATACACATCTGCAAGGAACCATCGTTCTTCTTCACAAACAAGACTGGAGCACCCCATGAAGAACCACTAGTATTGATGAACCCCTTACTTAACAAATCCTAAATCTTCTCATTTAACTCCCGCAACTTAACATGTGCCATCCGATATGGCCAAATGGAAATGGATCGAGTGCCTTACTCAAGATCGATGTCAAAGTCAATATCATGATCAGGTAGAAGGCTTGGTAAGTATATAAGAAACACATCTATGAACTTGGTGACCACATAAACCAACTCAGGTGAAGGAGTGTCAATACTAGTATCCCGAACATGAACTACATAAGCTAAACGCCATTCTTTATCAAACGCCTTGCCCTCAGAAATGATATAACCCCATTCAACGTGGGACTGGTGGTACCCTTCTACAAAATGAGAGGGATACTAAGCATAATCAATGTAATAATCTTAGCAAATATATCCAAGATAACATAATAAGGAGACAACCAATCCATACCCATAATCACATCAAAAATCAACCATGTCTAAGATAATGAGATCTACCCATGTATAATACCCTAAGATAGTCACAACACTAGATCGATACACTCGATCCACTATTAAAGAATCACCTGTATGAGTAGATACATGGAAAGGTACAACCAAAGAATCACAAAACATATCCAAGCTAGTAGCAAAGTGGACATACACATATGAATAAGTAGATCCTAGATCAAATAATATAGAAGCTGGCCACTGGCGAACTGAAATACTACCTATGATGACTGTATTCAAAGCGTCTACCTCTGGCATACCAGGAAAGGCATAAATATGGCCACGTCTACCTCCAAATTTAGCACTTGCATGACTACCTACATGTCCCATCTAAGATCCACCTTTGACACCCTGGGGACCACTCCTACTTCCCTATGCATCACCTCTAGCTGCTGGTATTGGAGCCCTATAGGACTGAACCTACTAACCCTGGTGCTTGCCTACCTAAGCCTGGGAGACTCCCTTGTAAATTCCCTAACTCACCATACTCAAAACACCCTCTACTGGACATAGCCTGAGACGATGGCCTCGACAAACTAGAATGGCCACCATGTCCTGAGAACCTAGAAGGTGAACCCTATGACATATGACCCAAGATTTGACCGCTTTGCCTATTATACCCAAAATAATTGCTGTCTGTAATCTGTAACATTGCTTGAATGGGCCTACTAAGATGGAAAGGATGACCCCTAGCTAAAAACCCGTAGTTCTGGATGATGAACCAATGAAACTACTCTAACAGTGAACCCTTTTATCTTTACCTCTATAGGCTTGACAATACATGTCTTTTACAGTCTTTTCATGGTTGATAACCTGATGAATGGTAGACCCAATAGTCACTGAATGATCTATAGCCAAGTGAAGAAGTGTATTCAGCCCTTTCATAAATCTCTGAACCCTCTCATGCTCTGTCGGTAGAATTATCAAAGCATGCCTGACTAGCTCATGTAATATTGTCTCATACTCTAAAACAATCATAAATCCCTACTCCGGACCAGTAAACTCATCCCTCAACCTCTCTCTCATGTTGCGAGAAATATATTTTCCCAGGAAGGCCTCAGAGAACTATGCCAACTTATTATAGGTGACCCAACTAGTCGAAACTGAATATACGCTCTCCACTACTAGTTGGCTGACCCTACTATCTAAAATATGGTGTTCTCAACCCTATGGGACTTAACTAGACCAAGGTTATACAACCTCTTCTGGTAACTCACCAAGAACTCATAGGCATCCTCCTCTATAACATCAAAAAAATCTAAGAGGAGCCAACCTAATAAACAAGTCAAACATCTTCTGCTCCTGCATAGATGTCACTGATCTAGCTACAATGGGTGGAACAATAACTGACAGTGGAAAAACCACTACGCGAGGAGCCGTAGCAACAAGCTGTGCCCTTAGAATTTAAAAGCCCTAAGCGGCCACCTGGTGATAATCTTAGCCATATATCTAGTTTGTGAACCATCTGGAATGACATGTAGAGTCCTTGCCTGAGACATACCCTCTTGAAAGTTCAAAATCCTGAACATGGTATCCTATAGAACTGGCATGGCTACAAATCCCAATGGGGTCTATATTGGCCCCAAACCCTCTAGCTGATGTGGTGGATCCTCTATTGCTATCTCTGGCTCAGGTGGCAATACTCTGGACTGACTATGAGCTGGTACAGTAGCTCGTGCACTGCCTTAACCTTTAGGCGGCCCCCTACCTCGACCCTTAGTTGGGCCTTATTAATAGGCATAAGAGCGTCGTGTCCACCTACTATTGACTTTTTCCTAACCATCTGAGAAAGAATGAAAGAAATGGAATTTAGAAGTCGATAGAATCAATAACGCACCTAAAGAATCAAAAGACAAAATGTTTCCTAAGAATGCTCTATAGCCTTCCCAAGATAGGTTTCATGACTAGGGTTGTGCAATAATCACTTTAATGATACACCAAACCGATAAAAATATTATTAATTTATCGGTATTGAGTTATTGGGTTAACAAATTTTAAACGGTTTTGTAAAATTTTTAATTGGGCTATCGGTTTGGTTTTGATTTTAAGGTTTTAGTTAATAATTAAACTGATAACTCAATAAGATTATATTTTAAATTATATTTTTGTTCCTAATCATATAATAGTGGCTTTAGATTTTAAATATATACCCTATTGGTTTTTGCATTTTATAGTTGCTGTCTTAGTGCTGTAGTATTCTTTCTAAAGTCGGCTTGGTGAGGTTCTCCTCATCCATGTAAACTATGAACTGATCTTGTTTTTTTTAGTGATTGCTACTGTTGCTACTACATTCAAGTTTCCTACTTAACCAGAAAGAAAAGAAGTTTGTTTAAGTAGTAACATATTTGAATTTTGCTTATGCTGGTAATTTGTGTAGACTTTTATGCATGAAGGTTTTGTATATATGAACATATGGAAATAAGAGAACAAAAAAAATTATAGGAGCATTTTCTTATCGGTTAAATCAAAAACCGAATTGTTAAGGACCAAAAATCGATAACAAATAACTTATTGGTTTAGTTATCAGTTTTGCATGTTCAAAAACCAAAAATCGATAAATTGAACCAGTAATACACAAAATCGAACCAAAACAACTGTTGTGCACCCCTAGTCAATACCCAAAATTAAGTCATGATGGCACTTACTATAGTTCCAGTAGGAAAGTCAAAACCCAAAACCCAAATGAAAGATTGAAATAAAGGCGAATATGAACAATGTGCAAGCAAAATAATAAGATAAACGGGCCACAAGCATAGATATATACATTATGGGCCCGAAGGAAATCGAGAAAGGACAATATACATACAAGATACCAACTCTCCAACACCGGACCTGGTGTCACCGGTACAAGAGCCTCTAAGGTACAATAATAAGGATATACAAAAGTATGATTGTATATCAAAGTACAAAATAAAGATAGTAAATCCTGGAAGGAAAGAAGTAAATCTCCGAACGCGAAAGCTCACCACGATTTGAACAGTAGTAAATCACGAACGAGCAAAGGATCAATAGGGATGATTCATACTAGGTGCTGCATTAGAAAAAGATGCAGAAGTGTAGTATGAGTACAAAAACATGGGGTACTCAGTAGTCATCATAGGCCGACCGAGCTCAGAAGACAAGATATAATGTAAGAGATATAAAGGCAACTATAACCAAAAACTAGGCTAGCAAACGCAAGTATCATCAGGATAAGGGTGGAGATAATAATGATAATAATACACTCAAAATACAAATACAAGGAGAATGTAGTGCAATATGGGATGATGCAGCAAGATGTGACCAACACAGAATAGTAAAATCAGAATAATCCCTCAGGCCATCAGAGCCCATCAACATATGCAATAAAGTAAAACTCAGAGTAATCCCATGAGCCACCGGAGCTCATCAATATATGCAATAAAGTACAACCTAGAGTAATATCATGGGCCACCAAAGCTTATCAACAAATGCAATAAAGTAAATCTATAAAAAAGGTTTGGAAATGTCCCTCGGATTGAGTATAAAAAGTGATACCGTCGTTCCATCTCAAAAACTAGTGATAAATCAATGCAATCCTTTTTGTAACATAAAAATTATAGCAAAAATGAAGAATCCCATTTAAAATCGAAATGTCCATATTTTACTCTGAAATCGTGCCATCATCCATGTGCATGCATGTATGAATGGATGCGTGCCATCGCAAAGAAATGCATATATATATATATATATATATGTATATACCAAATAGGGTAAAATCACCCTTCAAACAAGTTAACTAACCTGGAGTCTAGCCAATGCAACCCACAGCCTCGGGCCTACAATCGTATAATATAAAGAAAAAAATGGGAAAAAGGAACGATAAGCATAAAACTAAATAATACAAGTCTACTCTACCATAAGATCCTCCCCAAAGAATAACTAAGGATTCACTAATCTAATCATAACTAAGGTTGCAGGCAACCTAAACTAAGGTTTAAAAGAAAATGCTATTCTAAGACCTCGAAGAGTGGCCAAATACTTAGAAAAGTGTTTAAAACCTAATTCTACCCTACAACTTAACCCTAACATTTATGAAACTTATAAAATATACTGTCTAACTGAGCTAAGTCTAAAGAAAAGGAAACCGTAATCTACCTTAGGGCTGAACGACAACTATGGACCTTTACTTGGGGAGCCTTCCCCTTTCATAGTGCCTCAGATCGCTGCCATACTATCACAAATATAATCTACACGTCAATACGGTACTAACAACTCCCAAATCGATATTTTGAAATTCGGGCTAGAAGTTGGGTTAAAAATTGACCCTCGAGGCCCGCTGACAAAAATAGAAATAAACTTTGCAATTATGTTTCCTATAGGGTCATAAACCCATGTCTAAAAGTTGGGAACAAACGGAAATTGATTCGGGGCTCAAAACAGGCCCTAAAGCTAACTTGATCAATGGAGGATTTTGAGAAATAAGCAATGAATTTATGAAAAATTAAGAGGGATATACGTGTAAAAAGAACGGGAATACACTAGGAACATATTAGGGACTTGCCAGGGATAATGCAGGTGAAGGTTTTACTAAGAAATGAACTTTTTCCAAGACCCACAAGTTCAAATTTATGTGAAAAATAGTGAGAAAAATGAAGTTAAGATATATAATCTGCCAGGTATCCTTCTCCGCGAACGCGGGGACCCAATTATGAATGCAAGCTCGTGAATGCATCCCTCTCCTCATGAACATGGAGAGGAAACATAATCGGGTCCTAGAGATCCTTCTTTGCAAATGTAGTATACC
Organism: Jaltomata sinuosa; assembly: GCA_003996215.1. Classification (NCBI taxonomy): domain Eukaryota; kingdom Viridiplantae; phylum Streptophyta; class Magnoliopsida; order Solanales; family Solanaceae; genus Jaltomata; species Jaltomata sinuosa. The sequence continues at coordinate 505,997 of QJPP01001113.1, forward strand.
CACTGTAGATCTGGGCCTACAAACATGACCACTTCTCGTGAATGCGAAGGGTAATATGACCCTGCAACAGCAACTGAAAACCCCCCCAGCTAAACACCAAGTCAAAAATGACTTTAAATGGACCCTTAGGATTCATTCGGAATACCAAGATCACAAGCCAAATATGCTATCCAATTGAAAACAACATTTTAGACTCAGAAAAATCATTGAAATGACCAACGGATATCGTCTTGATGAAATGTTAAACAAAGTCAACACTTTTTTAATTTTTTATAAAAATCACCCAAGAATTCAAAATGAGTCCAAAAGCCTTGAGACCCAAACCAAAGGTTTCACTAGCCCAAATTCCACGTTCCAGAGCTAACGACGCTGACAGAATTCTCATATGAGCCCATTTACTTAAAATGTTGACTAGAGTCAAATATTTCAACTTTAAGAGTTCCAAAATAGGGAAACTCATCTAAAACCTCACCGAACACATTGAGAAGCATACAAACCATCCTAGCAAGTCATATAAGTATTGTAGAAGTTACGGGAATGGTCACAATACACAAAATGAGAAAAGGACCACGAGGATCATTACAACATCCACTACTAAAAAGAATTTTATCCTCGAAAGTTAGAGAATAAAAGGTACCTGAAGGCTCGAAAAGGTAAGGATATTTGGTCCACATGTCGAGCTCAGTCTCCCAAGTAGCCTCCTCAACTAGACAATGTCTCCATTGAACCTTAACTGACAGAATATCCTTAGACCTCAACTTCCTAGTCTGCATATCCAAAATGGAAACAAGCTCCTCCTCAAAAGCCAAAGTATCGTCTAATTGAATTGAATCCCACTGAAGCACATGAGACTCATCCAAAAAATATTGCCTCAACATAGAAACATGGAAAACATGGTGAACACCTAAAAGAGCTGGAGGCAAAGCTAACTCATATTCTACCTCCATAAACTTCTGCAAAACCTCAAAAGGGCCAATAAACCTAGGTCTAAGCTTGCCCTTCCACCTGAACCTCATCACGCCCTTCATAGGTGACACACAAAGGAATACCCTATCTTCCACCATAAACTCTAAGTCTCACACCCTCTGATCAACATAACTCTTCTGCCTACTCTAAGTTGTATGAAGTTTCTTCTGAATTACCCTAACTCTATCCATAGAGTCATGAAATAATTCAGTACCCCAAGACCTAACCTCGAAAGCATTAAACCAAAAAACCAGAGACTTGCACCTCCTACCCTATAATGCCTCAAATAGAGCTATCTAAATACTCGAATGGTAGCTATTATTTTATGCGAACTTTGCCAAGGACAAGAACTGGTCCCACTAACCTCCGAAGTGAATAACATATTCTCATAGATTATCCTAGAGAATATAAATAGTATGCTTGAACTGACCATCAGTCTGCAGATGGAATGCTATGCTAAGCTCAACTCGGGTACCCGACTCTCTCTGTTTGACCTCCAAAAATTATACATTCAAATTACACTCTTTTAAAAGGTGCAAAAGATTATTTTCAAATATAGTAACTCAACAATAAGGCTGGGGTTGAATCCCATAAAAATGGGGTAAGAAATGTAATACTTAAGGTCTTTGATTCACTTCACTCTATGTCAATTCTTATCCCTTAACTATAGAATAATTTATTATATTATAACTAAAGCTACGAAATAAAAATTAATCAAGATAACAGAGTTTGTGTAAACCCGTATTGCTTCACCACATAATAGATTAACCCTAAAAGTTACAATTACTGATATAGGTGCTCATAGGTAGAATTCGGATGAACATTGGTCAACAAGTTACCATTTCTTATCTTTCGATCTAGAAATGATCCTTTCTTCAATTATTTTTCCAAACAAAATGAAGTGTGATATTCAAATGACAAAATTATGCTAAGTAAAACCAACGTATTCCTGCGTAGTTTCATTAAAAAAGGCTTTATCCCTTGAGTACTCAATCATTAATAATTTCCAACCTTAATAGGCCCTCCCAGGTGAAAACTAAGATTATTCGGCTTTCGATTAATGTTTGCAACTTCTAATCTTTGTTATTACAATTGTTAATGAATCACCCACAGTCTATTCACTTTTATATCAATACTTTTACCCTAAGAGTCATCCATTATATGGATTGCAACCCTAAAATTGGGTTTAGTTACTCATGATAAAGGAAAGAGAAATAATATTAGTAAGAGAAATATGCTTACATATTCAATTGATAATCAACAATTGTTCTTCACTAGTACCACAAAGTAGCACCCAAAAACTTGTTCAAAAACTTCAAGAGAAAAGTAATGTCTGACTCAAAATAAGCGTGTATGACAAAATACCCTAAGAGGTCTATTTATAGTCTGATACAAACCAAGTCCTGATTGATCTATGAAAGGAAAACTTGTCATCTCGCATAGAATCCAAAATGGTCCATAATAGCCTATAACAGACTATTTTTGGGGTCGTTATAACTTTCTTCATCTGACTGTTCACTATTTTGCTGTAACAGTTACCCTACCAGACTATTTCTATGGATAACGGTCCATAATGGGGTAGGCCTCATATGCGGTTTCCAAAGAATAGGTTAAAGGCCTCAGATGCGGTTGCAAAAGAATAGGTTAAAGGCTCAATAGGGCTCATTAGGGTCATGCATTAGGTAGGTCAAAAAAGGAATGAAAATGGGTTAAAAAAAAAGAAATGCCTAAGTCATTTCCTAGTTTTAACTTTCCTCATTTGGCATTGTGCACACACTGGGCAGGTTCTAAACATCAAGATGTAGCATGGATAAAATAATTACTAACACACATGGCATATGGTTTTAACTATTAACTACCAAGTCAATGCACATGCTAACTTAAACACAATCATTAACCTTGATAACCACAATGTCATACACAGAGCCAAACAAGTCAGAATTTTAGTTTGATGCACATACTTAGTAGAAATTTGGGGACGAATTACATCTTTCATTAAAACACAAACATGCTTCTATTTACAAAACATCACTGCTTAAGTCATCCTGGTTTCTTCAAGTTAAACAAATAAATATAACAACTACATATTCAAAACATGTTGATTCAACAAAAATGAAATTCCTTTGGGAAAAAAAGTCATCAAGAAAAACCCAAGGGCAAACATTCGGTCAGCCCCACCCCCACTAAAAGTCCTGCATTGTCCTTAATGCAAATAAAATAAAATAAGGGTGTAATGACCCTTTCGGTCATGTTTGCATTTTTGCCTTCTTTGTACTATTAGAGCTTTCTTATAGTGGCCCCAAGTTATTTATGGCTTGCTAGGACCGGTAGTTCAGTGCTCGGGCCATTCTTTAGGTCATTATGACCTTTTCCTGTTTTAGAGCTTTAACTTGAAAAATCATTCACTTTAGTCAACATTCTTAGATAGCATGCTCAAAATTTAATTTTGACGGTTTCGTTTACTCTCGAATGTGGTTTTTGGTCTAGTTGGACCTTTAGTCGGGGCCTGAAAACTTTCGATATGATTTTATCTAACTTTTTGAGATTTCAAGCCAGTTGAAGTTAAAAGTTTGACTTTGGTCAACTTCTGATGATCAAAGCGTCAAATTTCGAATCTGATGGTTCCATCAGCTCTAGAATGTAGTAAGCCGGGCTCATTTTGTGTGTTTGGTTGGTTTGAGCAAGTGTTGACTTGGGTCAATATTTCTCCAAAATGACCTCGTATGGAAGTTCTATCGATTCTGTTGAATCTAGAACATCATTTCCACTCTAGTTGCATGTTTGGTTTGTATGTATCAGGTTTTAATTATGCCCAGAACCTCCTGTGGGATTATTTTATTTTGCTAGTTTTTCTACAACAGAGAAGTGTTCAGCGCCAATGGCGCTAGTTTGCTGCCTTTCTTCAGTGCCAATAGCACTGGGGTAGCACCAATGGCACTAGTCTGTTGTTCCCCCTTCACCGCTAATGACGCTGGGGTAGCGCCAATGTCACTAGTCTGCTGTCGGTGCTGAAGTAGCGCCAATGGCGCTGGTCTGCGACCTGCAACTTAGAAAGATGCCTCCTTGAAATTTTAGACCATTTCCTAACTTTTGTCTCTCTCTAAAATAGGTTCCCTCTCCTAAAAGTTGTTCTATATCAGTTCCTAGCATGGGAATTTATCAATTGGCGAACTTTCTCGCTTCCCCTCTTCGTTTGGTAAGCCTTCTTCCCCAAATTCCTTCTCTTCCATGGCTAAAACCTCCATTGATGTTTTTATTCTAGCTTGGGGTTTGTTGTTTGGGTTTTTGCTGCTGGTTGGGCTGCTTGTTTGTGGTTGCACATTTTTCATCTCGTAGGCCTTTCTCCCTCTCTTCGTGGTAAATAATTCTCTATTTTATTCTAGATTTTTGCAAGCTTTCACATGATTCCCTCTTGTTCCCCGAGCTACTTTAGTCCCTTTCCTTACTCTTTTTCTGCTCAAATTTTGAGCATATACTCCTGGGGAGGTTGGGAACCTTATAGTAATTTTAATTTTTGATTTTGGATTGTGGGGCCCACAGGCTCGCTTTTGACCAGATTTTAACCCATCTAAACTTTTAGCAACATGGGTACTTTTAGCTTTGTCTTGAAGTGTAGTATATTGTTTTGATAGTTTGTTTGCAAATGGGGGCCTTTCGGAGCAGTTCAAGCTCTGACGGTGTTGTTCTAGCAGCTAGTTGTCGGATGACATGTAGGTTATGGTCTTCCCTACCTTAGAATTTTCATATATAGGCTATAACTGTATTAATTAGCATCCTTGGGTTGGTTATTCTAGGTTGGCACCCCAGACCTTGTCCGTCTTTTCTATCCATTTTATTTCCTGCGTTGTTTGTAGTATTTGATATAGTTTTGTAATATTACCCTTGTGGCCCCATATGGCCTTTGTATACGTCTTTGGACCATAGACGATGGGATTTTGGGAATGTCTGTGAGTCCCAGACATCGGGTTGTAATTTTAGGCTGGATATCTATGCTGTCGAGTTGATTGAGCCTGTGCAGGGCCGATAGGTTGATTGTGAGCCGTTGTCATAATTTATTGTTTGTGATCATATCATTCATGCAAAGGATTTTATATATTATTTTACTACTACTTCAGCTGCGGGCCTACTATAACCAGTTTATCTAAACTTTGCATGGCCCGAGGGTCTGTTTTTAGTATAAATGGTTATAAAAAGGATTTCAAATTGATTTTATGAATCTTCTTGGAGAAAAAGGGGTATTATGATGGTTTTATCACTTGGTTTTCACACTGATACTAGACTCAGCTGATCCATAGTGCTTGACTTGTTTTACTACAGATTTAAACCCAGATAAACTCCGGGCACCCTTTATGGGGGTTTTGAGACTTCGATTACTGATTTAGTCCCAGATAGATCAGGGCACCCTTTATTGGGGTTTTGAGATTATGATTACTGATTTAGACCCAGATAGACCCCAAACAATTATTTCATGATTTTGACCACTGGTTTAGACCTAGATAAACTCCGGGTAGTTATATTTGAGATTTCTCAATTCTTACTATGTGGTCTATGAGACCTCCATGGACCTTGCTGATTCGGACCTGGGGCTACGTGCTGCGACTACCAGAGGAGGGGTATATGGTGTAGTTGAGGTATATGGGTGCGTCCTTCTATGAATCCTACTTGCAAGGCCTTTAGGCACTATGGGTAGGTACATATAGGGCTAACGTCACACCGGTTTTATTATATCACATCATACCATGCATATTGTGTTTGGATCCACCCTTGTTTGCTGTTTGTTCAATGTACACTCTGGTGGTATGGGATGCCGGAAAGTTTGTTTTCACTTGTATATATTCCTCAGGTGTATGGGCGCCCGTTGGGACTGTAGGTAGGTTATTTTATGCTATCTTATTATAGTACTTGTTAGAGTCTTCGAATTATTGGTGGATTAGTGGATTGTATCTTGTTGTGGCTCTGGTTATGTGGCCTTCTGAGCATTTGTGGTTAGAGGATTCTATCTTAGCATGGTGCTGATTAGTAGCCTTCCAATTATTTATGGTGTATATTGTTCTATCCTAGGGTTGTACTTGTGAGATTGCTTTCCGATTATTCTTATCTTTAGAGTGGTATTATTAGCATGATTTCATTAATAGTATTGTGAGTATGTTTACTTGCCATTTCTTCCTTCTCTTTTATTGAGGTTACCGGTATACCAACAATCTTCTTAAGCTCTCCCTTTATATATATATTGTTGTTCCAAGGATCCAGGTGCGTTCTCCTTTCCTTCACATGTGTTCTGTTATATATATCTTTTGTGGCTAGCATATTATGCTTGTATTATCTTTTTCTTCCATCCGTTCTAGTTTCCATGTGCTTTTCTCTATTTGTTTTTGTGACGGCTTTCCTTCATTATCTGCTATTTACCACCTTTAAAATAGATATGCGCTCAGTCAGCCTATGATGCCTACTGGATACTCATTGCTTTGTAATTGGTGCTCATACTACACTTCTGCATCTTTTTGGTGTAGATCCTAGTGTGAGCTTTCGCTGTCGATCACGTGGATATTCGTGCAACTTTTGGATATTTGAGACTAGGGTGAGCTCTTGACGACCGGGGCTTGACCATATCTCATCTTTTTGTACTTCTACTCTTTGTTTATTTGGAGACAGTTGTATATTCTATTTGTTATCTCTAGCACTTTGTATTTTGTAAAGGCTCCTGAACTATCGATACCAGGTCGTGGGATGGTGTAGTTTCTTTATATATATTTAGGTTTTTATCCTTCGGCGTGCTCTATTTTATCTTCTTTTGCTTATTTCTGCTTATTATGCGTGTTAGCTTAGGTAGTAGCCCATTACTAACCGTTCCAGGCTACAGGAATTGGTTCGCCTACTGGGGGGATTGTAAGTGCCATAATGACCTGAGAAATTGGATCGTGACAAAGGAAAGTGGAACTTACCTGCGGCGCCCTTGACGCTGCAGTCTGGAGTCTACATATGAGATGCACCAGTATTTATGTCTGAAGGTAGAGGTGGGATAATAGACTCGCCTATAAGATCAAGCTTCCACAGAGTTATCATACTAGATGAGGATCCTAGGCCTCTACGCATAGTGAACTCAGCCTGTGACTCTCGTAAACCCAACTTAATCAATCTATGTTTCTTTCATTCACACTCAAGTTTGCTCAACTCATTATCACCATCCTCTCTTAGTCGCTTCTCCGCATTTCATAGAGGTGGGAGATCAAATGCAAGACGGACAACCTCAATCTCTACACTCAGCGAAACAACAACTGTTGGGTCACCAAATATCGGAATGAGCCGAGACTATAATTCTAAAACATCCCTCCTTGTTTATGATAACTCTTCACGTAATGCAACAACATTTAAAGATAGAGCTGAGTGGATGATCTCATTCAAGCGGATCTCAAATCGATCTAGTCGAGCATGCAATTCCTCAAGAGAGTTTTGGAGTGGTGTCAGTGCTGCCTCAATAGTGCTCGTAACAAAGGGATGCATATCGTTTAACAGACTTCGTACCTGCCTGTCTGGAGAGTCAGGCTTATAGGCCATAAACATGAATCCTTCCTTGGTGTAAGCATATGGTGCGGCTGGAAGAGGGGGTTAAGCGGCAGAGGTACTCAGAGTAGCAGTGGATTATATGAAAGCAGTAGTCGAGGTAGGTAATACTAGACCTGTGGGCCCTTGTCGAGACAATTTAGCTTGCTCCCCTGGTTGCTCAGGTGCCGTCACCAAACGTTGGTTTCCCGATGTGAAAGATGTTCTTCCAATCCTCATATCCTCATGGGATCCATCTTTGGTCTTATCAATGTTGTGGATGCTGGTGGCCTCAAGCAACTGATCAAATCCAGTGAATAAAGATATACCTGCGTCTTGGCATACCTGGTAATGATACACGGGAAAGGCATGGTGGTGCTCAATCTTGCTGCCCTTTCTCGTATCTCTAAAGCAATAAGATGCCTAAAGTTAATTGGGAACCGAGACATCAAAATCGCTACAAGCACTGCTTGATCTATGGCCAAATAATCCTCTCCTATGGTAGGCATCAAATGCATATGCATAAATTTCCACCAAAATTTAGTCGCGAAACTCAAAGTGCTCTTATGTATGCTGGGTACTTTTTCTCTCAACCATGGGGGCTCTTTTTCTGTTATCACTGATGCTAACCATTCTTCTTCAAACTTTTGATGATGAGCTTGCGATTATACTCAAGAGTGGCAGTGGAAGGAGTGTAGTCTGGGCCAAATAAGAACTGGTTGATGGTTCTCTCAGAGATGTAAATATTTGATCCCCTGACTCGCACACTGTTGAGATCTGGCAGCGATATGAGAGGTGTATCCAGAGCTTGGGTGTCTTCTAATGTGGCTAGATATGCGGCATAAAACTCTCGAACCAAGGTTGGACAGTTTTGGCCTGGTGAATCACTCATCCAGTCTAGCTTGTAATGTTTGAACAAGGCATAGAGGGACGGATACTCCAAAAGAGCCACCGAACTAATCCAAATTTCATCTGCAATACCTCTCTTTGGATTACCTCTCTTGTTATGCTCGAGCCCGGCGATGTAAATCTCCTTCATACCTATAACTCCCAATTAGATACTATCTCTGTACTAATTATCTTTTTGTCTCTACTCCCTCATACGATGTTGCTATACTTGGGAGATACACCCTCTGAAGGCTCTACATGTTGGTCAGTTTCTTCCCCTACCGGTTGTTTCGATCCTGATGCACCTGGTGAAAAAAATGAAGAACCCCTCTCTTCAGACTGGGAGGGTTCAGGTCTAGGACTGACTTTCTATGTTTGATGTCTTGTCCGGGGCCTCTCTAGTGGAACAAATTCCTTCTTGGACTCTAATGGATCATCCAGCAATCGGGTTTTAATCTCTTTTTCCCAACTTGTCGGTCCCCTACTGGTACTTCCTCGCCTTGGTGGATTTTTATGAACCATACCTACGGGATGCTTGTTAGGACTCAAAGAACACACAATCACAATATTTTAGAAAGTTAAAATGGTTTCGGTTACAGACCATTTTGGAGGGAAATAGACCATTACCCTTACCATTCTTCATAGGCAGTAATGTTAGAAAAAAGAAAAGCAATAACAGTTGAAGTTACGGGCTGTTTTGAATGAAAATGGTCCATTTATTCTACCATTTTATATGAGTAGAAACTGACTAAACCTAAAAAGTTATAACGAGTTGGGTTACAAACCATTTTGGGTAAAAATGGTTTGTTGTCCTAACCATCAGAACTCGTAATGATGAATTGACTCACCCAAATTCCAAATTTTTCTCTTTACAATTAAGGTTAGGATCTGTAGAGTACTTGTATGGTTCCTAATTCTCTTTGTAAGGAGAAGAATTTTGAATTTGGTGCGAGTTCATTCGGGAAACAACATATATACAACACTACGATCCTTGGAATAACAATGAGTGCACTCCTCATGTAATCACCAAGCTAGTTTTCACAACAACAACATACAACAATAACCATTCAACTCATGCTACTCAGACTTCACATGGTCATTTCTTCAATTATTCTTATCTCGATTTTGAACACATGAACAAATTAACCAAATATTTGAAACCCAATTCGCTAAAATCTTGATAACATAATCACCTTCAACCCAAACCCTATCATAGTGGGCTCCCGCAAACAATCAACACTCCCAATAAGAGCCCTAAATCCAAATTGGAACCACAAGACGGGTAGGATCAGCAAATTGAGCATAGGGAATAAGATACCTGATAATTGAAAAATTTCTTCACTTGAGAGAGAAGAAAACTGATGAGAGATGGAGAGAGGTGGGTGAGCATAAAAGGTGATGAGAGTAACCGGTAAGGGGGGAGAGAATTTATGGGGAGAGAGATATGGGGAGAGAAATAAGGGATTTATTTCATTTTTTGAGTAGGGGAAGGAGACACAAACAAGAAATTTGAATCGGGTGTTTAAAACCCTTCTTCTCCCAATTTAAAAGCATTTTATCCGCGTACAGTCGCCAAAACACACCATTTTAATCAAAAGACTGTTCTAGTGGTTCCTCAATGACACAAACCAGTAAAGCAATTAAATTTTCAAGGTATTATGGACGTCAAAATGGTCCATTTTCTGGCAAAAGGTTTGTTTTGACTTCCATAATGACTTACTAGAACCTTCATTTTTCGATAACTTTACCACAGCTTGGCCTACGATCCGTATTAGCTTGTTATGGTTCATTTTGGGGTCCGTAGGCCACAATGGAGTTCACATTTTCAAATTTCATGGTCACATCCCTCCCTATTCTTCTCTACACAAGGAACACCCATTATTCCATTCTAGCTACAAATAATCAACCAAAAGAAAAAAAAATGAAAGTCGTATACTTGGGTTGCCTCCCAAGCAACACCTGATTTAACATTGCAGCATGACGTGTTACCTATTATTACTCTGACTCTGGTCCATCCTAGAGATAGAGCTCCTCAATCATCTTATCTCTATGAGAAACACCTAGATAGTGTTTTACCCTTTGACCATTTGCTTTGAATGTCCGCGAACCATCTTCAGACTCTAGCTCGACCGCTCTATGTAGAGATATGCTCACAACCTTGAAAGTCCCAAACCATTTTGACTTGAGTTTACCCAGAAACAACTTTAACTGGGAATTGAATAACAACACAGAATCTCTGGGTTGGAAATCCCAATTCACAATCTTCCTGTCATGCACCAGTTTCATCCTCTCCTTGTATAAGGCAACACTTTCGTATGAATAAAAGTGAAAATCTTCCATTTTATTTAGTTGTGACATCCTGAGCTTCACCGCTTCACCACAATAAATGTTCAATTTCTTTAGCGCCTACAACACCTTATGTTTATGCTCTACCGGCAAATGACACACCTTTTTGAAAACCAATCGGTATGGGGAAATTCCAATTGGGGTCTTATAGGCAATATGATATACCTACAAAGCATCATCAAGTTTCCTGGACCAGTCAGTCCTGTTGGCCTTGACAGTTTAGCAAGGATGCTCTTGATCTCCCTGTTGGGTACTTCAACATGACCACTCATTTGGGGATGGTATGGAGTGTCTACTTTATGATTGACTCTATATTTTTCAAGTAGCCTAACAAATGCTCTATTACAGAAGTGAGAGCCACCATCACTAATTATAGCATGAGGTGTACCAAAACAAGTGAAGATGCTCTTCTTGAGAAAAGCAGTGACACTTCTTGCTTCATTATTTGGTAGAGCAATTGCCTTCACCCATTTAGAGACGTAGTCCACTATAACCAAGATGTATTTCATCCCTTGCAAACTGACAAATGACCCCATGAAGTCAATTCCCCAAAAGTCAAATAGCTCGACCTCCAGCATAAAATTCAGAGGCATCTCATGCCTTTTAGATATGGTTCCCTATATTTGGCACTGATCACAACCTTTTTCCATTAGTTTTTCATCATTATACAAGGTTGGCCAATAGTTGCCATACTCCAACACTTTAGCTGCAGTTCTGTTCCCAGAATGGTGACCCCCAACTGGAGAGTCATGGTATGCTTTCAAAATAAGGAGTAACTCATCTTCAGCGACACACCGCCTGATAATATTCTCCTCCAAACTAGACAAGTGGTCCGCCATTTGATTTTCTGTACCCTTCCTATATTTGAGTTCAAAATCAAATTCCTATAGCAATAGTACCCATCTGATCAACCTGGGTTTTGCATCCTTCTTTGACATCAAGTAACGAATGGTCTCATGGTCTGTGTAAGCCACTACTTTGGACCCCAAGAGATATGCTCTAAACTTTTCAAAGGCATACACAATATCCAATATTTCGTACTCAGTCATAATGTAGTTTTTCTATGCCTCATTCAATGACTTACTTGCATAATACACCACATGCATGATCTTGTTATTGCTCTGGCCAAGGACGCTCCAATAGCATATCCGCTCGCATCACACATAAGCTCAAAGAGTAGAGACCAGTCAAGAGCTATAATAATTGGTGCTTTAATCAACCTTCATTTCAACTCCTCAAAGGCCTTCAAACAATCATCATCAAACTTGAACTTGTCTTTTTTTCAAGAAGCTTGCACATGTGCATGGAGATTTTAGAAAAGTCTTTGATGAACCTCCTATAAAATCCCACATGCCCCAAGAAACTTCTAACACCCTTCACAGAAGTACGCAGCGGCAACTTTGCAATAATCTCGATCTTTGCTGGTCTACCTCAATCCCCTTTTCGGAGACTTTATGCCCTAGAATGATGCCCTTTTGCCCCATAAAATGGCACTTCTACCAATCTAGTACTAGATTTGTTTCCTCACATCTTACTAGGACCTGCTCTAAATGATCCATGAAGTACTCAAAAGAATCACCAACGACTAAGAAATCATCCATAAACACCTCCAGATATTCCTCAACCATTTAAGACAATATAGATATCATGCAGCACTAGAAGGTTATATGAGCACTGCAGAGACCAAATGGTATCCTACTGAATGTAATTGTCCTATATGGACATGTGAATGTGGTCTTCTCTTGATCCATAAGTGCAATGTTTATATAGTTGTACCCAAAATATCCATCCAAGAAGTAATAGTAAGATCGCCCAGCTAACCTGTCAAGCATTTTATCAATAAAGGTCATGGGAAAATGGTCCTTGCAGGTGGCTGCATTGAGTTTTTGGTAGTCCATGCAAACACACTATCCTGTGACTGTTCTAGTGGGTATCAGCTTGTTCTTTAAATTTTCAACCACTATCATGCCTCTCTTTTTAGGCACACACTAAACTAAGCTCACCCATGGGCTATCAGCAATAGGGTAAACAACCCCCATTTCAAGCCACTTAATTATCTCTTTCTTGACCACTTCTTGTATAGCATGGTTCAATTTTTCTGGTGTTTAACACTCGGAGTACTATTCTCCCCAGCTTGATCTTATGTTCACAAATACCTTCAGGGATTCCGCGAATATTAGCTATCATCCATACAATAGCTTTTTTGTACTTTTGCAGAACTGCTAGCAATTTTTTTACCTGTATATTAGAAAGCAAAGCAGAAACAATAACATGTAAAGTTTCATTAGGTCTCAAAAACTCATACCTGAGGTAAGATGGCAACTGCTTTAGCTTGAGGTTAGAAGCCTCCATGATGGATGGTTTTACTAGTGGTGTGGCTCTGTTTTCCAGGTCTAGGGAGAGCTTCTTTGGTGTATAGATATAAGAGCCAAGACCTGTCTAGGCATTCACTGTCTCTACGTACCCTTCCATATCTTCTCCATTAAATTTGACCAAGATTGCAGTCTACACTTCATTGAACATGTCTTCCTCAACTTTTAACTCAATTGCTTCCTCCAGTGCATCCTCAATAACATTAATGACTGAAATACTGTGATATTTGCTAGGTAAGGTCATCCCCTTTCTATCTTGGAAAGTTACTTCTTCATCATTTACCAAGAATTTTATGTCATTCTTCTCTGAGTCCATCAATGCTCTCCCATTAGCTAAAAATAAGCATCCAAAAATTATGTAAATCTCCTTATCCACAACACAATCAAGATTCACAAAGTTGGCCAACAACATGAATTTTTTGACTTTCACAAGTACATCATTGACAATACCTACAGGCTGCTGCACAGACCTATTTGCCATCTGCAAACTCATACTCATTGGTCTAAGGAGTCTAAATCTGGACCATTTAAGGATTGCGAGTGTCATAAGGTTAATGCTAGCACTATTATCACATAACGCTCTAGCAAAATCTCGCACCCTAATAGTGCACGGTATGGTGAATGCACCTAGATCACCCCTTTTCTCATCTGGGAACTGTGAAATGATTGATCTTACCTGGTGTGGGAGTTGCACATTCTCATCTTTACTAGATTTCTTCTTCTTGAGTAGTTACTTTAAATATTTAGCAAAACCGAGCATCTCATGAAAAACATCTTGGAATGGAATGCTCATCGATAATTACTTAAATTGATCATAGAACTTCAAGCATTTAAAGTCCTCAGTCTTGTTTAATAACCTTTATGGGAAAGTCAGAGGATGCTTAAATGTTTGCACTAACATTTTTACCGTCCTCTTTTCACTCTCCTTTCATGCTTTATCAACTTTATCTACCTATGGTACTTCATCAACAATCATTGAATGCTCCTTAGATGGAGTATCCAATTCTGTTTCCTCTTCTGACACCTTTATCACAATATTTTCACCTATGGTCCGCCCGCTTTGGGTGGTAATGGCTATACAATTTGATGTACCACCTCTACCCTTTGGCTTAGCAACAGTTTCACTAGGCAGATTCCCCTTTAACTTAGGTATCTGCTCCCGTGATAAGTCTCTAAACTGCTGCTCTAGCTTCTGGATTGAAGTTGTGTGAGAATTCACCACCTCTGCCAAGTTCTTTGCTGAAGTATCAGCCTTCTCCTGATTTGCTAGAATTATTTCTAGCATTCCTTCTATCTTCGATGAACCCTGATCTTATTGATTTCCCCTTGGAGCAATATAGGAATTTGCACTTTGATTGCCTAAGTTGTTGGCATTATTGTAGTTTCCCTGGTTCTGTTGTTGTGGTCTCCACTGTGGTTGGTTGTTGTACCCCTGATACATTTGCCCTTGCCTTTGCTAACCACCTAAGGTGTTGTTGATGTAGATTTCATCCTCAACCTGTGTAGCATGTGCCTCTGTGTACTCAACTTCATCAGGAATATAAGCATGTGTTTGCTGAAAAGGTATGCTCTTAACCGTATTCACCTTTTTGGTCTCATCTTCTAACAATCTCTTGTTGAACAGCTCTAGGCTAGTGGTAAGCCTTGAAATAGTATCATCTTGCTCATGATTATCTTTGCCCAGAGAGGGAGATATGTATCTAACATTTTATCCACTTGAGTTTCAATCTTGACTGTGGGACGTCAACCTATTCATCATTTGAGTGACTCTAGCAAAGGTCTTATCCATAAAGCTTCACTCAGAAACATTGTTTGCAACAGATTGTGAGATTGGGTACGAGCTTCTCCAGTCAAGGAATACTTGAGCAACCTCAGCCAAAATGCTTCATCTGACATATGGTTCTATTTGTATGTACGACAAACATCTATGAAGTTCTTTCGATGCTCATGCGGATCATCATCAGTAGAGTTTTGGAAGAGACCCTCAGCCTTCAGCATTACATAAGCCCCCTGTTAAATATTCAAAGTGGCATCATACACTCTCGGAGGTACAATGGCACTTGCATAGTGAAATTCGGGTACTTCAGCTGCGAAGACATTTATATTCTCTTCTTGAAATAGATCGTCAGCATTAGCATTCAAATTAGCATTGGGCTGATTGTTTCCCTGATTCCCCTGGTTTCTCCTGTGTTGGAAGACAAAGTTGCCTACACACAATCCAAAAGGACACCAAGGGTGATTGGATAGGTAAAGGACACAAAGTAAAGTAAGAATTCCTTCTAGTAAATTTCTAAATAGTATTCTCCAGCAACAATGCCAAAATTTGATACGTGCAAATTACACTCTTTTAAAAGGTGCAAACGATCGTTGTCAAATATAGTAACCCAACGATAAGGGTGGAGTTGAATCCCACAGGGCATAGGGTAAGAAATATAATACTAAGGTCTTTGAATCACTTCACTCTATGTCAATTCTTATCCATTAATGATTGAATAATTTATTGTATTATAACTAAAGCTACAAAATGAAAATTAATCAAGATAAAAAGAGTTTGTATAAACCAGGATTGCTTCACCACATAATGTATTAACTCTAAAAGTTACAATTACTGATATAGTCTCTCATAGGTTGAATTCAGATGAACATTGGTCAATAAAGTACCATTTCTTATCTTCCGATCTAGAAATAATCTTTCCTTCAATTATTTTTCCAAACAAAATGAAGTGTGATATTTAAATGACCAAATTATGCTAAGTAAAACCACCATATTTCTAAGTAGTTTAATTAAACAAGGCTTAACCCCTTGAGTTCTCAATCATTATATGCCAGGATGATAAGTACCTCTAGCATCCTAGGGGTCACCCCTACTACCCTGAGCGCCGCCTCTGGCTGGTGGCACTAGAGCCTTGGGGGCTTGAAGCAGCTCACCATGCTGCCTACTCTACCTGAACTTGGGACAATCCAGAGCAAAGTGTGCCAACTCTCCACACTCATATCAATCTCTACCAGATTCACTCTGCTATGATGACTTGCCTAATCCAAAATGGCCACTACAGCTCAAATACATGGAATATGCACCCCGCAAAGTTTGACCAGAACTTTGGTTGCCTTTACTATTCTGACCCAAAAAACCACTCTCAAAGATCTGTAGTGCCACCTGTACGAGCCTATTAGACTGATAATGCTGAGGGTAACCTCTAATAAAGAAACCCCTAGCTCTTGACTGAGCACCACTAAAACCACCCTGATAGCGAGGACTTTTTTTCTGCCTCCATATGCCTTGTGACATATACACTCAAAGGTCCATGCATGGTCAACAACTATAAGAAATATAACCCGTGATGACACTAGCTGCTCTGTATCCAAATAAAATGGTAGAACCAGCCCTCTAATAAACCGGCAAACTCGCTTGTTCTCTGTAGGCATAACCATAGAAACATGCCTAGCTAACTCGGGGAAATGGGCCTCGTACGGAGATCTGAAATGAAACCCTGTTGAAAGTCTGTGAACTCATCTCAGAAACTCTCTCTCATGTTGCAAGGTACATACTTATCTAAGAAAGCCCCAAAGAACTGAGCTCAAATCAACAAAGGTGACCTGGTTGGTTCTCACTCAAGATAAGTTCTCCACCACTGCTTCACTGACCCCTTTATCTAAAATATGGTGTAATCAACATGCGACTCCACTAAGCCAAGGTTATGTAACCGCTCCTAGAAACTCACTAGAAAACCATTGACGTCCTCTCTCAGAGCATATAAAAACCTTAAAGGACCCGATCTGATGAACCTAGAAAGCATCTTCTTCTCCTTAAAAGACATAGCTGGCATGTCTACGATAGGCGGTAAAATAACAAGAACTAAAAACACCTCCAAATGGGGAGCCGTAATAGTAGTTGTACTCCAGAACCCTGAACGCCCTGTTATGTTGCCTGAGCTAAGTTCTATGCCTCATCTCTAACTTGTGAACCACTCGAAGTACCAGGCAAAGTGCCCGCTTGTGACATATCCATTAGAAATCCAAGGATCCTGACCAAAGTATCCTAAAGGATTGGCGTGGCTACAAACCCCATTAAAGGCTGGGTTGGCCCTACATCCTCCAGCTAATACTGAATATCCTCCACTTGTACCTCTAGCTCTGGTGACGATACCCTAGTTTGGGTCTGAGCTGGCGCTGCAGCCCGTGCCCTACCTCGACCTCTAGTTGGGGACCTAGCTACTGGCACATGAGCCTTGCCCTTGCCCGCTGATGACTTCGTACAAACTATCTGAGAAAGAGTTAAACAAATGAAATTTAGAAGTTTATAGAGTCAAGAATGCACAATAAGGAATCAACCAGACATAATTTTCCTAAGAATGCCCTATAGCCTCCCGCAGATAGGATACATACATCATCGTACCAATTCGTGAGACTCTACTAGACATTTGCTCTTTTGGTGGTAAAACCGGGTGAACATAATGCTTTGATACCACACTGTCACAACCCAAAATTAAGCCATGATGGCACCTACTATAGTCCACTAATAGGCAAGCCAAAACCCAAACTAGAAATAAAGGTGAATATGAACAATGTGGAAGCAAAATAATAAGATGAATGTGACACAATCATAGTTATATACATAACAACACAAAATATATAATACAATCCTAAAGGAAACTGAGAAAAGACAATATATATATAAGATACCAACCCCAGACCTAGTGTCACTGTAGAGCCTCTACGGTACAGGAATAAGGCTATACGAAAGTACGACTATCTATAAAAGTACAAAATAGAGATAGTTAATCTCCACATGCCGAGAACTCATCATGATCTGAACAACAACAAATCACAAATAAGCACAAGATCATCATGGATGACTCGTACTATAATGACCCTTCCGGTCATTTCTGCATTTATTCTTTCTTTGTACTGTTAGAGCTTTCCTTAGCTTCCCCAAGTAAATTATGGCTTGCTGGGACTAGTGGTTTGGTTCCCTGGACATTTGTTTGGTCTTTATAGTTGTTTACCCATTTTAGAGCTTAAACTTAGGATATCATTGACTTCGGTCAACATTTTTGGTAAACGTGCTCGGAATTGAATTTCGACAGTTCTGTTAGCTCCAGAGCATAGATTTTGGTCTAGATGGACCCTTGAATAGGGTTTGGGAGCTTTTGGTTTGGGTTTGTGTTGGTTTTTGTGTTCACTAGCCAGTTAAACTTGGAAGTTTGAATTTGGTCAACATTCGGAGAAGACGGCCTAAGATGAGAATTCCATCAGTGATGTTAGTTTCAGAATGTCGACTTTAGGCTGGAGGGACCTTCGGTTTGGGTCCTGATGAACGCTCAAATTATGCTCCCCAAGTTGGAGGTAATGGCGATCGTCAGATCAAAATAAATTTATAATTCCCAACGAGTGTCGGGGTCATACCCAAGGGAACAATGTAGTCGCAATCGAGCTAATAGAGAATTCAAGGAACTTATTGAAGTTTAATTAACAAAAAAGGGAAAAGATATCTAAAAAGGGGATTTTTAGACTACAACTAAAGATAAAAGAAAATCAAATAAAAGATAAATTGATCAATGGCTTTCACCTTGATTTCACCAAGCAAGGACAACAAAGGAGACGTGGGAATGGGAATTCAAATCACAAGACTTGCACCCGATTAAAACGTGGGTAGTCTTGGCTAAGGGTATGCCTAACCGTCTTTTGACCAATCAAGCATATATCTCGTGTGTTCTCTCGAACCACCACGAGTAAGCAATAACCACCCAATTTAACTTGGGTGAGTTGGGTTATCTCTAACCCCACCTCTTAGATGAGAGTTTCTGGCAACCAAACTATCTCTAGCCTTGGTCTAGAGTGGAAACCCCAAATTCCCACTGTTGAATCTTCCCGAATTTAGAGAAATTCTCTCTCAAGCAAAAACCCAAATTAGAAATCTAAGTCAATGTTTGCAACCATTGACTAAAAATTCAAGCATGGAGGATTCAATAGACCCAAATAATCAAACAAGAGAAAAATCTATATATGAATGCAATACCCAAACAAGTATTATCTCTAATACAAACTCAAATCTCAATTCAAAAATTACACCAATAAAATAGCAATTAAGAGCAAGAGTTGAAGAATGGAAACTAAAGATTTTATAATAAAGAGCTTCCAAATCTTCACTTCTATGGTGTTGGTTGATGAACTTGCTTCCAAGCTTGCGAAAAGATGTGAGAATAGACAAAGATAGCTTCCAAAATGGCTGAGGAGTCTTTTGTATCAATTGGGGTTCCAAAAGTGGGAATTTCCAAATCTGTCCTGCAGCTGATGACGCCTTCATCGTGGTCGCGTGATAATGCTTCGCGATCATGAGGTTCTATGTTTTCTCTCCACACGGTCGCGTGGTCTCAACCTTGGGGTCACGTAGTTCTGACTTCTTCCTCCACGCGATCGCGTGGCTTCACTTCGCGGCCGCGTAGTTTTAGCTTTCTCCTTGTGCATCGCGGTCACGTGATTTACTCTCGCGGTCACGATGATTAACTTGGTGTCAGTGATCAGCAGCTCCTTTTATCTCCAATTTGACTTGTTTTCACTCAAATCTTTTCTGAACAATTCTAAAACATAGAAACCTGTAAAATAGAAGAAATTCGTGTCAAATTTCACTATTTATCCACTTTATACTAGCAAAGGTATAAGATTAGAAGCTAAATAAGTAGGTAGAATACCAACTTATCAAACCCCTAAACTTGAACTATTGCTTGTACTCAAGAAACTGAAATAATTCTATTTCAAGAGGCACACAACACAAGTGTAAAGACATCACTTCAAGCCAAGGAAGACCCATTTCAATCACCAAGTATGACTTCGGTTGGTAGTAACAATGAGTCAATCCATGATAACTTACTCTAAGCATTCCCCTCATTTCAAAACACAATTCAATGATGCAATGGCACAATAAGAACAAGCAAGTGACAACAACCAATCCTAGAGATGTGACTCAAACTACTAGCTTACCTAAACATGCTCATTTGACTCATTTTTGGAGTTTATCAATGTCACCAACTATCCTAATTCGCATGCCCTCAGAAGAACGAAAGTCCCAAAAACACATTATGTACAAAGACAATCACAAGGGAAATATACAAGCACTCACACTCACAAGGAAGTTCAAGTGCACACACGTCGAACTATAGGCTTTCCTTTCATGTAAATCGCCACTAATATAGGGTAGCCAAGCTCAGAATCACAAAGGACTTGCGGGTTACGATATTAGCTAGGGCTAAGGTGAGTATTTCATTTGGTTCAAGTGACTACACCTCCCTAATGCTCTTTTTTCTCATTTTGAACACCGCTCACATTTTCAATTTCAACTTCACCTCATTTCTCCCTCACACAACCTAAGATTCTCCTTTTTAACTCATAATCATTTAACTCCTTATATCACCTTCACTTGGTAGCACCTATTTTTTTTCTTTTCATTTTGCTCATTGGTGAACTTTTGGAGAAATTTTGAATTCTTATTTAAGGTGCTAGCTTGCACTTGAAGTGCACTTTTTTTCTTCTCCTTATTTGATCACATGCACCCCCAAACTTAGGCATTTGCCTATGTTATCTTTTGTTTCCCCCCAAACTTAGGCTTGTAGCCTACATTTTATTTTCAAGCAATTAGGGAGTGTTGACACCCAATTTTGACCTCTGTATACCTCTCACGGGCTGTTATTTTACTAGTTATTCTTATTTTTTAAGCTTAATTTTCCTCGCGTATTGCTTTTATTTACTAAATAAATCATGTATTTTATCATCGTCTTGACACTTTTTAAATTTATATATAATTTATAAATATATAATTTATTTCTTATTATTACTATTCCATCATAAATTTTGTATAATATTACATGTAATTGATTTTACGTACAATATATATATATACGTAATTTATTTATAATTTTAAATAATATATGTAAATTTTTATGTACGTAGTATATTTATTTATTAATCTGGTTAATTATGTTATTAATTAAATGGAAGCTCAATTTGTAATTCTCTTACCAATTTATTTAAATTCTAGCCCCTTTTGAGTCAATTTCTTTCAATTCTAGCCTAAATTTGAACTAATTTGGCCCATTTTTAAATCTCAAATCCATTTCCATAACCCATCAACCGACCCGGATCCGACTCGCGATGAGATCAAATCTCAGCCATTGATCTAATGTGATCAACGATCGAGATTAAAACTCACCCCCTCTTTCCTTTCTTAATCACCCATACCCCTAAAACCCAATTGATTTTCCCCCTCCACCAGCCGCCACTCACCCCAAATCCCCTCTTTCCCATCATTGACCAGTGGCAGTCGCTGCTACTACGCCAGCCACCGAGCCTCCGACGAACCCAGCCGCCGCCTTACCTTTATCTCCCTCCATCTAACTCTCCTCTCTTTCTCCCTCATTACCTCCGCCACCACCGCCGCTGGCAAGCAGTTAGCCTCTGCGGTTCGGTGAACCACTCTCCCCTTCTCCTTGCTCTACGTCTCCTCTCGTCTCCTATGACGACGGGCGGCAGCCCACTGTCGCCGCTTTGCTTCGTTTCCCTGACTAACCCCCACCGTCGGCAAAACCCTGACTAACCATCAACCAAACACCAAACAACTACCATCTTCACCCTCCCCCTTTTCTCTCTCTTCATCTTTGGCGAACTCCTCCGTAGACACCAAATGACCGCCTCCAAACCATTGACCCCGCTGCTGGTGAACTATGGGAAAAAAGGCACCATGCACGTTTTTCACTATTTTTGTGGCTAAAGGATGGCTGACCGAGAGGTCCGCAAAATTGGATCTACCATTTGGGTCATTTTCAAAACTTGGGGGTTCCTACGGGATATCATGAATCCATTTCTGGTTTGGTTTCTTTTTTTGTTTAATTCTGTCATATTCTTGCTCCGTCATCAGATTATTAGATGTGAAATTGTTAATATTTGGGTGTGAATTTGTGTTTGAATCTTGTGATTTTGTGTTAATCTTCCCCTGTGGACCGTCATACGTGAAAACTCAGACTTGTCATGAACTATCACTTTTATCCTAACTCCAAAAATTTGAAACATATGCTTGTTTTATCGCTGAAGCTGATTTTATTAATAGCATGTGTGTTGGATTACTGTTACTATGTTCTAAGCCTGAAACCTGATGAGTCGTTTTTGTATTGAATTCAATTGCCAATTTGCTGCTTCATGTTCTAAGTTCTAATTGGTTTGGTTTGCCTCTGCTTACTGCCTTTCATCGCCCCGATATGTTCTACATGTTAAGTTATATCTTATTATTGGATTACAATTTTGCTCATGACTTGGAAAGTCTATGCTTATCCCCGAGGCAGTCTTATATGGCCTGTTTGTGAGCATGGGAAGAGAATAACTGTTACAATCCTATCACTTGATTAGTTCTGTGATTGGGAGTCCTTTATGCTCATCACTTGATCACTTTATGATGCAATTAATCTAGTCCAAGCATGATTTGGTATCTCCTTTCCTTGTATATTTAGGACAACCATGTTACTTGTTTATTTGTAGTAAAATTGATCTGTCTGCCCCTCTCTTTCTTTCAAGTTCAAATTGTGAAAAAAAAAACTTGATACTTGGTTATCCTTGGCAAAATTTGGATGTGAAATTGATTGACCATAGCATGTCATCATCCCTTTGAGTGATTTTTCTTTCTTTTGTGGATTAGAGTAGCCTTAGTACTTGTATAATTTTGGTATGTGTTGACTTGATTGGTGCAATTGCTTGAATTTTGAAAAAGGATTATGGTGAGAAGAGACAGATTGTGTGACATATTCACCATTTCAAATTTAAGATAGCCTTGATACTTGGTTAACTTTGGTAAATTCTTGATTGATTCATGCTCATTGATTCTTTACCTTCCTTTTTAGTTTGGACAGATTTAGTGTTAGTATATTTATGGCAAACTTAGCATAATTTCTTTAAGGAAAATAATCCCTCTAATTGGCTTTCTGAATCCTCTTCCTCCCCTGAATTATGAAATGGAATACTTCTCTTCTACTATATAAACAACTCCCTCTTTTCATTATCTCTCAGACTTTACACTCATATTAACTACTCTCATATTTTTAAAAGGCTCTCTACTGTGAACAAAATGGTTGATTGCTAAGTGTTGGATTTCATATTTCTCTTATTGTTTACTGCAAACCGGTATGTCTCTTAATTTGTATACATAATTTATGAGTTTGATAGAAAGCATGACTATAGGAGTTTAAAGCTAATAACTTATTGCCTATTTGATTATGTGATCCAAACTGCCACTACTTGTAGATCATTTATTAGTTATATATGTTACTGCCATGATTCTTTCTTGCTATTGTTCTGGTATATGTTGTGTGGGACAGAGAGGGCCTTAAACATATCCTAAACCTTAACATGGGCAATGCCTAGAACCCTTGAGGTTCTCATGAAACTTTGCGATGTCAGGGACTAGTATTAGGAATCGTTAAATGCTCCTTTGCATTTTTGTATATTTATCTTTAACAGGTTCTTTGCTAACATTTGGTTGGGACCTTGAAGAGTTGCCAGGATTTGGGAGTCTCCAAGATTTAGATCTGTTTATTTTATTTCTCATTCATTTATTTGATGTGTAATATTTTGTATAAACTTCGATAAATAATAAGATACATTAGGGGTGCAACAGGGGAGGGGCAAACTACGTGCTACTTTCTTAATTGTAAACCGTAGAAATTATGCCTATAGAATTTCTGTTGATATCATTTGTTAGAAATTATGCCTATAGGAGTGTATTAATATCGTTTGTTAGAAATCATGTTTCAGGTTTTAAAATTCGCTTTAAAAAAATCAAAAATCGTGCTTATATGATATTTCTGTTTCAACATGTTAAATATAATATTATTTACCTAGAAACCATGCCTATAGGCTTAAAACTGTCTTCAGTTGTGAAACCACGCCTAAGATTCAAATCCGTTTTAGCATATTAAAGTCATTTTCAGAATGTTTAAATCTGTTAAATTTAATTTAGTATTAAAATCAGTTTCAGCATGTTTAAATCTGTTAAATTTAATTTAATATTAAAATCAGTTTCAGCATGTTTAAATCTGCTAAATTTAATTCAGTATTAAAATCAGTTTCAGTATGTTTAAATCTGTTAAATTTAATTCAGTATTAAAATCAGTTTCAGCATGTTTAAATCTGTTAAATTTAATTCAGTATTAAAATCAGTTTCAGCATGCTTAAATCTGTCAAATTTAATTCAGCATGTTGAAATCAGTTTCAGCATGTTTAAAATCAGTCTTAGTATATTAAATGGTTGTCGTTTATGGACTTAAGTTAGTTTCAGCATGCTAAATAATTAGAAGCTTTGTTCATAGGACTTTCATTAAACGACTTGCTCATAGGATTAATTAATGAATGTTTTGTACGTTTTCATCGCTAGATATCATGCTACATAAAGTGTTAATTGTATGAATGGTGAGGCCTATGTGAGATCATTTATGTGCTACTTGTTTTCCAGTCCATTGATGTTTTGATTGACGTTAACCCCGTGTCTAATTAGGAAACCTAAGATTTTATTTGTCTAGATCCACCTCCAAGTTAGTAAGTCCAATGCCTCGTGGACATTAAGTTAGGACGGGTAGGCATACTAAGGTACGCTAGATTTTTCATTTCTTTTGTACGCTCCTAGGAATAATAATCTTAATAACTAACTTAGGTGGGTAGATAGACGGATATGATGGAAATTATCCCGAGTAGAATACGACAATATCGTTGGAATTGTCTTCGATAATAAGCCGGCGCTGATCCGAATAGGTTAAAACTAACCTAGGTTTAGTTCTTGTTTTATTATATGTTTGGGGTAGTTATCTAAATCACTTAGTAATTAGGTTTCTTTTTCTTTATTCTTGTGTTAATTTTGTCTTCTTGCTGGTCTCCTTCGTTCTATTATTTATTTTAATTGCGGTTTATATACATGATATTTTTTCTCACTTAGACTATTAGTAACTAACTTATCTACTTGCTTAAAATAAAGGTTTATTTGTTTAATTACTTATTTAATAATAGGCTAATAAAACTGTTGACCCTTTGTTTATCACATACTCCCACATAAATAATGAATTCGGCAGGGACCCACATTTGTGGACCTCGAAAGCTGCTTAACACCTTCCTTTTGAGGTAACTTGAACCCTTACCAAATTCCTGATGACGTAGACTTAAAATTTAATTTAATTGTAATTAGTTAGTATGGTGCCCTAACGCGCTTTTAATTCGTTAGGTGGCGACTCTTCACTCTTTTCTTATCCAAAAAGAGTTGTCACGTCGATGGCCCACTTTTCGCGAGAAAAATGGGGCGTGACAGGGAGGATGGGTGCCAAAATAGCGGTTCCAAAAATGTCAAGGTGTTAACAAGGTGGCAAAGAACGGTCACAAGCGCAAAAGGGATTCACTAGGATTTGATGTCATGGGAAGTCATTTGGGTGAAGTGGCTATCGAAAAGGGCCTAAGGTCATTTTACAAGCTTGGTTACACCTAAAATTTTGCCTTGAATTACATTCGGGGAAAGTTCTAGACGACACGCATGCCCGAGAATTATTCAACTAAACTTCACCACACATGACATGCAAATTATTCAAGAAGGATCAATTTTAACTTCCTAACGAGAACCAAGAGGAGCCATTCTATATTATCACCGCTAATGAGCTAAGAGTCACAAAAAGAGCAAAGGGGTTGTCGCAACATTAATCTTTGCCAAGAACTTTTCACAAATTTTTTGGAAGGGTATGCCTATTTCACTTAACATGCAAGACATTTCATTAGTACTAAACAAGTCAATCGCAACCAAAACCTCAAAAGATGACAATTTTCCCTTAAGAATGACGTCACTCAGTCTATTATTGGACCAAATCATCTATCTAATTCGGTATTTCTACACAAAGTGGCTCAACCCAAACATCACAATCAATAGGCACATGCAATTCGCATATGCCAAAGTGCGAGTTGCACTTGCAACACACATGCCAACAGTGAGCATGTGCGAAGCTCGTGCGGTTCATATATCGACATGTGTGATTCTAGGTTCCTAGCTCTGACAAGCTCTATCTAGCCTAATGGGTACCCAGACTTACCCTGGCTCCAAAACATCCAACAGACCTACTATAAAAAGAAAAACAAAGAAGCTACAAGAAAAGAAACTAACAACCTAAACCATCGATTCTGCGCATCCAAGAAGAGAAAATGGATATCATACCTGCGACGTTGCAAAGATGCTACATAATTGAAGTTGATGGTAGATTGTATTCTTGCCTTAGGAGAGAAAATGAGCCATGTTTCAAGAAAATTTGCGCTTTTGAAACTGCTCTTCTGATCTTTTATTACCTGGAAATGGTTCGGTGTTTGTCGATGGCCTTGTCACGCAATCGCGATGAGTTAAATTCACCTGAATTCTTGTGATCGCAAAGGTTCATGCAGTCGCAAAGAGTCAGATAAAATTTACCTCATCGTGATCGCGAGGGTCAGGCTTCATGATCATGATGCTTTAGCATCCACCGAGTTTCTAAATTTTTGCACAGTGCACTATTTTGTCGTGCAAAGCTAGGTGCGATGGGCAATTTGTGAGGTGCGAAATGCACCATGTTTGTACATTCCAATGTTTTTATTTAGTTCACTATTGTCTTGTGCGATGGCATGTGCGACGGGCACTCTTCCAGGTGCGAACAACACGTTTTTCAAAGGTATTTTTGGGTGCTTTTCAACACTTGGTTCCTCTTCTAATACCTTGGGACACCTAAAAACAAACCAAAAAGAAACAAAAAGTGAAGTAAAGCATAAAAATGATGGGTTGGCTCCCATAATCACACAATTTAACATCACAGCGCGATGCAAGCTACCTCACCATTTGGATCTCCACTTGGAAGATTTGAACCGTCGACCCAAACTTGAATCAAATTTTTGGTGATAATCCCGGGGTAAAGGTTTGAGCATGAGAAGGCCATTCTGTTGATATCACATTTTGCACTTTTTAGCCTTCAAGTGAGAAAGGACGCTTTGCCTTCTTTCCACGATAAACTCAAAATCGGATAGACCTTCATCCACCCTCCTTCCAAGGTCTTCTAAAAGCTTTATTACTTCGACTTTTGTCCATTCAATCAAACTTAAGGTCGAACAAAGGTTGAAGTGGAATTTGGGCTTCTCCACCTTCAAGCTTGCCTTATTCATAACATCCTCACATAGAGATTCTATTACATCATGACCCACAAGTGGGGTAGTTGGTTGCAAAACCACCTTTAATTAATGATCCTCCCTTGTGTTTTCCTCTTCTTTAGACCTTGCGTCCACAAAGACTTGCTTTATGGATTGCACACTCTCCTCTTGGGTTTCTAGTGAGGCCAAGAGGGTTTGGAGCTTGACACATATGCCTTCTTTGCTTGCGAAGTCATGGTCCCTGTTAAGGTCACAAACACCACTAGTAACATTGTTAGCACACGAAGGGGGAGGAGGACGATCATCATTGGGGCATTCGCTCCAATGTCCACAATGACCACCACACAAATAGCAATTGCGCCCATCATAGGAGCGAGAAGGAGAATACCTTCCTCTCTCAGGGCCAATTCTACACCTTCATTAAAGGTGGGGTCCTCCACAATAAATACAATAGTTGGGAATATAAATTGGGATGCAACTATCAACATTTCTACCAATCAAATAAGCCATGATGCCATCAACAAACTAAAACTAAACAAAAGAAAAACAACTATTCACAAAATTGAACTAGAGTAAGCAAACTCAAATTCTAAACTTAACTCAATACGCCAAATAATTCCCTGGCAACGACGCCATTTTTGATGAATGCTCAAATCGTGCTCCCCAAGTTAGAGGTCACGACAATTTTCAGAGCAAAACACATTTATAATTCCCAATGAGTGTCGGGGTTGTACCCAAGGGAACAATGTAGTCGCGATTGAGCTAATAGAGAATCCAAGAAACTTATTGAAGTTCAATTAACAAAAAGGGGAAAAGATATCTAAAAAGGGGGGTTTTAGACTACAACTAATGATAAAAGAAAATCAAATAAAAGATAAATTGATCAATGGCTTTCACCTTGCTTTCGCCAAGCAATGACAACAAGGGAGACTTAGGAATGGGAATTCAACTCACAAGACTTGCACTCGATTAACACGTGGGTAGTCTTGGCTAAGGGTATGACTAACCGTCTTTCGACCAATCAAGCATATATCTCATGTGTTCTCTTGAACCACCATGAGTATGCAATAATCACCCAATTTAACTTGGGTGAGTTGGGTTATCTCTAACCCCAACTCTTAGATGAGAGTTTCCGGCAACCAAACTATCTCTAGCCTTGGTCTAGAGTGGAAACCCCAAATCCCCACTGTTGAATTTTCCCGAATTTAGAGAAATTCTCTCTCAAGAAAAACCCAAATTAGAAAGCCAAGTCAATGTATGCAACCATTGACTATAAATTCAAGCATGGAGGATTCAATAGACCCAAATAATCAAACAAGAGCAAAATCTATATATGAATTCAATACCTAAACAAGTATTATCTTTAATACAAACCCAAATCTCAATTCAACAATTACACCAATAAAATAGCAATTAAGAGCAAGAGTTGAAGAATGGAAACAAAAGATTTCACAATAAAGAGCATCCAAATATTCACTCCTATGGTGTTGGTTGATGAACTCTCTCTCCAAGCTAGCCAAAAGATTTGAGAATAGCCAAAGATAGCTTCCAAAATGGTTGAGGAGTCTTTTGTATCAATTGGGGTTTCCAAAAGTGGGAATTTCCAAATCTTTCCTACAGTTGATGACGCCTTCATCGCAGTCACGTGATCATGCTTCACGATTATGAGGTTCTGTGTTTTCTCTCCACACGGTCGCGTGGTCTCAACCTCGCAGTTGCATAGTTCTGACTTCTTCCTCCAGGCGATCGCATGGCTTCACTTTGCGATCGCGTAGTTTTAGCTTTTTCCTTGTGCATCTCGGTTGCGTGATTTACTCTCGCGGTCACGATGAGTAATTTCATGTCAGTGATCAGCAACTCCTTTTAGCTCTTGTTTTCACTCGAATCTTTCCTAAATACTTCTAAAACACAAAAACCTGTAAAATAGAAGAAATTCATATCAAATTGCACTATTTATCAACTTTATACTAGGAAAGGTATAAGATTAGATGATAAATAAGTAGGTAGAATACCAATTTATCAGGTCCCGAGGCTTATGAACTCCTTTTTGGGTTTTGAGTTTTGCTTGGGTAAAAGGTTGGTTTTGGGCGTCAGGCCCACTTTTTGTTAAACTGACCTCTATTGGGTTTTTTGTTACGATCGTGAAGAAGGACTACTGAGCAGTATATAAACTACTACCTTTGTTTTCAACATTTCAAATCTACCCAGCCTCCATTGTTATCAGTCCATGCTCCCCAAAACATCATATTACTTCAATTCTTGGTGATAGGGTGTGATTTTCTCGTCCGTGATCGTTTCTCCATCATAATTGTAAATCTTATCCATTTAATTTTCGTGATTCTCCTCTTGAATTTCCTTAAGTTGTTCCCATAGATGGTAGGCTTTTTTGAGCCATTCCCTTGGTAAAATTCTTCTATTATTCTGAGCATGCACTCGTGAGAGTGGTGATCTTCATGTGCTTTTTCATTTCCAACTTTGGATTGTAGGTCCCACGGGTCCGCCAGTGACCTAAATTTCGACCCGGCTATAAGTATAGGAATATGGGTGTCCTTAGATTTATTTTAATTTGTAATTTATGTTTATGATAGTTTGATTTCATTTCAGAGCTTCTCGGAGAGATTCGGGCTTGGACATCATTGTTCTAGCAGCTTGTCATCAGACGACAGGTAGGTTACAGTTTAAATCTTCTAGACTTTATGTGTATAGGCTATAATTGTACTAATTAGAATCCTTGGGTTGGGTTTATTATCTTGGTACCCTAGACCATGTCCGCTTCTTCATGTCCATCTTATTTTCACTTCGATGATTGTAGTATTCATTGTAGTTAACAGTATCACCCTTGTTGTCTAGTGTGGACTTGTATTTGACTCTGGACCATAGATGATGGGTTATTTGGGAATTTCCATGAGGTTTGGACATCGATATTCAACTATTGAGCTGGTTATATGTGCTATAGAGCAATTTGAGCCTGTGCAGGGCCGATAGGTTAAGTGTGAGACGTTGGGCTACTATTTGTGATTGGGCATGCCATTATCATGCATATGAAGTGGTTTATACTTGTTTTACTATGGTTTTGGCTTCGGGCCGACTATTGATGGTTTTCTAATCCTTGTATGACCCCGAGGGCCCATTTTTAGTAAAAATTGTTACAAAAGGTTTGGAACTGATTTTCATGGATCTTCTTAGGGTAAAAAAAGTTAAAAAGATGATTTTATCACTGTTTTGCACACTTAATCTAGATCCAGTTGATCCATGGTGCTAGACTTGCTTTACTATTGACTTTAAATGATACTAAACTCGGTCGGACCGAGCAACAGACTAGATTTGGTACTGTTGTAGACCCGGCTACGTTCGGGCACCCTTGTTGGGGGGTTTTGAGACTTGATTAACTATTTTAGTCCCGGATAGGCTCCTGGCATGCATTTTCGAGACTTTGGTTCCGATTTAGATCTAGATACACTCTAGATGATTATATTGAGATTATGAGATTAGTATGTGGTCAAGGACCTCCATGGATCTTGACGATCCGAACCAGGGGCTACGTGCAGAGTATGCCAGAGAAGGGGTATATGGTGTACTTCCGTGGATCCTATCTGCTGGGCCTATAGGTGTTGGGGAGGTACATACAGGTTTACTGTTCCACCTGGTTTTCATTATTGCATCATCCATCCTTGTTTGTTATTTGCTGACTGTACGCTCTGGTAGTATGGGATGCCAGAGGGTTTGTTTTCACTTGTATGTGTTCCTTGGGTGTATGGGTGCTCATTGGGACTGTAGGTTGGTTTGTTCTTATTATATCCTATTGTAGTACTATTTCATGCTATAAATCTGGTGAGTTTTTATGCAATCATCCTTACCTTGTGTAATTCACCACCAACATGTCTATGTTCAACTACCTTCCTTCCTTCCCTTTTTATTGAGGTTACCGGTATATCTCCTTCTTCTTAAACTCTCTTTATATATATATATTGTTATTGCAAGGACCCCAGGTGCGTTCTTCTTCCCTTCACCTATGTTCTGTGATGTATATTTCTAGTAGCTAGCCAAGTATGATTGTTTTCTCCTTGTATTCCTTATGTGATAGCTTCCGTGTACTTAATCGTTGCTTCTATGACCTCTTCTTTGCTATCTTCTATATTACTGCTCTTATATCTTATATGCGCTCAGTTAGCCTATGATGCCTACTGGGTACTTGTTGTTTAGCAATTATTGCTCGTACAATATTCTGCATCTTTTTGGTGTAGATCCTAGTATGGGCCATCGTTGCTGATTCATAGAGACTCGTGCAGGCTGACTTTTGGACTATCCGAGGCTGAGGGTGAGCTCTTGACGATCGGGCTTAGCTTATAGCTCATCTTTTGTATCTTGTACTCTTTTGTTATTCAGAGACAGATATGTATATTCTTTTGGATTTGTTGTACTCTGTATGTTTAGTACCGTCTCTTATACTATGATACCAGGTCGTGGGTTTGGTTTAGTTTCCACTTATATTTATGTTCCTGTTGCTAATTTCTTCTCTTTATTTCCTTTGCTCCTGTTATTTATATCATTCTTCTGCTTGCTTATTAGATAGTAGCCCGTTACTAACCATTCTGGGCTATGAGAATTTGTACGCCTAGAGAGGAATGTAGATGCCATCATGATCGAAAAATCAGGTCGTGACACGTACTAGGTGTTGTATTAGAAAAAGATGCAGAAATATAGTTTGAGTATCAAAACATTGGGTACTCAGTAGGCATCATAGGACGATCAAGCTCAGAAGACAGGATATAATATGAGAGATATAAAGGCAACTATAACCAAAAACTAGCCTAGCAATCTCTAGTACCATCAGGATAAGGGTGGAGATAACAATAATAATGATAATAATACACTCAAAATACGAATACAAGGAGAATACAGTGCAATATATGATGATGCAGTGCAAGATATGACCAATACAGAAAAGTAAAACTCAAAATTATCCCTCAAGCTGTCAGAGCTCATCAATATATGCAATAAAGTAAAACCTGTAGTAATCACGGGCTGTCGGAGCTCATCAACATATGCAATAAATTAAAACATGGAGTAGTCTCACGGGCCGTCGGAGCTTATCAATATATGCAATAAAGTAAATAAGTGAAAAAAGTCTGGAAATATCCTTCGGACCGAGTAGAAAAGGTGATATTATTTTTCTATCTCGAAAACCAGTGATAAATTAATGCAATCCTTTCTGTAATTTAAAATTGTAGTAAAAGAGTAGAATCCTATTTAAAACTGAAAAGTTCATATTTTCTTCTCACATCATACCATGATCCATGTACGTGCATGTATGAATATATGCATGCCATCGCAAGGAAATGTGTGTGTGTGTGTATATATACATATATATATGTATATACAAAACAGGGTAAAAACTGCCCTTAAAACAAGTGAACTAACCTAGAGTCCAACCAATCCAACCTACGGCCTCGGGCACACAATTGTATAATATAAAGAAAAAAATGGGAGAAAAGTAGCGATAAGCGTAAAACAAATAATACAACTACTCTACCACAAAATCCTTCCCTAAGCATAACTAATGATTTGCTAATCTAATCATACTAAGGCTGCAGGAAACCTAGACTAAGGTTTAATAGAAAATGCTATTGTAAGGTCTCGAAGAGTGACAAATACCCAGAAAACTGATTAAGGCCTAATTCTACCATACAACTTAACCCTAACATTCATAAAAATTAATAAGTATACTATTTAACCGAGCTAAGTCTAAAGAAAAGGAAATCGTAACCTACCTCAGGGGCAAACAACAACTACGAACGTCACTCGGGAAACTTTCCTTTACGCATATCTCAGATTGCTTCCACGCTATCACAAATATAATTTACAAATCAATATGGGACAAATAACACCCATATCGATATTTTGAAATTTGGGGTGGAAATTAGGTCAATAATTGAACCTCAGGGCCCATCAACAAAAATTGAAATAAACATCGCAATTATGTTCCCTTTAGGGTCATAAACCCATGACCAAAAGTTGTGTGCAAATGGGAATCGATTCTGGGCTCAAAATAGCCCAGAAAGAAAACTTGATCAATGGAGGATTTTGAGAATTAAGCTATGCGTTTACAAAATTAAAGAGGGACATACACATAAAAAGAACGGGAATACACTAGGAACCTATTAGGGACTTACCAAGGACAATGTTGGTGAAGGTTCTACTAAGAAATGAATTTGCCCAAGATCCACAAGATCAAATTCGTGTGAAAAATGGTGAAATAAACAAAGTTGAGATATATAAACTGCCAGGGATCCTTCTCTGCAAATGCGAGGACCCTACCGCGAATGCGAGCTCACAAGTGCAGCTCTCTCCTTTCGATCACAAAGAGGAAGCATAACTGGGTCCCGGTGACCCTTCTTTGGAAATGCGATATACCCACCATGGATGCAGGCCCGCGAATACTAAGGGTAAAGTGACCCTCCACCAGCAACTGAAAACCCCCAGTTAAACACCAGTTAAAAAATAACTCTGAATGAACCCTTGGGATTCATTTGGAATACCGATATCACAAACCAAATATGCTACCTAACTAGAAATGGCATTCCAGACTCAACAGACTCATCAGAATGACCAACAGAGGTCGTCTTGATGAAATATTGACCGAGGTCAATACCTTTTTGGCTTTTGATAAATATCACCCAAGTACCTAAAACGAGTCTGAAAGCCTCAAGACCCGAACCAAAGGTTTCACTAGAAATATCCATAATATAACTATCATCATCCAGAATCAGTATTCAACATAATTCTCAAGCTATAAGCCTCACAATCCGATATTCAAAGTAAATAATAACCTGAAATCACCTTCCAACTTCAAAGCGATTTCTATCATAACAATTCACCCTAGAACCAAAACCATGACTAAAACTAGGCGAGTAAGCTAAATTACAAGTCTCGAGCAAAATCTTCGTTAAACCCCTTAATATAAGTCATAATTCATATCTTTTCTACATCTACCATGTATCTCGCCTACCCATCATGTAATTTATATATTATACTATCTACTAAAGCCAAGTCTAAAGAAGGAAAGCCCTAACCTTCTTCGAGGTTGACACACAAATATCGAATCATCAAGTAGTAGCTTTTCCTTTCTATAGAGCCTTGATATGCTCCAAATCTATCAATAATGTAAAATCCACATAAATACGATACTAATGACACCTATATCAAAAATATAAGTTTCAGGCCAAAAATTGAGTCAAAAGTCAGCCCTGAGGGGGCGTCAATAAGTCTCGAATTTTTCTTTGCAATTTTCTTAACCCTAAGGTAAGAACCTCATGCCCAAAATTTAGGCAAAAGTAGGGTCCAATTCGAACATCAAATTAGCCCAGAAAGTGCTATGAGCAATGGAGGAAATTTCAAGAATTAAAAAATTATCAGGAATCTCGACTAAGCACCATAGGAACCATGTCACCCATCCACAAAGATAAAAAATACCCTATAAAATCTATGGGTAGGGTTAAAATGAGGCAAACGCATGAAAAACACAAAATGACCAGTAGGGTCATTAAATTCATTAATAGAGAGTCTATTTCCAAACATATTTGGTCTATATTTTCTGCCACATAATGGGCTACTATTTTCTTAATTGTCATAGGTTTTTCTTCCATATTAGTACCCCTATTGATCTTCTTAGCCTATGCATAGATCAAATCACCCTCTATGTTCCTCAAACAAAATCCATAGAAATACTTACTTGGGTTACCTCTATATGAACCATCAATGTTGCATTTTATGCCCCTTAGTGGAGGTTCCATGATACTCTCTAGTAGAATAATCTGGGCTTGTATTTGTCTAGGTAGTCAGTCAACTCTAACCAGTTTGTGAGGATCTAATTTATGTTTGGGAAAGTTCCTCACACATATATCATATTGTTAAGTTGATCTTGTACACCAGACTATTGTAAGGCATACTCTTCCTATAGCTCATATTGTTCCTTCCCTTCCATAGATGCCTATAATGATAGCAAGCATGACAATCATCAGTGGCATAAGCTTGGTTTGCATGGCCATGTACACTAGATTATGATCTATTATGTCAATTGGGTTGCTGAGATGTTCAACTCTACATAGCTTGGAGGCTGCAGGAGATGTTAGAAAAATATGATGAGCCATCTCCTGTCTAGGTTATGTACAACACAAAACCTAGACACTAGCTAAATTCCCAACTTTTGTAGTATATTATCTGTAGGAATTTTGTTTCTCCAAGTCCTCTACAAGAAGCATGAAATTTTAGAAGGAAATTTCTTGGGCCACATGAACGTGACCCTCTGTGTCTGATCTAGTCCTAGGAAGATTCACTGAAAATATTTCATTCTATTAAGCCATACACCAAGTATTCTCAAGCTCCTCTATTTACTTGGAGGTGGAATGTTTTGACAAATGTGATCCACTAATTCCAAAGGAATTAACCGCGTCAACTGTTCCCTATTCCAACCACTCCCATACTCAAACCTCTTAACTTCAATCCCTTCTGTGTTAGTATCTTATGTTAGTATGTGATACAAGCCCCAAGTGCTTTTCCAGTTATTATACGAGGATCTTGAGTTCCCACTTCTAATTTGCCATTAAATCTGATGCTCTATCAACTCATTCACTGCACTCATTTTCTTCCAAACTAATGAACCATATTTATCCATAGATATTACATGATGGTTCTTCTTAAAATATTTATTCACCATAAATGATGTCCATTGAGAAGGTATTGTCCTGAAATTCAACCAGGGTTTACAGAATAGGGTAGTGGACACATCAAAAAAATACTTGAAACCCACTTCCTTTTTTTTTTATAAGCATAAGTCTTCCCATTTCTACTATAGAACATAGGACAACCATGGTAAATGAAAGGGAAAGTACCTTGGCTTACCTTAGTGATTTGATTAACCCTTTTGATCCATCTACTATCAGACTTCTCATGAACATACAATGCACTCTTCTCCAAATTTATCAACTGCCTAGACTTCAAACTCTTCTTCTCTGCAGATGAGAATAAGATAGTATCATCTGCATAAGCAAGATAATTTATCTTTGGACTCCAATTAAGGACTCCATATGAGATAAAATTAGGAGTCTGAAATAATAAATTTAGACTTCTTATTAAAGCCTATGCTACTGATAAGTTAGTAATCTACCAATTTATTAAGACTTTACTCATGAATTATTACCATATTTTGATAATATCTAGAGGTTCTTATGACCTTTATTGAAATAAATGCAGGTACTCTTGTCCTAGAGAAGATAACAAGGAAATAGACCCAAAAGAGCTTAAAAAGGAGTTGAAGTGTGAAGTGATCGAAAGAGATGAAGATTATATGGTAAGGTGCAGACCTCGTATGACACACACAACACAAGGTGCAGTCCACACCTTCCCTTGCATGAAGCTCAGAAAAGAAGAGAAGCATTTGTTAAGTGTGCGGTCGTTGTGCGACATACACAAGCTCTGGTGCGAACTGCACTCTGCTTCGCATAATGACTGAAGTTCAGCTAAGTCTCTGGTTCACTCATATGGAGTGGTGCAACGTGCACAACATGATGTGTGAACTGCACGATGCAGCACACAGCTTCTGAGAGGCATTTTTGTCCATCTTTGTATAATGAATTGAGAAAATTCTAAAATCCAATTTAGGCATAGTTTTTCATAGTTTTTGAAAAGTTTTCAATTTTTGAGAAAGTTTCTCTCCCAAGGCAAGAAAGATGGTTTCAATCCATTCTCTCAATCTTCAACCTTGGACTTGTAAATTTGAGCTTTGATATTGGATTCTTGCTACAATTAATGAAAAGGAATTGGAATTTCCCTATGGGTATACTCTCTTCTTCATTTAGCATGAGTGGCTAAGTTTCCTTATCTAGGGATATGTTATGATGGGTACTTGATAAAAGGGTATGGGTCTTTCTTATTTATGTTTATAATTGCTAATATGACATGAGTCTAGTGATTTCACCATATTTTAACTTTAAGATTGGTGGTTGCAAACATTGATTTAATTTACTAGATTATGTTCTTGCTTGAGAAAGGGGTTCATAATTTTGGATGTGAAATTGCTACTGGGTACTTGGGATTCCACTTAGATTGAGGCTAGAAATAA
Organism: Jaltomata sinuosa; assembly: GCA_003996215.1. Taxonomy (NCBI): domain Eukaryota; kingdom Viridiplantae; phylum Streptophyta; class Magnoliopsida; order Solanales; family Solanaceae; genus Jaltomata; species Jaltomata sinuosa. The sequence continues at coordinate 543,404 of QJPP01001113.1, forward strand.
CTCAATTTATCAAAAACACCCTTTTAAGGGTCTAAGCTAGAGATAGTGTGACCTCTCCAAGCCTATATTGGTTGTCTTATGCCTAAAGAATGGTGTTTGAATAAAAACCATTGGATAAATGATTGTTTGATCAAAATATTAACCAACGCTACCTATGTTAGTTAGTAAGAGTTTATGCAAAAGAGCAAGTATCTTGATGCGTGTTTGAGTCCCATCGGAAGAATATCCCTAGTCGTCCTCTCTCTCTTGTTTATACCTTGCATTTATTTTTGTTGTTTGGTTTGGAATTGAATTGTGGTAGATTCTCAATTCCCTCTTTTTTACATTATTTGTTGTTTGGACAATTTATTCTCATTGTGAAGTCTTTTTTACAATCATCTTTGGTTAATCTCCAATTCCCCGTGGGATTGACTTCGATTCCCATCGGGTAATATAAATTATGTTTGGCTTAATGATCACCAATACCTCCATCTTGGAGAGTACATTTGAGCGTTATCAAAAATGGCATCGTTGCCAAGGAATTGTGTTTGAATAGCTTTTTTGATTTTGAATTAAAATCACCTTGTAGAGTGTTTGTTCTTTTTATTTGGTTTGTTGTTTTTGTCTATTGCATAGGTATCCCATGACTGAAGTGGGTGACAATGAAGGTGTCAATGGGGTCATGGATGCAGCCAATGAACCTGTAAATCAAGTGGGAGTAGGTGCAATTTTCCTACCCCCAAGGTTGGAAATGCGATGTTCTATGTCACTAGCACAATGCTCCATCTTATACAAATGAAGGTGATGTTTGGAGGAGCAGCACACAAAAGATGTAAATAGGAACATCCAAAACGTTGTGGAGATATGACAACCTTTCATATTCAAAAACATTCCCCATGAATCTATTCGACTTTGCCTATTCCCTTTCTCTCTAATGGGGGAAGCCACAACTTGGTTGGAGGAATTGTCGGATGGGTCAATCACCTCTTGGACTGAGTTGGTAGATGCTTTCATAACTAGATTTTTCCCTCTCTCAAGGATGATACAGCTGAGAGATGAGATTAGAAACTTTTGCCAACTCCCTGACGAGCCTTTACACGAGGCATAGTTGAGGTTTAAAAAAAAACTATTATTGTGTCCCAACCATGGACTTTCAGATGATGTCTTGCTACAAAGATTTTATAGAGGTTTGAACTCAATGAAAAAGTTCGTGGCTAACAACCTCGGGGGTGGTACCTTCATGGACCAACAATTTTCTCTTGCCTCAGCTATTCTAGAGAGAATGACCAAGACTAACCAAGCTTGGCGCACAAGGGAGGCTGACATTCCTACCTCAGGAGTGACCACATCTATTTTGACTAATGAGATGCAGACAAAGGATGAAGAGAGGAATGAGACCATGGCCAAAATGATGACGCAAATAGACCTCTTAGCCAAGCATATAATGGGGGCCGGAAGTGCTAAGACTGTGAATGCTGTGAGAACACCAGAGATCAAGGCTAGTAATGACGAGCTAATGACCATCATGGATGGTAAAATTTTCTACTTATTAGTGGGTTCTCATCCCAGGTATTATTACTCGAGGGATAAGAATCAAGGTTGGAATAGGGATAAGGAACGAGATGGAAACTAGAAGGATCGTGACAAAGAAGGTGATAAGTATAATCACTAGAGATCAAATCCTTACATATGTCCAAACAAGTCAGATTATCAACCTACCACAAGCAATCCCGAACACTCAAAGATTGAGGACATGTTGTCCTTGGTGTTGAAGAAGGTAGAAACTACAAATACTAGGGTTAGTGAGCTTAAAAGCAAAGTTTCAACACTTTATTAAACTGTCAGCTCTCATTCGGCCTCAATCAAAAATCTTGAGGCTCAAATTAACCATCTATCCACTCAAATGTATTCATGAATTAAGGGAACACTCCCTAGTGACACCACAACCAATCTTAAAAATGATGCTCATGTTATGGCTATTGTTACTAGAAGTGGAAGAATGAGCAATATTGTGGAAAAGCCCATTATGGATGTTGCAAAGAAGTTGGCTATTGTAGTGAAGAAGCCTAGTGTTGACCCCATTGTGGAGTTGTGTTATAATAAAGAAAAGACTGTGCATGACAAAGATATTATAGGACCGGGAGTTGGGGTGAAGCTTGGTGCACCCAACATCCTGGTGGATATTGATATTGATGATGGGAGGGAGAAGATTGAATCTCCTACCCAAGTGACTATTGATATTGAGGAGGACCCCCCATTGTGCAAAGTGTTCCAACCACACTATCCAAGGGACCTCATCCATACCCTCAAAAGTTAAATAAAAAGAAGGAAGAGCACAAATTCAATAAGTTTATTGACATGTTCAGCAAGCTTTTGATAAATATTCCTTTGGTTGAAGCCTTAGTGAAAATTCTGGGGTATGCCAAATTCATAAAAGAGTTACTTAATAAGAATAAGATTATTGTTGTGGGCACAGTTGAGATCTCACACAGCTGTAGTGCTGTGATGACAAGTAATGTTGCTACAAAACGGGATGACCCGGGTGCATTTACCATGCCTTGCACTATTGGATAGTTTGTGTTCTGTAAGGCCTTGTGTGACTTAGGGGCAAGCATCAACTTGATGCCCCTAGTGATCTTAAAGAAGTTAGGATTGGGTACACCCTAACCTATATCTATGCGACTACTCATGGCTGATAGGTCCATTAAGTGTCCGGTAGGAATCCTATATGACGTATTGGTGAAGGTTGACAAGTTTATTCTCTTGGTGAACTTCATAGTCTTGGATTGTGAAGTAGATATTGAGGTGCCTATCATTTTGGGGCAACCATTATTGGCTACATGGAGAGCACTTATGGATGTTAAACTCGAAGAACTCAAATTCTGAGTGGGGAGCGAGGTAGTGACATTCAACATATGCCAATCCACAAAGCCTCCGGATGAATTGTGGGTAGTCTCGGTGATAGATATTGAGTGCAAGCTTGATAGTGCCCTTGAGGAGTTTGAAGTGGGTAAAAACCCAAGTTTGAGGTGTTGCACAATGGGCTAGACGATGATATTTTCAAGTTGTTGATGGAGCAATTCCCCTTCTTGGGGTAGGGACACGCCAACCAGATTGGCATGCTATCCGACAATGACTAAGGTTTGAGGTACTATCATCGAGCTGCATGTAAAAGCAAGCACTTCTTGGGAGGCAACCCAAGTGTTTTTACTTTTTTTTCCGTTACCTATTTGTTATTTTTGGAATGCACGGAGAAGAAAAATGAACAAGTGGGAAACAGGGCAAAAATGAGGCATGCGGAGGACCGTGCAATTTACAAAAGCCATTGTGTGCGTCACATGGGCTAACTCCTCCCACAATAGAGAATTGGAAGAAAAATATTGAGTTGGAGGGAATGTGCGCTGGGCTTTACATTCCACATGAGCCCATGTGCACGTCATACCTCCATCGCATAACATAGAAGAAAGTTGGGCCAAGTTGGGCATGAAAAAAGGTGAGGTGCAAAGCGACATGCGGTCCGCATAAGGGCTTGTGCGAATCGCACATCGTGGCGCACCAAGGTAAGTTTTAAATTTTAATTGACCTACCCATTGACCAACCTGACTCAGACACTTTTCCTCTTCTTTTTCTCTTTTTAAACCACCACTTTCACCCTCTTCTACCATATTTATCCCACAGCTCTCTCAACTCTCTCTCAAAATACTCCACAAATCCCTCAAACTCTCACAAAAATCTTCTCCTCCTCTCACCCACACCTCTCCACCGCCACAACCCAGTCGCTGCCTCCATCATCTCCGGGCAAAGTCGTGGGTCACCATTGTTGATCTTTCAAAAGCTTCAATTTTTGCTTCTCTTCGATTAATCTTCAGATGAGTAATATGACCACTAGACATCAAGCCCATTCCCTGAGACGATCAATAGGTTGATTTTTTCGCTCCTGTATCTTCCTAAAGGAAAAAAGATCTCTGAGAGTTGTTTCCTGAATCCAAAAGAGAGTACTTGGGTTCTCCCAATAACTAAAAAGTGTAGCATGCCTGAATCTAACTGGGGTTCGTGTTGGTGGAGGAATTGGATCGGAAAAAAGAGGGATTCTACTTGTAAGATATCTAATGAGACCGTCGCTGTAATTGAGATCTTATTCAAAGAGAAAGATCTCAAATATCTGGAGTTTCATTTTGTATATTATATAAAGACAATTCCTATTTGATATAGCTATTTGTGCAAGTATTTTGCGGTTAAGAAACAACTGTCTCTTGTACAAATCATGTATTAATCTACTATTACTATAACATACTCCCCTTTCATGAATTACTGCGTTTATCTGAGTGATCCACAAATGGGGAAAATATCTCTTTTTCCTATCCTTATCCCGATGAGCATTGCGGAATTAACAAGTCTATTAGAAAGTTGAATTAGCAACTTTTACATGAATTTTCAAGTGGATAAAATCGATAGAGTGGTCTCAGTTAGAGATGGGATTGCACGTGTTTATGGATTGAACGAGATTCAAGCTGCGAAAATGGTTGAATTTGTCAGCGGTGTGAAAGGAATAGCCTTGAATCTTGAGAATGAGAATGAAGGGATTGTTGTCTTTGGTAGTGATACTGCTAATGAGAATGAAGGGATTGTTGTCTTTGGTAGTGATACTGCTATTAAAGAAAGAGATCTTGTCAAGCGCACTAGATCTATTATGGATGTTCCTGCGGGAAAGGCTATGCTAGGGCATGTGGTCGATGGCTTGGGAGTACCTATTGATGGAAGGGGGGCTCTAAGAGATCATGAGCGAAGAGGTGTGGAAGTGAAAGCCCCTGAGATTATTGAACGTAAATGTTAAGCATGATTCTTTGACAAAAAAACAAACTCTTTTTCCATGACAACAGTAGGGGGCGGTAAACTCTCTATCAATAATAGGGGGCTATTCATAGTAAAAAACTACTAGACTATATGGATTTCAACTGAACTTCAACTTCTACTTGGTTGATTAATTCAGGGGCAGTGCTGGAACATAATATTGGACGATCTCCATTTCCATATGGTAATTAAAGTCAAACAGGAGCAAACAAAATAATTGTGTGCATTGGTGGACCTAATAATTATGTACCCGGGATAACCCTTTCTCTTCTGTGCCCTCTCTCTGTAGCAGAATGCTATATGTTCTTATTCATATATTACCTTCCATTATGAAAAAAAAAAACACAAAAAAATGAAAAATGTTAAGATATTCTTAATGATATTCGGGTAGATAAGAGGATTTGACTATAGTATCAAATACACATATAAATCTTGTAAGCAAGTTGGCACAACGCTTTTGCTTTAAATAAATTTTGCTCATTTGTTCTGCGAGGTCAAATTGGCTCTCCTGCCTGTGTATCCAATGCCCGGTGCAATTGATCTGTTACTTTACTTCTGGTGCTTCCATTCCCCACCCCTTATTAGTATAGTTACAAAAATTATAGTCCCTAATCGACTATACAGTATACTTATAGTTCCAGGGAAAAGTGGATAAGATGCGGTATCGAGACTAGTAATGTACGAATTATGAAACCATTGTTTTCATCCCAAACTGGGCACTACGGTAAGACATGAAAACACCCGATCCTATTCTGACCTTAATATGTAGAATCATCTTGCGCCATATGTACTGAGATTATTTGGGAGACATGTTCCAAGCCCAGTGAAAAAATGAAATAAAAAAAGATTATGATGGTGTTTTACGACATTAGCATTAAATTGCATAGGTAAGTCAACCTACAAGCATGGAAGAGTGTGGTACCGCTACCCCTCTCTAAGTAAAGGTAAGATTCTTAGCCCTGTAGATGAACTCCATCAAAAATACAATAGGGACAACAATTTTCGGCTGCTCATTTTGCATGGAAATTTGACTTTGATGGCATGACTAATCAAAATGGGTACGGAGTATGGGCATTGCTGAATGCACCTGACGAATCGCACACCCCTATTGCCATTAAGCAGAAATTTTAAGGAACTAAAAATACCACAGAAGATAAAGCATGATTTAAAAGACCAGGTACAACATCACATTTGACACCTAAGGAAGGTACATCCCAACTATGAGGTACATCAGCAGATGTTATAATAAAACGTATATGGCTCTTTGTTGGTAGAACCACTTTATTGTCGACTTCTCCGGATCAGAAATAATAAATAAAATGGAAACAAGATAAAATCTTATATCAAAATGACTTCTTGCATCATCGGAAGGATCAAAACCACATTCGTAGGTCGATAATTTTTTTGGATAGGTCAAACTATTGGAAGAAAATAGAAAAGGAAGACCGAGTGGGATCAAAGAAACTAGCGGGGTGATCACTAAATAGATACAAATAGGTGGTAAGTTCTCCGATGTTAAGTACTTATTATTATGATGATTGGGAACTCATATTGTGAAGCATTCTCCTTAGAATTGCCATGTTGATTTTGGGTGAAATCCAAAAATTTTGGGTCCCCAATTTTGATTAAAATATTGATTTTGCTTAAGATCAACTTGGTAGAACTTGATATTGTGATATGCATATCGATTGTAGTAGTTTTCTAGCCTTGAAAATCTGTGTTTGGGGTGAAGTCTGAGTAACCCACTTGTTATTGATGCATGATTTGACCCTATGATAGATTAGGTGATGTCATTCTTAAAGGTAAATCATCATCTTTATGAGGTTTTAGTTGAAAATTGATGGTTGGGGCTGAAATTTGTTACTACTCCTATGCCCATGTTCTATGTTGAATAGTATGGTGGGTGTGTGATTTGGTTGGGAGGTAGGAATTGTTGTTGAATAAATATGCCTAATTGTTGCAATTGAAGGCTTGATGTTTCCGATGATAGATGGGGTAACGTCCTTCTTAAGGGAAGTTGTTGAGTTCTACTTTTGCTTTGAATGGTGATAATGGATTTAGGGGAAGTCTGAGTACCTGGATGATTTTGTTTTGGTCATATAATGTTTGAACCTATTGCTTAAGTTGTTTAATTATTGGTTTGCTTCTTGGTGCCAAGTGCTTAATGCAGATCTTGCTCTACGAATCACATGAATAATTCACAAGATCACAAGAAACCAAAAATTCCAACTGTTTCCTTGTGTGTTTTGCATGTGATGCATAGATCTTGATGTCAGAAATGTACAAAGCACCGCACCTTGTAAAAAAATTGCTGCCAGTTCCCTATTTAGAAGGGTGGCGCATGGTGCGATGCGCACTTTGGCTTGTGCAAACCGCACCAGTTTTGCACCTCAGTGCAGAAATCCATGTAGTTTTCTAGTATCTCATGCAAAATCACATGCAACACGCACTATTCCTTGTGCATTTTGCACATGGTATGCATGATCCACGAATTACCTACTTTGTTTTCTACTATTTTGCATTGCGTTCTTGTAGTTTGTTACTTTTTTTTACACTCCTAGGTTGTGTACAAATACTTGGTGCCTGCTGCTAACCTCCATTTGCAGGACTATCTTCCAATAGGCGTCACCAAAAAAGGTGTGCCTTAACTTAAGCTTATACTGTAACACCCCAGAATCTGATCCACCTTTCAAACTTAAGAAAACTGAAAATTTTGTTCATCTCAGGAATTACGGGTCCAAACCATGGGCCGTGGTTTGAACCATGAGCCATGGAATGAACCCGTGGTTTGTATCTTCTAGTTCAGTCTCTGGTCTGAGAACCACGAGTTGGTTCTACGGACCATGGTTTAGTCTACGGCCCATCCGGTCCACTTATAGAATTAGATCAGAGGGCTAACAGTTTCCCCAGAAAATGACGAATGGCTCTAAAGACCGTAGTTTACCCTACAGTCCATCCTATTGACTCGTAGAACATCTTCTGTAGTTGATAATTTGGTCCAGGGACCACGAGTCGTGGTTCAGTCTATGGCTCGTGGATTGCACTCGTGATCCCTGAATCTGAGATTTTTAATAGATTTTCTTTAATTATATCCCAGGGGTATTTTTGTAACTACCCACCCTCTTAACTCTTAAGTGAGGTTGTTTTGGACACTTTTAGTAGGGTTTCTACTCATATTAGCCTAAGTCTTTCATTATTCGTCATTCATCTACTAAAAGAGAAAAGGAACTCCTTTAATCTCCAAGTTTCAAGCTCCAAATTCAAGCCTCCATTTCTTTTCATCTTAGATTAATCAAGCTTCAATAAGGTAGGTGGGTATTCAATAAGGGATTCCTTTCACCCTTATTCCCAAAACCCATGATTTTTTACTTTGATTTATGGATTTATGAAATTAGGGTTCTTACCCAATTTGGGGAAAACTTAAATTGGGTAAATCTTATGGGTTCAGTTTTAAAGCATCAATTCATAATTTATCATTACTTATCTATGATTTATTTGAGGATCTTTAATTGATTTCGAAAGTTCATGCATTAAAGATAATTTCTAGCATGATTCCATTAAATTACATAATTTCAAGTGAAAATTAGCATGTTTAGATAACATGGCCTTATGTATATATGAAAGTGCATGCCAAATTCTATAAGTTATGAATTTAGAAAGAAAAGTATGTTTTGAATTATAGCTATGCTCACACCCTTTTTAGCACATCGCACGTACTTTTGCACTGCAGCAGGTAGACCACTGGCACCAACCTCTTCACCTGCTTGTGTGAATGCTAGGGAATTTATCCCCAACCCATGTGCCTATCACATAACACCCCAGGGAGTACTCTTTTCTTCTAAAATCATGTGTCATTAAGGACAATGTTCCATTTAAGTTTAGGGGTGCTTAAATTCATAATCTCCTTGTTAATAGTAGAGTAGTTAAAAAACTCCAAGGGTTTTCTTCATACCACAGTTCTTTCCCAAGGAGCAAAATATTTTCTTTTATTTTTCTTTTGTTATTTGTGTCAAACCGGGTTGGTGTTTCTCTATGATAGATTGAGAGGCGACTTTCTTAAGGGAAAATGTTATGTTTTAGTTTTAAATTGATTCCGTGCTTTTCTTGTCTCGAAAAGGGCCCATTAAAAATTTTCTTGGAAAAAGGTTTTTTGTGGTGAGGCTTTACCTTGATTTTCGTGCATATGTATCATCTATAACTTGCCCCGAATGTGATTTTAAGGCAAAATTCTATTTGTGACCGAGCTTGGAAGATGACCTTAGGCCCTTTTTGATAGCCACTTCACCCAAATGACTTCCCATGACGTCATCCTCCCTAATTGCTTGAAAGTTATATGGGCTAGAAGCCTAAGTTTAGGGGGGAAATGAAAAGACAACATAGGCAAATGCCTAAATTTGGGGGTGTATGTGATCAAATGAGGAGAAGAAAAGGAATGCACTTCAAGTGCAGGGTAGCACCATAGGTTTGAATTGAAAATTGCTCCAAAAGTTTAATCCAATGAGTAAAAATGAAAAGCAAGAATAGGTGCTACCAAACAAAGGTGATACAAGGAGTTTGAAGGATCGTGATTGGAAGGGAGAAGATTGGGTTGTGTGAGGGAGAAATAAGGTGAAGTTGAAATTTGAAAATGTGAGCGGTGTTCGAAATGATAACAAAGAGCGTTAGGGAGGTGTAGTCACTTGAACCAAATGAAATCCTCACCTTAGCCCTAGCCAACATCGTAACCTGCAAATCCTTGGTGATTTCGAGCTTGGCTACCCTACATTAGTGGCGATTAATATGAAAGTCAATCCTATGGTTCGACGTGTGTGCACTTGAACTTTCTTGATAGAGTGAGAGTCTTCTTGGTTCGACATGTGTGCACTTGAACATTCTTGAGAGAGTGAGAGTCTTTTTGGTTCTCCTATGATCTCGTGGCTTTGTGAATTACATGATTATGAGTGGGATTCTCTCTTGTGGTGAGTGGCATCATGCACTCGAATTAAAACATAAAGTCTCTATTTCAATTAAGAAGAATGAATGAGACAAGTTGTGTGGTGAATATCGAGGCAAACCTTAACGATCCATGTCAATGACTTGAGAAGTTTAAATGTCTTGTTTTAAATGACAAACTTCCCTTGATTTGGAATGATAAAGGAAGTCCTTTTGGAAAAGGTTTTGAAATGACCAATTGCCTTGATATTATGGTGGTTCAAATTGAGATAAGCAGTGTAGTTGAGTCTTTTGTTTGAGTCTTTTTGTTTGTTCTTTTTCTTAATTTTTAGTATAGATTAGTCCTTTGTGCCTTGATTGAATCTAGAGCATAATTCATTCCTTGCCTTGTGAATATCTTGCTTGAGGACAAGAAATAGTTCAAGTTTGGGGGTTTGATAAGTCAGTAATTTACCAACTTATTGAGCTTTTATCCATGAATTATTTCTATGTTTTGAATAGATTTAGAGGTTCTTATGTCCTCTATTGATGTCTATGCAGGTAGTTATGATCAATGATGGAAAACAAGGAAATAGACCCAAAAAGAGCTTAAAAGGAGTGAAGGTTGAACTGATTGGAAAAGATGAAGATTATGCCCTGAGATGTTGTGCCCATGTTACACGCACAAGCTGTGGTACAGAATGCACATACACCGCATGAAGTCACAAAAGTCACTGAAGAATCTGCTAAAGGGTGTGGTCGTTGTGCGATGCACACAACTCATGGTGCGAACCGCATCTCCTTCTTACAAAGCCTCAAATATTAGCCAAAGTGATAGGTACAACTAAAGACGGTGTGTGATGCACACATCACAACCTGTGAACTGCACGTCGCATCGCACACCACCTGAAGGGCAATTTTTTCCAAAAAATAAGTGACGTTTTAGGAAAGTATAAAAAGCCAATTTAGACACAATTGTAAAAGGATCTTTCAGCTCTAAATTTTTGCAAGTAATTTTAGCTTTGAGAATAAGTTTTCCTCTCCAAGAGGAAGAAGAGGGTTTCAATCCGTTCTCTCTTCCAAATCTTGGTTAACCATTTGTGTACTCAAATTGAGCTTAGAACTTGAAATTACACTTGAATAAAGAGGAATTTGACTTACCCATTTGGTATATCTCTTTCTTTTATTGTGAGTAGCTAATTTCATTTATCTAGGGATGTGTTGATAATGGGTTCTTGACAAATGGGTGTCGGTGTTGTTAATTCTTGCTTATAATTGCTTATTTGACATGGATCTAGTAGTTTCACCAAGTTTTAATCCTAAAATTGGTGGTTGCAAATATCGATTTTCCTTACTCGACTATGTTGTTGCTTGAAAGAGAATTTTATTGTTTTGGATATGAAATTACTAGTGGGAACTTGATACTCCATTAAAATTTGAGGCTAGAAATAGCTCATATCAATGGAATCACCCATTTAAGGGTCTAAGCTAGAGATAGTGTGAACCTCTCCAAGCTTGATCTTTGTCGTTTGTTAATTTAACCGATAGTGCTCTAATTGGGATTATCGGATATATAGTTGTTGATCGAGAGATAAACAACCATACCCATGACCAAGGCTACTGATGTCAATGAGCGAGATTAAGTGTGAATAGACAGACACCCTATCCTACAATAGAGCCACATTGGATACACATCCCTAGCCGTCTACTCAATTTGTACACCCATTTTACTTTCTTGCATTGCTATGAATTGGATATTTGTTTCAAAATTCCCAAATCCCCCCAATTCTTTACTTTATTATTTTTAAACATTTACTCTCCTAGTGAAATCATTTCTATACAATCATCATTGTGTTATCTACAAGTCTCTGTGGGTATGACCCCGACATTTGTTGGGTACTTATAAATGTGTTTTGCTTAACGATCGCCGATACACTCTTATGGGAGAGTACGTTTGAGCATTTATCACTTATCTTTAAACATCATGATCTCACAGTTATGGTTCTGAAACATGATTTACATCTTCTTCAGTAAAAGAGCTTATGTTCTATAGTTTGACTTATGCATCTTCAGATATCTATACTTAGTCCAATTTTCACCCATGCTTTCAGTATACACATATTTCTCACGATTTTAAAGTCAGTTCATTATCTCACATGCTCAGTACATTAAAAATACTGATCACATACTTTCTTATGATGCATCCTTTTGATGATATAGGTTTTAGCGCTAGCTCCCACGATTATGGCCAGACAGATCGCAACTTTAAGTCAGCAGGGAATGAGTTTTCCTTTTTCGGGGAACTCCAGTCATTTAGTAGTTATAGCTATTATTTTAGTTGTTATACATTGATTAAAGATAATTGGGGTCATGTCTCGGCTAACCATAACCAGTGCTAGTAGAGGGTTCATAAAAAGTCCATCAGTCAGTTGTATCATTTTTCAAATGAGTTGTATTTCAGTTTATTAAAGTACTCTGCAAGAGCTCATCATATGTTTCAGCTTTCGCATAATATTCTTTAGTTTATCTATATATATTTAGTTGCCCATGAATTATGCCAGATAGAAGGGTTATCTTGAGATTACTTGTGGTCTCAGGTCTCATGTTACGTCTAAGGTGTAGGCTTAGGGTGTGACAGGCAGATACTATGAGATTTTGATTATTGATCTACACTTTGAGATTTTGTATTTGTTTTGTATGTGGTGTAGGACCTCTATAGGCCTTGCCGATCCAGGACTAGGGGCTATGAGCCCAGTATGCCGAAGGAGGAGTATATGATGGAGTTGAGGTATAGCAGGTATGTCATACCATGGGTCCTTCTACTAGGCCAACAAGTGCCGGGGGTGGTGCATATAGAGGTTACTATCACCAGTTCCATCATATTACATCATCATGCATATTATATTTGGATTCCACCCTTGTTTGTTGTTTGCCCAGTGTACACTCTGGTAGTATAGGATGTTGGAGGGTTTGTTTTCACTTGATTGTGTTCCTCAGTTATATGGGCAGCCGTTAGGACTGTAGGTAGACTATATTACTCCACCATTTTATAGAGCTTATTATGGCATACGGTTCTTGGTGATTTAGTAGGTTTTAGCCTGTTGAGGCTCTGATTGTTGGGTATTGTGATCGTTGATGGATTAGTGGGTCCCTTATTGATTTGAGACACTGTTTATATGGCCTTATGGGTAGTTGTGGATTTTCGGATTCTATCCTTTATCATGGTTTTAATTAGTGGCTTTTGGTTCTTTGTGGTGTAGTTTATTCCATCCTAGGATTGTAATGGTGAGAGTGTTGAGGTGGTGAACAAGCATGTTTTCATTAGTGTATGGCTTCTATCATGAGAATGGTTTACTTGCTTTTCTTCTTTCCCTTTTCTTAAGATTATCGGTATACCGCCATCTTTTCTAAACTCTCTTTTTATATATATTGTTGTTGCAAGGACTCCAGGTGCATTCTTCTTTCCTTCCCCTGTGTTCTGTGTTATATATATCTTTTATGGCTAGCATAACATGTTTGTAATTCTTGTTGACTTCTATTCATGCTAGTTTCCATGTGCTTTCTCTATTGCTTTTGTGACTACTTCTTTGTTGTCTGCTATATTACTGTTTTTATACCTTATATGCGCTCAGTCGGTTGATGATGCCTACTCGGTACCCATTGCTTAGCAATTGGTGCCCATACTACACTTCTTCATCTTTTGGGTGCAGCTATTAGTTTAGCTTTCGCTGTTGATCGCATAGAGACTCGTGCAGCTTTGGATATTCAAGACTAGGGTAAGCTCCTACCGACCGAGGCTTGAGCATATCTTATCTTTTGGCACTGTTACTCTTTGCATATTCGGAGATAGTTGTACTTATTATTTTGTTACTTCTAGAACTTGTATTCTATTAGCAGTTCCTGTACTTTTGATACCAAGTCTTGGGGTTGGTGTAGTTTCCTTATATATATATATATTTTGGGCTGTTTCTTTTGCATTGTATTTACTTTATATTTGCTTCCGCTTATTTATGCTTATATTGTGTATATTGGTTAGGTGGTAGACCATTACAAAATGTTTTGGGCTACGGGAATTTGTCCGCCAACTTGGGGATTGTAGGTGCCATTATGACTTGAGAAATTAGGTCATGACAATCCGTGAACTCAACCATGAAATTGAGACAGGGAAAATATAATTCCTTCCGGGTAACAATAGTTAACTTGGTAGGCTATCATTTTGAAGTATGAACCATCTTGTTAATCGTGAAATTTTATCAGAGAAGTCACATGTTTAAATGTAACCACGGTAGATTCCATGAACCATAGAACAGTTTCATGATCTGTGAAATCAACCATGGAATCAAAACAATAGTAATTTTCAAACTTAGGTGTTGGTTACCGTACATATCATGATTTTGTGGATAGATTAACGGTCCATGGTATGTGATGTAAATCCTCAAACATATCCCAAAACATGATATTTTCATGATACACTTAGGGTTATGACTCATAGATGGATTTCAAGGGTTATAAGTCTCAACATAGAGTGAAATAATCTAGGTTAGGGTATGTGCACCTACTTTCTTACTTCAAGCAACAATTACGATCATCGAAATTTCAAAATTGCAACCCTCTCGTACTAATTTCAAACACAGTGGGTTACTCAGACTTCACCCATATCATAATCAAGAGATATGATTAGAAGTTTAGCAGGTAAAACAACCTTTAACTTTTTTTCTGAAGTGAAATTATTCATAATTCCCTCTAAATCAATGAATACGAGTACCAAAAACCAACGTACACTCAATTTTAGCATAGAAATCTGTAACACCCCGCCCATTTGAATGTTTAAATTAACCCATGCTTTCGAGATAAGACTAACAGCTTGATAGGTTAGGAAGAATGCTTTATGAGTATTTTAATTACACAATAGTTGTATGTAAAACTTTAAAGTCAAGCAAGTTGCAAAATAAAAGTCGGCAAAGGTTATTGTAAGTTCCTTAAATAAATTCTCTTAAACTTTTTTCAAATATCTTGGAGATTTTATCCTAATAAATAAATAATTAGTGGGCCCTCAACCTACAAAATTAAAGATCTACGAGTCTAGTTTCTAACGCACTGAACTGTTTGTCCATATGACTACATATTAGAGAGATATTTGCATTTTTGCAAGACTGCACAAGCAAACACCTCGAGGAAGGTCCCCCCCTAGCCCCTAGGTCGGTGGACCATTATAAAAGGTGATTCTTCTTTGTTTAAACACATGTATTTGAAAATACAAAGCTTATAAAATCAGGTATAAACCTTAGATCTCCAAGGATGTTTATGATTTAAACTCAAAAGTTGCTCTACATCGCGAGCTCAATTTTTATGTATTGTTTGCCTTCTTGATTTCATGGCATATCTCCCTGGGTGTTGTGGAAGCAAGCTAGAAGCTGGTTATTGAGTATGTGGCAGTAGCTATGGAGTTATATTTGCAAGGTAAGGATCACATACACTTATCTATTTGTTGAATCGAGATTCTAAGCTTCTAATTATGAAAAGTTGTAGTTGTTGATGACTTGTAGTAATTACTCATTGATTTTGGCTCTGTCTATTGTTACTTCAAGGAGGAAGATTGTTTATCTTGGTATGTCAAAGCTTTTTTTCAAGGAAATCTTTCCTCTGTGATCCTCTTTCGTAATTCTATGTTCTAGTATTATTTTTATAGATTTTTGAGCCACGAAGTGGTGATTTGGATACCATGGATCCGGGAAGCCCCTTTGTCTTATTAATTTGGGTTATTACTGTTGTATACTTATGGTGTTAAGGTTTTGGAGGTACTGGAGGGTTGGTTTGATTCTTACCAGAGTAGCATACGATGGTTGTCCGATTGAACAATGTGAAGTACGCCTTGAATAGTACCTCGGGAGCTTGTTGCTCCTTTGAGGTATGGTTAGCATATTATTTTTGGATTTAATTAATGTTAATTATTGTTATTGTCATCATTTTATTCTTTTGATTTTTCTGGTCGGGAGTGTGGCATTAACGATTTATCGATTGGCCATGGCTCGTTCTTGCAACCTTATTGATTCTCAAATTTATTGCATTACAATTGGTTGATCAATCTTCATAGCAATACCCTTGAGGCTTTGGTTTAAAAGCATGTTATGGTTTCCTTTTTATTTTCTGGAATGACCTAAAGGCCCAATCTATTTATATCTCGTATAACATCATTATTTGACTTGTGGCCTTATACTATTGAGTTTGCTACCACAACATGATATAGTGACTACCAGCAACACTCTATTCCTTACTTAGTATCCTAGGAAAGCATGTTATGATTTTATTAATGTCACCTGTGATTATCTGCTATTATTATGTTGTTTTTATTATCTTGTTGTCACCGATGAGCTTGTTTTGGCCTGAGTAGACTCTGATACTGCAGGGTTTTAAAACCTACAGGCTGATTACTATACGGAGCCTTTGGGCCAAAAAGCTTGTGCCTACTGGCTGGGAAGACCGTACCTATAGGGAGGGAAGGTTGTACCTATGGGGCAGTAGTTACATTATATTACCAAGCCTACGGGTTAGGTAGAGCGTGCCTACAGGATGGGCAGATGGTACCTATGACATGGGTAGGTTGTACCTTTGTGATAAGCCCAAATTACACCCCTAAAAGAAGCGCAAGCGGTCGCTGTTCAATTATAGAACCCAACTAAAGGTTGGGGTTGATCCCACAGGGAGTGTGGTAGGAGTAGCGTCGATCAGTGTTTACTCGTGCTTTTAGTCATTTATTTCCCGCAAGGGGGTGGGGTTTAAAGTGACAAGTAATGATTGTAAATCAAAAGTAAATAAGTAACAATTGCTAATTTTGAGAGTTGTAACAACTGGATGAGATGACTAGGGTAGTGTTCCCCATGAGATCATAATTTAGTAAGGCGTTATACTTAGTAAACTAATTTGGTGCTTAGCATGCAGAATCGGTAAGTTAGGTTCACCTAATTCCTTGGTCCGTCAACTAGGTGAATTTCACCACGTGCCTTGGTCCGGCCGCAGGTGTATGCTTTACTAACCCTTACCCTAGATCCCAGATTAGCTATTCCCGGACAAGGTCAAGCTACTAGATGAGGGTTGGTAGCCTCAAATCTCCATTGTTAAACAACCCTTTTCCCATCTGTTACCTCTTTGGTCTGGCATGTAAGGATAAGGCGAGTTCTAATGTTGCGCACCATTAAAAAGCAATCAAAGCGAAGGGAAGAACAATACATGCATAAACACCACCCTAGATTACCTAAATACTTTGACTACTTTGTTAATCCTTCATGGTTCCCACAACCCTAGTTGTGGATTTAGCTACTAATGTTCATAAGTGCATAATTAATGTTTTTTTGAGAAATCATCAATAGATACTTACAATTGAGAATAAAAAAATCTGGAATCTTGAAGAAAAATCTCAAGAACACTTCAATTAATCAAGAACTTGAGTTTGAAATCAATACCAACAAACAATGTAGTTAAGAAAGTATCCTCAAAACAATGTGTAACCAACTTGAAAACTATGTGTGTCATTGTAAATAAAACCTAAGGGAAAGTATTTATAAACAAAGAAACCAAATCCTAATAAAACTGGGAAAATCTGGATGCGGCAGATCCAACGGGATTCCTCACGGGCCGTCGCTGGTGCGACGGGCATCGTGGTGCCCGTCGGCCTTTCTTTAACTCTTTAAAAAATCTCTTTGCCACAATCTCACAGGCTGAGGCGATGGGCCATTGAGATTGTCAAGGGCATCATGGTGCCCGTCGCCCTTCCTTAGATCATAGCATGTCTCCCTAGAGCAGTTCGACGGGAAAGGCCATGCCCCGTCGTGTCTTCCACGGGTGTCGTGCCAGCTCATCGAGGCTCCACAGCCTTTGCGAATCTTGTTGCCTCAATCCAATGGTCTGCCCCATGGGTCGTCGTAGGTGTGACGCCCGTGGTGGCCTATCTTTTGCCCAGAAACTACAAATTTTTGGTACTTTTATCTATTTCATACTTTGTTCCTGCACACTTAACAAACAATATCAAATCTAACAAAATGTACTCAAGAACTCCCAAAAATCCCATATTTTAAGCATCGAAAGTGTTGTCAAATCCTGGCATATCACTTTGGTGAAGCACTTATACTTTACTACTGAACTTAAGTGTTGTACTGATTCATGACACATGTACATTCAGACAGTTCAGATCAAATCATCACTGGAATCCAGGTAAAGGGCTAGTATGGGTATTTAGCGATTATTTATGCTCGTTAGGACTTATTATGATTATGTGGTTTTTGTACATGTCGGGCTTATGGGGGACATGTCATGTATTATTTTCTACGTGTTTTAAATGTTATCTTATTGTAAGAAGGTAAGATGTTGTACTTTGATATTACTCCTTCCCTTTTTGTTCAGTCATTACACTTCAGTTTCAATTTTCAATTTGCCTTACATGCTCGATACATTATTTTGTATTGACACCTTTTTCCTTGGGGGTGTTGCATTCATGCTTGCAGGTCCTGAGCTATGACTAGACAAACCCATCAGGTAGCATAGTTGATTTTTTAGTAGACTAATTGCCTCCTCTACTTGTAGAGGTTGCCTGAGTATTATAGGTTTGACTTTTTACTATTTATAGCTTGGAAACAGCCTCTAGCAGAAATGCAAGTTAAGGCTCCCTAGAATAGACCCTTATGGTCGGTCTCTTCCCCAGACCCTGCGCATAGCGAGAGCTTCAGTGCACCAGGCTGCCTTTTTTTTAGCTTTGGGTAAGTTGGGGCCCTGTCCCACCTAGTATTGTATTTATAGAGGGTTGCAGACTAGTCTATTATGCTGCATAGCTACGATGGTGACCATTTTGTCCTTGTATGTTGATCAGTTATAGCTTGTTTGTCAGTTGGGCCTTGTTGTTGTTGTTGATAGTTAAGCGGCTTGTTAGCCTAGTTTAAATGGTATATACATGTACCTACTTTTGTATAGAGATCCTAGTGGCCTTGAAGGCACACATAGTTTTTATGCTTTCTTAGATATCATAGCGGCCTCGATGGTCCAAGCATAACCTATGTGCTACCTGCTTATTGCTTTATATGAACTGTTTGGAGTAGTTGTTTTCTTTGTAGAGATGTTGACAGGGGCCTCTCTAGCCAAAGGCTGATTTTTAAGCTGAGATATAGTTATTTGTTTTCTTGATTGTGTGGTTATTATGCATCATTGGCAAATGGTTTAGTAGGGTTAGATTCAGCCTAAGTTTTGGCATCAGGTGCCAGTTATGCCCCAAAGTTTGGGGCGTGACAATATTGGTATCAAAGCAACATCATATCCTAGTGAGTTTACAAGACATGTCTAGTAGAGTCTTGGTTATACATGTGTTGTGCACCATATTCTATAAGCAGGAAGCTATAACCATTGATCAGGAAAGTTGCCCTTCTTTTGCTCAAATCATGCTATAGAACTGAGTCATAAGGTTGAGTTCTTTGGCTTATGATTTTTGTCGGGCTTGTACTAAAGTTGCACATAATGACAATATGGACATCTCATGGATTCAAGTCATTGCACAGAATATAGAGGGGATTCAACATTAGCAAAATACGGGTAAAAGGGTCGAGAGAGAGAGCAGCACAACAGGGATAGGCCCATGGGGTTTCGAACAGAGGCTCAGGATGGTTCCAACCTTACAATTTAGGAAGACCACCTAGTCCCCCACCACAACAGTCCCAGTGCAGCAGGTTGATTCACTAGGTGCAATCAAGCCCTGGTTAGACCTTATGAGCATCAGGCTCATAGAAGTACATGGTCCGAAAGTAGCTTAGATTAGTTGTACCTCATTGTGATACTTGTGGTAGAGCACATGCCGAGAGATGTCCTCAGGGCTCCACAACATGCTATTCTTATGGCCATGAGGGTCATATACTAAGATATTATCCATTAAGGTACCAATAATGTTCAAGATAGAGGGGTAAATCAGGAATAGGATTGCCTTTCTTAGTACGTAGAGCATCGATCCAAGATTTCAACAAGTATAGGTCAAGGCCGAGAGGGAATCTAGTTCAGGTAGTGGTCAAAATTGCACTTATGCACTAATAGGTTACCAGGATTTAGAGTCATCATCAGATGTTGTGATAAGTACATTAAGTGTGTTCTCCTACTATGATTATATTTTGATAGATCCAGGATCCACATTATCGTATGTTACCCCAGTTATCATTGGGAAGTTGTGTATAGTACTAGAGTTATTGCAGTGACTTTTTACTATGTCTATCCAGTTGGCAACTTTATTATTGCTAGGAGGATTTATCGAGGTTGTACGATTAAGATTGTTAGTCATCAAACCTATGTAGATCTGATAAAGCTAGAGATGCTTGACTTTTGTATTATTATGGACATGGATTGTCTTCCATCTTGTTATGCCAATGTCGACAGCTGAGCGAAGACTGTTAGATTCCACCTTCCAAGGGAAGTAGTTCAAGAGTTGAAGGGTAATGCAGCAATGCTAGAAGGAAAGTTTAATTCCTATCATCAGGCAAAGAAAATGATTTCCAAAGGTTGTATTTACCATACTGTCTGAGTTTAAGATATTGATGTTGAGCAACAGACTCTTCAGTCTATTCTAGTGGTTAATGAGTCTTCCAGTTGTGTTTCTAGATGAGCTTTCTAGCATACCCTCAGAGTAAGAGATCAACTTTTCTAATTGATATGTCGCCAGGTATTCAGTCAATTTTATTTCCTCCTTAAAGGATGGATCCAGCTTAGCTAAAGAAGTTAAAAGAGAAATTGAAGGACTTGCTTGATAAAGGCTTCATCAGGCCTAGTGCTTCACCTTAGGGTTGGCTAGTATTGTTTTTAAAAGGAAAGATGGCTCACTAAGAATGTGTATAATTATCGACAACTAAATAAGGTGCATATTAAGAACTAATATCCATTGTCGAGTATTGTTGACTTGTTTGACCATGTACAAGTGCTTAATGTTTCTCGAATAGTGATTTACATTCATGGTACCATCAAGTATGAGTTTGGGAGAGTGATATTCTGAAGACATCCTTCAGGAATAAATATGGCCATTTTGAGTTTCTGGCAATGTCTTTCGGGGTGATGAATTCCCCAACAGTATTTATGGACCTAATGAATAGTATATTCAGGCATTCTTAGACTTGTTTGTTATCATGTTTATTGATAATATTTTGGTATTTTCACAATCAGAGGCCAAGCATAGAGACCATCTATGAGCAGTGCTTTAGGTACTCTAAGATCAGAGGTTGTATGCTAATGTCTCGAAGTATGAGTTATAGTTAAAATATGTGGCCTTTTTGGACCATATTGTATCATATGTTGGTATTCAAGTTGATTTACAAAAGATTGAGGCCATGAAGACTTGGCCTAGACCCACAACCCTAGAAGTAGTTCATAGATTTCTACGGTTAACAAGGTATTATAGAAGGTTTGGTGAAGGATTCTCTTCACTTTCAACACCCCTGATGAAGCTAACTCAAGCAACAACTAAGTTTTAGTTGACTGCAGCCTACGAGCAGAGTTTCCAAGAGGTGAAAGATAGATTTACTTTAGCACCAATACTGGCCTTACCAAAGGGTCTAGAGGGATATGTGGTATATTGTGATGCTTCTAGAATTGGGTTGGGTTGTGTTTTGATGCAACACGGAAAGGAAATTATTTATGCTTTTAACAACAAAATAAGCATGAGAAGAACTACCCGACCCATAATTTAAAGTTCGTTGTAGTTATTCAAGCCTTGAAGATTTGGAGGTATTACTTGTATGGCATTCATGTTGATATTTATACAAATCATAAGATCCTCCAGTATACTTTTAGACATAAAGAGTTGAACCTGTGACAGCACAATGGATTGAATTGCTGAAAGACTATGATATGGATATCTTATATCATCCAGGGAAGGCCAATATAGTAGCGGATGCCCTCATTCGTAAGTCTATATGAAGTTTATTGTATTTAGGAGCTAAGAAGTGGGAAATGGATCAAGAGCTCCATCATCTAGCTATATTAGGGGTTAGATTATTAGACTTTGATGATACAAGGGTCACAGTTTAGGAAATAGTCGTATCATCTCTAGTAGTGGAGATGAAGGCACGGTAACACGAGGATCCCAGCTTAGAGCAACTCAGAGGCAAGGCTCAGCAACTGGAGTCTTTAACCATTAATATAGCAAGAGATAAAGTCCTCAAATACAGAGATTAATTATGTGTTTCAAATATCGCAAGTCTTTGACAACAGACTATGAAAGAGGCACACCATTCTCGCTACTCTATTCACCCAAGATCCAAGAAAATATATCATGATATTCAAGAGATTTATTGGTGGCTAGGATTGAAGAGAAACATAGTTGAGTTTGTGGCATAGTGCTCAAATTATCAGTAGGTAAAGGTAGAGCATCAGAATCCCAGTAGACTGACTCAGGAGATAGCTATTCTGTTGTTGAAGTGGGAGGTAACAAATATGGATTTTGTCCCATGTTTGCCTCATTCATGATGGAATTTCAATTCTATCTGGGTTGTTACCAATAGGCTGACAAAATCAGCCTATTTCTTGCAAGTGAGGGCTACATTCTAAGTTAAAGATTATGCTAGGTTATACATTACAGAGATAGTCATACTTCATGGTGTCCTAGTATCGATGATTTCATATAGAGGGGCATGGTTTACAACACATTTCTGGAGATCTTTCCAAAAGGGTTTGGGGACTTAGATTAATCTTAGTACAACTTTTCATCCTTAGATAGATGGCCAAGCCAAATGTATGATCCAGATGCTCAAGGATATCTTAGGGGTGTGGTGCTAGATCATAGAGGGAAGTTGGATGATGACTTGTTACTTATTGAGAATGCTTATAATAATAGATATCATTTCGGGATTGGTATAGCACTGTACAAGGCTTTATATAGGCAAAAATGTCAATCCCCTCTTGGTTGGTTTGAGGTTGAAGATTCAAGGTTGCTTTGACCGGACATAGTATAGTAGGTCGTGAAAAAGTTCAAGATGATCAGTGAGAGGTTGTTGACAGCTCAGAGCTGCTGGAAATCATATTCATATGTTAGGCAACTGGACTAGAGTTCAATGTTGATGATTGGGTATTTTTTAAGGTATCAATGAATGGCATTATGCGATTTGACAGGAAGAGAAAGCTAAGCCGTCAATATATTAGGCCTTAGTTTATTGTGTGATGGATAGGCAAAGTTAATTACCAGCTAGAGTTGCCTCCAGAATTACAATGCACCCAATCTTTCATGTTTCTATGTAACAGACGTGTATTGGGGACCCACCATATAAAGTACTGACAATAGATGTTCAAATTTCATACGAACTGTCTTATGATAAAGTCCATGTTGCCATAAATGGACCGCATGATAAGGAGATTATGAAATAAGGATATAGCTTTAGTGAAAGTATTTTGGCAGAAGCATAATTTCAAGGAGATGATGTGGGAAGCCAAAAAGGACATAAAGTCTAGATATTTCCACTTGTTCACTCCTTCAGATGATGTTCAGAACAAACAGATAGTAGACCCGCATTTGAGTTCTTGAGGTACATTACTTTTGTACTATTAGAGTTCTTATATTGTTTCCTATTATGTCGCGTACATTATCATCATTCGAGGATGAATGTCCCTAAGGGGGGGAAGGATGTAACACCCCGCCCTTTTGAATGTTTAAATCATCCCGTCCTTTCGGGATAAGAATAAGAGATTAATATGTTAGGAAGGATTTCGTATGAGGTATTTTAATTGAATAATGGTTGTATGTAAAGTTTTAAAGTCAATCAAGTGGAAAAATAAAAGTCAGCAAAGGTTATTGTAAGTTCCTTTAATAAATCTTCTGAAAAATTGGGTCAAATGTCTCAGAGATTTTCTCTAAATCTATAAAGAATTAGTGGGATCCCAACCCACCACATTGAATTTCTACGAGTCTAGTTTCCAACTCACTATGCCATTAATCTATATAACTTCAGAATAGATAGATATTTGCATTTTTGCGAGACTGCACAAACAGGCACCTCGAGATAGGTCCCCCTAGCCCCTAGGTTGGTGGACCTTTATAAAAGGTGATTCTTCTTCATTTTAACTCAGATATTTCACCCAAAATATCTTAGAAAATCATATATAAACCTTCGAAATTCTCCAGGTATGTTTATCCTTTCCACTCAAAAGTTTAACGCAAGTTGTTCTACATTGCGAGCTCGTCATTTTGGTATAGTTTTCCCCATTGATTTCATGGCATATCTCTATGGGTGTGTGTCAGAGAGATAGCATCTGGTTATTGAGTATTTTGTAGTAGCTACAGAGTTATATTGGCAAGGTAAGGATGTTGTACACTTACCTACTTGTTGAATCGAGATTCTAAGCTTCTAGTTAACAAAAGTTGTAGTTACCAATGTCTTGAGGTCATTCCTCGTTGACTTTTACTCCATTTTTCGTTACTGTAAGGAGGAAGATTGTTTATCTTTGTGTATCAAAGCTTTTTGTCAAGAAAATATTTCCTCTATGACCCTTTTTTGTAATTCCATATTCTAGTATCATTTTAATAGATTTTTGAGCCATGAAGTGTTTTTTTAGTTATCGTGGCTCCGGGAAGCCCCTTTGTCCTATTAAATTGGGTTATTATTATTGTATATTGATGGTGTGAAGGTGTTGGAGGGATTAAGGGGTTGGTGTGATTATTATCAGAGTCTCATATGATGATTATTGAATTTAACAACATGAAGTATGCCTTGAAATAGTGCCTCGGGATCTTCGAGATGTGGTTAGCATATGGTTATTGGATTTAGCCATTGTTTATTATTGTTATTGGCCTTATTTTATGCTTTGGACTTAGATGGTCACGAGTGTGATATTAACGCCTTATTGATCGGCCATGGCTTATTTTTGCAGCCTTATTGATTCTCACATTTATTGCATTATCATTGGTTGTCCAATTTCATAGTGATACCCTTGAGGCTTCGAATGAAAGATATGTTAAGGCTTACTTTTACTTTCTGGCATGACCCTAAAAGACCAAGCTTCTTATAGCTTGTATAACATCATTATTTAACTTGTGGCCTTATATTATTGAGTTTGCTAACACAAAATCATGTAGTGACTATCAGCAACACTATGTTCCTTACTTAGTGGCCTAGAAAAGAATGTTATGATTGTATTGAGGTCACCTGTGATTACTTGCTATTATTTTGTTATTTCTATCATCTTATTACCGCCTATGATCTTGTTTTAGCATCAAAATACACTAACACCATAGGGTTTTGGAGCCTATAGGTTGATTACTATACCGAGCCTTCGACCCAGGAAGACTGTGCCTATGGGCTGGGCAGACTATACCTATAGAGCGGGCAGGATGTACCTACGAGATAGCAGTTACATTATATTATCAAGCTTATGGGCCAGTCAGACCATGACTATGGGTCGGGCAGACCGTACCTACAGGATGGGCAGGTTGTACCTACAGGTAAGCACTTATATTGTACCATAGAGCTTAAGCATTGTACAGATTCATCACACTAGTACATTCAGATAGTTCAGATCAGATTATCACTCGGGGCTAGTATGGGTATTTAGTGACTATTTATGCTGATTAGAACTTACTATGATTGTGTGTTGTTTGTACCTATTGTGCTTATGGGTACTAGGTCAGGTTATTGTTTGCTACGTGTTTTAAATGTTATATTATTGAAGGGAGGTAATGTATTGTACTTCTATTTTACTCCTGCCCTTTTGGTTCAGTCCTTACACTTTAGCTTCAGTTTTTAGTTTGCCTTACATGCTCGGTACAATATTTCGTACTGACGTCCCATTATCAAGGGCACTGCATTCACTTGCAGACTAGTCTATTGGGTTGCATAGCTATGATGATGACCATTTTGGCCTTGTATGTTGATTAATTGTAGCTTGTTTTCCAGGTGGTCCTTGTTATTGTTAGAAGTTTCAAGGCTTGTTGGTCTAGTTTACATGATATAACCTGTTTCTCGCTTTTGTATAGAGATCCTAGTGTCCTTGAAGGCCCACATAGCATTTATTCTTTCCTATTTATCATGGCAGCCTCTATGGCCTGATTTTCAAGCCGATATATACTTATTTATTTTCTGGATTGTGTGTGACTTTTATGTGCCATTGGCAAATGGTTCGGCAGGGTCGACTTTGACCTAAATTTTGGCATTAGGTTCCAGTTACGCCCCCAGAGTTTGGGGAGTGACAAACTCAATCCATCAACTCCATGCTATTAACCCACATGAATTATCAAAAAAAAATTATTCTTTCTATTTCCCAAATTCATAATTCCATACCTAGGGTTCCACAAATTCTATTGCCCAAATACTTGAACCATAGGTTTAGCAAGTCAAAGAAAATCTCAAAAAGATGAATTAGAAACCTTACCTTTTATGGATAATTTCTTGATTGAAAAGAAAGTGGCATGTATGTGTGCTTCTTTGACTGATGATGATGAAAATCGACAAAGTGGAAGTAAGATTTTATAGGGAAGATATTGGTGGTTATAAAAGTGGAAGATGGAAGAGATGATCATGGTTTTGGGAGTTAGTAATTGTGTTGGAAGTGGAGGGAGTTGAAGAACTTTTGACCTTATTTGACTTCTCCTAAACAGGGTATAACAAATTAGGGCAAAAGGGGAAAAAGAAAAAGAGTCATTCGGTCAGATTTTTCAATTAAATTTAGATAGCTAACCATGAACAAAAGCACGGTCAGTGAAACCAATGATGGATGGTTTCCCAATTTCTTGAGTGGGATCTATGATTTAAAATCCTACGGTCCCTGGATGTTAACACTGGACCATCATTTGAATCGTTGATTAAACATGGTTTAACCCCATTGTTTTAGGTCTCTATGGTTAACTTGATGGGCCATTTTTAAGGAGTATGAACCATCTGGTTATTACTGAAAATTAACTTGAGAGTTGACATCTTGGGATTGAAACTACAGTTGATTCCACGGAACGTAACACGGGTTTCACGATCCGTGAAATCAACCTTGATTTCCATCGAATGATTTTGATTTCCTCTCCAATTTTCCACGGTGCAAACCACGGACTGTCCAGGCTTTTCACAGCCTATGACTTGGTCCATAGGTACACCCATTTTGCCATCCTTCAATATTTTTCTCCTACTTTTAATATCCCTATGCATTTGAACAAACATCAATACTACACAACTAAAAGAAACTAAATAAAAAAGGTACAAATAAGTACAAACACCTTGGGTTGCCTCATAAGTAGCACCTGATTTAACATCGTGGAATGATGTGGTACCTTGATTACTCAAATTTCATCAAGATCTAACATTACCAACTATTTTACCTCATTCGGCGCTCCCAAATACTGCTTCACTCATTGTCCTTTCACCTTGAACCTTTTCCCTTCTAGATCCTCAAGTTCAATGGCACCATAAACACCTGGGCCACTTTGAACATCCCAGACCACTTAGACTTCAACTTGCCTGGAAATAAGTGAAATTTAGAGTTAAACAACAAGACCAAGTCCCAGGACTGATCTCACTCTTCAAGATCTTCTTATCGTGGTACAAATTCATCCTCTATTTATACAAGACTGTGCTCTCATAAGGCTTAAGTTTGAACTCAAACATCTCGTTCAATTGTTTAAGCCTCAAGTTAGTGGCTTTGCACTAGTTTAAGTTTAGCTTTTTAAACACCCACGGTGCCTTGTGTTCCTGTTCAATTGGAAAGAGATATTCCTTTACAAACACCAGCTGATAAGGAGATATCCCAATTAAAGTCTTGAAGCCTGTTTGGTATGCCCATTGAGCGTCTTCAGACTCCCTACACCAATCTGTTCTATCAGCATACAAAGTCTTGGATATGATATTCTTAATGTCCTGGTTGAGGACCTCTACATGCTTGCTAGTCTAAGAGTGATAAGGGGTGGAAACCTTGTGCTTGACCCAATACTTGGACAATAATGCGCTAAACAATCAGTTGCATAAGTTAGAGCCCCCATCACTGATTATTTATCGTGAAGTACCAAACCTGGAGAAGATGTTCCTCTTTAGAAATGCAGTAACACTTTTTCGTTTATTATAAGGAAGCACTACGACTTCCACCTATTTGGACACATAATTCATATCTCTGAAGATCTATTTTGGTTGTATGAACTAAAAAAAGACCCCATGAAGTCTATTCCGCACATACAAAATAACTCCACCTCTAGAAACGGAGTCATCAGTAGCTCATGCTTTCTTGATATAACCCCGTGTCTCTGAAACTAGACACATACTTTCACAAAGTCATAGGAATCTTGATAAATGGTGGGAAAGTAGTACCCACTCTGCAGAATTTTCTAAGCTTTCCAGATAGCACCATGATGGCCTCCTACAAGAGATGAATGGCATGCCTCCAGGATATCTATTATCTCTACCTCTGGCACACATCTCCAAATCATATTCTTAGAACAAACTCGAAACAAAGATGGTGCATCCTAGTAGAACTTCCTTATATCATGTAGAAACTCTCTTTTGATGGAAGTTCAGGTCATTGGGCATCAAGTCACTAACAAAAAAGTTAGCAAAATCAATAAACCATCGTATAAGATCATGAGAGGCTGCTAATGCATGTTAATTTGGGAACCTTGATAAGTGATCAAAAACATGGTTTTCACTCCCTTTTCTATCCTTCAGCTCAAATAGAATTCTTGTAACAACTGTACCCATCAAATCAGCCTTGTTTTTGCATCTTTCTTTACCATAAGGTATCGTACCACTGCATGGTCAGTATGGACAATCACATTTATACCTAATATGTAGGCTCTTAACTTCTTAAAAGCTTAGACCACAACTAAGAGTTCTTTCTTAGTCAAGGTGTAGTTCCTCTATGCCACATTTAAATCTTTACCAGCATAGTAGATCGAATAAAAGATTTTTTCTCTCTTTTGGACAATAATTGAACCTAGAGCCACTCTACTAGCATCATACATTACCTTTAAGGGTTTGGACCAATCCGAATAAATAATGATGGGAGTTGATGTAAGACTTTCTTTCAAGCATTCAAATGCCTTTAAACATGCCTCGTCAAACACAAACTTTATATCTTTTTCCATCAACTTACACAAGGGGTTATCTATCTTTGAAAAATCCTTTATAAACTATCGGTAAAACACAACAAGCCAAAGAAAACTTTAAATACCCTTTATCAAAATTGGAGGAGATAGCATGGAGATGACCTCAATCTTAGCTTTATCTACATATATCCCCTTTTTCTAAGAGTTTGTGGCCTAGGAGAATTCCTTTTTTCACTATAAAGTGACATTTCTCCCAATGTAAGACCAAATTGATCTCCTCACAGCATTCAACACCTTTGCCAAAGGAGCCAGACAATCTTTAAATAAGCCACCAATAACCAAAAAACATCCATGAAGATCTCCATTGTGTCCTATACTCTGTCCAAAAATATGGACATCATACACCTCTGAAAAGTGGCAGGTGCATTACATAGACTGAAGGGCATCCTTTTCAAGGCAAAAGACCCATAGGGATATGTAAATGTAGTCTTCTTTTGATCTTCTGGAACAATAGAAATCCAATTATAACCTTAATACCTTCAAGGAAGTGGTACCAACCTTTACCTGTAAGTCTATCTATCATCTGGTCCATGAATGTCATAGGAAAGTGGTCCTTCTGGGCCCTATAATCTATACACACCCACTAACTAATAATTGTCCACATCAAGATCAACTCATTCTTGTTATTTGGGACTATTGTCATCTCACCTTTCTTTGGCACACATTACACTAAACTTACCCATTTACTGTCAAATATGGGATATAGAAGACCCACCTCCATCCACTTGATAATCTCCTTCTTCACTACCTCTTACATAGGTGTATTCAATCTTCTTTGATGCTTAATACTAGGAATGCACTTTTTCTCTAGCTGAATTTGTGCATGCAAAACTGAGACAGGTCCCAAAAATATCTACAATAGTCAAACTGAGAGGGATCCCAAAAATATTAGTAGAAGGATAAGTAAGTATAATATGGTGTTCTTTAGAGATGATTGAGGGTATTATAAATAGATGATGTTAGAGTCTCTTTGTATAGTTTAAGTTTCTATTGAATTGGGTGGATATGAATTTAGAGGTGTGATGTTAGTAGACTAAGAAAAGAAGGTCAGGTATAGAGGAAGTCGTTATGTATGCCAATGGGAGAATAAGTTATATAATTCTGACTTCAAAGGCTAGAGAAAGTTAAGAAAAATATCTCAGAAGGAAGTCCTAGAAAGGGTTTTGTATCTACAGATATAGTCTATTAGGGAGAGTTTAGCTGTAACACCCCAGACCTTTCAAAACCTATGTGACTAAGTAAATATCGACGAAGGTATTTGAGCTGGAGATTGTGAAGGGGTACTTTGGCCTAGAATTTGAAATGGTCAAATGTATAAGGATGAGGGTTTAGAAAATGAGATAAAACAAGTGAGGTGCTTGCTCGACTTATCTAAGCTCTTAGGTGACAAGTAGGTGCATCACCTACCTACGCTAAGGAACCAAGTTCCGAGGGACGATTACGGGCAGCAACACCATGGATTATTAGACCTAATGGTAGACCAAATGAATCTTAAAGTTGGCCCATCAAAGCACAACCAAATCTGTCCCAAACAACTACAAAAGATAGCCACCAATATTGACCACATTTTGACCCAAGAGAAGCCCAAAATCAGCCACAAAACTTTACCCTTTTGAGGCCCAAGCAAAGGGTAATTTTGGCCCAAGTTTATTGACCCATTTTGGCCCAAATATACTCAAAAAAGTCGGCCAAAAAGTTCCCTTTATACAGATCTTTTGTTGATCAATATTGATCACAAAAAGCTAGAAACAATTCTCTCTTATCTCCTTTCCTTTTGACAGCCCCTCTCTCCCTTTATAGTTCTAAGAAGATCAAGATTCATTTAAGATTAAGGTGAGTTAAACAACTTTTTATGTTGGTATTAATCTACTACATATATCTAGGATATCCTATGGTAACAAATACATGAACTATGGCAGCCCCTTTCTTAAGATTTAACACATAGAAATTGTGTAACAATTAAGAGATTGCTTCTTCTCTTGTTGGTGTATGTGTAGGGGGTACTTAAGGTTTTCAAGGCATCCATAAAAAGAGGATAAAAACACCCCTTCAAGTGTGGTAAGTACTCTTCCCATAATCATATTTTTGGATTGAAGTTCGGATGGACAATTGTTGTTGAATTGTTGTTAAGAACTCACGGGACGGCGATCGGAAGCCGTGGGTTCAATGTGTTGCTATTGTATTTCGGCATGGTGAGTTGTGTAGGGGCTGTTTGATGTGTTTTGTATTATTAGAGGCAGTAGGTTGGTGTGTGTGTGATGTGTATTGGCCAGGAGAGAAAGGTGTGATGATACACCTTTAATTAATGCAAAATACGTAAATCTGCCCGGGAAATGTTTAGCTACTATTTTGGAAAGGTTGCATCAGGTTTAAGAGCTAATATTAGCTTCATTATACCCTTGTGTTGTAGATTAACTTAATAAAGGAAAGTCCAAGTTGTGGTAAGCACAATCTTCGGAAGGAACGAGGTATGTTAAGGCTTCTTTATTCCTTATCGGCATGAATCTAGAAATAGAACTCTAAATCTCCGAAAGAAGGAATTTGAGTATTCTGTTGTAAGAGAGCTGATTTGGTAACTCAAAAAGTCTTAAGGAACTAAGTTATACATTATGGTGATTCAAGTCGCCTTCTTATAAAAATCTGATTCTTTTTGCACGAAACGTAAGTTATTCTTTTGTCAAGTTTCTTCTTTGTATTGTGATCCCTAATCAAGCTTTAGAAAATATAAAAGGAAAGTTAGAAAGTCAAATCCCCATTTATTTGTGTTTGGTATGTTGAGTCCAACACCTAGTAAGCCAAGGCTAAAGAATTTATCTAAATGAACCTTCATAAATAACAAGAATAGCTTTGAAGGTCAATCTAGTAATACACTTATTATGCGTGCTTTGCGTGTTAGTGTGCACCGAGGTTCTACTGCCATATTGAGGCTATTATATACATAGTGTGCACCGAGGTGCTATTTTCATATTGAGGCCATTATATGCATAGTGTGCACTGAGGTGCTACTTCCATATTGAGGCCATTATATACATAGTGTGCACCAAGGTGCTACTGCCATATTGAGGCCATTATATACATAGTGTGCGCCGAGGCGCTACTGCCATATTGAGGCTATTATATATAGGGTGCACCGAGGCACTATTGTGGTTCATCGTGGGTTATAAAAAGTGAGTTGTGGTGTGATTTAATGCATGTGTTATATTCTAAAAATAATAAAGGAGAAAGATCTTAACGAGTCTTACCAATTACAGTTTACAAGTTTCATATTATATCTTGTTCAGATTTACTACTTGCGACTTGGTTTTATTTTTCTACCTTACATGCTAGTACATTATTGTCGTACTGACGTACCCATTTCCTGGGGGTGCTGCATTCATGCCTGCAGGTCCAAACAGAAACCCAGACAAACCTCTTCAGTAGGAGTTGCAGAGTTCAGCCTCCTCGAGCTGACGAGTTAGAGGTCTAGCTTATATTTTGACCAGGTTATGTATATGTACAACTTATGGATAGTCCAGGGCCCTGTCCTGTATATGAGATATTTTACTTACTCCTCGAGGCTTGTAGACGTGTATATGTATATCAGTGTTGGGTATGGCCTTGTCGGCCTTGTTATTCCTATCTACTATGATAATAGCCTTGTCGGCCTTGAGTTGTTTACCTACTATTGAGCTTTCAGTGTTTCAAATTTCTATTCTTAGAGACCTTGTCAGTCTCAGACCCCCAGCAGGTTTAATAGAGATACACTCTATTTTGGCACCCTCGGCCTTTTGGGGCTCCGGGTGTCGGTCATGCCTCCCATGGTTTGGGGCGTGACAAACTTGGTAACAGAGCCAGGTTTCGAATCCCAGAGAGTCTACAAGCCATGTCTAGTAGAGTCTTTCTTATGGGTGTGTTGTGAACCATACCTATAATCATGAGGCTACGAGACATTTAGGAATTGTTATCCTTCTTTCATCTGCTAGATCGTGCAATAGAGCGAGGTCATAAGATGTTTGAAGTCTAATTCATGTTTTTCTATTCCTTGTTTACAGAAATGCCTGTGACCAGACAAATGAGTAGCCGATGGGTTGGCACGGATACGGGGGAAGCTACTAGTCATTCCCTGCCTATCCGAATGGATAGATTTGAGGCTCAAAGTGAATCACCGACACCAGAGATCCCAGTTCATCAAGTACCTTATGAGACTAGAGGGGATCCAGTACCCCTTATCCCACCTGCTCCAGTGGCATCTGAGATAGCTAGAGATAAACCAACACCTGTAGCTCCTCCACCTAAAGCAGAGGACCAGGACATCAGGAGTGATGTTAGATTATTGACCCAAATGGTAGCCACACAACAACAACAAATTGGGGCATCAGCGAGTGCTAGGTCAGGTTGCTCATAAAGTTCTAGGGCTCAAGAGTTTATCATCCAAAGTCCTCCTATATTTACAGGCTTTGACCCACTTGAGGATCCTCAGGGGTTTAATGATCAGACTTATCGGGTACTTCGAGTCATGCAAGCAATACTAGTGGAGGCAGTGGAGTTCGCATCTTTCAGGTTACGAGATGTATCCATTTTGTGGTTCAAGGCTTGGGATCGGTCTAGGGGATCAAATGAACCCCCAACTGAATGGGAGGATTTTTCAGAGGCCTTCCTAGCTCACTATCTTCCACAAGAGGTTCGAGAGGCCAGACTTGATCAATTTCTAGCCCTTAGGCAGGGAAATATTAGTGTTCGACAGTACAGCTTGAGGTTTAATTCATTAGCCAGGTACGCCCCCAATATTGTGAGTACGATGCGAGCTAGAGATCATCGATATGTGTGTGGCCTTAAGGATGAATTGATTAAGGGATTAACAATAGCATCCACATAAGAGGATATGAATATTTCTAAGATACAGGCTATTGTTCAGACTGTAGAGGATCTTGAAGTACAAATTTGAGATAACCAAAGCCGAGAAACGGATCAGAATACGAGGGCTCGATCAACTGGGTCCTATGTAGAGACACGAGGTAATGTTAGGCCACATTTTAATAGGAGATCACCCCACCCTACTAGTGGTGCCCCATATCAGTTGCAAAGGCAGAGGTATGATCATTTTTCTCAAACTGGACCAGGCCACAGTTCAGGTCCATCCAGTTCCTATCGCCAGGGGCATTCAGGTCAGATGAGGCCACCTTTTCCACCTTGTGTTCAGTGCGGTAGGAAGCATCCTATGATATGTCGCCTGGGTTCAGATACTTGTTATTTG
Source organism: Jaltomata sinuosa (assembly GCA_003996215.1). NCBI lineage: Eukaryota > Viridiplantae > Streptophyta > Magnoliopsida > Solanales > Solanaceae > Jaltomata > Jaltomata sinuosa. Next base: position 577,456 of record QJPP01001113.1, read on the forward strand.
TGTGGGCATCCTAGTCACTTTATGTGAGACTGTCCGAGTAGAGGTAGGGGTGAGATGTCCCAGCCTACAAGGACGATGGAAGCTTCTTCATCTACTATTCATCCCCCTAGGATAGGCCAACAGGCTACACCAGGTCATGAGAGGAGGAGGAGGATCATCCAGTTCAGGCGGTGGTCAGAATCGCACTTATGCTCTAGCCGATTGACAGGACTTGGAATCGTCACCTGATATTACTACAGGTACATTGACTATTTTTACTCATGCTGTTTATGCACTTATAGATCCTTGCTCTACTCTTTCATATGTTACCCCGCTCGTTGCTGGTAAGTTGGGGGCAGGCCCTGAGTTGTTGCCTAGACCCTTTGTTGTATCTACGCCGGTTGGTGAATCTATTATAGCTAGATGAGTTTATCGAGATTGTGCAGTGTGGATTTATGACCGCCTCACTTCAGCTGATCTAATCGAATTAGATATGATTCCCTTCGATGTCATTATGGGCATGGACTGGTTAACTGCATGTTATGCTAATATCGATTGTAGAACTAAGGTTGTCAAATTCCATTTTCCGAAAGAGACAATCCTGGAGTGGAAAGGTAATGCTCCCACGCCAAGGGGTAGGTTTATTTCCTACCTTAAGGCCCAGAAAATGATTTCTAAAGGCTATATTTATCATTTAGTCCGAGTAAGAAGCACAGAGGATGGACCAGTGACTGTTCAATCGGTTCCCGTAGTGAGTCAGTTTCTAGATGTATTCCTGGATGAGCTTCCAGAAATCCCTACAGAAAGGGAAATTGAGTTTGCCATTGACCTACTCCCAGATACTCAGCCAATATCAATTCCCCCTTAAAAGATGGCTCCTGCAGAATTAAGAGAGTTAAAGGAATAGTTAAAGGATCTACTCGAAAAAGGTTTCATTAGGCCTAGTACATCGCCATGGGGTGCACCAGTTTTGTTTATTCGTAAGAAGGATGGGTCCTTGAGAATGTGTATCGATTACCGATAGTTGAACAAAGTTACAATCAAGAATGAGTATCTGCTTCCAAGGATTGATGACCTTTTTGATCAGTTGCAAGGCGCCAAATGTTTTTCAAAGATTGACTTGCGGTCGGGGTATCACTATTTATGTGTTAAAGGGGTAGATGTTCCAAAAACAACCTTTAGGACAAGGTATGGCCACTTTGAATTTCTAGTAATGTCTTTTGGGCTTACTAATGCCCCAGCATCTTTTATGGACCTAATGAATTGGGTCTTTAAGCCATTCTAGGATGTATTCGTGATTGTATTTATTGATGATATCCTGATTTACTCACGGTACGAAGATGAACATGCTGATCATCTACGTGCAGTATTGCAAACATAAGACTTTGGCTTTCAAAAAAAGGGAGATGGCACCTTGAGGTACCAAGGCATATTATGTGTTCCAGATGTTGATAAACTCCAAGAATGAATTATGGCAGAAGTGCACAGTTCCAGGTATTCCGTCTACCCAAGTTCCACAAAGATGTATCATGACTTAAAAGAAGTATATTGGTGGAACAATATGAAGAAGAATACTGCAAATTTTGTGGCAAGAGTTTTTAATTGCCAACAAGTTAAAGTTAAACACCAAAGACCCAATAGGTTGGCTTAATGTATAGATCTTCCTATTTGGAAATGGGAGATGATAAATATAGATTTCATAAGAAGTCTACCATGATCATGTTATCAGTATGAATCTATTTGGGTAGTAGTAGATCGACTTACAAAGTTGGAACAATTCATACCTGTCAAAATGACAGATGCTACAGAAGATTATGCCAAGTTGTACATTCAGGAAATTATCAGGCTTTATAGAACTCCAGTTTCCATTATCTCAATCTGAGGCACTTAGTTCACCGCCTACTTTTGGAAGTCTTTTCAGAAAGGGTTGTGTACAAAAGTGAACCTTAGTAGTGCATTCCACCCCCAGACTGATGGTCAAGTTGAGTGCACTATTAAAATGCTTGAGGATATGTTGAGGGCTTATGTCCTAGACTTCAAGACTAACTGGGATGATCACCTACTTCTTATTGAGTTTGCCGATAATAATAACTATCACGCCAGTATTCATATGGCACCATTCAAGGACATGTATGGGAAAAGATATATATATCCAATTAGATGGCTTTAGGTTTGTGAAGCCGATCTATTGGGGATAGATTTTGTGCACTAGGCAATGAAGAAAGTTAAGCTTATTCAGGAATGGTTGAAGACACAAAGCCACCAAAAGTCATATTTTGATGTGAGACAAAGAATTTTATAATTTGATGTTAATGATTGGGTGTTTCTAAAGGTTTTTCCTATGAAGTGCTTACACGATTTTGAAATAAAGGCAAGCTTAGCCCCAGATATATTGTCCCTAACTAGGTTTTTATGAGGATCGGGTAAGCAACCTATGAGTTGGAGCTTCTTGCAAACTTCAACTCCATTCATTCGGTGTTCCATGTTTCCATTCTAAAAAAGTGTGTGGGAGACCTCTCACTCACTATCCCTATGGGAAGTGTTAGTATGAAAGATGGTCTAACTTATGAGAAAGTTCCCATTAAAATTTTGGATCATTAGGTTCACAAGTTGAGGACCAAAAGAGTAGCTTATTTAGAGGTATTTTGGAGAAATCACAACATTGAAAGGGCTATGTGGGAAGCTGAAGAAGATATGTAAACTAGATATGCTCACATGCTTACTCTGCGAGGGGAAGATGTTTAAGGTAATGATCCTCCACTATGTCTTTGATCCTATGAATTAATGTCCTATGATAGCATGTTCTTGATCCATAAAACTCATGTCTTATGGTATGCCTTCTATCTTGAAATGAACCCTTGATATATCACATCTATGCTAATTCCCATACCTCCCATGACTTGTGCTTTTTGTTAAATGTTATGAAACCCCTAAGAAGGATAATGACCATGGTAATGAAGGATTGTTAAAGAGAGACTATATTATGGTTAGTACGTATTACTTTTATCCATAACCATTATGCAAGGACGAAGATCCCAAGGGGGAGATATGATAACACCTCAAACTTTTAGGCTAAGTGATAATTCTCAAAACCACTCTCCAATAGGAGATGATTGCGATCGCCATAGCAAAACAAAATTTATATTCCCAATGAGAGTTGGGGTCGATCCTACAGAGAATGGTTATGAAGAGTTGCCAAGTGAATATCCTATATCAATCAAGAATAGAGTAATTGTTCAAATAACATAAAAAGAAAATTGGGGGGGGGGGAAGGAATTAGGAATTTGTCACGATCATAATTCAAACAAGAGAGCAAAGTAAACAATGGGTTTGTATCAAATGAGAGAACGACTAGGGGTATTCTTCAGATGGGATTCAAAATATGGCTTAGGGTACTTGCTTAATTATGCGAATTCTTAACAAATGATATGAGTAGCATTGGTCTTAGTCATGAATGTTAATCTTTCAATCTTCCATACATTTATCCAATGGTATTTATTCAAGCACCATGGGTTCAACTCAAACCAACCAATTTAGGTTTGGGAAAGTCATACTATTTCTAACTTAGACTCTTAAATGGGTGTTTTCCAGCGATTAAACTATTTCTAGCCTCAATGTAGATGGAAATCCCAAGTACCCACTATTGAATTCTCATCCAAAATCATGAACTTCTCTTTCAAGCAAGAACACAACCAAGTAAGTTCAATCAATGTTTGCAACCATCAATTTTAGAATTAAAACATGGAGAATTCAATAGACCCATATCAATTTAGCAATTACAAATACAATTAAGCAAGACCCATACCCAAACTCAAATACCTATCATACACATACCCCTAAACAAGAAACTTAGTCACTCATGCTAAGGAAACAAGAGATTATACCAATTGGGTAATTCAAAAATTTTCATTCATTAGTATGCCAATATCCAATGTCCAAGCTCAATTTGTACAATAATGATGGAATCTCAAGGTAGAAGATGAGAAATATCAATTGCACTCACTAACTTCCTTGGGAAACTCTCTCCATGGAAAACTATTCAAAATCATGTCAAAAACTATTAGCTACAATGCCCAATTTAGGTTTTAGAAGCTTCCCAAATCATCACATAAAAATGGACAAAAATTCCCCTCGAGCGTGGTGCGATACGACATACGGTGCGATGTGCGGTCACACCATGCATTGTACATATTTCACACCTTCAATTCTTGGATCAGTGACTTTAGTTATGTTTAAGTATTGTGCAAAGGGAGGTGCGGTCCGCACCATCCATTTTGTGCATCGCACGATAGCCGTACTTCTCGGCAGATTCTTCTTCTCTTTTGATCACCTTCACACTTGAACTCCTTTTGAGATCTTTTGGGTCCATATCCTTGTTTACTATTTGTGACCATAAGTACCTGCATTTGCATAAATAAAGGTAATAAGTACCTCTGAATCTTATCAAAGCATAGTAATAATTCATGAATAAAGGCTCAATAAGTTGGTAGATTACCAACTAACACTTATATTTGAACCATCCTGCATATATACTTAGACCCGAACCCTGGTAATTACTGACCCTCTTACAGTCTGTACAACAAGTGCATGGTACATATAGTGCAGTGTACTTCATAACTAGTTTAGGGTAATGCAGCCCAGGTCATCACAGACTATGTTATAGTCTGTAACTATCATTTATGGTCCATAGCATAAGCTGTCCTCCATAGGCAGTGAACATGTTTGGGTCTTATAAAGTTATGGACCATCTTATGGTCTATATTCCTTCTATATTGTCTATAAATGAACCACAATACCTAACCAATTATAAGAGGGGCTTTTCCAGGAGGGTTTATGGACCATGTTATGATATGTACACCACTTTGACAGTCTGTATAACATATTGTATGACAAATTATCCAAGTTTAGTAAAGATGGATTTTCACATTTCTTTTCCCACTTTCTCAAATTCCAGTCGATACCAAAATCCTCAAGAGTCCTCTCTCACCCTCCTAATAGGTAAGCTCTCCCTATGATTTTCTAAGTGAATCCAATAATTTTCACTTCATGAATATGGATTCTAACGAGGTTCCCTGCCATAAATCCTAGGGTTATTCAAGAAAACTCTTCCCTAAGTCTCAAGAATAAAAAAATGCAGACCCTCCTTCGAGATTTGGAGAATTTAAGGTATGTAAGGATATTTTCTACGTGCAGGGATACCATTATTCTTCCCCGCGAGTTCTTTTCTATAACCTATGAATGCTCTCTTATGGAAAATGTTAGGGTTAGGATGAAACCCATATGTCTTGGTGTTTACTTGATTCCTTAAAATTTAAGCATGTTCATGATATCTTTTCACCTCAATAATGTCTCTCTACCATGAATCCTTGTGAGTCTCCTTCATGAACCCATGAATGAATAAATATGAAAAGGAACGGTCTTTCTTGAAAGCTAAGTCTTTATCACTTTTCTAATTTTCGTATATGATATGATCTTTATGGCTTCCAAACTATGATACTTCTCCCAAAATGTAATTTATATGATAATATGACATGAAATCTCTTTACTATGAATTATGACTTTATAAAATTATTTTCATGACTTCAAACTATGATACTTGAATTACAATACCATGAATATAAGTCTCAAGGGATAGAACTATGACCACCCGAGCTTAAGAGAGCTAAATAGTTAATCAAGTCGATGTAGGTTAAGGATCGTACTATTGATTTTGGCTTAGTTTTTACTGTTAGTACATTAGTATGACTAGTTTAAGGTATGCCGAGACTTGTATCAGTGGTCAATGCTCAAGCACACAGAGGCTTCATAGATAGATAGTTTTCAAGTTTGGACCTATATGTCACTTTCAGGAGATTTCAGTATTTTGCTTATGAAGTGTTTTCAATATAAGACCTATCTCTTGGATATTTAAATCATGTTCCGCTTATGTTTAGTGTATGCTTATACTCCATGCCATGTTATGGGTACACTAGGCAAGAAATGGTATTGGGTGCCAGCCATGCCTAGGGTCTAGCCTCGGGGCATGACAATTTTGAATTTTCAAGACTATCTCTTGATATTGAGTTGTTGGTTCTGATGAAGTATTGAAATATTACCTATTTTGGTAGATTTTTATGTCATTATGTTTGTTATGAATTAAAGAGTGATTATTGTGATAGACTTTTATCCATATGAATTATTGTGGAGATTAGATGTATGATTATGTGGGCAAAATTGGGTGAGCTAGTAGACTCCATTAACATGAGAGCTTTATTAGAACCTTGTGAACACCACATGTTTGATAAAATACCTTAAATTATAGTCTTGGGCATTATGTTGAAAACCATTTTAAGGCTAGGTTAGTCATTTGATGAATATTAAGGGACTAGAAAAGTATATGTGTGGCGTGTTTCTTGAATGTTGGAGGGATGTATAAAAAGTATTGAGAGAAAATGTGCAAAATTATTTAAAAAGGATTCGAAGAAGTCTGAGTACCCGTGCTTAATTAAGTGTGTCGAGTAATTCTAACATCCCTTTTTTGCTTATATAATTACTAATTCTCTATTTTTGCAGATATAATGGAAAATCGAAGAAAAACTAGAGGGTGAGGAAAGGTCGTGAAGGGCTAAAAGAGGAAAAGAGTTTGCACCGAGCATGCTTTGGCCAATTAAGGCCTAACTCAACCAACCACTGCTATAGAGCCTGCGAAAAAAAAAGAGTTTGGAATAAACTGGGTGATTAGTAAGGGAAAAAATTGGTTCAAAACTTTCACTAAGGAGAGGTACATTGCAGAGCCAGAGATTAATGAGGCCAAGTTAAGGGTAGAGTTTCTAGAGATATGGGAGAGAGTACACATGATGGGTTGAAGTTTGTATTTGTAGATCTAGGGGAAGGCAACCTGAGTTTGATCAGAGAGTTCTATGCCAATTGGAAGCCTTCGGTGGATGAGACAGAGATTTCTATTCAAGGTGGGATAGTACAACTTGATGTTGACATCCTGTGTAGCCTATTAGGAGCTCCCAGAAGTTAGGGGTGTGCATTTGTTGGTTCAATCTTGTTTTATGTATACTGGTTTAGTTTATGAATTTTCAATTTGTAAACACACTAAACTGATAAGATATTTATTATCAATTTTTTTAATGAGTTATTGGTCCTTAATGGTTTGATTTTTTGGTTTAACCTATAAGAAAATACTCCTCTAATGTTTTTTGCTTTCTCTTGTTTTCATTTATATATACACTACCTTTATGCATAAAAGTTTACTCAAATTATATGCAAAAACAAATTCAATACGCTATTGCTTAAATAAATTTGTTTTTTCGTGTTAAGTAGCATACTTTATTGGATGTAGTAGCATCGTATCCATCTCTCAAAAAAATAAAATCAGTTCACACTAATGGGTAGAACCTACCAAGCCAATAATATTAGAAAGAAAACAGCAACAACAAGTCAATAACAATAAAACGCAAAAGAAAATAGGGGATCTATTTAAAATTTAAAGCTACTATTATATAATTAGGGATACAAAGATAATTTTAGCATAATCTTATTAGGTTATCAATTTAACCATTAACTAAAACCTTAAAATTGGAAACCAAACCAATAACACAATAAAAATTTGACAAAACCTTTTAAAATGGTTAACCCAATAACCCAATATCGATAAATGAATAATATTTTTTTTGGTTCGGTTAATCCAATTTTTGCACACCTATATCCCCCTATGTTGAAAGAAATGGAAGAGCGCCCTCCTTACTAGGCCATCCACCATACTCTGTGTGGATTCAAATCTACAGCCATATGGATATGGTGTAAGGATAACAACACTCACAAGACTTAGGGATGATTTACTTCACTAGAGAGGCTGGATGCTGGTTGAGGATCGTATGCAGCATATTGATGCTTTGTGACCATTTCACATTAGTGACTAGAGACTTAGTTTACTTGGTTTACATGTTGATGAAAGGGAAGCCAATCAATGTACGGGAGATTATAATTTTGAAGATAAAGCATGCCAGAGAGATAGTATGCAGGAATTTCTTTTGTGGTGGCACACTTACGCAGCTCCTCAGTAAAGAGGAGATACCTAAGACGGATAAAGACTATTGCCTATAGAGGAATGATCAACCATATGATGTCACAATAGGCAAGATCCCAGAGGAGATTCAGGGCATCACTATAAGCATTATGGAGCGCCAACACCTGAGATGATAACCTCTAGGATCGAATTATTAGGATGATGGACTCACATTACAGCTGAAGATTAGTGGCAATCCTGCCACTATTGAGGAGATGGATGATCTAGATGAGCGTTTCCCACTCAACCAATATTTAGCTAACTTGAAAGATTGGCAATCCATTGATGAGTTGCTAGATGATAACATACCTACTCCTCGTGACCCATGTTGATGAAGCTGATGATAATGGAGATGAAGAGGTCCTTGAGAGGGACAATAATGACAGGGATAGTGCATTGCTGCTGAGTGATAAGGCAACTTATGCTTAGCCTTGACTAGGAAGTTCTTTTATTTCACCTTACTTGTTTATTTCTTTATTTAAAGCACATGGGGCAGTGCCTGATTTTTAGTATTGGGTGGGTAAGAGAAACTTCCATTTATCTTTATTTCTTTTCTGTATAATAATTTGAATTTAGTTTATAAATATTACCATTTGACTTGATTTTGATTTATTTCTTGCATTATTAGGATAAATTTGAAATTTTGATTTATAATAGTAATGATAAATGTAATAGTTTAATATTTAGTGTGTCATGCTAGCAGTTAATTTTGTTGGTGTAACCCTTGAGTGTTGTTGTCGGTTTTTTTTACCAAGGGAGTCATTTGAACCATCAAAATTTTACTTTAGTCATTGGATAGTGACATTTTTCGATGATGGATGGATAAAGACCGTCTTGAGAGAAAATTAGTCTTTAGGATAGTTAAGACAGAACCAAATGCGCTTTGAAAGGTAGGTACTCAATCTACAATCGCTAAGACAACGTTAGATAACTCTCTTCACACATTGTGCATAAAAAGTAGATAGATCTTATTTGAGACGTGTAAGGCTCTAGAATTGACTCTAAACAAATAAAAGGGGCTTGAAAGTGTTTCATTAAATTGTATTATTAGGTAGAGAGTTATTAGGGAACCAGTTTCATCGTTTATGTGTTGTTGTGTGGTGAATAATTTTGTATATTTTTTGTGGATTTTGATATCTAAAACTTGCTCGATATGTGTACAAAGTGAAAAAAAAGTGTTGATTTATAGAATATGATTCAGGCATTGCTTTGTTAACCAATCATTAACCATAAATTTTGCCTAGCCTTGCATTATCCGTATCAAGCATCCTTTAGTCTTTTAGCCTATTTGTTTGATTAACTGCTTAATTAGTCTTCCCCTTTGTTGATTTGACTCATATTAATTTGATCCAAAGTACCTGTGCACTTTGTAGTTGAAAGACTTAAATGTAAAAGGGAACGAAACAAAAATGTAAAGTAATGGGACGAATTAGTGTGGTAAGAAAAGAAAATAAAGTGGATTTGGGAACCCTTGTATGAAACAAAAAATAAAAGATACTTATTAGATGGGAGGAGAAAAACCAAAAAGAGAAAAAAGAAAATTCTGAAAAATCAAAGAACCAGAAAAATTTCCTTGCTAATATTGTGTGAAAGAATATGGCATGTGCTTAGAGAAAATGGGACAAATAAGGGGAAGCATAAAAGAAAGTTGAAATCGGGATGACAGGAGGAAAAGAGCCTAAAAGGTTGAAGAAATTGTCATAAAAGTGCATAGAGAGAGTAGTCACTATTTTACCAAATATTCCCTACTCGTCTCTTACCTAACATTACAACCCATAAAGTCCTTTTGATCCTATATTTCTTATGCTTTTATTAATGGAGTATGACACTAAGGGCAAGCCTATGGTATATCATATATGCATGTGAATTCATTTGTGAGAGTGAGCATATTATGAAATCATTTGTGAGAGTGGGCGCATTGTTCTACTTATATGTGTCACAGTCCAAAATCGGGCTATGATGACACCAACTATAACCCCCCAGTAGGCAAGCCAAAATCCAAAAAAAACTAGAAACAAAGAAGAACATGAATAATGTGGAAGAAAAATGATAAGATGAATGGGCCACAAGTGTGTATATTTATATATATAGATATATATATATATATATAACGGTAGAAAATATATAATACGGGCCCAAAGGAAATAACTATCTAGTGTCATTGGTACAAGAGCCTCTAAAGTACGGGGATAAGGCTATACAAAAGTACAACTATCTATCAAAGTAGAAAATAGAGACAGTAAGCCCAAGAAAGAAAGCAGTAGATTTCCAGACGTCGAGAGCTCACCATGATCTAAACAATAGCAGATCACAAATGAGTAGAGGGTCAACGGAGATGACTCGTACTAGGTGTTGCATCAAAAATATATGCGAAAGTGTAGTATGAGTACTACAATAGGGGTACTCTATAGGCATCATAAGCTGACTGAGCTCATAAAATAGGATATAACATAAGAAATATAACGGCAACTATAACTGGAAACTAACCTAGCAAGTCTCAAGTACCATCAGGGTAAAGGTGAAGATAATAATAATAATAATAATAATAATAATAATGATGATAAGAATACACTCAAATACGAGTACACGGAGAATGTAGTGCAATATGGGATGATGAAGTGCAGGGTGTGGCAAATGCAGAAAAGTAAAACCTGGAATGATCCCCCGGAATCTAGAGCTCATCAACAGATGAAATAAAGTAAAACCCAGAGTAATCTCACCGGCCATCGGAGCTCATCAACATATGCAAAAAGGTAAATCAATGAAAAAGTCTAAAAATATCCCTTCGACCATGTATAAAAAGTGATACCATCTTTCAACCTCAGAAACCAGTGATAAATCAATGCAATTCTTTCTATAACTTAAAAACTGTAGTAAAAGTGAAGAATCCCATTTAAAACTGAAAAGTTCATATTTTCTTCTCAAATTGTGACATGATCCATGTATGTGCATGTATGAATGTATGCGTGACATGAGAAGGTAATACATATACATATATATATATATAGACCACGAAGGGTAAAATCACCCTTCAACCAAGTCAACTAACCATGAGTCCAGTCAATCCAACCCACGGCCTCGGGCCCACAATAGCATAAAAACAGTAAAAATGAGACATAAGCGTAAAACCAAATTATACAAGTCTACTCTACCACAATATCCTCCCCTAAGCTTAGCTAAGTATTCACTAATCTAATCCTACTAAGGCTACATGCAACCTAAACTAAGGTTTAACATGAATTACTATTCTAAGGTACCAAAAATGGCCAATTATTCTTAAAATAGTTAAAACCTATATCTTAACCTTAACATTCATAAAACTTAAAAATATACTATCAAACCAAGCTAAGTCTAAAGAAAATTGGTGATATAAGGGGAAGCATAAAAGAAAGTTGAAATTGGGATGATGTGAGGAAAAAAGACTCAAAAGTTAAAGTAATTATCATAAAAGTGCATAGGAAGAGTAGTCACTATTTTATCATATATTTCCTACTCGTCCATTAGCCGACATTACAACAATTAAAGTCCTTTTGATCATATATTTCTTATGCTTTTTTTAATGGAGTATGACACTAAGGGTAAGCATATGGTATATCATATATGCATATGAATTCGTTTGTGAGAGTGAGTATAGTATGAAATCATTTGTGAGAGTGGGAACATTGTTCTACTTATATGTATCACGGCCCAAAATTGGGCTATGATGGAGCCTACTATAACCCCCTAGTAGGCAAGCCAAAACCCAAACAGAAATTTGAAATAAAGACGAATATGAACAATACGGAAGCAAAATAATATGATGAAAGAGCCATAAGCATAGATATATACATAACAGTACATAATATACAATATTGGGTCATAAAAACCAAGAAAAGACAATATACATCCAAGATACCAACCCCGGATCTAGTGTCACCGATACAAGAGCCTCTAAAGTACGGGAATAAGGCTATACAAAAGTACAAGTGTCGATCAAAGTACAAAATAAAGACAGTAAGTCCAAGAAAGAAAGTAGTAGATCTCCAGACGCCGAAAGCTCACCATAATCCAAACAACAGCATATTACAAATGAGCAGAGGGTCAGCGGGATGACTCATACTAGGTGCTCCATCAAAAAAAAATGCAAAAGTATAGTATGAGTACTAAAACACGGGGTACTTAGTAGGCATCATAGGCCGACCGATCTTAGAAAATGGGATATAATATAGGAAACATAAAGGCAACTATAATCGGGAACTAACCTAGCAAGTCTCAAGTACCATCAGGGTAAAGGTGAAGATAATAATAATGATAATAATAACATACTCAAATACGAGTACACGGAGAATGTAGTGCAATATGGGATGATATAGTACAGGGTGTGGCAAACGCAAAAAAGTAAAACCTGGAATGATCCCTCAGGGTACTGGAGCTCATCAACATATGTAATAAAGTAAAACCCAGAGCAATCTCACTGGTTGCTGGAGTTAATCAACACATGCAATAAGGTATATCTATAAAAAGGACCAGAAATGTCCCTCGAATCGAGTATAAAAAGTGATACCGCCTTTCCACCTCAAAAATATAAATCAATGCAATCCTTTCTATAATTTCGAAGTTATAGTAGAAGTGAAGAATCCCATTTAAAACTAAAAAATCCATATTTTTCACTCAAATTGTGCCATGATCCATGTACGTGCATGTATGAATGTATGTGTACCATCACAAGGTAATACATATAAATATACCAGACAGGGTAAAATGACCCTTCCATCAAGTCAACTAACCTAGATTTCATCCAATTCAACCCAAGCCCTCAAGCCCACAATCGCATAATATAAAGAATAAAATGGGAAAAAGGAGAAATAAGCATAAAACCAAATAATACAAGTCTACTCTACCACAAAATCCTCCATTAAGCATAGCTAAGGATTCACTAATCTAATCCTACTAAGGCTACATGAAACCTAAACTAAGGTTTAACAGGAATTAATATTCTAAGGCCCCAAAAATGGCCAATTATTCCTGAAAAATAGTTAAATCCTATTTCTACCGTACAACTTAACCCTAGCATTCATGAAACTTATAAAATATACTATCTAATGAAGCTAAGTCTAAAGAAAAGGAAATTTTAACCTACCTCGGAGCCAAACAATAACTACAAAGCGTCACTCAGGAGCCTTCCCCATCCGCAGTGCCTCGGATTGCTGCCATGCTATCACAAACATAATTTACATGTCAATACGGAACTAATAACACCCATATCGATAATTCAAAATTCAAGCCAGAAATCTGGTCAAAAATTGACTCTCAAGGCCCATTGAAAAAAACAGAAACAAAAATCACAATTATGATCCCTATAGGGTCATAAACCCATGCCCAAAAAATTGGGCACCAACGGGGAATTATTTTGGGGCCCAAAATAGCCCCAAAACTCACAAGATCAAAGTAGAAATTCCATGAATAAAGCTATGAATTATGGGGATTAAGGGAAGATATACGCGTAATACTGGTGGAAATTAGAACTAGAAAGCATAAGGAACTTACCGGGAATAATAAGGGTGAAAATCCACCAAAAACTTAGCTCCTTAGCTCAAAGGAATTGAATTCTCATTTGAAAATAGAGAAGAAACCAAAGTTGAAAAATTAATTACTAATAGGGGTACTTCATCGTGACCGTGGGGACCCTATCACGGTCATAAAAACCGCACCCATCAGGACTATCGCAATCGTGGTGGTCCTCTTCATAAATGAGAAGTAGGAATTAGATCAGGCCTCATCAGACCCTTCATCGCGATCATGGAGGATCCTACACAAATGCGATGGTCAAAAACTCAAACCCTTGCAATCGCAAAGGCCTTATCGCAAATGCGATAAAGAAAAGTGAGCTACACCAGCAGTTGAAAAACCAAGAACACCAAGCCTAAAAATGACTCTGAATGGACCCTCGAGATTCTTTTGGAATCCCGTGAACATAAACAAAATATGTTACCCAACTGAAAATGGCATTCCAAACTCAACTGAATCATCAAAATGACAAACAAAGTTTGTCATGATGAAATGTAGACCAAAGTCAACACTTTTCTGTTTTTTCATAAAAATCACCTAAGTACCCAAATGAGTCCAAAAGCCTCAGGACCCGAACCCAAGGTCGCACTAGACCAAAATCCATGCTCTGTATCTATCCGGCACTGACCGAATTCTCAACTGAGCTTGTTTACTCAAAATGTTGACCAAAGTCAAACATTCAACTTTAAGAGTTCCAAAATAAAGAATCTCTTCTAAAACTTGACTGAACACCTTGAGAAGCATGCCACCCATCCCAGCAAATCACATAAGCAGTGTAGAAGCTACGAGAACGGTCAAAATGGTAAAAATGCATAAAAAAATAAATGACCACGAGGGTCATTACAACACAACATCCACCACTAAAAGGACTTTCATCCTCGAAAGTTAGAGAATAGAAGGTACCTGAAAGATTGAAAAGGTAAGGATATATGGTCCATATATCCAGCTCGGTCTCCTAAGTAGCCTCATTGACTCGACGATGCCTCCACTGAAGCTTAAATGATGGAATCTCCTTAGACCTTAACTTTCTAACCTGCCTATCCAAAAAAGAAATAGGCTCCTCCTCAAAATCCAAGGTCTCGTCTAACTTAATCGAATCCCACTGAAGAATGTGAGACTTATCCGAAACATACCACCTCAGCATAGAAACATGGAAAATTGGGAGAACACCCAAAAGAGCTGGAGGCAAAGCTAACTCATATGCTACTTCCTTAATCCACCGTTGAATCTCAAAATGGCTAATGAACCAAGATCTAAGCTTTTAATTCCTCCCAAACCTCATCACGCCCTTCATGAGAGACACACGAAGGAACACCCTATCTCCTACCATAAACTTCAAGTCCTACACCCTTTAATCAGCATAAATGTTCTGCCTACTCTGATTTGTATAGAGTATCTCATAACTCACCCAAACTCTATCCATGGAGTCATGCAATAAGTCAGTATCCCAAGGCCTAACCTTAAAAGCATCAAACTAATCCATCGGAGACCTGCACCTCCTACCATACAATGCCTTAAATGGAGTCATCTAAATACTCGAATGGTAGTTATTATTGTATGCAAACTCTTCCAAGGCCAAGAACTTGTCCCATTGACCTCTAAAGTCAATAACACATTCCTGTAGCATATCCTTGAGAACCTAAATAGTACTCTCAAACCAACCATTAGTCTACGGGTAAAAAGTCATGCTAATCTCAACTTGAGTACCCAACTCTCTCTGAATTGACCTCTATAAATATGATGTAAATTGAGAACCACAGTCAAAAATGACACAAATAGACACCCCATACAAACGGAAAACCTCCCAAAAAGAGATCTAAGCCAATCTGTCAAAACTGTATGAAGTATGAACCGATATAAAGTGAGCAGACTTGGTCAATCTATCCACGATAACCCAAATAACATCAAATTTTTGAAAAGTATGTGGCAAGCCTAGTATGAAGTCCATAGCTATTCGCTACTATTTCTACTCAGGAATGGGTAGTCTCTGGGTCAAGCCTACCATGAGATATCCCGCTTCATCCCACACCACCAGTAGTGTTGTCTCAAGTCACGGTACATCTTTTTTGCCACCAAATGAATGGAATATCTAGAACAATAGGCCTCCTCCATAATCAATCTCATGAAGTCTCCAACTCTAGCAATGCATATATGACCCTCAATTCTCAAAATGTCCTTTAGATCTAAGTTTGCCTTCCTAGCTTCGCCATTCAACACTTTATCTTGAATCATCCTAAACTTTGCATCCTCAAACTTCTATTCCCAAATATGCTCCAATAATGAAGACCTAGCCTAAACACAAGGTAGAATCTGCCCAGAATTAAGAATATCAAGTCTAACCAACCTATTGGCTAACGAATAGATATCCAAAGACAATGATTTCTACTCATCCACTAAGAAATCCAAACTCCCCACACTCACTTCCTTTCTTCTCAAGGCATCTGCTACTACATTTGCCTTTCCCAGGTGATAGATATTGAAAATATCATAGTCCTTCAGTAACTCCAACCACCTACACTGTCTCAAATTAAGGTACTTCTAGTTCAAAACGTACAGAAGACTATGATGGTCGGTGAAGATCTCATAATGAACTTTATACAAATAGTGCGTTAAGATATTCAATGCAAAGACTAGCGCTGCTAAATCCAAGTTATGAGTGAGGTAGTTCCTCTCATGAACCTTCAAATGTCTAAAGGCATATGGAATAACTCTGCCATACTGCATCAATACACAACACAAACCAACTTTGGAAGTATCATAATATATAGTAAACCTTTGGTCCTCAATTAGAAGAGTAAGAATTGGATATGAAGTCAATAAGGCCTTGAGCTTTAGAAGGCTTGCCTTGCACTCGTTGGACAACTAGAAAGGGATATTCTTCTAAGTCAATCTAGTCAAAGGTGTTATAGAATAAAACCCCTTTACAAACTGTCTGTGGTAACCTGCCAACCCTGTAACACCCCAAAACTTCCAACCCTAGACTCAGCTCAAAAAACAAGAAAATAAAAATTTCCAAGTCCCAGCCAGAACCACAGATCGTGGAACGGTCCATGAGCCATGGAATTCGTTTGTGGAACTCAGAAAGATACCAGCCAAGTTGGGGACAAGACCATAAGTTAGAACCACAAACCATGGAATGATCCATGAGTCATGGATTCCACTCTTGAAACTCATACTTGAGACCTAACTGTCCCTATGAAACCATGAACTGATTCCACAAACCATGAACTGATTCCACAAACCATGGAATGATCCACGAGTCATGGAATAGACTCGTGAAACTCAGACCTAAGGGTCACCAGTCCCTCAGAAACCACGATAGGGTTCCATGAACCGTGAACGGATCCACAGGTCGTGAACCCAAATCGTGGAACTCAGACTTGCAGCTTGGCAAAAAGGCCTAGGAACCACGATAGGGTTCCATGAGTCGTGGAAGCTTCCACAAACTGTAGAACATGTCCGTGGAACCTGAATCGCGAATTTCAATAGTTTTCTTTTAAAATTTCTAGGGGTATTCCAGACTTTTCCTACCTCTTTTAAAGCCAAAGCTATATTGTTTTGCTTAGTCTAAGCCTAGTTAATTAGTCAAAAACTACCTAAATCATCCATTCTCCTAAAATCATCAGACACTTATAAAGAAAAGGAGAAAAAAGGCAACACTTTCTCCCAAAAAGAAGAAGAAGGTTCCTTCAAGCTCATCCCTAAAAGTCCAAGGGTTTACTCCATAGATTCTCCTCCAGGTATGTGGGATTTCATCAATGGGTTCCTTCCACCCATTGAGTCTTAAGATTTAGTTTAGTTCTTTAGTTCTCCATGAGTTATTTAGACCTAGGGTTCCTAAACCTTTGGGAATCATTGCAATTCAGATTCTATCGCTGGTATGATAACTCTTACATGTTTCTTGGAGAATTAGCATAGCCATAATTACAGAGTTCAGTAACCCTAGATTGTGTTAATTTCAGTACACATAAATTATACTTGCTAGTCAGATAATTTAGATAATTATGCTTCAGAATTAGAATGCCATAAGTTTTAGTATATGTATATTGTATTCTAAGATCATTATAAGTATTTGAGCTATTCAGTATTTCAGCTTGCATTTCATCGCTTAAATTCAGTTGGGAGTAGACTTAATACCGAGTGGATGAAGGGATAAAGGCTTGGCTGTTGGATTAGGCTGAGACCTTTAGTAGCAATCCCCAAGTCCCAGAACAATAGCGCAACCATAGGTATAAAAGGGCTCAGCTGACAGATTAGGTTGGTCAACCTTGTCCATTGTGGACATCAGTTTAGTGCATCCAATCCAGACTTGTTTGTACCCTTGAAAAGGTATGAACACCCTTCTATCTAGGGTTATAGGTTGGCCCCATAGTTAGCTCAGCTTGGGGTATGTTGATTAATAGTAGCTCCCACAGTCAGACTCATATTGTATTGACCTTGTATTCAGTTATTCAGTTCAACATGCTATATACTCATATTAGTTACTTGGTCAATATATTTAGCTTATCTTTCAGTTCATGCTTTAGTATGTATTTCCATGTTCAGTCTTTATGTTGTTTAGCTTAGCATATATCCCGCATGCTTAGTTTATTCAAAGTACTAATGCATACTTTTGTGCTATATCATTTTATGATATAGGTTCAGGCGCTCAGCATCCAGACTGCATTTAGCTCAATTTTCAGTCCTTACTCAGCAACTTCAATGGTGAGTCCTAATAGTCTAAGGATGATAAATATGCTTTTATCTTTTAGTTTTATATTTCAGTTTCAGATTATTAGAGGTAGTTGGGGGCTTATCCCAGTACCTCATATCAGTTAGAGGCTTCCAGACATAGAACTAGATTCAGCTATTGAATTGTTAGTATCATTTTTCAGACTTATTATACTCTTACTTATATTTTACGTTCAGATATGTTTGGGCTTCTTTCCTATCTTCGGTATTTAAATGATTTCAGTTTTCTGCACAGTTCATATTTTATCAGGATTTCTCTAGATATGCCAGACCATGGGTTAGCTTGGGGTCACTTGTGACACTGAGCACCATGTTGGTTCTAGGGGTAGCCTTGAGGAATGACAAACTTGGTATCAGAGACTCAATTCAAGTGTCTTAGGGTGTCTGAAAGCCACATCCATTAGAGTCTTCTTCATAGGTGTGAAGCGCGCCACCCTTATGGGGGAGAAGCTATGAGATGTCACTAGGAACAATTTCCCTTATTTCCTTTCCTTCTCGTGCTATAGAGTGTGAACTCTATTTAATCTCCTTCTAAATCATGCTCTACCCATTACAGAAAATGCCTCCTAAAAGAGCCAACGCAAGAAACCAGAAGGCACCAACAGCTCTAGCAAACCCTCTAAATGAGCAAATCACTCATGCTGAATTCAGCTGCTTTCCAGGTGCTTGATCAAGCCAAGACCGCTCAGGTTAATTAGTAGGCTATGGCACCATCTCCACCTCAGACCAACTATACTTCCACGAGAGTCCGAGACTTTACTCGGATGAACCCTTCAGAATTTTATGGGTCTAAGTCTGAAGAGGATCCACATGAATTTATTGACGACATTCAGAAGGTGACAAATATTATGAGTGTCACTCCAGTTGATATTGCATATTTAGTTGCCTACCAGCTGAAGGGAGTGGCTTATACTTGGTATCAGCAGTGGAAGGAATCCCGTTGTGCTAATGCAGGTCCAGTGGATTGGAACCACTTTAAGACTGCATTTTTAGATAGGTTTTCCCACTTGATCTTAGGAAAGCTAAGGTCCAGGAGTTCATAAATTTGAAGCAGAATTATATGAGTGTGAAAGAATATGCTCTGAATTTCACCCAGTTGTCTAAGTATGCTCCGACGATAGAAGCTGACTCTAGAGCCCGTATGAGTAAGTTCATATCTGGTGTGTCCGATAATGTAGTCAAGGAGTTCAAGACTGCTATGCTGGTAAAGGAGATGGATATATCCTGGTTGGTTACTTATGCACAGCAGATCGAGGAGGGGAGGAGACAGTAAGAGAGCTAGAAAGGGCGACTTCAACTACTCTCAGTAGAGGTCAGATAGTGGCAACCGCTCTCTATTCTGCCAGAAATCTTCAGCTCCAGCCCCATCATCTGCTAGTTCCTAGTGCCTAGTGCCTATGTTCAGACAGGACCAACGAGATAGGGAGCCAGGCTTTAAGACCCAAGGTACAGTTACTAGTGGGCGCACTTATCCAGTTTGCAAGAAGTGTGGTAGAAACCACCAGGGTGAGTGTATGGAAGGCAGTGGGAATTGTTTTGGGTGTGGTAAGCCATGCCACAAGATGTGGGACTGTCCTGCAGCTTCACAAAAGGGCATGGATGTTCACCCATAGAATAAGGCCAGTTCTACAGTAGCTCTAGCGGGTCGCCCCACTCAGCAGGGTGCCTCATCTGGTACAGGTGGTGGTCAGTGCCAAAATAAGTTGTATGCCCTTCAGACTCGGTAGGACTAGGAGGATTCTCCCAATGTGGTCACGGGTACGTTACAAGTCTTCCATTTAACACTTTATGCATTGTTAGACCCAGGGGATACACTTTCCTTTTTAACTCCTTATATGGAAGTTAATTTCAGTGTCAGTCTAAAAATCCTCCCAGAACCCTTCTCAGTCTCTACTCCAGTTGGTGATCTAGTTATAGCTAGATGAATATACAAAATTTTCCGTGTCACAGTTTCCCAGAAAGTCACCTCAGCCGATCTTGTAAAGTTAGAAATGACTGACTTCAATATTAATTCTAGGCATGGATTGGTTATATTCCTGTTATTCCTCAGTTGATTGTAGAACTAGGATCGTTCGATTTTAGTTTTGAAATGAGCTAGTCTTAGAGTGGAAGGGTAGTACCTCAGTTCCTGTAGGTTGATTCATGTCACGACCCAATAGTCTCGGTCATGATGGCACCTACAACCCCCAGTAGGCGAACCAATTCCCGTAGCCCAGGATAGTTAGTAATGGGATACTATCTAACAAATAAGCGAAAGAATAGTTTAATAAGCAAAAGTAAGGGGGAAAGATGAAGAGAATAGATAACAGGAATGTATATATACATATGCGGAAACTAAGCCAAACCCCAAGACCTGGTATCATAGTATAGATCCAAAACTACATACATGGAGTGCAAACGATCCAAACAATATATACAGATGTCTCCGAATGGTAATAGAGTACATAAAGCAAAAGATAAACTAAAGCTAAGCTCTGATCGCCAAGAGGTCACCCTCAGTCTGAAGTAGTCCCTAACAGATCTCCAAGCACGAATCACAGTGATCTAACGACGATGGCCCACGCTAGGATCTGCACCCAAAGATGCAGGGGGGGTAGGGTGAGCACCAAATGCGAAGCATAAGGTACCCAGTAGGTATCACAGGACGACTGGGCACATATAAGATAAAAGCGTAGTAACAGACAAAACAAAAGCAAGTAGTCACAGAAATCAACGAAAGGGTACACAGGAACTAGCCCAGAGGGAAGTCAACAGAACCACGTGTGAGGCCAGCAAGCAGAATATATACACCATAGGCACAGGTGAAAGTAAGAAACACGAACCTGGGGTCCTTGCAATAACAGTGTATACATAATAAGTTTACGAAATAGACGGTATACCGGTAACCTCAATTGTAAGAAGAGGGAAAGAGTAATGATAGGCATGCTCAGAGACATGAATCAAACTCAACTAATCATATCAATCTCAAATCCAGAAACTAACAGTATAGCAGTAACCAATTTCATACTTAACCGTAACAGGGAACAATTCTGTAAGTAAATAGCAAGAGTCTACCTACAGTCCCCCGGCTGCCCATACAACCGAGGAACACAAACAAGTGAAAAGAAAACCCTCCGGCATCCTATACTACCGGAGCGTACAATCAACAAACAACAAACAAGGGTGGAGCCTCAAACAATGAATGATATGATGCTGGAAGATCTCAAGTGAAATGGTATCTCTGTATGTACCTCCTCCGGTGCCGATCCGTCCCAGCAGGTATGTTCCATGAAAGGACACTGCCCATATACCTCTACTACACCGTAAACCCTTCCTCCGGCACACGCAGCCCGAAGCCCCAGGCCTGGATGGCAAGGTCCATGGAGGTCCCTGACCCCACACTAAAACTCAGTATCAAACATGTCATCCGGAAGCAAGTCTGGTTTCAAGATAAAGACCCAGTCTCGAATATGCATGCGCAGAATCTATCTAGGACTAAAGTAGTAGGAAAATATCTCAAAAGCCCCTCCAAGGGTGCCCGGGCATAACCGGGTCTAAACAGTAGAAAGTCATCTCAGGTGCTCGGTCCGACCGAGGCTAAAATTATCTCAAGTAGAAAGAAAACTCAACTAGCACCCCAACCCTGCCGAGTCTAGTGTTTATCGTAAAACTGGTGATTTAAATCATAATTTTACTTTATTTTACCCAAGAATATTCACGAGTTAAATAAACCATTTCCAATTTATTTCCATAAAAAAGGGGCCCCCGGGGCCATGCAAGGTTTAGAAAATAGTGCCAGTAGGCCCGAAGCCAAAACCGTAGTAAAACATGGATAAAACCTCTTTATATGCATGGAAATGGTATGATCAAACACAATAGCTGCCCAGCAGCTCACAATCAACCTATCGACCCTGCACAGGCCCACAACTACTCAACAAGCATAACCAGCCTAGAGGGATAATTCTATGCCCGGGACTCGCGGACATTCCTAATATCCCACCTTCTATGTTCCAGAGTCAAGGCCTCACAGGACCACAAGGGTAAATAAAACACATCGGTAAGTACGACAATCATCGGAGGAAGAAAAGTAGGCGGACATGAATAAAGCGGTCAAGGTCTGTGGTACCAACCTAATAATCCAACCCAAGGATGCCCGCTAGTACAATTTTATCCGATATATGCTAAGTCTAGGGAGTTTAAACCATAACCTACCTATCGTCCGATGACAAGCTGCTAGAATGACAATGTCCAAGTCCGAACCACTCCGAGAAGATCCAAAATGAAATCAAACATAAATTTTAGGCTTGAATAACTTGACAACTTGACGTAGATAGCCGATTTTCTTTCAGAGATCTTATACTGTGTTAAAATATTTTCCTACTAAATTCATTCATTTTCCCCTTTTTTCCCTTCAAAGGCACGTATGTGCAGGATTGTTGCCTATATACAGACATTTTATAAAAATGCCAAAGGAATGGAATGAAATTCATTTATAACCAAAAATGGATAAGGACAAATTAATTTAGCAGATGCCAACCATGTATGCTTACCTTGCTGTAAGTTCGTGGAACTGGTAAGCCAAAATTAATGCTATCTCATTACGTATATATTCGGGTATTGCATAAATTTGTGGTATAATAAATATACTTTTTGAATATATCGTAATAAATAGAAAATTATTCCAAATAAAACCTACTATATTATTGTAGTAATTTTCAACATAACTAAGTTTACTATCTCCGTTAAAATATTACAATGTGTAAAACTTATAATATAAATACGTACACAATTATATCATAACAAAAGTATTTTTCATAAACATTTAAAATATTTTAAAAAGGTAATAAAAATATAACTTTTTACCACATTCAACTTTAAAATAAAATATTTTCAAATACGCGCAATGTTAATAAAATTCTTAAATTTAGGTTCGCAATTCACCATCGCACGATTTTGATACTCAGCTCCTAAGACAAGGAATTGATCATAACGACCAATCGAACGGCTAGGGCACCGAACCACCGGTCCCAGCAAGTCATAAATGACTTGGGGCCGCTACAAGAAAGCTCTAACAGTACAAGGAAAACGTATACGTGGAAATGACCGAAAGAGTCGTTACATCATCCACTACTAAAAAAGGACTTTCGTCCTCGAAAGTCAAGGACAAGGGAGTACCTGAAGGCTTAAAAAGCTGCGGATACTGAGCCCGCATATCTCTCTCGGGCTCCCAGGTAGCCTCCTCGACTGGACGATGCCTCCACTGAAGCTTAACAACTGGGATCTCTTGAGACCTCAATCTCCTGACATCTCTGGCCAAAATAGCTGTCGGATCCTCAACAAGGGCTAAACCCTCACCCAACTGAACTGAATCCCACTGTAACACATGAGACTTATCTGGGACATACCGACGCAACATCGAAACATGAAATACAGGATGTATATCTGAAAAAATTGGAGGCAAGGCTAGCTGATAGGCAACGCTACAAACCCTCTGAAGAATCTCAAACGACCCAATGTACCTGGGGCTAAGCTTGCCCCGCCTACCAAATCTCATCACGCCCTTCATGGGCGATACACGGAGAAACACCAAGTCACCGACACTAAACTCCAAGGCACGAAGCTTACGATCAGCATAACTCTTCTGCCTGCTCTGAGCTGCCCGAAGTCTGTCCTGAATCGCTCGAACCTGATATAAGGAATCTCAAAGCAAATCTGTGCTCTGTGGCCTAGAATCAAAACCATCAAACCAACCTACCGGTGATCTGTAACGCCTGCTATACAAAGCCTCAAAAGGTGTCATGCTGGTACTCGAATGGAAACTATTATTATAAGCAAACTCTGCCAAGGGAACAAACTGATCCCAAGAACCTCCAAAGTCAAGAACACAGGCCTAAAGCATGTCTTCCAGAATCTGAATGGTCCTCTTGGACTGGCCATCTGTATGAGGGTGGAAAGCGGTACTAAGATGAACCTCTGTACCCAAATCTTGCTGAATAGCCCTCCAAAACTGAGATGTGAACTGAGTGCTGCGGTCTGAAATGATAGAAGCTGGGACCCCGTGCAACCGAACAATCTCACGAAGGTAGATCTGAGCTAACCTCTCTGCGCCATAAGAAGTCTGAACTGGCAAGAAATGTGCTGACTTTGTTCAGCCTATCAACAATCACCCATATGGAATCAAACCCATGAGAAGTACGAGGCAAACCAACAACGAAGTCCATAGTAATCCCTTCCCACTTCCACTCAGGAATGGGAAGTCGCTACATCAAACCACGAGGTCTCATGTGCTCAAACTTAACCTTCTGATAGTTCAAGCACCGAGATACAAACTCCGCTATATCCCGCTTCATACCACTCCACCAGTAAAGCTGTCTCAAATCTCTTTACATCTTTGTTGTGCCAGGGTAAATGGAGTATCTAGTACAATGTGCCTCATGAAGTATCAACTGAATCAAATCACTAATCCTCGGAACACAAAGGCGACTATCAAACCTCAGAACCCCATTTAAATCTAGAGTAGCCCGACTGGTCTCACCCTGAACAACCCGATCACGAAGGTCACACACCTGCTGATCCTCAAACTGACGGTTCTGAATCTGATCAATCAAAGTAGAACGAACCTCAACACTGGCAAGAACTCTGCTAGGATCCGACAAGTCAAGCCTAACCAAATGGTTAGCCAAAGACTGGATGTCCAAGGCCAACGATCACTCTGAAACAGAGAGAGAAGCTAGGCTACCCATACTCACTGCCTTCCGACTCAAGGCATCCGCTACCACGTTTGCCTTGCCCGGATGATACAGAATAGTGAAGTCATAGTCCTTCAGTAACTTGACCCATATCCTCTGTCTCAAGTTCAACTCTCGCTGACTCGTGATATACTGAAGACTATGGTGATCAGTGAAGATCTCACAGTGAACTCCATATAGGTAATGCCTCCAGATCTTGAGCGCGAAAACTACCGCTGCCAACTCTAAGTCATGAGTGGGGTAGTTACGCTAGTGAACCTTCAGCTTCCTCGATGCATATGCTATTACTCGATCCTGCTGCATCAACACACAACCAAGACCAACCCAGAAGCATCACAATACACGGAGAAGCTCAGACCCTCAATCGACAAAGTCAAAACTGGAGCTGAAGTCAATAAGGCCTTAAGCCTCTGAAAGCTATCCTCGCAGTGATCCGACCACTGAAATGGGACATCGTTCCTAGTCAGCATAGTCAAGGGTGCTACTATGGAAGAAAATCCCTGAACGAAGCGTCTGTAGTAACCTGCTAACCCAATAAAACTGCGAACCTCAGTAACAGTAAGAGGTCTAGGCCACTCACAAACCGCTGAAATCTTTCCCAGATCAACCCTAATCCCATCCTTAGACACTACGTGCCCTAGGAATGCAACTGACTCAAGCCAAAACTTGCACTTTGAGAACTTGGCATAAAGCCGATGATTCATCAAAGTCTGAAGTATATCCCTCAAGTGCTGCTCATGCTCATCTTTACTACGCGAGTATACCAAGATGTCATCTATAAAAACTATCACAAATGAGTCAAAATACGGGCCAAGAACCATGTGCATCAAGTTCATAAAGGCTGCGGGGGCATTAGTCAATCTAAAAGACATCACCAGGAACTCATAATGGCCATAACGTGTCCTGAATGCTGTCTTAGGGATGTCCTCCGCCCTAATCCTCAACTGATGGTAGACAGACCTCAAATCAACCTTCAAAAACACGACTGAACCCTGAAGCTGGTCAAACAAGTCATCAATCCTCGGCATCGGATACCTATTCTTCACTGTCACCCTATTCAGCTGCCGATAATCAATACACATGCGTATCGACCCATCCTTCTTCTTCACGAAGAGAACAGGAGCACCCCAAGGTGACACACTAGGTTTAATAAACCCCTTAGCTAACAGATCCTGGAGCTGCTCCTTAAGCTCCCTCAACTCAGCAGGAGCCATACGGTAAGGAGAAATACAAATGGTCCTGGTGCTTGACTCTAGCTCAATAGCGAAATCAATATCTCTCTTAGGTGGAAGGCCTGGCAGGTCGGTAGAAAACACATCGAGGAAGTATCTAACCACAGAAATAGACTCAGGAGAAGTAGGGTCAGCACTAACATCTCGGACATATGCTAGATAAGCTAAACACCCACGGGAAATCAACTTCCTAGCTCAAAGACAAGAGATGATCCCAGATGGTGCATGGCTAACATAACCCTGCCACACAATCGGGGATACACGGGCACAGCTATGGTAATGGTCTTGGCATACCAATCCAAAACCACACGGTGAGAGGATAACCAGTCCATGCCCAGTATCATATCAAAATCTAGCATATCAAGAATCATCAAATCACCCCAAGTCTCTGAATAACCAATAGATAGCATACAAGATCTCACAATCCAATCCACTACTAATGAATCTCCTCCTGAGGTTGAAACAGAAACATGAACAGATAATGGCTCACTAGCCAACCCCAAACAATTCACAAAGTAGGCAAATACGTATGAACAAGTAGATCCAGGATCAAATAAAGCCATAGCTTACTGATGGCACACAGAAATCGTACCTGTAATCACAGCATCTGAGGCCTCTGCCTCTGGTCTCCTAGGGACCATGTAAAACTGACGATGACCTCCACTTGCCCGACCGCCATCCCTACCACCAGCTCTACCGTGCGGAGCACCACCTCTACTCTGATGACCACCCCCTCTAGCCGGAGGCTGAACTGCTCGTAAAGGCTCGGCCAACTGAACTGTACCCTGCTGAGAGCAATCTCTAGCAAAATGATCAATCGCACCACAAGTAAAACAAGCCCCTGACGGCCTACTCAGTCGAGATGAACTAGCAGATCCCGTATGACCACCACGACCTGATGCCCCAGAAACTGTACCCCTCGAAGACTGGCCACTATAGCCCTGATGGCTGCTCTGACCCTTCTCAAACTGGGTACTACCGAAAGTCTGAAGGGAAGCCTGAACTGGTCGGCTAGACTGACACTGGTGCTGCTGTGGCTGATAACCCTGGCCCCACTGGACAGAACCTCTACCACCATATCTGGAACCACTGAAGCCACCCTGATATCGAGGCCTCTTATCCATAGACCCCTGATCATGTTGCTGTAAGTCCTCCACAGTACGGGCATAGTCTACGATAGCTTGAAATGACCGACCATCGGCAATCAATATCTCAGTTGGCTGCCTGATCTCTGGCCTTAATCCCCATACAAATCTGTGAATCCTATCTGCATCGGTAGGAATGATCATAGCTCCAAACGGTGCTAGCTGATGAAAACGCGTTTCATACTCCAAGACAGTCCTAGACTCCTGCATAAGGTGAGTAAACTACTCCCTGCGATGCTCACGATCACTCTGAGGTAGGAACTTAGCCATAAAGGCCTCATAAAACTCAGACCAGGTCAAAGGTGGTGACGATGGTGGTCTACAAGCAACCTCAGCCCTCCATTATAACTTCGCTGGGCCCTCCAACTTATAGGTAGTATAACCAACCCCGTGAGTCTCCAACAAACCCAAATGATGCAACATCTCCTCACAGGTAGTAATAAGGTCATGTGGATCCTTTCCAGAAGTACCAGCAAACCTCGGAGGTGCTAACCTCAAAAACCTACCCAACGCCTTCTGTTCTGACTCTGTCGTAGCTGGGCAAGGAGCAAGAGGCTGTGCAACTGATGGAACCGGAATGACCTCCACACGGGGAGCCACAGTAGCAGGCTGTGCTCCTTAACTCTGTGCACCCAGGGCTGCCCCTTGAGCGGATGTCTGTGCTACCTCAGAAGGCCGCCCTTCAATCATACCTAAAAGTTGTAATAATAATCCCTGAATATCTGGAGACTGAGCTGCGACTGGAGCTGGCACAGAAATGGGGGCTTGTGTTACTGGAGCTGGTGCTGGAGCTGGTGCTGGAGCTGGTACTGGAGCTGGTGCTGGAGCTGGTACTGGAGCTGGTGCTGGAGCTGGTGGTACCTGGGATGCCCCTGATCCACATGTTGCTCGGGCTCTATCTCAACTCTAGCAGCTCTAGCAGGTGCCACTGCTCGAGGGCGTCCTCGACCCTTAGCTGGAGTGGGAGGCTCATCTCCGCTGATGTCGATGATATCGTATGAACCATCTGCGGAAGAATTAAGTAGAACAAATAAGATTTCCAGAAACATCAAGGGTCCTACGCACGACACAGAAGCAATGAAAGAGTCAAATTTCCTAAAATATCACTGTAGCCTCCCGAAGAATGAGTACGAACGTGTCCACCCCGATCTGCAGGACTCTACTAGATATTGGCTCCTATACCGATGACATCGATGAACCTAGAGCTCTGATACCAAGCTGTCATGACCCGATAGTCTTGGTCATGATGGCACCTATAACCCCCTAGTAGGTGACCAATTCCTGTAGCCCAGGACAGTTAGTAATGGGCTACTATCTAACAAATAAGCAAAATAATAGTTTTATAAGCAAAAGTAAGGGGGCAAGATGAAGAAAATAGATAACAGGAATGTATATATACATATGCGGAAACTAAGTCAAACCCTAAGACCTGGTATTATAGTATAGAGCCAAAACTACATACATGGAGTGCAAACGATCCAAACAATATATACATATGTCTCTGAATTGTAATAGAGTACATAAAGAAAAAGATAAACTAAAGCTAAGCTCCGATCGCCAAGAGCTCACCCTCAGTCTGAAGTAGTCCCTAACAGATCTCCAAGCACGAATCACAGTGATCTAATGGCGATGGCCCACACTAGGATCTTCACCCAAAGATGCAGGGGGGTAGGGTGAGCACCAAATGCGAAGCATAAGGTACCCAGTAGGTATCATAGGACGACTGGGCACATATAAGATAAAAGCGTAGTAACAGACAGAACAGAAGCAAGTAGTCACAGAAATCAACGAAAGGGTACACAAGAACTATCCCAGAGGGAAGTCAACAGAACCACGTGTGAGGCTAGCAAGCAGAATATATACACCATAGGCACAGGTGAAAGTAAGAAACACGCACCTGGGGTCCTTGCAATAACAGTGTATACATAATAAGTTTATGAAATGGATGGTATATCGGTAACCTCAATTGTAAGAAGAGGGAAAGAGTAATGATAGGCATTCTGAGATACATGAATCAAACTCAACTAATCATATCAATCTCAAATCCAGAAACTAACAGTTTAGCAGCAACCAATTTCATACTTAACCATAACAGGGAACAATTCTGTAAGTAAATAGCAAGAGTCTACCTACAGTTCCCCGGCTGCCCATACAACCGAAGAACACAAACAAGTGAAAACAAACCCTCCGGCATCCCATACTACCGGAGCGTACAATCAACAAACAACAAACAAGGGTGGAGCCTCAAACAATGAATGATTTGATGCATGAAGATCTCAAGTGAAATGGTATCTCTGTATGTACCTCCTCCTGTGCCAATCCGGCCCAGCAGGTAGGTTCCATGGAAGGACACTGCCCGTATACCTCTACTCCACTGTATACCATTCCTCTGGCACACGCAGCCCAAAGCCCCAGGCCTGGATGGCAAGGTCCATGGAGGTCCCTGACCCCATAATAAAACTCAGTATCAAACATGTCATCCAAAAGCAAGTCCTATTTCAAGATAGAGACCCAGTATCGAATATGCATGCCCAGACTCTATGTAGGACTAAAGTAGTAGGAAAATATCTCAAAAGCCCCTCCAAGGGTGCCCGGGCATAACCGGGTCTAAACAGTAGAAAGTTATCTCAGGTGCTCGGTCCGACCGAGGCTAAAATTATCTCAAGTAGAAGGAAAACTCAACTAGCACCCCAACCCTGCTGAGTCTAGTGTTTATCGTAATACTGGTGATTTAAATCATAATTTTACTTTATTTTACCCAAGAATATTCACGAGTTAAATAAACCATTTTCAATTTATTTCCATCAAAAATGGGCCCCCGGGGCTATGCAAGGTTTAGAAAATAGTGCCAGTAGGCCCGAAGCCAAAACCGTAGTAAAACATGGATAAAACCTCTTTATATGCATGGAAATGGTATGATCAAACACAATAGCTGCCCAGCAGCTCACAATCAACCTATCGACCCTGCACAGGCCCACAGCTACTCAGCAAGCATAACCAGCCTAGAAGGATAATTCTATGCCCGAGACTCGCGGACATTCCAAATATCCCACCTTCTATGTTCCAGAGTCAAAGCCTCACAGGACCACAAGGGTAAATAAAACACATCGGTAAGTACTACAATCATCGGAGGAACAAAAGTAGGCGGACATGAATAAAGCGGTCAAGGTCTGTGGTACCAACCTAATAATCCAACCCAAGGATGCCCGCTAGTACAATTTTATCCGATATATGCTAAGTCTAGGGAGTTTAAACCATAACCTACCTGTCGTCCGATGACAAGCTGCTAGAACGATAATGTCCAAGTCCGAATCACTCCGAGAAGATCCAAAATGAAATCAAACATGAATTTTAGGCTTGAATAACTTGACGTAGATAGCCGATTTTCTTTCAGAGATCTTATACTGTGTTAAAATATTTTCCTACTAAATTCATTCATTTTCCCCTTTTTTCCCTTCAAAGGCACGTATGTGCAGGATTGTTGCCTATATAGAGACATTTTATAAAAATGCAAAAGGAATGGAATGAAATTCATTTATAACCAAAAATGGATAGGGACAAATTAATTTAGCAATTATGGATTTCTAGGTGTCAAGTTTTAAAAGTAGTTTGATGCCAACCATGTATGCTTACCTTGCTGTAAGTTCCACGTGGAACTCGTAAGCCAAAACTAATACTATCTCGTTGCATATATATTCGGGTATTGCATAAATTCGTGGTATAATAAATATACTTTTTGAATATATTGTAATAAATAGAAAATTATTCCAAATAAAACCTACTATATTATTGTAGTAATTTTCAACATAACTAAGTTTACTATCTCCGTTAAAATATTACAATGTGTAAAAACCTTATAAAATAAATACGTACACAATTATATCATAACAAAAGTATTTTTCATAAACATTTAAAATATTTTAAAAAGGTAATAAAAATATAACTTTTTACCACATTCAACTTTAAAATAAAATATTTTCAAATACGCGCGATGTTAATAAAATTCTTAAATTTAGGTTCGCAATTCACCATCGCACAATTTTGATACTCAGCTCCTAAGACAAGGAATTGATCATAACGACCAATCGAACGGCCAGGGCACCGAACCACCGGTCCCAGCAAGTCATAAATGACTTGGGGCCGCTACAGGAAAGTTATAACAGTACAAGGAAAATGTATACGTGGAAATGACCGAAAGAGTCGTTACAATTCATCTCTTACCTTAAGGCTGGAAAAATAATTTCCAAGGGGTATATCTGTCATCTTGTTTGTGTTAAGTATTCAAACTCTGAAACCCCAACTCTTGAGTCAGTACCAGTGGCGAATGAGTTCCCAGAAGTGTTTTCAAAAGATCTTCCCAGATTTCCTCCCGAAAGGGAAATCGACTTCAAAATAGATCTCCTTCCAGACACCCAGCCTATTTTGATTCCTCTTTACAGAACGGCTCCAACTGAGCTTAAGGAATTGAAAAAATAGTTGAAATACCTTCTATATAAGGGCTTCATTTGACCAACATCTCTCCATGGGGTTCTCCAGTTCTCTTTGTGCATAAGAAATATGATTCTCTCAGGATGTGCATCGATTACCGTCAGTTAAACAAAGTCACAATCAAGAATAAGTATCCCATCCCCAGGATTGATGACTTCTTCGACCAGCTTCAGGGTACTAGTTAATTCTCTAAGATAAACCTCAGATCCGACTATTATCAGCTCATATTCAGAGATATGACATCCCAAAGATAGCCTTTAGGACTCGGTATGGTCACTATTAATTTGTAGTTATGTCTTTTGGACTAACAAATACTCTTGCAGCTTTCATTGACTTAATGAATAGGGTGTTCAAACAGTACTTGGACTTATTTTTCATCGTCTTCATTGATGATATACTCATATATTCTCAGAGCATGAAAGAGCATTAGACCGTATAAGAATGGTGTTGCAAACTCTCAAAGATCGCCAGTTATTTGCCAAGTTCAGTAAGTGTGATTTTTTGTTAAAATTAATCATTTTTCTTGGTCATGTGGTGTCTAGTAAGGGAATCCGAGTTGATTCTCAGAAGATTGAGGCAGTGAAGAACTACCCCAGACCTACCTCTCTGACAGACATCAGAAGCTTCTTGGGTTTGGCCAGTTACACAGGAGATTTGTTGAAGGATTTTTATCCATATCTGCCCTTAACCAATTTGACTCAGAAAAAGGTCAAGTTTTAGTGGTCAGATGAGTGTGAGAAAAGCTTCCTAGAATTAAAGACCGAGTTGACTACAGCTCCTATTTTGACTCTACCAGAAGGTGCAAATGGCTACGTGGTTTATTGCAATGCTTCTAGGGTCGGCATGGGTTGTGTCTTGATGTAGAAGGGTAAGGTTATTGATTATGTCTCTAGACAGCTAAAGATTCATGAGAAGAACTACCCGACTCATGACCTCGAGCTTGCATCAATTGTGTTTGCCCTAAAGATTTGGAGACATTACTTGTATGGTGTTCATGTTGATATGTTCACAGATCATAAGAGCCTCTAGTATGTGTTCACCTTGAAAGAGTTAAATTTTCATCAGAGAAGGTGGCTTGAGTTCCTCACAGACTATGATATGAATGTGCTCTACAATCCGGGTAAGGCCAATCTAGTGGCTGATGCACTCAGCAGACTATCCATGGGTAGTGTGTCACATATTAAGGAAAAGAAGAAAGAATTAGCCAGAGATATTTACAGGCTTGCTCGTTTAGGAGTTTGCCTTATCGACACAACAGATTGTGGTATGATAGTCCAGAATGGGTCAGAATCTTCAATTATAATTGAGGTTAAAGAGAAATAGGAGAATGATCCTATATTGCTTCAGTTGAAAGGTGTAGTTCATCAACATAGAGTAGAAGTTTTCTCCCAAGGGGGAGATGGTGTACTTCACTGCCAGGGTCATTTATGTATATCTAATATGGATGAGTTGAGGTAGAAGATCCTTATAGAAGCCCATAATTCCATATATTCTATTCATTTTGGTGTTACTAAGATGTACCGTGATCTATCGAAAATCTATTGGTGGAATAAAATGAAGAGGGAGATTGCAGATTTTATGGCTAAGTGTCCCAACTATCAGCAGGTGAAAATAGAACATCAGAAACTAGGAGGTGTGACTCAGGATATTAGTATTCCTACTTGGAAGTGGGAGGTGATCAACATGGATTTCATTATGGGTTTACCTCATACTCACAGACAACACGACTCCATTTGGGTGATAGTGGACAGAGTTACTAAGTCATCTCATTTCTTGGCTTTCAAGACTACAAATTCTGTGGAGGATTATGCTAGGCTCTACATCTGCGAGATAGTCAGGTTGCATGGGATTCCCTTGTCTATCATTTCATATAGGGGTCCTCAATTTACATCTCATTTCTAGAGATCATTTTAGAAAGGTGTTGGTACTCAGGTGAATCTCAGTACATCATTACATCCACAAATGAACGGTCAGGTAGAGCGTAACATTTTGACCTTGGAGAATATGTTGAGAGCTTGCGTGATCAGTTTCAAGGTTAGTTGGGATGATCACCTACCTCTCATAGAGTTCGCTTATAATAATAGTTTTCATTCCAGTATTTAGATGGCCCAATATGAGGCATTTTATAGGCGTAGATGCAGGTCACTAGTTGGTTGGTTTGAAGAAGGTAAAGTAGCCTTAGTTTGTCCATATTCGGTTCATGAGGCTATAGAGAAAGTTCTGCTCATCAGATAAAGATTAAATATAGTTCATAGTCATCATAAGTCCTATGTTGATATGAGAATGAGGGACTTAGAGTTTGAGATTGATGATTGTGTCATCTTAAAAGTGTCACCCATAAGGGGGTGATGATATTTGGCAAGAAAGGGAATGTAACACCCCATGCACATATCCAGCTATCTAAGTTAAAATCTTAGAAAATTTCCATGTTTCCAGGGATGACGGCTCAGATGACGGTTCATGGTTTGGAACTACGGTACGTCCTGTGCATACGTCATCCAAGTCTCAGATGATCCCTAAGTTGGTCCATAAAATGACGGGTCAAGGAACGGTCCGTTCTTCTGGATGATGGACCGTCATTCCCAACTACCCTGATTCTTGTCCTTCGAAGTTCAGAAGTCCCTCTTCCAGTACCCAGGATCGATGGGTGGAAGAACGGCCCGTCCTTCTGGATGATGGGTCCGTCGTTCCACCCATTATCCCTAATATCTAGAAGCCCCTTTTCAAGTGCCCAGAAACGATGGCTCCCAGGACGGTCTGTCTTCTCGAAGTACGGACCATTGACCAAACTGTGGTCACTGAAGGTTGACTATTTTCCAGCCTTTTCTTATTTAATTCCCAGGGGCATTTTGGTTATTTCCCACCCTATTATGTATTAACTGAAGTCGTTTTGACTACTATTAGAAGGGTTTCCACCCATATTACCCTAAGTCTATCCTAAGTTCCTTATTCTCCTCCCAAAAAAGGAAAAATCCTCCTTCAAGCTCAAGTCTCCAAGCTCCAAGTCAAGTCTCCAAATCTTTTCCATTGAAGTGGGTAATCTTCATCCAAGGTATGTGGGTTTTTAACAATGGGTTCTTTCACCCTTGTGCCCAAATTCCCCAAATTCTTATTTGAATTATGAAGATATGAATTAGGGTTTTGATCCAAAATTAGGAAAAGTTTATGAAATCAGTTTCTATGTTTAAATTCATGGTTTCCTCTTGATTAAACATTATTTGATTATGATCCTCTTGTTTCTTTTAAAATCCCAAGCATGAAAGTTGATTTCTAGCATACACCCATGAATTTGCATGTTTTCAAGAGAATATGGGCATGATTAGATATCATGGTCATTATGTAATTATGAAGTTTCATGCCTAGTTCCTATGATTCTATGAAAATATATGTTTTATGAAAATTGAACTAGGGCAATGCAAATTTTACAAGTCATGAAGTATGCAAGTTTTTTTCCATGATATGAAATATGATGCAAGGTAAGATAGTCGATGTTCCATCAATGCTCATAGGCCATTTTCTAAACTAAACTCATGAGTAGTATGACGATTCAGGGTATGAACAAATCATGAATAAGTATGATCAAGTTTGGCATTAGATATGTCACATATATATGAGCTCATGTTATTATTATGTTTTGGGAGTAGTATTTAGCATCGAGAGACGAGGGTTCAGATAACCCAAGTCCAAAACTACGTTGCCACCGTAGGTTGCCCGTGTTGAGGCTTCATATGACAGGATCCTTGTATGACATGGTTCTAAACTTAGACGGTTAGGACAACTCTTTAAGTGTGGGTGCAAGACACTGAACTCCATGTAGCTCAGTATGGTTTAATGTCGGTTAAGAGAAACTCCCACATGTTTACTTTCAAGCTATGAAGTTATGTGTAACTCTATACTATGAAACCTAAACTTTACTCCATGTCTTATGTTTATACCTTGATATTTGTTTATGGTCTTCATTATGTAATAAGTTCATTTCAAGCATGTTTTAAACTAATTTTATCATGATTCATGCATTGCTCACAAACTTAGTACATTCCATAGTACTAACGCATATTGCGCTGCATCCTCTTATGATTCAGACTAAGGCACCCCTTCTCAGCTTTGTGGCTAGAGTATCAAGCCACTTCCTTAGTCATCCATGGTGAGTCCTCATGGTTCGAGGACTACTTATGTTTTTTCTTATGTTAGCTTTACTTCTATGCTCCGAGTTAGCTAGGGTCTTGTCCTAGCAACTCTCTATGTTGTGACTAGAGGCTTTCATACATAACTTGTATTTGAGTGCCCTTTTTTGATATTTTATGTTATGTGGCTCTTAGACCCTTATTGATGTTCCTTATTCGATTTCCGTATTATGCTTTCGCTTTATCTTTTATTATGCTTGGGAATGCTATAACCAAGGATTAGCTCGGGATCCTTGTGGTCTCGAGTCCCGTGTTATGTCTAGGGGGTAACCTCGGCGCATGACAAACTTGGTATCAAAACCTCAAGTTCAAGAGTCCTAGGATGTCTGAAAGCCGCATCGAGTAGAGTCTCTTTCATGTGTGTGAAGCACGCTACACATATGAAAGGGGAGCTATGAGGTGTCATAGAAAAGAAACTTCACTTCTTTTATGATCACATCGTGCGATAGAGCTTAAGTCTAATATTTCTCTAATCCTTATCTTATGCGTTTTAGATTATGCCTCCTCGACGTGCTATGCCTCCCCGAGCCACTCAAAATTCCACTTCTCAAATTTTGGTTTCCAATGTCAGAAATGATGAGTTTAGGAATGCTATTCACCTACTAGCTCAGACTTTGGGAAATCAATAGGCTCCTGCCCCCGCTCATCCTCAAGGTGGGGTAGCGGCTTGCATTCGTGACTTTATTTGTATGAACCCACCAGAGTTATGGGGTTCGAAAGTGGGAGAGGACCCTATCAACTTTATTGATTAAGTGAAGAAAATCTTTGAGGTGATGCAAGTAGTGGGTGTTGATTGTGTTGAGCTTGCCTCCTATCAACTCAAGGATATGGATCATATTTGGTTCACGCAATAGAAGGAGGCTAGGGTGAGGGATGCGGTCCCCATGACTTGGGAGTGTTTTGAGAGAGCCTTTCTTGATAGGTTCTTTCCCCGTGAGTTGAGTTAAGAAAAATTGGAGGAATTTATGAACTTGAGACAGGGTTCGATATTGGTGCAAGAGTATAGTTTGAAGTTCACTCAGTTGTATAGATATGCTCCCTCCATGGTAGCGAACCCGCATAATCAAATAAGCAAGTTCATATATGGTGTTTCTGATATTGTGAAGAAGAAGTGTAGGTCTGCTTTGTTGTTGAGTGACATGAAAATTTCTCGTCTCATGACTCATGCCCATCAAATCAAGGGTGATAAGCTTAAGGAGATGGCTAGGGAGAACAAGAGGGGTAGATCCGAGGGATTGGGTTTTGGTCATCATAGGTCCAGAGGTGGAACATCAAAGAACAGATGGTATGCTTCAGGATATTGACTTTCCCACTTGGAAATGGGAAGCAATCAATATGGACTTTATTATGAGCTTGCCTCGTACTCGAAGACAACATGACTCCATTTGGGTGATTGTTGACCGGATGAACAAGTCATCCCATTTCTTGGTTGTTAAGACTACAGATACAACGGATGATTATGCCAGACTCTACATTCGGGAGATAGTCTATTTGCATGGTGTTACTTTGTCTATCATTTCGGATAGAGGTCCATAGTTTACATATCAATTTTGGAGATCGTTTCAGAAAGGTCTTGGTACAAAGGTGAAGCTTAGCACAACTTTCCACCCTTAAACGCATAGCCTGGCCGAGCGTACTATTATGACTTTAGAGGATATGATGAGGGCTTGTGTTATTGACTTCAAAGGATATTGGGGTGATCACTTACCTCTTATCGAGTTTTCCTACAATAATAACTTCTAGCATCCAGTTGGCTCCATATAAGTCACTTTATGGCCGGAGATATAGATCTCCTATTGGTTGGTTTGAGGTTGGTGAGGTAGCCTTGATTGGTCCAGATTCTTTGCATTAGACCATGGAGAACGTTCAGCTTATTTGGGAAAGGTTGAAGACCGCTCAGAGTCGACAGAAATCTTATGCGGATGTGAGGAGGAGAGAGTTAGAATTTGAAGTTGATGATTGGGTTTTCCTTAAGGTGTCACCCATGAAGGGCGTGATGAGATTTGGCAAGAAAGGAAAGCTCAGTCCCCATTTTGTAGGTTCTTATTGGATTTCGAGGAGAGTTGGTAGTGTTGCTTAAGAGTTGGAGTTGCCAACAAAGTTAGAAGCGGTTCACCCAGTTTTCCATGTTTCCTTGTTGAAAAAGTGTGTTGGCGACCCGAGCTTGATTGTTTATTTGAAATATGTGGGTGTGAAGGATAGTATCACTTATGAGGAGGTTCCCATGGAGATTCTTGATTGTCAGATTTGGAGGTTACGGAACAAAGAAGTCGCTTTGGTAAAAGTCCTTTGGAGGAATCAACTTGTTGAAGGTGCTACATGGGAAGCGGAAAAGGCCATGAAGGCCAAATATCCTCATCTCTTTCCTTCTGATTCAGTTCCAGCTTGAGGTACTAATTTCCTCCTTAGTATGTCCCTCCGATTACACTCCGTCAGTTCCTCTCATGAGTTTAGCATGCATCCATTTGTTACAAAGTTTGTTTATCATGGTTTCAAGAGGAAAAGTGCAAGTTTTGTGATTACCCCTTGATTTCTATGTTTTGATGTTTGGTTGGGCTGTTTTCCCCTCAGTTTTCCTTGATGAGCCTTCATTCGAGGACGAATGATCTCAAGGGGGAGATATTGTAACACCCCATGCACATATCCAGCTATCTAAGTTAAAATCTTAGAAAATTTCCATGTTTCCAGGGATGACGGCTCAGATGACGGTTCGTGGTTTGGAACTATGGTATGTCCTGTGCATACGTCATCCAAGTCTCAGAGGATCCCTAAGTTGGTCCATAAAATGACGGGTCAAGGAATGGTCCATTCTTCTGGATGATGGACCGTCATTCCCAACTACCCTGATTCTCGTCCTTCGAAGTTCAGAAGTCCCTCTTCTAGTACCCAGGATCGATAGGTGGAAGAACGGCCCGTCCTTCTGGATGATGGGTCCGTCGTTCCACCCATTATCCCTAATATCTAGAAGCCCCTTTTCAAGTGCCCAGAAATGATGGCTCCCAGGACGGTCTGTCTCCTCGAAGTACGGACCATTGACCAAACTGTGGTCACTGAAGGTTGACTATTTTCCAGCCTTTTCTTATTTAATTCCCAGGGGCATTTTGGTTATTTCCCACCCTATTATGTATTAACTGAAGTCGTTTTGACTACTATTAGAAGGGTTTCCACCCATATTACCCTAAGTCTATCCTAAGTTCCTTATTCTCCTCCCAAAAAAGGAAAAATCCTCCTTCAAGCTCAAGTCTCCAAGCTCCAAGTCAAGTCTCCAAATCTTTTCCATTGAAGTGGGTAATCTTCATCCAAGGTATGTGGGTCTTTAACAATGGGTTCCTTTCACCCTTGTGCCCAAATTCCCCAAATTCTTATTTGAATTATGAATATATGATATTAGGGTTTTGATCCAAAATTGGGAAAAGTTTATGAAATCAGTTTCTACGTTTAAATTCATGGTTTCCTCTTGATTACCCATGATTTTATTATGATCCTCTTGTTTATTTTAAAATCCCAAGCATGAAAGTTGATTTCTAGCATAAACCCATGAATTTGCATGTTTTCAAGAGAATGTAGGCATGATTATATATCATGGCCATTATGTGATTATAAAGTTGCATGCCTAGTTCCTATGATTCTATGAAAATATATGTTTTATGAAAATTGAACTAGGGCTATGCAAATTTTACAAGTCATGAAGTATGCAAGTATTTTTCCATGATATGAAATATGATGCAAGGTAAGACACCTGATGTTCCAACAATGCTCATGGCTCATTTTCTAAACTAAACTCATGAGTAGTATGACGATCCCGGGTATGAACAAGTCATGAATACGTATGATCAAGTTTGGCATTAGATATGTCACATGTATATGAGCTCATGTTATTATTATGTTTTGGGAGTAGTATTTAGCACAGAGAGACGAGGGTTCAGATAACCCAAGTTCAAAACTACGTTGCCACCATAGGTTGCCCGTGTTGAGGCTTATATGACAAGATCCTGGTATAACATGGTTCTAACCTTGGCCGGTTAGGACAACTCTTTCAGTATGGGTGCAAGACACTGAACTCCATGTAGCTCAGCATAGTTTAATGCCAGTTAAGAGAAACTCCCACATGTTTATTTTCAAGCTATGAAGTTATGTGTAAATCTATACTATGAAACCTAAGCTTTACTCCATGTCTTATGTTTATACCTTGATATTTGTTTATGGTCTTCTTTATGTAATAAGTTCATTTCAAGCGTCTTTTAAATTGATTTTATCATGATTCATTCATTTCTCACAAACTTAGTACATTCCATAGTACTAACGCATATTACGCTGCATCCTCTTATGATGCAGACTCAGGTACCCCCTCTCAGCTTCGTGGCTAGAGTCTTAAGCCACTTTCTTAGTCAGCCGTGGTGATTCCTTATGGTTCGAGGACTAGTAATTTTTTTCCTTATGTTAGCTTTACTTCTATGCTCCAAGTTATCTAGGGTCTTGTCCTAGCAACTCTTTATGTTGTGACTAGAGGCTTTCAGACATAACTTGTATTCGAGTGCCCTTTTTGGATATTTTATGTTATGTGGCTCTTAGACCCTTATTGATGTTCCTTATTGGATTTCCGTATTATGCTTCCGCTTTATCTTTTATTATGCATGAGAATGCTATGACCAAGGGTTAGCTCGGGATCCTTGTGATTTCGAGTCCCGTGTTATGTCTAGAGGGTAACCTCGGGGCGTGACAAACTTAGTATCAGAGCCTCAGGTTCAAGAGTCCTAGGATTTCTGAAAGTCATATCGAGTAGAGTCTCTTTCATGTGTGTGAAGAGCGCTACATATATGAAAGAGGAGCTATGAGGTGCCTTAGAAAAAAAACTTCACTTCTTTCATGATCATATCGTGCGATAGAGCTTAAGTCTAACATTCCTCTAATCCTTATCTTATGCGTTTCAGATTATGCCTCCTCAACGTGCTATGCCTCCCCGAGCTGCTCGAAATACCGCTCCTCAAGTTTTGGTTCCCGATATCAGGAATGACGAGTTTAGGAATGCTATTCACCTACTAGCTCAGACTTTGGCAAATCAACAGGATCCTGCCCCCGCTTATCCTCAAGGTGGGGTAGCGGCTCTTGTTCGTGACTTTATCCGTATGAACCCACCAGAGTTTTGGGGTTCAAAATTAGGAAAGGAACCATTCAACTTTATTGATGAAGTGAAAAAGATCTTTGAGGTGATGCTAGTAGCGGGTGTTGATTGTTTTAAGCTTGCCTCCTATCAACTCAAGGATGTGGCTCATATTTGGTTCACGCATTGGAAGGAGGATAGGGTAAGGGAAACAGTCCCCATGACTTGGGAGTGTTTTGAGAGAGACTTCCTTGATAGGTTCTTTCCCGTGAGTTGAGGCAAGCAAAAGTGGAGGAATTTCTAAACTTGAGATAGGGTTCGATGTCGGTGCAAGAGTATAGTTTGAAGTTCACTCAGTTGTCTAGATATGCTCCCTCCATGGTAGCGGACCCGCATAATCAAATGAGCAAGTTCATCTATGGTGTTTCTGATATAGTGAAGAAAGAGTATAGGTCTGCTTTGTTGTTGAG
This sequence comes from Jaltomata sinuosa, assembly GCA_003996215.1. Classification (NCBI taxonomy): domain Eukaryota; kingdom Viridiplantae; phylum Streptophyta; class Magnoliopsida; order Solanales; family Solanaceae; genus Jaltomata; species Jaltomata sinuosa. Next base: position 619,117 of record QJPP01001113.1, read on the forward strand.
TGACATGAACATTTCTCGTTCCATGACTCATGCCCATCAGATCGAGGGTGATAAGCTTAAGGATATGGCTAGGGAGAACAAGAGGGGTAAATCTGTGGGATCCGGTTTTGGTCATCACAGGTCCAGAGGTGGAACATCAAAGTCCAGGTGGTATGCTTTAGGATATTAACCTTCCCACTTGGAAATGGGAAGCATTCGATATGGACTTTATTACGGGTTTGCCTCGTACTCGAAGGCAACATGACTCCATTTGGGTGATTGTTGACCGGATGACTCCATTTGGGTGATTATCAGGATTTGTCTAGATATGTCAGACCATAGGTTAGCTTGGGGTCATTTGTGATACTAAGCACCGTGTTGCATCTAGAGGGAAGCCTCAAGGCATGACAAACCCGATAAAACTACAAACCTCGGTAGGAGAAGTTGGCCTTGCCCAATCACGAATTTCCTCAATCTTCACCGGATCTACAATAATCCCATCCTTGAACACCAAGTGCCCTAAGAATACTACAGACTCAACCCAAAAGTCGTACTTAGTGAATTTGACATACAATTGTTGATCCCATAAAATTTGAAGCACAACTCTCAACTGTTGCTCATGCTCATCTCTACTCCTCGAGTAGACTAAGATGTCGTCAATGAAAACTATGAAAAATGACTCCAACTAGACTCTGAAAACATGGTTCATCAACTCCATAAATATTACTGGGGCATTGGTTAAAACAAAAGACATGACTAGGAACTCATAGTGGTCGTATCGAGTCCTAAAGGTAGTTTTTGGAATGTCTGTAGCCCTGATCCTCAACTGGTGATAACCTGATCTCAAATCTATCTTAGAAAACACCACCGCACCCTGTAGATAGTCAAATAAGCCATCAATATGCAGTATTGGATACTTGTTCTTGATAGTCACCTTATTCAACTGCTTGTAGTCAATACACATATACAAGGAACCATCCTTATTCTTAACGAACAGAGTAGGAGAACCCCCATTGAAACATACTAGGCCTAATAAACCCCTTACTCAGAAGATCCTAGAGCTGCTCCTTAAGCTCCCTCAACTCAGCAGGTTCCATACAATATGGAAGAATAGAAATGGGTTTAGTGATAAGCTCAACAACAATGCCAAAGTTAATGTCACGATCCGGAGGAACACCCAGTAGATCAGTAGGAAACACATTTGAATACTCGCAAACCATAGGAACTGACTTAATAGAAGAAGTATCAGCACGAATAGCACGAACATAAGCAAGGTAAACCAAACACCCCTTATCTACCAATCACCACACCCTTAGAAATGATATAACTCCCCTCGGCTTATGACTGTTGGTACCCTTCCATACAATAGAAGGGATACTAGGCATATGTAAGGTAACAATCTTGAAAAATCAATCCAAGATAGCATGATAATGATAACGCTCAAACATACTCTCTCATAGGAGGTGATAGCGATCGCCAAAGCAAAACAAAATATATATTCCCGATAAGAGTCGGGGTCAATCCCACATAGAATGGTTATGGAGAGTCGCTAAGAAATTATCATATATCAATCAAGAATAGAGTAATTGTTCAAATAGCATATAAAGTAAAAGTGAGAAAACAAGGAATTGGAAATCTGTCACAATCGTAATTCAAACAAGAAAGTAAAGTAAGAAACAAATTTGTATCAAATAAGAGGACGACTAGGGGTATGTTTCCGAGGGGATTCAAACATGGATTAGGGTGCTTGTTCAACTATGAAAATTCTTAATAAACAATATGAGTAGCATTGGTTATAGGTATGTTTGTCAATATCTCGATCTTCCAAACATAGTTACCATGTTCTTTATCAAGCACCATGGGTTCAACACAAAACAACCAATAGAAGCTTTGGAAAGTCATAATATTTCTAGTTTAGACTCTTAATGAGTGTTTTCCAGTGATTAAGCTATTTTTAGCCTCAATCTAGGTGGAAATCCCAAGTACCCACTATTGAATTATCACCCAAAATCATGAACTTCTCTTCCAAGAAAGAACACAACCAAGTAAGTTCAATCAATATTTTCAACCATCAATTTTAGAGTTAAAACATGGAGAAATCAATGGACCTATATCAATTTAGCAATTATAAGCACAATTAAACAAGACCCATACTCAAATTCAAATACCCATCATACACATACCCTTAGATAGGGGGGGGCATTCGGTTCTCAGTTCAGTTTTGTCAAAGTTCGATTTGGTTCTTTGATTTTCGATTTTGCAAAAATAAGCACTGAATACCACACCAAACTAATTTGTTTCAGTTCAGTTTTTTTGAACTTTGGTTTGGTTTTGTTTGGTGTTTTTAAATCAGTTTTTTGGTGCAAGTATAAAATAAAATGAGGACCAAAATTTACAATAACTTGACACGTTTGAATTTTGACTTAGCAGTTACCACATTACAGATTTACAATTACAATTAAAAGTCACAAATCACAATAGCATTACTCTTAGTTAACTTTGCTGTCACTATAAACAAATAAGAATGAATGCAATTTGCAAACAAGATGGTAAGTTGGTAACTGAACAATATAATTTTCAGCCGCAAAATCACTTTGAAGTATTAACAGTGTGCTGCCTTAAAACCATTCAAGCAAATTTACGAGAGGATTCTAATTCCTTGGCCATCTGTTAGTGACTTAGTACTGAGTTTAGAACTTAAAATATGTTAGTTTTATATATGTAATATAAATGTAATATAAATATTTTATAAAAAATTAATCAAAAAAAGTACACTTAAAATATGTTAGTTTCCATTCATTGTATGCTAATATCTAATATGCAAGATCAATTTCCACAATAATGGTGAATTCACAAGGTTGAAGAAGAGAAATAGCAAGTACACCTCTATCTTCCGTAGGAACTTTCCTCATTGGAAAACTATTGAATAATGTGTAAAAAGTGTTCAAAACTAATGAGTAAAATGCCCAAATTAGGTTTTAGAAGGTTCTCAAATCGTCACATGAAAGTTGACAAAAATGCCCTTCAGGAGACGTGCGGCATGGCATGCGATCACACCACACATTGTGCATGTTGCACAGCTCTATTCTGACAGACCAGTGACTTGGTTTGAGTTCAGGTGTCATGTGAAGGGAGGTGCGATCCGCACCAGCTATAGTGCATGTCGCACGGCTACCATATCTCTTGGCAGATTCTTCTTCTCTTTTGATCACCTTCACACTCAAAACTCTTTTGGGTCCATATCCTTGTTTTCTACTTGTGACCATGAGTACCTGCATTTGCATCAATAAAGGCAATAAGTACCTCTAAATCTTATTAAAACATGGCAAAAATTAATGAATAAAGGCTCAATAAGTTGGTAGATTACCAACTTATCAAACCCCCAAACTTGAACTCTTGCTTTCCCTCAAGTAAGATACTCACAAAGTAAAGAATGAATTATGCTCTAAAACACATGGGTTGTAAACAAGATTAATCTATTCTAAAAACAAAGAAAAATAACAAACAAAAAGACTCATCTACAATGCATATCACAATTTGGACCACCACATTCTCAAGGCAATAGATCATTTCAAATCATTCATCAAAAAGACTTCATTTCTCATTCAAAAATAGGGGAATTTTCCATTCAAAACAAAATCAAGCTTCTCAAGTCATTGGCATGGACCACAAGGTTTTCCTTGAGATTCAACATACAAATTTGCTCGTTCATCCCTCTCAATTGAAATTAAGACTTCATTATTCCATTCAAGTGTGTGATGCCACTCACCACAAGAGAGAATCCCACTCCCAATCATGCAATTCAAAAGACAAAGGGATTATAAGAGAACCAAAAGACTCTCACTCACTCAAAGAAGTTCAAGTGTACACATATCAAACCATAGGCTTGTCCTTCATGTAATTCACCACTAATGTAGAGTTATCGAGCTTGAAATCACTAAGAACTTGCGGGTTACGATGTTGGCTAGGGCTAAGGTGTGGATTTCATTTGTCTCAACTGACTAAACCTTTCTATCGCTCCTTGTGATCATTTCAAACTACCGCTCACATTTCTGAACAAAATGACTTCACCTTATTTCTCCCTCACACAACCCAAGCTTTCCCTTCAAACTTGATCATTTGACAACCTTTTATCACCTTCACTTGGTAGCACCAATTTCTTTCTTTCTTACATTTTGCTCATTTCATCGAGCATTTTGAAGCAATCTTTAATTCAAGCATAAGGTGCTACCTTGCATTAAAGAATAACTCCTTTTCTTCTCCATCTTAGTACATACACCCCCCAAACATAGGCATTTGCCTATGTTATCATTTAAATTACCTTCCAAACTTAGGATTTTAGCCTATGTTTAACTTTTAAGCCATTAGGGAGGATGGGTGCAACTTTAGGTTCCAAAAAGGGTCACGGTATCAACAAGGTGCCAAAGAAAGTTCACAGGCTCAAAGGGGTTCACTAGGATCAATGTAAAGGGAAGTCAATTTGGGTGAAGTAGCTATTTAAAGAGGGCCTAAGGTCATCTTCCAAGCTTGGTGACATCTAGGATTTCGCCTTGAACCACATTTGAGGCAAGTTCTAGTCAACATATGCACACAAGAACTAGGTATTGCCTTACCACACAAGGCATCACAATACAAGAATTATCACAATGAGTCTCAAAATCAATTGGAACAAATGACTTTTTACAAGCTATTCTGAGTTCTTTTATACACTCATTTGTGAATCGATCAAGCCAAACAAGGAGTGTACAAGTCATGACAAGATAAAACTTAGATCAAAATCATTTTCCCTTTTTCCTTTAATTTTCGATCAAATACCTAATAGATGCATGGTCAGTATGCACCACCACCTTAATCCCCAAGGCGAGGAAAGCAGTCATGCATCTACCATCAAAGTCAAATTTGGCCTCCTTTTCTAATAGCTTACTAATAAGTTGGTACTCTACCTACTTATTTAGCCTTTAAACTTATGTTTCTTCAAAGAATAAGTGGAAAAATAGTGCAATTGACACAGATTACTTATACTTTACAAGTTTCTATGTCTTAGAAGTATTCGAGAAGAATTTGGATGAAAACAAGTCAAAAGGAAGCTATTCATAGAAACAAGTAGCTGGCAGCTGCACATGCCTTCGCGAACGTAGAGGACTGGCCGCAAACGCAAAGGCTAGCTGAGTCAAAGCTCCATGAACATGGTGGACCACCCGCGAACACGAAGGTCAACCAGACAGAGACTCTTTGCGAACGTGGTGGACATTGCACATAGGTGAAGAGGAAAGGCAGCTATGGGGGCAGAAATGGAAATTTCACCTTTTGGAAATCCCAGTTTATATAAAACTCCTCCAAGCCATCTTGAAACATATCTTTGGCTAATCTTTGGAACTTTTGAGCAAGCTTAGGAGCAAGTTCTTCATCCAACACCATAGGAGTGAAGATTTGGGGGAATTTATTGTAAAATCTCTAGTTTCCATTATTCAACTCTTGTTCTTAATTGCTATTTTATTGGTGTATTGTTGACTTGAGATTTTGGGTTTGTATTAGAGATAATACTTGTTGGGTTATTAAATTTGTATATATATTTTACTCTTATTTGATTATTTGGGTCTATTGAATCCTCCATGCTTGAATTTATAGTCAATGGTTGCAAATATTGACTTAGCTTGCTAATTTGGGTTTTTGCTTGAGAGAGAAATTTTTGAATTTGAGAAGATTCATTAGTGGGGATTTAGGGTTTCCACTATAGATCAAGGTTAGACATAGCTTGGTTACCAGAAACTCCCACCTAAGAGTTGGGGTTAGAGATAACCCAACTCACCCAAGTTATTTGGTTGGTTTATTGCTTACTCGTGTTAGTTCGAGAGAAAATACATGAGATATATGCTCGATTGGTCGAGAGATAGTTAGGCATACCTTTATCCAAGACTACCTAGGTGTCAACCAGGTGCAAGTCTTTTGAATTGAATTTCCACTCCCGATTCTCCCTTGTTGTCCTCGCTTGGCAAAAGCAAGGTGAAAGCCATTGATGAATCTATTTTTTATTTGATTTTATTTTATCATTAGTTGTAGTCTAAAACCCCCCTTTTAGATATATTTTTCCCCTTCTTGTTAATTGAACTTCAATAAGTTGCTTGGACTCTATATTAGTTCGATTGCGACTACATTGTTCCCTTGGGTATGACCCTGACACTCGTTGGGAATTATAAATTTTGTTTTGCTCTGACTATCATCGTGACCTCCTACTTGGAGAGCACGATTTGAGCATTATAAAAAATGGCACCATTGTCGGGGAACAATTTGGCGTATTGAGTTAGTTTAGAATTTGAGTTTACTTACTCTTGTTCAATTTTATGAATAACTGCTTTTCTTTTATTTAGTTTTCGTTTGTTGATGGCATCATGGATTATTTGAATGTCATAAATGGTGATAGTTGCATCCGAATTTATATTCCCGACTATTATGTTTATTGTGGAGGACTCCGCCTTGGACAAAGGTGTAGAATTGGCCCTAGGAGAGGAATGTATTCTCCTTCTTGCTCCTATAATGGTCACAATTGCTATTTGTGTGGTGGTCATGATGGACATTGGAGTGAATGCCCCAACGATGATTGTCCCTCTCCCCCTTCTTATGCTAACAATATTGCTAGTGGTGCTTGTCACCTTAATAGGGACCATGAATTCGCAAGCGAAGAAGGAATACATGGTAAGATACAAACCCTCTTAACCTCGCTAGAAACCCAATAGGAGAATGTGCAATCCATAAAGCAATGCTTTATGGACGCAAAGTCAAAAGAAGAGGAAAACACAAGGGATGATCATGAATTGAAACTGGTATTGCAATAAACTACCTCATTTGTGGGTCATGATGTCATAGCATCTCTAAGTGAGGATGTTATGAATTAGGCAAGCTTGAAGGTGGAGATGCCCAAATCCCACTTCAACCTTCATTCGACCTTAAGTTTGATTGAATGGACAAGAGTCGAAGTAATCAAGCTTTTGGAAGACCTTGGAAGGAGGGTGGATGAAGGTCTATCCAATTTTGAGCTTGTCATGGAAAGAAGGCAAAGTGTCCTCTCTCACTTGGAGGCTAAAAAGTGCAACATACGAAATTACGAGAATGGCCTTCTTATGTTCAAACCTTCCCTCTGGGAATGTCACTGGAAATTCGATTCAAGTTTTGGGTCGAAGGTTCAAATCCTCCAAGTGGAGATCCAAAGGGTAAGGTAGCTTGCGTCGCGCTGCGATTTTAAATTATGTGCTTGATGGGAGGCAACCCATCGTTCTTATGCTTTACTTTACTTTTTGTTTCTTTTTGGTGTGTTTTAGGGGCCCAAAGGAATGAGAAGGGGAACCAAGTGTTGAGAAACACCAAAAATACCTCTGAAAAACGTGCCTTTCGCACCTGGAAAAGTGCCCATCGCATATGCCATTGCACAAGCAACCAGTGAACTGATCAAAAACACTAGCATGTGAGAACATGATGCATTTTACACCTCACAAAGTTCCCGTCACACAAGACATCACACATCGCGGGCAAAAAGCTGAAGAAAAAGTGAAAATCTGGTCCAACCAGTATTCTTCGCTAACGCGGAGGACTGGCTGTGAATGCAAAGACCAGATTTATTATAGGTCTTCGAGAATGCGGTGGACTGGTTGCGAACGCGAAGGCCAGCTAAACATCAAGTCTTTGCAAATGTGGAGGGCCGCCCGTGAATGCGAAGCTTCCAGGCAGTTCAAGTAAATTTAAAAACGTTCAAAAATCATATGCCCCAAACATTTTTCTTCTCAAAACATGAGTACTCCCTCTCCTTTGGCACATAAATAAATTCCATAAAGCTCTTCCTTTATGCCATTAATTGTAACTCATAAGGTATAAACACCAACCCTCCTCATTATAGTGCCCTTATCGGGCTTGTTTTGTTTGGTCTTATGCTCTTGTTGGGCTTTGGTGTTGTTGTGGAAGAAGTTGATGGTCTAGCTTTTTAGTTTTCTTTACTTTTTAGCTTCTTTTGTTATTCGGTAGTTGAGATATAGTTGTTGTGGGCCAGGGGAAATCTGAGTACCCGTTAGGCTAGATGGAACTAGCCTAAGCTGGGGGATATTGAACCGTACAAATTGATGTGTGAACCGCACGAGTTTTGCACATGCCTACTGACTGGCCTGTGCGTTGCACGTGTGACACGCACTTTGACTTGTGCAAATCGCATGAACCCTAAGATTGTTAATGTTGTGTTGAGTCATCTTGTGTAGCCATACCGATTTAGATAGATGAATTGGCCCAATGATAGATTGAGTGAGGTCATTCTTAAGGGAAAATTGTCATCTTTTAAGGTTTTGGTTGCAAATTGACTTGTTTGATACTAATGAAGTAGTCTTGCATGCTTTGTAAAATAGGCATACCCTTCCATAAATTTGGTGAAAAATGCATAGCGAAGAAGGGTATTTGTGACAATTCCTTTGATCTTCTTGTGACTCTTAGCTCATCAGTGGTGATGATGAAGAATGGCTCATCTTTGTTCTTGTGTAGGAAGTTAAAAATTGATCCTTCTTGAATAATTCGCATGCCATGTATGGTGAGGTTTAGATGAATAATTCTTGTGCATAAGTGTCATTTAGAACTTGCCCCGAATGTGATTCAAGGCAAAATTTTAGGTGCAACCGAGATTGGAAAATGACCTTAGGCTCTTTTTCATAGCCACCTCACCCAAATGACTTTCTATGACATCAAATCCTAGTGAACTCTTTTGAGCTTGTAACCGTTATTTGGAACCTTGTTAACACTTTGACCTTTTTGGAACCTCTATTTTGGCACCCATCCTCCCTAATTGCTTGAAAATGAAATATAGGCTAAAGGTCTAAGTTTAAGGGGGAGTGAAAGACAAGATAGGCAAATGCCTAAGTTTGGGGGATACATGTGTTCAAATGAGGAGAAGAAAGGAAATTCGCTTCAATGTACAAGGTAGAACCTTAAATAAGAATTGAAAATTGCTCCAAAAGTTCAATCCAATGAGAAAAATAAAAAGCAAAAATAGGTGCTACCAAGTGAAGGTGATATAAGGAGTTGAATGATCATGAGTTTAAAAGGAAAATCTTGGGTTGTGTTAGGGAGAAATAAGGGGAAGCTAAAATTGAAAATGTGAGCGGTGTTCAAAATAAGAACAAAGAGCATTAGGGAGGTGTAGTTACTTGAACCAAATGATATCCTCACATTAGCCCTAGCCAACATCGTAACCTGCAAGTCCTTGGTGATTCCGAGCTTGGCTATCCTACATTAGTTGTGATTTACATGAATGGCATGCCTATGGTTTGACATGTGTGCACTTGAACTCCCTTGTGAGTATGAGTGTTTGTATTTGTATCTTGTGATTGTGTTTGTACATAATGTGTTTTGGGACTTTTGTTCTTGTGAGGGCATGCAAATTAGAATAGTTGGTGATATTGATAAACTCCAAAAAATGAATTAAATGAGCATGTTTTGGTAAGCTAGTGGTTTGAATCACATCTTGAGGATTGGTTTTTGTCACTTGCTTGTCCTTATTTTGCCATTGCATAATTGAATTGTGTTTTGAATTTGAAGGAATGCTTAGAGTAATTATCATGTGATTGATTAATCATTAGTACCAACCGAAGTCATGTTTGGTGCTTGAAATGGGTTTTCCTTGGCTTGTCGTATTGTCATTTGCACTTGTGATTTTATGCCTCTTGAGTTGGAATATTTGAGTTGCTTAAGGACAAGCAATAGTTCAAGTTTGGGGGTTTGATAAGTTGGTATTCTACCTACTTATTTAGCCTTTAAACTTATGCTTTTGCTAAGAATAAGTGGAAAAAATAGTGCAATTGACACAGATTACTTCTATTTTATATATTTCTGTGTCTTAGAAGTGTTCGAGAAGAATTTGGATTAAAACAAGTCAAAAGGAAGCTATTCAGAGAAACAAGTAGCTGGCAGCTGCACATGCCTTCGCGAACACGGAGGACTGGACGCGAACGTGAAGGCCAGTTGAGTCAAAGCTCCGCGAACATGGTAGGCTACCCGAGAATGTGAAGGTCAACCAGACAGAGACTCTTCGCGAACGCAGTGGACACTGTGCCTAGGCGAAGAGGAAAAGCAGCTGTGGGGGGCAGAAATGGAAATTTTACCTTTTGGAAACCCCAATTCACATAAAACTCCTCCAAGCCGTCATGAAACATATCTTTGGCTAATCTTTGGAACTCTTGAGCAAGCTTGGGAGCAAGTTCTTCATCCAACACCATAGGAGTTAAGATTTGGAGGAATTTATTATAAAATCATTAGTTTCCATTCTTCAACTTTTGTTCTTAATTGCTATTTTATTGGTGTACTGTTGACTTGTGATTTTGGGTTTGTATTAGAGACCATACTTGTTGGGTTATTAAATTTCCTATATAGACTTTGCTCTTGCTTGATTATTTGAGTCTATTGAATCCTCCATGCTTGAATTTACAGTCAATGGTTGCAAACTTTGACTTAACTTGCTAATTTGGGTTTTTGCTCGAGAGAGAAATTCTCGAATTTGGGAAGATTCATTAGTGGGAATTTGGGGTTTCCACTCTAGATCAAGGCTAGACATATCTTGGTTTCCGGAAACTCCCACCTAAGAGTTGGGGTTAGAGATAACCCAACTCACCCAAGTTATTGGCTGGTTTATTGCTTACTCGTGTTAGGTCGAGAGAAAATACACGAGATATATGCTCGATTGGTCGAGAGACAATTAGGCATACCTTTAGCCAAGACTACCTAGGTGTCAACCGGGTGCAAGTCTTGTGAATTGAATTCGCACTCCCAATTCTCCCTTGTTGGCCTTTCTTGGCGAAAGCAAGGTGAAAGCCATTGATCAATCTATCTTTTATTTGATTTTCTTTTATAATTAGTTGTAGTCTAAAACCCCCGTTTTAGATATCTTTTTCCCCTTCTTGTTTATTGAACTTCAATAGGTTGCTTGGACTCTATTTTAGCTCGATCATGACTACATTGTTCCCTTGGGTAGAACCCCGACACTCGTTTGAAATTATAAATTTTGTTTTGCTCTGACGATCACCGTGACCTCCTACTTGGAGAACACGATTTGAGCGTTATCACTTACATAGAGGGTCGGTTACTTTTGAGAAGTCTTTGATGAAGCTCTTATAGAATCCGGCATGGCCTAGAAAACTCTGGATGCCCTTCACAGTTATTGGAGGGGGTAGCTTCAATATAACCTTGATTTTGGTTTGATCAACTTCAATCCCCTTTTTGGAGATCTTGTGCCCCAAAAGTATCCCTTCCTTCACCATAAAGTGACATTTTTCCCAATTCAACACCAAATTCATTTCCTCACACCATTTAAGTACCTCCTCTAGATGTTCCAAACAATCGCTATACTCATCCCCAAGCATAGAGAAATCATCCATGAAGATATCTATGGTATCTTCCATCATGTCTGATAATATAAACATTATACACCTTTGGAAAGTGGCCGGAGCATTGCAAAGCCCAAAAGGCATTCTTTTGAAAGCAAAGGTCCCATATAGACATGTGAAAGTGGTCTTCTCTTGGTCCTCCATAGTGATTGAAATTTGATTGTACCCGGAATAACCATCTAGAAAACAATAGAAGTCATGGACCGCCAACCAGTCTAGCATTTGATCCATGAATAGGAGAGGAAAATGGTCCTTTTTCGTCCAAGAATTCAACTTTCTGTAGTTCATACGCTTCTCTAACCTGTCACGGTCCTGAGAGCAATCATCTCATCTTTCTCATTCGGCACCACTGTAATTCCACCCTTCTTTGGCATGCATTGCACTAGGCTAACCCAAGTGCTATCTGATACGGGAAAGACCACCCCCGCGTCCAACCAATTAATAATTTCTTTCTTAACCACCTTTTACATTGGTGGGTTTAGCCTTCGTTGGTGCTCAATGGAAGGAATGCTTTCTTCTTGTAGGTTAATTTTGTGCGTGCATATTCCTGGAGGTATACCTATTATGTCAGCAATTGTCCATCCTAGAGCTGGATATGCTTCTTCAGCACCTTAAGAAAAGATTCCACTTACTTGTCGCTCAACTTGTTGGAAATAATGATCGGCAAGGTCTCATCAGCACCCTAGTAGGCATATTCAAGTGGAATGGTAATGGTTTAAGCTCCAAGGTAGGTGGTTCAATAATTGAGGGTTTGGATGGTGGAGTTTGTCTATTCTTTAGGTCAAGATCAAGTTTATTTGGAGGATAAAAGTAGGAGCCCATTCCTACCAACGCACAACAAATTTCATCATACTCTTCTACCCCCCTCACCATGATGATTTAATAGTACCGCCTCCAACACTTCATCGATAAATCCCTCTCTCATGTGCAAGTCGATGCTTTCCTTGATTTTTCCAATTGTGAAAACCATTTGGGGATCACTCGGTTGCCTCATAGATCTATTCAGATCAAAGGTGGATTCCTCATCATTCACAACAAATTTCAACTCTCCCGAGTACATTTTGCTCGAGGTACTCCTTGTTTTTAGACTAGGTTTACCAAGATAACAGGTATCCCAAAGCTTCCTTTGAAATTGAGCACAATGAAATCGACAGAGTATACAATCCATCCCACCTTAATTAAAATGTCACAACCAACCCCCACGGGGTGCTTTATTGACTGGTCCATCATAATGAACTCCATGTTTGCGATAGTAGGCTGCCCAAACTCCAGTCGTCTAAAGGTGGCCAAGGACATCAAGTTGACACTTGCTTTTTCATCGCACACTAACCTTGTAGACTTGTAATCTCCTCTCGAATCACAAATAGTGTGTACACCCGGCATCATCGCATCATTGGTTAACTCACCCAATAGATTGCACTACTCAAAGGAGATAGTTGAACTACCCCGACATCCTCTAAATTGCAAGTGGTGCATAACTCTTTCACAAACTTAGCATATTCGGACATCTTATTAAAAGAAGTACTTGCGGGCACATTGATGGTGATTCTCTTCAACATAAACTCAAAGTCTCTCTGATTTTCATCCATTTTTTCTTGCAATAAGCATTGAGGGAATGGGGGCGGACATGTAGGGACATGTTTGAAAACTTTAGGCACCTCGCTCTCACAGAGAATAGATTTGGTCAAACAATTTCCCCAAGCTTTCTTGTTTCTAGGCTTGCTTATTATTGGCATCGCAACATCAATGGGGTTGAGTGAGCTCTCTACACCACTACTCCCTTCTTCATTCTTGGCTTGCCTAGATTTGAAGTATGAACTAAGCCAAAGCATTCTATCTTCAAGACGTTCAATGGCTATGGAGTGCGATTACTGGATTGGGAAAGACTTCCAAGGTCATGACTTAACTCCTCAATGACTCCGCAGGTTTCTCCTACTTTCTCCAACACATGCAAAAGCATACTTTCCATTCAAGAGTCATCATTTTGTTCATTCCGACCTTGACTTCCATGATCACATCTGCCCAAACTTTGAGAGCTTACATGGGAACCCACCTCGTGGTCAGCTGTAAACACCTCATCACTACCATCATTCGAACTCTCACCATTTTCTACTAGCCTCACACCCCCAACAATGCCAATGGTGTTGATTGTTTCAACTTGGTCATTTAAGGCACTCCTCACCATAAATTCAAGGAGTGTGGAAGTGATTGATAGCTCTCTATCCCTTCGTACATCATTCTTTAACCAATCCTCAATCTCATTAGCAGAGGTCGCACCCATTGCTCCCTCGGCTCCCAAAAAAAATCCAACTTAAGGTCTAACAAGGCATCAAAAATCAAGTGCAAGTGGGTTGAGTGAGAAGCACTGACATTGAAGCTTGGGTGATGTATGACTACAATTCACCACAAAAACAAACAAAAATAAAAGAAATAAGAACTCTCAAAGTGACTTCAAATCAACAATCAAAAATAGCTATCAAATCAAGTCCCCAACAATGGCGCCATTTTTGATAACTGCTCAAATTTATCATGGTACGACCCCGACATCCGTTGAGTACCCCTTAGAAGATGACCGCACCACTTAGAAGATTCTTCAGTGACTTTTGTGGCTTTATGTGGTGTAGGTGCATTTCGCACCACAGTTTGTGTGTGTCGCATGGGCACTGCATCTCAGGGCAGAATCTCCATCTTTTTCGCTCACTTCACACTTTAATATTAGAGGCTTCATGCGAAGGAGGTGCGATTCGCACCATGAGTTATGTGTATCGCACAATGACTACACCCCTTAGAAGATTCTTCAGTGACTTTTATCGCTTTATGTGGTGTAGGTGCATTCCGCACCACAGTTTCTGTGTGTCGCACGGGCACTTCATCTCAGGGCAGAATCTCTATCTTTTCTGATCACTTCACACTTTATTCCTTTTAAGCTTTATTCAAAACATAGCAATAATTCATGGATAAAGGCTCAATAAGTTGGTAAATTACCGACTTATCAATAAGTAAAATTGTTACTTGGAGATCCATGGACTAAAATGAATGATGTTTGTAAGTCATGAAATAGTGCAACTGAGCTGAAAACCACGAGTCATGCCAAAAGTAAATCCCTAGGGGAGTTTCTTCTACTGAGCATGCTAAAAATACTGATATACTGAACTGAATGCAGGCTGCAATATATAAGTTGATGAAATGTCCAAGTATATATAAACACGCAATTGTATAATACTGAACTGACCTGAATAACCTAATAAAAGGTCATGCAATAATGAATATGAACTGTTGGAGCTACTATTAACTGACATACCCCAAGCTGAGCTCACTCTGGGGCCAACCTGTAACCCTAGATGGAAGAGTGTTCATACCTTTCTAGGGGTACAAAAAAATTTGACATGGATCGACTAAACTGATGTCCACAAGGGACAAGGGTGCCCATCTTAATTTGATAGCTGACCCCTTTGATACCTACAGTGGCGTCGTAGTTCTGGGACCTGGGGACTTTTACTAAAGCTCTCAGCCTAACTTGAAAGCTAAGCCTTCATCCCTTCATCATCTCGGTGCTAAGCCTACTCCCAACTGAATGTAAGGCAATGAATGCAAACTAAAATACTGGATAGCTCAAATACTGATATAACTTAGAATGCACTATAATACTATAAATTGAAATCATTCTATTTTTCTAAAAAGTTGTAGGCTGATAACTGGGTAATTTCATGCAAAAGATGTTGTAAATATATGCTAAGTCTATTTCATCAAAATTCCAGAGATTTTTAGAAAATATTTGTAAAATCAGGCTAAAACTTACTTTTCCCAAAATTCTTGGGTTTTGAAATCTATTTTCAAGAATTCATGTAAAATCATTCTAATATGGGTAGTAGATATCTTGAATCATCAAGGAATCGAATTCATAGTGAAACATATGTTTGGATAAGAACCCTAGAATCATAACTTGTAAAATCATACTGAAAATTTGAAACTTTGGGCATGAGGGTGAAAGAAAATCCTCATTGAAATCCCACATACCTGTTTACTCGAGAATCTGGACTAGAATCAATGTTTGAAGCTTTAGGGAAGAATCCCTAGGTCTGTAGCTTGAAAGAGAGCATTCTTTTCTTTTTCTAGAAACTTGATTTGATGGAATGTGGAGAAGCATTGTAAGCCTGATTATAATTCCTTAACATATGCTTAAAATGATAAAGTATAGGAATTAAAAGCAAGGTGGCAAAAGTCTAAAATACCCCTAAAATAACTATGTAAAACTACAGAATAAACTCATCGTTGGGTTCCACGGACACAAACCACAACCCGTGGAATGAACCACTGTTCGTGGATGGAAGTCATGGATTTCAGACTACTTTTCAGGCTTCTAGACTATTTCCATGAGTTGGTTTCACGACCTGTGAATCATTTCATGACCCATGGAACCCCCTCATGGGTTTCAGGTGAAAATTTCAATATGCAGGACTGATTTCCATGAGTGCAATCCACGGTCCGTAGTTTGATCCACGAGCTGTGGATTCCTCTCGTGGTTTCTATCTGTCAATTTAACAGATAGACACATTTTAGTAAAATAGTGATAACCGTTTACTCCAGACTTGTATTAATGCACAATTGCTGGCATTGGAATGATGACTCAAAGACCTTTAATTTGTTGGGTACTAGCCCACCTAAATCTCTATATTCTAGGAGTTATGATCGTTTGAAGTTCACTCTAGTTTAGTCTTACATGAAAACTTCTTTGGTTGGGGTGCTTTCAACTTAACTTTTTAATAGGATTTTCTTATGAATATGATTCACAACCAAAACACGGGCCATAGAAGCATCCACGGACCGTGGTTCCAACCCGTGAAACTTAGATCGCAAAATTTCCAAGCAGTTTTAAAATTTTATTTTATAGGTGTTTTGGTGTTTTGCCTACCCTTTTTACCCCGACCCTTAGTCATTTTGGGAGTAATTAAAGGTCTTTTTGCCTTTATTTCCCCATTCTCCCAAAACAAGTCAATCTTTGCAGTTAACAAAGAAAAGAAATGCTCTTTCCTCTCAAAGAACAAGCAGGGGTTTCCTCAAGGTTCATACTTCAACCCAGAAACTCCTTCATAGAATCTCCTTCCAGGTATGTGGGATTTCATAAGTGGGTTTCTTTCACCCATTGAGTCTCTATATAAAGTCAAGTTCTTCAGTTTCAGTTAATTCTTTGGACCTAGGGTTTCCAAATTCTATTAATCCATTGTATCTCAGTTATATCCTCAAAATTTTGCTACCCTAGCATGTTGCTAATTTCAGTGCTTAAAATTCATGCCTCTTAGTTAGATATTTCAGTCAGTCATACTTTATGATTTGAATTCTATCCATTTTTAGTATCATTGTGCATTCTCAAAATAATCAGTATCTGAACTATCCAGTATATCAGTTTTTATTTATTACATGTATACTCAGTTGGGAGTAGACTTAGTACCGTGCGGATGAAAGGATGAATGTTCACTCATCAGTTTAGGCTGAGACCTTTAGTAAAAGTTCCTATGTCCCAGAACTACAGTGCCACCGTAGGTTCTAAAGGGGCCACCCGCTAGATCAGGTTTGACACCCTAGTCCCTTGTTGGACATTAGATTGGTGGATCTACGCCAATATATGTTTGTACCCTTGGCAAGGTATGAATACCCTCCCAGCCAGGGTTACAAGTTGGTCCCATGGTTTGCTCAGCTTTGGGTATGTCAGTTAACAGTAGCTTGGAAAGAGAGGAGGCATCCTTATCTGAGCCGATCGTTAGCGTATTTCTTCTTCTCGAGTGAAGTAGCTTACTCTTGCTCTGTGCGCTAGGGAGTCAGACTATGCTTAGTTCTCATTTATGTTTGCGCTGTGTGAGTTCTAGCTAGGAAGCAAGCGCCACAAAGGGTTGACAGGGCAGCTCGGCTGGTAAAAAAGGAGATGGTACCGAAGCGGGAGGCTCGTAGACGCTACTAATGCAATGACTAGTCTAATCTCTTTTCTCTACGTGAACTTTTTCTTATGTAAACCCGGTGTGTTATCTAAGTCTTTTAACTAGTCCAATGGAAATCTCCTCTATTGCAGCAAAAGTCAAAAAAAGGGTACTCGCGCTGCAGCCTGCTTGCCTTAAATGAAAATCCTTACTAGCCGAAGTAAGGGACTTTCTTACTGGAGCATACATAACGGACAAGGACTTATAAGACTATTCTTAGCCTGTTATTCAAGAATCTTTCCTCAGAATGGATGATGAATGGAAGCGAGATTGGATTGACGTATAGAAACTACAACTACAGATTTGATCCCTTTCTCTTAGGGAATCTCGACTAGACGAGGGAGATATAAAGGTAACGTTGACGCTACGAAAAACAAAGTCATTGCATAAGTAATGAATGAGCGTCTTTCTTATTAGAAGCCTATTTGACTAGACAGGTCTCCTTTACCGGGGGGTTCCCACAGAGAAGTCTTGCTCTGGCTTGCCAAAAGCGTTTAATATTGAGAATGTTGGATGTATTACACACTGGTGGAATTGCGTAATAAGGCTTTTAACTAGCTTAGTGAATCGATTTAAACTAGTAAATATAGTATGTTTTTGTTGGCAGTGAGTAAATCTTTGATTCAGAGGGTGGAAGATGTTATGAATCTGAAGTGGGCTCTTGGCTTAGGTTCACACTTTCTTTTGTCTTTCCTCGAAAAGTCGTTTACAGTCTTCTGTGAGTCCCTACTTATGGTAGGTAACAGACCCTCGCCATTGCGATTATCATCCCTAATCAGAAAGAGTTTTTGTTTGCGCGGGTTTACCCAGTTGAACATAGCGCTAACCCATTCCGCTATCATGCTTTTATTGAATTCTGCTTTCAGCAGCCATCCTCCCAGATGTGGCTCTTCCTGGAAGTGAGAACACTGCTGCCCGACCAAGGAAATAAGGAGAAGATTGAAAGGGTTATGAATTCCATTGAGTTAGCCCTACTTGATCGAATCAGCCAGTCTCTTCCGTTCCGCCTGCGACCCCTTTAGAATTCAAATTCAGCTGGAAGTGGTGTGCTTGAACGTAGATTGGGAAGTGCGAGAGAGCAGCCCCCGTTCTAACGAAATTTCCTTCTTTCGCTGTTAAGCAAGTCCCCATTCTATTCGGCTGGCTTTCTTAGAAGCTTTTCAAGATATACTCTCTCTGTGTATTGAAATCCGACAGAGTCTTCTTCCTGCTTATGCCCCGGGTGGGTCAAGTCTAATCTGTCTTTCCGGAACCGCAGTCATAATTCATTCTTTCATTTGAAAAGAAGCCTTTCAAGAAAAGTCAATATATAAGCAAGTTGCTCGAGCAGTGGGTTGAAGCCTGGAACCCTTATGGGTATGGAACCTTTTTTCAAATACTGGATCTTGTGCTAGTAGTTCCTGGCTGTCTTCAAAGCGGGCCAAACACGTCTCTTATTGAAATAGGAGAATTCGTGAACTAACCTGCTGAAAGGCCTGATATCTACTATTGAAGTAAAAGATCCTACGAGAGCATTTCTGTCTTCAGACGTGGTATAGGACTTCTGTTTCGCGTAAGTTTTTATATATATCTTATATATATATAAGATAAGCGGATTGTTGTGGAACTAGATCCTCTGCTAGAGTCAGAGTTGTTGTGTAGCCAGGTTCACCTGCCCAATGCCAATGATACGAAGAGCTAGCTTTGCTACCCCTGGGGGCTCAGAGAAAAGTCTACTTGCATTTGTTAAGCATGTGAAAAAGCTTTCCTGCACGCGGGAACCTTCCTTCTGTCTTGCAGCCTTGATGCTCAGTTCTGTTCTCCCGCACACCCGCTTTTGCAAGGCTAGCCGGGGGGGAGGTGCTTTTTCGGGTTTGGTTTGCCTAGATAGGAAGTGCGCTTGCAGTGCTTCGTCTAACTATTTTGAAGTGCAATATATTTCTGTTCCAGGGGTATGATTGCTTCTTTCTTCGGCTTAAAAGCTAGGGCTTGTGGTTCGTTATCAGTACCTGTTTTAGAGCGATATAACCTCCTTGTCCGCCTCTCAATGTCCGGGTCTTTCCCCAGCCCTCTCTCTCGATGTGGTGCCTTTCACTCTGCTCTGTCAACACTTTATCGCAATGCCGAAAGGTAGGATTTCAGGTCTTTTAGGAAAAGGATATCGAATGATCGATTCACCATTGAGAACATTAACCCCAAAAAGAGGAATATTGTGGTGTTCTAACAGCGGCAGATCAAACAAGAACTTGCAATCACAGGCCGCTCTGTCATTGTCTGATTTTTGGTTGTGCCAATCCTTATTTGAAATGAGAATATCGTAAGAGAAGACAAAAAATGTACTCCCATTTCTTTGCTGACGAAAAACGTCGCCCACTTCCAAACAAAGTCCCGCGGAGCACCGGGGGCGGAACTAGAAATAGTAGAGTTAAAGAATGGATAACCAATTGACTCAAATGATTACTCAGTACATTCTTACTATGGGCTTGGCCGCACCCTTGGCTATTCTCGTGGCTTTTCGAGCAGGGCGGATGCTGGGATTAACTACCGAAAACATGGAAGAACGCTTGGGAAACTTGGTGTTCGACTCTGTCAAAGAAACGATATGTAACAAGCTTGAAACTTTGTTTGATCAGTATATTCATATGTCTAACGGCCAAAGTTTTCGGTTCCCCAGTAGACTTACAATACAGGACATTGCGACTCACATACACAACGATACCAAAGACCTAGATTTCTTAGAGAAAATAGACTTTAGCCTTATGAACGAGGGTGTACTAAGCCCCTACTTTGACCAAGCTTTGGAATATGTTATGACTTTGGGCGGTATGTAAAAGCACGGGATGAGACTTTCTTTTGATTTTTTAGGCCGGTGCGAAACGAAGGAACCAATTGGATTATTGTAAAGCTTTTTCATATATAGTATTAGTTTTGCTAAAAAAAAGGTGATTATCGGTTGTAGTCTTCTTGTCAAGTCAAGAGGGCGAGGCTCCTAGCAATGGGGGGAAAGGGGAGTGGGTAAGCGGGCTCCTTTCACTTGACTGGTTAGTTAGGACTTTTTTCTACGATGTTCGAGATCTTTGTTTCGCAGAGGGTGAAATGTCGATCTGTTAACCGCCACTCCTTGGACGAAATAAGGTCTTCCCATTGTTTTTTCTCTTAAGTCTCTACAGCAGAAAAAATTGCATCCTGCGAGATCTCTTCTTGTACGACAAGAGAATGGTGGGGATGGGGAGCAGGCCCCGGCCGGGGGGCATGGGAAGAAGCAGGTTGATCCGGGTATGTGTTTGCACCATAAAGAAAGAGCAAATAAAGAAGAATCCCCCTCCCGACGACGGCTTGGAGATGACTCGAATGGAAAGACTGCTCCGTCCCCTCACCCTACTTCTAAAGATAGAGAA
Source organism: Jaltomata sinuosa (assembly GCA_003996215.1). NCBI lineage: Eukaryota > Viridiplantae > Streptophyta > Magnoliopsida > Solanales > Solanaceae > Jaltomata > Jaltomata sinuosa. The sequence continues at coordinate 639,853 of QJPP01001113.1, forward strand.
AAAAAGAATGGAATGACCATCCCTCCGAGACCGGGTATGTAATAGAATCATTTTTAGCTAATGCCAATGTCGGGGTGAGGGCCGGCTATCATGCGTTATAACATCTTGAAGGGGCTATTCTATTGAGTTTAGCTTTAGCAGAATCAGTTTCACAAAATGGTCTATATATAAACATATAGTGAGAGAAAGGGGGCAAAAAAGACTGATTCAACGAAATGCTTGGGGAGCTCCCCCATTGTGAGGTACCATCAACAGCAAGACCATAGAGATTGCATCGCGAATCCCCTACCGAAGTGACTGAACCACCACTTCTTGATCCGTTCTTTCCAGCGGAGGGTGCAAGGCCATTCTGAGGCTCAACCCTTTAGAGAAAGTACTGCTACATGGAATAAGCCAATCTATCTACATGATTCTCACATCTTTCTACATTCGTAGAATTGGGTAAAGCTCTTTTCTGCACTATTGCCAGTTGGCGCCTCTCTTTCTAGGTCCTAATTCCTTTAAAAGGATTTTATCTCCTTGCTTCTCGAGTGGAAACCTTTTTTCAATTCTTTCTCGGTATACGAGCATGCAAGAGTCCGCCCTTTTCCTCTCAAGCGAGAGCAGCTGAAAGGAAATCTAGGAAGCCAGCTAGAAGCTTAAGTGAATCTCTTTGGCGAGGTCAAGAATCCGTCTATTCAACGGGGCTATTAGAGAAGTAAAGGGTAGAAAAATCTTCCTTCAGTGAAGGCGCCAAAGTCTTTTCGAGACGTGCGCAGGATGATAACCTAATTGATTATTCTGAAGAAAGGGCCTACTATCTTCCAGAATTAGCCGTTCCTCCGCCTTATTCTTTTGAAGGTATGGGACCCTATTGAGCCAGTCTGAAAGATCGATACAATAAAGAAAGTCCCTACTCGCGAGGCCAATCCTACGGACGATCAGGCAAACTCAAGCTCACTTGAAAGTGCAAAATGGACTTGTCGTACCTGAAACGGAATTGGCTCACCGGCTTGATTCCCTCACTTCCTTGAAGTCGGTCGCTAATCGGTTGTAAGCTGAGACTTATGTCGCAAATAAATAGATACACTTGTTCATTGGTCTATGATCCGCTGCAACTTGTCTTTCTTGTGTGGTACCATACCTCATTGAATGATTGTTTTCCCTTTTCTCTGCGAAAGAACTCCCTTGTTTCATCGGTGCAGCTGCTATTTGGTGAGAAAACTCCTTGCTTGTCGATAAGAGAAAATAAGCAGCTGTAGTAAGCGAGTAAGGAAGCGAAACTAGTCTTAGATGTCGCTAATCCGCTGCTTCTTCCTTCCTCTTAGCTCTTAGAATAGCTTATAAACGAGATCGTATAAGCCTAGCCCAGTGGTCATCTGATACCGGTAGAAGTGGCTATGGTAAAAGTGCTTTCCAATCCGTCACGTCGTCCCATCCTCCTAACGATATATTGCGAGGAGCTTTACGAAGCCATTCGTGGTCTATTTATATATAGCTTATCCTTTCTTACTGTGACCCGGGAATAATAACCATATCCAAGCCAAGGAGTTAGACCAACCCAGATAGACCACGGCCAATGGGATTAGGAAAGAAGCAACAGATTGATTAAGCGCGCTAGCGCGAAGTTGCGCCTTAGCGCATCCCTTTTCTTGCTAGGGCAAGCACGAGGTCTGGTTCAAAGCAAGGTATAGCTTAACGGAATGAAAGAGAATTAGTGTATTAAGCAAGTACGGAAAAGCGGAAAAAGGGAATTCAGGCGCTGTTCTCAAGTCTAGTTAACGAAGCCTAGAGGGAAAGAGTTATTTTATTTCCCTATAGGGTGAGAGAAATGAGTCTATACTTTTGAATCTTATGGAACCTCCGATAGGGACTTGGATGAGGCCCGCCGACCTTCTCCACCTGCTCTGTAGATGGAACCTTCGTAGACACTTTCGATAATCATTTTGGTCTTTTTGCCGGGCACACCACATTCGAAAGAGATCCCTCAGACTCCAGTCTTACCCCGTCTTCTTAGGATTAAGGTTGCAGCACAGTTTAATGTAGAAGTGGCTATGATTGCAAAGAGCAGAAGAAATGTATTCTAATAAGATAATAGTTGAGAGCACTGCTAGAAAGATAAAGATGGCGATAAGAGATTCGTTCTGTCTTTCTTCACTTCTTATCTTCTGTATTAGTTTTCTTCTTTATTAGTTTTCTCGTCTAATGGGGAAGCCATGTCTTTTCAAGGCGCTTTCTTCTATATATAATGAATCCCCCCTCTCGGCTATTGAGCCAAGTGGGAAAGTCAGTCTTACTCTTATGTTATAGAATCTGCTCCTGCTCTCAACCGGGGTAGGTATTTGTTGGTTTTTCCTAAATAGGATGGTCTTGTTTTTTCCTTTTCTATTTTCTGGACAACTTTGTATATGAGAATTGGGGAAAGCAAAGGAAATACTAGTATATAGTACTCCATAGGTAATACAATAGTAGTTTTCCGGTGAGAGAAAACAGCACAAGAGCCAAAGCTCACCAGATGTTTCTGAAGTCATTCATTACCCAAAGCAAAAGGTAACTCCAGTCTAGAGAGCTCTAGTGTATTACAGTAGCATAGAGGTTTTCCGTATATTTGGTCTAAAGCTTCGTCAGCACCGGTTTCAAAGAGGATGCTAAGTTTCTCGAAGAAAGGTGGCCATGGAAAAGAAGGTCAATCTTTTGCTCCTTTATTCGTGAGTTGCTCATCTATGTGGAACTCCAGTGACCAACTAGAACATGCTCCCTCTAAGAAGACTGGAGTGGAATCCGCATTGAAACATCACTCCGATATCAAGAAAGAAGAATCCGAGTTCCAAGATCAGGATTCAACTTCTACTCTGTCAACTGGTCAATCTAATCATGTGGAGGCCGCAATGGGAAAAAGCAAGACCGTTCTGCAAAATTTTACAGCTCATCCAGGTTGGGGTGGAATTTATGATGTGCAAGCAGAGAGTGGAACAAAGGCATCCCTATCAGGCGAAAGTGCCACCAACACTCTTCCTCAGCCGCAAGTGCATCATGATCATCCAACGGCTTGCCTATCCTACCCTTGGGCTGACACTGACTTTGGAAGGCTCGTAGCTACTTATGGATCAAATGCCATCATTTATCCTCAAATGGTGGGTGTCACCTCCACAAGAGTTGCACTTCCTCTTGAATGCACAGAGAGCTTGCCCATTTATGTGAATGCGAAACAATACAGTGCTATCCTCAAAAGGCGACAGGTCCCTTGTTGGACATTAGATTGGTGGATCTACGCCAATATATGTTTGTACCCTTGGCAAGGTATGAATACCCTCCCAGCCAGGGTTACAAGTTGGTCCCATGGTTTGCTCAGCTTTGGGTATGTCAGTTAATAGTAGCTCCCACGGTTGAGATTTAGTACTTGCATTAACCTTGTATTCAGTTAAGTTCAACATTTTACAGTACATGTTAAATAATTGGTAATTGCATCAATTTTCTTTCAGTCTCAGGTTTCAGCTTACTCTGTATTCCTTCATTTTTTATGCTCATGCTTCTACTCTATTCGTCCAAGTGATCTTGGTTTATGTTGTCATAGCTGTTAGTGGAGGAAGCTAAGTAGTAGATTTTCGTTTGGTGTACTGGTTGCACCTTAGCTTGTTGGTGTGGATGAAAAAGGAGGTAAGGAATATTCATGTGTAATAGTTAGATGAGAAAGGTTAGTGTGTCTTTTGTATAAGTTCTTGAAGTTACAATTCTAGATATGCTAGGAAAGAAGAGAGAAGAAGTAACTGGACAATCATTGAACATAGGAGCTCACTACATCTTTGAATTAGTAACTCATCATGATCAAGGGTCATGCTAATAACTCATATTGAGATTTGCATCAGAAACACGCAGAATAGTAGGGTGCATATAAACCACTAATACTCAGTAGGAGAATGTGGTGCAATATGGGATGATCCAGTGCAGAATGTGGCCAATGCAGAAAAGTAAAACCCGTAATGATCCCTCGGGCCGCCAATGCTTATCAATATATGCAATAAAGTAAATAACCTGCAATTTATCCCTCAGGTCACCCAGAATTGTACCTCAGGCTCATCAATAGCAAAGTAAATGTAGAAAAGGTCTGATAACTGAGTATAAAAAGTGATATAGTTTTTCCAACCAAGAAACCAGTGATCAACCAATGCAATATTTCTATAATCCAAAAAACATAGTGAAAGTTGAAAATCTCCTTTTAAAACTGAAAACCATATTTTTCCTCCAAATAGTACCAGTGTTCATGTATATGAATGTAAATGTATGCATGCCAACACAAAGGTGTATATATACATATATATATATATACATATATATACACACACATATATATACATACATATACACACACACACATATATATATACACATATATATATACATATATATATACACATATATATATACATATATATATACACACACACACACACACACACATATATATAAGTAAGCACGAAACAAGGTAAAACCGCCCTTAAAATAAGTTACACTAACCTGGACTCCAACCAGTTCAAACCCCGACGTTTGACCCACAATGTTATAACATAAGGAAATGAAAACAAAAAGTAAATCATTAAGAATAGACTAAGAGGTAATAAACTGCTCTACCAAACAAACCTCCAATAACTTATACTAAGGATTCAATAGTCTAATCCTAACGTTAACAAGAAACCTAGACTAAAGTATACAAAGGAAAACTAGTCTAAGGTCCCCATAATAGGTCATTTATTAAGAAAGTCATTATAACCTAATTATATCAAGAATTTTACCGTAACAATCATGAAACTAATAAAATATACTATCTAGCCAAGCTATGTCTAAAGAAAGAAAACTGTAACCTACCTCGAAGCCGAATATCAAATACAAATCGTCACACAAGAGCCTTCACTTTTTGAAGTGCCTCAGATTGTGGCCACGCTATGACAAATATAATCTACACATAAATAGGGGACTAATAACACCTTTATAACTATTTTCAAATATGGGTCAAAAATTGTGTCGAAAATTGACCCTTGGGGATCGTCAATGAACAAAAAAATAAACTCTACAATTATCTTCCTAACAAGGCAAAGAACGCATGTTAAAAAGCAGGGCGAATACAGAAGTGAATTCGAAAATCAAATGGTCCGTAAAGCTTACCTTAAGATGGAGAAAACTAGGAATTTAAGACCAAATTCAAAAAAGAAAGGCGGAATTAAAGCTCCAACAAGTAAAATAACAAGATGGGGAAGAGAATTACCTCATAATCTCAAGAATTTATCAAGAAATGATGAAAAACCTCATTTAGTCGAGGTCACTAGTTCAATGGAAATATTTTGAAACATAAAAATAAATGAAAGAAAAAAACCCTTTAAACACTCAGCAATCGTCGCTCCTGCGGAACTTTCATCGCAAGTGTGATCTCGCAGGAGTAGAGACATGTTATCTCTTTAAGCTCCATAGGAGCTGGCCAAAGCTCACAGGAGCGAGCCCGTAACAGTGACCAAATTCTGCAAGAACAGTGGCGGGTGCACAGTACACCCTTCGCAGGAGCATCCCTTCTCCGCAGGAGCGGGCCGAGCTCCATAGGAGCAAAAGTCGCTGACATCACCATCCTTCACTGATTCAGCTGCCTCACCTTAGAAGTGGATTTGATGGTGCAAGCCAAGCTCCATAGGAGTAGATGCTCCAGCACCAGCTGTATCAGCATCTTCAACCAACTTTCTAAGTCTTCGAATGGTCCCCAGGATTAATTTCGTCCCGTGAATATAAAGAAATTATGCTATGCAACTAGAAATGACATTCTAGAGGCAACATAATTGTTGAAATGACCAATAGAGGCCATCTTAATAAAATGTTGACCAAAGTCAACACTTTTTTGATTCTTCATAAAAACCACCCAAGTACCCAAAATTAGTCTGAAATCCTCAGATCCCAAACCAAAGGTCCCGCTAGCCTAAAATTCACGCTCTCAGGCTAACGCCACTGGCAAAATTCTCACAAACCCGTTTACTCTAAATGTTAACCATAGTCAAACATTTCAACTTTTAAGAGTTTCAAAATAGGGAAACTCTTCTAAAACCTGCTTGAACACCTCAATAAGCATTCCACCCATCCCAGCAAGTCACAAAACTAGTGTAGAACCTACGAAAAGGGTATAAATAGTAAAAACACATGACAAAGGAAAAATGACCACGAGGGTCATTACAACATCTACTACTAAAAGGAGTTTTATCGTTGAAAGTTAAAGAACAAAAAGTACTTGAACGGTCAAACTAATGATGATATATTGTATGTATGCTGAGCTCAGCCTCCTAACCTGGACAACCCCTCCACTGAACCATAACTGATGAAATCTCCTTAGACCTTATCTTTCTAACTTGCTTGTCTAGAATAGCAACAGACTCCTCCTCAAAAGCTAAAGTCTCGCCTAACTGAATTGAATCCCACTGAAGCACGTGAGACACATCCAAAATATACTGCCTTAGCATAGAAAAATGGAAAACAGAGTGAACATCAGAAAGTGCAAGAGGCAAGGCTAACTCATAAGCTACCTGTCTAACCCGCTGCAGAATCTTAAAAGGGCCAATAAATCTAGGGTTAAGTTTTCCCTTCCACTCAAACCTCATCACACCATTTATGGGTGACATATGAAGGAACAGCCTATATCCCACCATCGACCCTAATCTAGCACCCTCCAATCATCATAGCTCTTTTGTCAACTCTGAGCAATACAGAGCCTCTTCTGAATCACTCAAACTTTACCCATAGAGTCACGCAGTAAGTCACTGCCCCAAGGCCTAACCTAAGAAGCATCAAACCAACCTATCGGAGACTTGTACCTCCTGCCATATAATGCATCAAAAAGATCTATCTAAATACTCAAATTATAGATATTGTTGTACGCAAACTCAGCCAAAGTCAAGAATTGGTCCCATTAACCTCTGAAATCAATAATATATGCATGTAGCATATCCTCAAGAGTTTGAATAGTACACTCTGGCTGACCATCAGTCAACGAGTGAAAAGTCATGCTAAGATCAACTCAGGTTCCCAATTCTTTCTGAATCTACCTCTAGAAATATGATGTAAATTGAGTACCACAATAAAAAATGATAGAAACAAGCACCCTATAAAAACGGATAGTCTCCTGAATATAGATCTAACCCAAACTCTTTGAACGCTACAAAGTTTGAGCCTGTAGAAAGTAAGAAAACTTGTTCAATCTATCTATGATGACCGAAATACCATCGAATCTCCAAGAAGTATGTGGCAAGCTTAACACAAAAATCATAGTTATCAGCTCCCACTTCAACTCAATAGGTAGCCTCTAGATCAAACCACCTGGCCTCTGGTGCTCGTACTTTACTTGCTGATAGTTGAAGCACCTAGACACAAAATTCGAGATGTCCTGCTTCATCCTACACCACCAGTTGTGCTGCCTCAAGTCATGGTACATCATTGTTGCCCCCGTATTAATGGAATATCTAGAACAATGGTCCTCCTCCATAATCAATCTCACCAAATCTCTAACTCTAGAAACATAGATACGTCCTACAATCCTCGATACACACTCTGGATCTAAGGTTACCTTTATAGCCTCTGTACTCAACACCTTATCTAGAATCATCCTTAACATCACATCCTCAAATTGTTGTTCTTGAAAAAGTACCAACAATATAGACCTAGCCTCTATACAAGCGAGAATCTGCCCAGGCTCAGAAATATCAAGTGTAACCAACCTATTGTCTAAGGACTAGATTTTTGAAGCCAAAGGTCCCTCATCCACCACTAGAAAAGCCAAACTCCCTATACCTACCCCCTTCCGACTCAAGGTATCTGCTACCATATTTGCCTTGCCTTGGTGATAGAGAATCAAAATGTCATAGTCCTTCAGCAACTCCAACCACCTACGATGTCTCAAATTAAGGTCCTTTTGGTTGAAAATGTACTGAAGATTACAATGGTCGGTGAAGATCTCACAATGAACTCCATATAGATAGTGCCTCTAAATCTACAATGCAAAGACTATTTCCACCAACACTAAGTCATGAGTGGGGTAGTTCCTCTCATGAAACTTCACTTGTCTTGAGGTGTATGCAATAACTCTGCCCTGCTGCATTATTACACAATCTAAACAAACTTAGGAAATATCACAGTATATGGTAAAACCCTAGCCCTTAACTGGAAGAGTAAGAATTGGAGTTGAAGTTAATAAGGGCTTGATCTTCAGAAAGTTTGCCTCACACTCGTCAGGAAAATGAAAAGGGATATTCTTTTGAGTCAATCTACTCAAAGGCACTGCTATAGAAGAAAACCACTCCATAAATTGCATGTAGTAACCTTCCAACCTGACCAAACTGCAAACCTTGGTAAGAGAAGTGGGCCTAGACCAATCACAAACTGACTCAATCTTCACAAAATTCATCATAATCTCATCCTTGGACACCATATTCCCTAAGAATGCCATGGTCTCAAGCCAGAACTCATACTTAGTGAATTTGGCATACAACTATTGATCCCGTAAGGTGTGAAGCACAACTCTCAAATGTTGCTCATGCTCCTCTTTACTCCTCGAGTAGACTAAGATGTCATCAATGAACACTATAAGAAATGAATCTAATAGGCTCTAAACACACAGTTCATCAATTCTATGAACATTTCTGGGGAATTAGTCAAATTATAATACATGACTAGGAACTCATAGTGGTTGTATCGAGTCCTAAAGGCAGTCTTTGGAATGCCCGCAACCCTAATCCTCAATTGGTGATATCCCAACCTCAAATCTATCTTAGAAACCACTGTTACAGCCTGTAGCTGGTCAAACAAGTCATCAATACGTGGAATTAGATATATGTTCTTTATAGTCACCTTATTCAGCTGCATGTAGTTAATACACATACGCAAGGAACCATCTTTCTTCTTCACAAATAGAATAGGAGCACCCTGTGGAGATACACTAAGACTAAACACTTTACTCAGAAGATCATAAAGTTGCTCCTTAAGCTCTCTCATCTCAGCAAGCACCATACAATCAGGTGGAATAGAAATGGGCTAAGTGCTTAGCTCAATATCAATGTCGAAGTCAATATCATAATAGGCAGAATACCCATAAGTCAGCAGAAAACACATATGAATACTAATGAACCATATGAATTGACTCAAGTGAAGGAGTGTCAGCTAAGTACCCCTTATATCTAGCAACCATTGTGCCTTGAGAAATAATATAACACCTCTTGACACATAACAATCAGTACCCTTCCCTACTATCATGGGGATACCAAGCACACTTAATATAACAATCTTAGAAATCTAATCAAAGATAGCATGATAGGGAGATAGCCAATTCATGCCTAGAATCACGTTGAAATCTACCATATCTAAGATAATCAAGTCTACCCATGTGACGTACACCAAGATAATCTCCACACAAGACATATACACATAATCCACTAATAAAGAATCACCTATAGGAGTAGCTACACAAATAGGCAGAGGCAAGGACTCACATAATAACCACTAATGGGTAGCATATTAAGCATACATATATGTAAATGTAGATCTCGGATCAAATAATACAGAAGTTGGATGATGACAAATGGAGATCATACCTGTGATGACAACATTTGAAGCCTCAACCTCTGGCCGACTAGGAAAATCATGCATGTTGCTCCGTCCAATATGACCACCTGATTTTCCTGGAAGAAAAGCACCACGAGGACCCTAGCAACAACCCTAACTACCCTGCACACTACCTCTAGCCAGTGGCACTAGAGCCCTAAGGGCCTGAACCAGATGACCCTGATGCCTACCATGCCTGAACCTAGGACAATCTCGAGAAAAATGCCCCAACTTGCAATACTCATGGAAACCTCTTCCAGATACACCTTGTTGTGACCACCAGGCTGAACCAGACTAGCCACCAAGGCTTGAATACCTAAAATTTCCTCCCCACAATGTCTGACCCAAACTCTAGCTTTGCATACCACTCTGACCTAAATAAATACTTTTTTAAATCTGTAGTGCTGCTTGAACAGTCCTTCTAGACGAATAATGTTGAGGGTAGCCTCTACTAGAGAAACCTTTACCTCTGGACTATGAACCACTAAAACCACCCTGACACTAGGCCCTCTTATTGCCGCCTCCATAGGCCTCACAATGTATACACTCAATAGTATGCACATGATCAACAATTGTAAATAACATAGCCTTTATGCCACAAGCTTCTCTATACCCAAACAAAGTGGTAGAACCAACCCCTTGACAAACCGACGTAACTGCTCATTCTCTGTCAGGATATTCATACCAGCATATACTGAATCTAATTAAAAACCCTATGTTAGGTCCACAAACTCATGTCTCAACCTCTCTCTCATGTTGTAAGGTACATATATCTCCAAGAACACCTTGGAGAATTGAGCCCAAGTCATCGGAGGTGACCCAACTAGTCTTCACTTAACATAAGCTCTCTACCACTTCTTAGATATCCCCTCCATCTGTAATGCAATTTAATCAACCTTGTGAAATTCTAGTAAGCCGAGGTTATACAACCACTCCTAAAAACTCACTAGAAACTCATGGGTGTCCTCATCTAAAGAACCTAAAAACCTTGGAGAGCCAAACTTGATGAACCTACCAAGCATCTTCTACTCTTCAAAAGACATAGTTGGCCAAGATGCGATCGGCTGAGAAACCACAAGAACTGGCAATACCTCTAAATGGTGAGCCATATTTGTACGCTGCGGTTCTGAACCCTGAACACTTAGTGCTTCTACATGAGCTAATGTTTCTGCCTCATCTCTAAAATGGGAACCACTCGAAGTGCCAGGCAAAGTCCTCTCCTATGACATACCCTCTAGAAAGCAAAGGATCCTAACCAAAGTATCTTGAAGGACCGGTGTGGCTACCAACCTTGTTGGAGGAAGGTCTATCCCTACACCCTCTGATTGATACCAGACATCCTTAACCTCAACCTCTGGTAATAGTTCCCTAGTTGTAGGTGCAAGAGCCTCGTCCTTGCTCGCTGATGATCTCTTTTGAACTGTATGTGAAAGAATAAAACAAATAAAATTTTGAAGTTAATAGAGTCAAGAGCGCATGATAAGGAATAAAAAGTCTAGAATTTTCCTATGAATGCTCTATAGACTCCCGCATATAGGATACAAAATTCATTGTATCGATCCTCTAGACTTTACTAGGCACTTCCTCTTATACTAGTAAGACCATTGAAACTAAGTGTATGATACCACGTTGTCACGACCCCAAATAAATCCATGATGGTGCCTACTATAACCCCCCAGTAAGCAAGCCAAAACCTAAGACAAAGACTGAAAGTAATGTTTAAAATAAATAAAGCAGAAGTAGAATAATGAGACGTACGGGCCACAAGTGAAGATATATTAAAATGGTATATAATATACAATATGAGATCGAAGGAAACAAAGAAAGACAAAATATATATAAGGAACCAATCCCGAACCTGGTGTCACAAGTAAAAGAACCTCTATAGTACAAGAATAAGGCTATATAGAGGTAAAATGACTATAAAAATACAAAATAAAGACAGTAAGTCTAGGAAGGAATGTAGTAAATCTCCGGATGCCAAGAGCTTACCACGATTCAAATAGCAACAGTCCATGAATGAGCGAAAGATCAATAGGAGTGACTCAACTAGGCGTTGCATCACAAAAGATGTGGAAATGTAGTAGGAGTACCAAAAATAGGGTACTCCGTAGGCATCATAGGCCAACTGAGCTCAGAAAAACAAGATATAACATAAGAGACATACAGAGGTCCATAAATATCCCTCGAACTGAGTATAAAAAGTGATACAATTTTTGCCAACTAGGAAATTAGTGATCAACCAATGCTATCCTTTCTTGTATCTAAAAATCATAGTAAAAGTGAAAAATCTCCTTTTAAAACTGAAAACCATATTTTTCCTCCAAATCATACCAGTATTCATGTATACAAATGTATGAATGTAGGCGTGCCAATACGAAGGTATATATATATGTGTGTATATATGTATAAGTGAGCACCTAATGCGGTAAAACCACCCTTCAAACAAGTTACACTAACTTGGTATCAAGCCAGTCCAAACGATAATTTTGGGCCCTCAATCTCATAACATATGGAAATGAAAACAGAAAGTCAAGATGTAAGCATAGACTAAGCGGTAATAAACTACTCTACCACTCAATCCTCCCCTATCATATACTATGGATTCACTAGTCTAATCTCAACGCTAACAAGCAAGTTACACTAAGTCTTACGATGAAAAACTAGTCTAAAGTCCCTGAAATAGGTTGTTTATTCAGAAAATTGTCATAACCAATTCGACCTAGAAATTCACCCTAACAATCATGAAGCTTATAAAATATAATATCTAACTGAGCTAAGTTTAAGAAAAGAAAATCATAACCTACCTCGAAACCAAATGACCACTATGAATTGTCATTCGGGAGCCTTCCCCTTCCGTAATGCCTCGGAATAAATCCATGCTATTATAAACATAATTTATACATCAATATGGGACTAACGATGCCCATATCACTATTTAAAATTTTGGGCCAGAAATTGGGTCAAAAATCAACCCTTAGACCTGTCAACAAAAATAGAAATAAACTCTACAATTACCTTCTTAACAAAAAAGGATCGCTTGCTCAAAATATGAGAAAAGATGGAAGTGAATTCAGAACTCAAATGGTTTGAAAAGCTTACTTTAAAGATGGAGAAAACTAATAATTTAATACCCAATTAAAAAAAAAGCAGAATTAAAGATCCAATGAGTAATAAAACAAGATGGGGAAGAGAATTACCTCACAATATCAAGAATTTGTCAAGAAATTATGAAAAACCTTCTTTAGCTGAGCTCACTAGTTTAATGGAAATATTTTGCAATTTAGAAATAAATGAAGGAAGAAGACTCTTTAAAAAATCAGCAATCATCGCTCCTGTGAAACTTTCATTGCAAGTGCAATGCCGTAGGAGTGGAGACCTGCTATCTCCTTGAGCTCCACAAGAGCAGACCAAACTCACAGGAGCAAGCCCACAATGACCAAATACCGCAGGAGCGGAGGCGGGTGAATACTGCACCCTCCATAAGAGCGGTCTACTCTCCATAGGATTGGGCCAAGCTCTGTAGGAGCAAAAGTTACTGACATCACCAGCCTTTGCTGTTGCATCTTGCTCACTGCAAGAGCATCTTAATGGTGTGAGCCAAGCTCCACATGAGCGGCGGCATAAACAACTTCAACAAACTTTGAAAGTGTCTGAATGGATCCCTGGAATTTATTCAGAGTCTCGTTAACATAAACCAATATGTTACCCAATTGAAACTGACATTTTGGACTCTAGAAAATCATCAAAATGACCAACAGAAGTTGTCTTTATGATATGTTAACCAAGGTCAACATTTTTTTGATTTTTCATAAAAACCACCCAAGTACTGTCACGATTTGATTTCTCGATCATGATGGCACCTACAGCCCCTCATTAGGCGAACAAATCCCTGTAGCCCAGAATAATTAGTAATGGGCTACTATCTAACGAATAAGAGGATGAGCCGTGTAATAAGCGAAAGCAAGGGAACAAGATGAAGAGAAAGGATAACAGGAATATATATATATATACATATGCGGAAGCTAAACTAAACCCCAAAACCTGGTATCATAGTATAGAGCCAGAACTACATATAAGGAGTATAAACGATCTAAAATAATATATACAGATGTCTCCGAATGGTAATACAGTACATAAAGAAAAAGATAAACTAAAGCTAAGCTCCGATCGCTAAGAGATCAACCTCAGTTTGAAGTAGTCCCCAAAAAATCACCAAGCACGACTCTCCAACAAGCTAGCGGAAATGGCCCACACTAGGATCTGTACCAAAAGATGCAGAGTGTAGTATGAGCACCAATTGCAAAGCAACCGGTACTCAGTAGGTATCATAGTCTAACTGGAAGATATAAGATAAAAGAGCAGTAACAGACGGAATATAAGCAAGTAGTCACAAAAATCAACAAAATATACACAGGAACTAGCCTAGAGGGAAGTCAACAGAACAACATACAAGGCTAGCAAGTAGAATATATATATACACAACAGGCACAGGTGTAAGCAAGAAACAACGCACCTGGGACCCTTACAATAACAGTATATACATAATAAGTTTAAGAAATGGACGGTATACCGATAACCTCAAGTACAAGGAAAGGAAGAGAAAAATAAAGGTAGGCATGCTCGGAAACAGGAACTAATAACCCAACTACTCATACCAATCTCAAATCCAACAAGTAACAATTTAACCGTACATAATCTTATATGCATAACCGTAACAGGGGATAACACCACGAATAATTAACAAGAGGCTACCTATAGTCCCCCGACCGCACATACAAGCAAGGAACACAAACAAGTGAAAACAAAACCCTCCAGATATCCATACAATCAGAGCGTACACTCACAAATAAAAAACAAGGGTGGAACCTCAAACACTGGATGATATGATGCATGATAACCTCAGGGTGGGATATAAACTCTCTATGTACCTCTTCTGGTGCCGATCAGGCCCAGCAGGTAGGTTTAATGGAAGGACACTGCTCCTATACCTTTACTCCACTATATACCCTCCCTCCGGTACATGCATCCCAAAGCCCCAGGCCCAGACGGCAAGGTCCATGGAGGTCTCGAACCCCATACTAAAACACAATATCAAGATATGTCATTCAGAAGCAAGTCTGGGTTAAAGATAGAGACCCAATCTTGAATATGCATGGCCAGACCCTGTCAAGGACTAAAGTAGTGGGAAAATATCTCAAAAACCCCTCCAAGGGAGCCTGGGCAGAACCGGGTCTAAATAGTAGAAAGTCATCTCAGATTCTCAGTTCGACTGAGACTAATATCATCCCAGTTTACTAAGAAACTCAACTAGTACCCCGGCCCTGCCGAGTCTAGCGTTAATAGTAAAACTGGTGATAGAAATCATAATTTATCCTTCTTTTACCCCAAGAAGATTCATAAGTTACATTAAACCATTTTCAGTTCATTTCATATCGAAAATGGGCACCCGGGGCCATGCAAGGTTTAGAAAAAAATTCTAGTAGGCCCGAAGCCAAAACCATAGTAAAACATGGATAAATCCTTTTTATATTCATGGAAATGAATGATCAACACAAATAGCCACCCAATATCTCACAATCAACCTATCAGCCCTGCACAGGACCACAGCTACTCAGCAAGCATAACCAGCCTAGAAGGATATTTCTATGTCGGGGACTCACGGACATTCCCAATAACCCACCTTCTATGTTCCAGAGTCAACAAGGAATCACAGGACCACAAGGGTAAATAAAATGTATCGGCAAGTACTAAAAGCATCAGAGGAACAAAAGTATGCGAACATGAATAAAACGATCAAGGTCTGTAGTACCAACCTAATAAACCCAACCCAAGGATGCCCATTAATGCAATTTTATCCTATATATGCAAAGTCTAGAAGAGTTAGACTGTAACCTACCTGTCGTCCAATGATAAGCTGCTAGGATGATGATGTCCAAGCCTGACACATTTTGAGAAGCCAACTTGACGTAGATAATCGACTTTCTTTGCGGGATCAAATAGATCATAAAGCCATTTTCTTGATGAATCCTCTTTCAAAGTGCATACACATACGTGTAGAAAATAATATTTAAAACTTCACTTTGTAATGAAAACAAAAAGAAATGAATGAAAGGTAATCTCTATGAATTTTAAAGATAAATATTTAGTAAAGAGCATGGCGGCAGAAGTTGAAAAGTTAGGTGGATATCACATATATGCTGCTCCTATATATACACTTCTTACAAATGAAATGTTTATAATTACTTGAAATTATTTAATTAGGAAGTCACTCTTCTAAAGTATTAAAATGATGCCACCACATTAAAACAATGTACTTGTTGACTCTTCCCCTTTGAGCCACGTAGAGGGGCGTGCCAACACCACCTCTTCCTATCCAATACGTATATAATCGGATATTGCATAGGTTTGTGGTAGAATAAATATACTTTTTGAATATATCATAATAAATAGAAATTGATTTCAAATTAAACCTACTATATTATAATATAATTTTCAACATAACTAAGTTTACTATTTCCGTTAAAATATTAATAATTTATAAAACTCTTATAAAATAAATACCTACACAATTATATCATAACCAAAGTATTTTTCATAAATATTTAAAAAAAATAGGAAGGCAATAAAAATATAATATTTTAAATCAAATATTTTTAAATACGTGCGATGTTAATAAAATTCTCAAATTTAGGCTCGCAAGCCTTGAATATGAGATGAAGGTTAAGGTCACACGATTGCGAATCACTATCGCACGGTTTCGATACTCAGCTCCTACGGCACAAGGAAAGCGTAAACGCGGGAATGACCAGAAGGGTCATTACATCATCCACTACTAAAAAGGACTTTCGTCCTCGAAAGTCAAGGACAAGGAAGTACCTGAAGGCTCAAACAGCTGCGGATACTGAGCCCCCACATATCTCGATGTCTCCCAGGTAGCCTCCTCGACCGGACGATGCTTCCACTGAACTTTCACAACCAGGATCTCCCGAGACCTCAATCTCCTGACATCTCTGGAAAATGGCTACCATCCCCTCAACAAAGGCTAAACTCTCATCCAACTGAACTAAATCCCACTGCAACATATGAGACTCATCTAGAACATACCGTCGCAACATCAATACATTGAAAACCGGGTGCATAGCTGAAAACATCCGAGACAAAGCTAACTGATAGGCAATACTACCAACCCTTGGAACACAAAGGCGGCTATCAAACCTCACAACCCCATCTGAATCTAGAGTAGCCCGACTGGCCTCACCATAAATAACCTAATCACGAAGGTCACACAACCGCAGATTATCAAACTGACGGATCTGAATCTGATCAATCAATGTAGAATGAACCTCGACACTGGCGAGAACTCTGCTAGGATCTGATAAGTCAAGCCTAACCAGACGGTTAGCCAAGGACTGGATGTCCAAGGCCAACGGTTGCTCTGAAACTAAAAGAAAAGCTAGGCTACACATACTCACCGCCTTCCGTCTTAAGGCATCCGCTACCATGTTTGCCATGCCCGGATGATAAAGAATAGTGAAGTCATAGTCCTTCAGTAGCTCTACCCATCTCCTCTGCCTTGAGTTTAGCTCTCGCTGACCCATGATATATTGAAGACTACGGTGATCATTGAAGATCTCACAGCGAATTCCATAGAGGTAATGCCTCCATATCTTGAGCACGGAAACTACCGCTGCCAACTCCAAGTCATGGGTAGGGTAGTTGCGCTCGTGAACCTTCAGCTGCCTTGATGCATATTCTATCACTCGACCTTGCTGCATCAACACACAACCAAGACCAACCCCGGAAGCATCACAATACACAGAGAAGCTCTGGCCCTCAACCGGTAAAGTGAAAGCTTGAGCTGAAGTCAATAAGGCCTTAAGCCTCTGAAAGCTATCCTCGCACTGATCCGACCACTGAAATGGGACTTCCTTCCTAGTCAGCACAGTCAAGGGTGCTGCTATGGAAGAATATCCCTGAACGAACAGTCTGTAGTAACCTGCTAACAAAATATAGTTGCGGACCTCAGTAGCAGTAGTAGGTCTAGGCCAATCACAACCCGCTGAAATCTTTCCCGAATCAACCCTAATCCCATCCTTAGACACCACATGCCCTAGGAATGCAACTGACTCAAGCCAAAACTCAAACTTTGAGAACTTAGCATAAAGCCGATGATCTCTCAATGTCTGGGGTATAATCCTCAAGTGCTGCTCATGCTCATCTCTACTATGCGAGTATACAAAGATGTCATCTATGAAAACTATAACAAATGAGTCCAAATACTGACCAAGCAACCTATGCATCAAGTTCATAAAGGTTGTGGTGGCATTAGTCAACCCAAAACACATCACCAGGAACTCATAATGGCCATAACGTGTCTTTAAAGCTGTCTTAGGGATGTCCTCTACCCTAATCCTCAGCTGATGATTGTCGGATCTAGAATAAATCTTCAAAAAATGACTGAACCCTGAAGCTGATCAAACAAGTCATCAATCCTAAGCATCGGATACCTATTCTTCACTATCACCTTATTGAGCTGCCGATAATCGATACACATCTGCATCGACTCATCCTTCATCTTCACAAACAGAATAGAAGCACCTTAAGGCGACACACTCGGTCTAATAAAACCCTTAGCTAATAGATCATGGTCATGTTTCTTAAGCTCTCTCAACTCAGCAAGAGCCATATGGTTAGGAGAAATAGAAATGGGTCAGGTGCCCGGCTCTAACTCAATAGAGAAATCAATATCTCTCTAAGGTGCAAGGCCTGACAGGTCTGTAGGAAACACATCTAGGAAGTCTCTAACCACAGAAACAGACTTAGGGTCAGCACTAGCATCTCGGACATATGCTAGACAAGCTAAATACCCACGGGAAATCAACTTCCTAGATCGAAGACAAGAGATGATCCAAGACGGTGCATGGCTAAAACCCTGCAATACAACCGGGGATACACCAAGCACGGCTATGGTAACGGTCTTGGCATAATAATCCAAAACCACATAGTGAGGGGATAACTTGTTCATGCCCAGTATTACATGAAAATCTAACATATCAAGTATCATCAAATCACCCCAAGTCTCCAAATCACCAACAAATATCACACAGGATCTCACAATTTGATCTACTACTAAAGAATCTCCTACTGGGGACGAAACACAAATAGGAACACATAATGGCTCACTAACTAACCCCAAACAAGGCAGAAAGTAGGCAGATACATATGAACAAGTAGATCCAATATCAAATAAAGACATAGTGGACTGATGGCACACAAAAATCGTACCTGTAATCACAGAATTCGAGGCCTCTGCCTTCAGTCTCCCAAGGACCGCATAGAACTAACAATGACCTCTATAATCCTGATTGTCATCCCTACCACCTACCCTTCCATGAGGAGCACCAACTCTACCCTAACCACCACCTCCTCTAGCCAGAGGCTGAACTGCTCATAAAGGCTCAGCCGGCTGAACTGTACCCTGCTGGGGGCAATCTCTAGAAAAATGACCAATCACAACATAAGTAAAACAAGTCGCTGCTGACCTACTCAGTCGGGATGAACCACCAGATCCCGTATGGTCACCACAACCTGATTTCCCAAAAGTTGTACCCCTCGAAGACTAACCGCTATAGACCTGATGGCTCCTCTAAAACTACTTGAAATGGGTACTATCGGAAGTCTGAAGTGAAGCCTGAACCAGTCAGCTGGACTGACCCTGGTGTTGTTGTGGCTGATAACCCCGACCCCACTGGCCTAAACCTCTACCACCATACCTGGAACCACTGTAGCGACCCTGATGTCGAGGCCTCTTATCTCCGCCCCCCTGATCATGTCGTTGTAAGTCCTCCACAGTACGGGCATAGTCTGCGATAGCCTGAAATGACAAACCATCGGCAACCAATATCTCAGTTGGCTACCTAATCTCTAGACTCAAATCCTATACAAATCTGCGAATCCTATTTGCCTTGGTAGGAATGATCATAGCTCCAAACAGTGCTAGTTTATGAAAATGGGTCTCATACTCCGAGACAGTCGTAAATTCCTGCATAAGATGAGTAAACTGCTCCCTGTGACCCTCACGATCACTCTGAGGAAGGAACTTGGCCATAAAGGCCTCATAAAACTCGGACTAAGCCAAAGGAGGTGACGATGGTGGTCTGCAAGCAACCTAGTCCCTCCACCATAACTTTGTTGGGCCCTCTAGCTGATAGGTTGTTTAACTAACCCGGTGAATCTCCAACAAACACAAATGATGCAACATCTCCTCACAGGTAGTAATAAAGTCATGTGGGTCCTGCCTAGAAGTGGCAGCAAACCTCAGAGGTGCTAATCTCAAAAACCTACCCAATGCCTTCTGCTCTAACTCTGTCATAGCTGGGCGAGGAGCAAGAGGCTGTGCAACTGATGGAACCGGAATGACCTCTGCATGGGGAGTCGCAGTAGAAGTCTACGCTCCTAAACTTTGTTCCCCCAGGGCTACCCCTGAGCAGATGTATGTGATACCTTAAAAGGTCGCTCTCCAATCATACCCAAAAGCTATAATAGTAAACCCTGAATAACTGAAGACTGAGCTGGGGCTGAGGTTGGCACAGAAGTAGGTGATGTAGTTGGTACGGGAGCTGGTGGTACCTGGGCTGCCCCCTGATCCACATGCTGCTCGGGCTCCATCTCAACTCTAGCATCTCTAGCAGGTGCCACTGCTCGGGAGCGTCCTCGACCCCCAGCTGGAGTCGGAGGCTCATCTCCGTCCTATGTCGGCGCTCTCGTACAAACCATCTGCGAAAAAATAAAGTAGAATAAATAAGATTTCCAGAGACTTCAAGGGTCCTACGTATGATACAAAAGTAATGAAAGAGTCATATTTCCTAAGATTTCACTGTAGCCTCCTGAAGATTGAGTACGGACACCTCTGTCCCAATTTGCAGGACTCTTCCAGACATTGGCTCCTATACCGATAACACCAGTGAACCTAGACTCTGATACCAAGATGTCACGACCCAATTTCTCGGTCATGATGGCACCTACAATCCCTCAGTAGGTGAACCAATCCATATAGCCCGGAATAATTAGTAATGGGCTACTATCTAACGAATAAGCGGAAGAACCATTTAAAAAGAAAAAGCAATGGAACAAGATGAAGACATTGGATAACAGGAATATATATATACATATGCGGATGCTAAACTAAACCCCAAAACATGGTATCATAGTATA
Source organism: Jaltomata sinuosa (assembly GCA_003996215.1). Classification (NCBI taxonomy): domain Eukaryota; kingdom Viridiplantae; phylum Streptophyta; class Magnoliopsida; order Solanales; family Solanaceae; genus Jaltomata; species Jaltomata sinuosa. The sequence goes on from QJPP01001113.1 coordinate 660,670, forward strand.
GAGCCAAAACTTCATATAATGAGTATAAATGATCTAAAACAATATATACAGATGTCTCCAAATGGTAATAGAGTACATAAAGCAAAACATAAACTAAAGCTAAGCTTCAGTCGCCAAGAGCTCAGCCTTAGTCTTAAATAGTCCCCAAAATATCACTAAGAACGACTCTTCAACAAGCTAGCGGCGATGGCCCACACTAGGATCTTCACCAGAAGATGCAGAGTGTAGTATGAGCACCAATTGCAAAGACACCGGTATCCAGTAGGTATCATAGGATGACTGGGCACATATAAGATAAAAGAGAAGTAACAGACGAAATAGAAGCAAGTAGTCACAGAAATTAACAAAAAGTACACAGGAACTAACCCATAGGGAAGTCAACAGAACAACATACAAGGCTAGAAAGTACAATATATTCACAACAGGCACAGGTGTAAGCAAGAGAGAACGCACCTGGGAGCCTTGCAATAATAGTATATACATAATTAGTTTAAGAAATGGATGGTAGACCGATAACTTCAAGTATAAGGAAAGGTAGTGAAAAATAAAGGTACACATGCTCGGAAACAGGAACCAATAACCCAACTACTCATACCAATATCAAATCCAAAAAGTAACAATTTAACCGTACATAATCTTATAAGCATAACCGTAATAGGGGATAACACAGTGAATAAGTAACAAGAGGATACCTACAGTCCCCCGGTCTCCCATACAACCGAGGAACGCCAACAAGTGAAAAAAAGACCCTCCGGCTGCCCATACAATCATAGCATACACTCACAAAAAGAAAACAAGGGTGGAACCTTAAACACTGGATGATATGATGCATGATAACCTCAGGATGGGATACAAACTCTCTATGTACCTCTTCCAGTGCCGATCAGGCCCAGCATGTAGGTTAAATTAAAAGACACTGCCCGTATACCTATACTCCGCTATATACCCTCCCTCCGGTACATGCATTCCAAATCCCCAGGCCCAAACGACAAGGTCCATGGAGGTCTCGAACCCCATACTAAAACTCAGTATCAAGATATGTCATCCAGAAGCAAGTCCGGATTCAAGATAGAGACCCAGTCTCTAATATGCATTCTCAGACCCTGTTGATGTGCCGGGATTCTATGGCACATTTGACGCCTTGAACTAAGAATACTCACGAGTTTTCAAGCAACTTTTATGGTTTTTGATGTTTTTATGTTGTATTTGTAGGAAATGGAGACAAGGATAAAAAGGAAGTGAAAAATACTCAAGCTAAGTAACACGAGTTAGGCTTGACGGAGGGCCTGATAGCTCGTCACACAGGTGACTGACCGTCAGGGGAGCGACCAAACCTGGCAGCAGCTAAAGGAGGCACTGGATAGTGGTGACGGTTGGCGTGACGGCCCGTCACACCCGTGATTATCCGTCAGCCAAGCCGTCAAGTTAGAGATAAAGGATAGCATGCACTATATAGGTGGCGATGGCTTGGAGTGACGGCCAGTCTCATGGTTGACGGTACATCAAGCGACCCATCAACGCGAAGCGGGACTCCAAAAATTCTATTTTTGGACTTTATTTCCTGGACTGCTATAAATACCCAGTGTTAGGGTTATTTTATATTATTCATTAACTAATATTTGCTAGACGTTTTGGAATGAGTTTTGGGAGGAGAAAACATGATACAAACTCATTTTCTTCCTTTTCTTCCATTGTTCAGGGATTTTCACCATTGGTGCTGGGATTCTACGAAGTTCAAAGTAAAGTATTAATTTTCTATTATAAGAATTCCTTCTTCTCATATGAATACTAGTATTTCTTTACTTCGCTTTGCTAGCATGAGTGGCTAAACTCCCCACAACTAGGGTTGTGGGATCCATGGCAAGAGTCACAATGTAGATTCCGGGTAGCGTTGGGTAAATTTTATATGTTGTCACATGGTTAATCATTCGTTATTTACGTTTTCTAATGGTTGCAAACATTATAACATACCTAGGTTTGATTTGCTTGAACAAAGAGATTAAAACCGGGAAATTTGATTAACTACGAGGATTCGAGACTACCAACTCTCGTCTTATGATTAATGTTGTAACTAGATTAATCTACTCGATGTTTAGGATTGAAATAAGAAAGTTCACCTTTTTCAAGTTCGAGAGAATTGAAAAGGAAATTCGTCTATCTGGTTGAGAAACGTTTAGATGATACCATTAAGTCAATCACATCGTGATATGCATATAGAAAGAACCCAGTTAAGCTTTGAGTCAAAATTGTTACGATGCCATGGTGAACACTTCCCTAGTTCATTCTCATATTAATTAATACTCGTTGAAACTCACAATTAGTTACTTGCATTGTTCAAATATTGATCACAGAAACCCCCCCAATTTACCGAAAACTATTGACTACTAGTCAACTAATTCACTAAAGATTTAATTTGCACCTTATTCCCTGTGGGATCGACCCCAACCTTTGTTGGGTTCTATATTTGACGATGACGCTTATGCTTCGTAATTGGAGTTGTAATTTGGGCGTATCAAATTTTGGCACCATTGCCGGGGACTACGGTTGTTTATTAAGTCCAGTGTGTATTTGACTCTTAGTCATATTTCCTGATTTTACTTTTATTTGTTGTTTTTGTTTGTTACAGGGTACTGAGTTGTGAATGCCAAGTACCCGACGCTCAGGTGAACCAATATTACCCTACGACCCCGATCTCGCAAGAACGCTAAGGCAAACCATGAATGTACAACAACAGGAGGCAGCAAGGCTCGCTGCAGAACAGCAGGCTCAACAGGATCAGCATCACTTGAATGTTGAGGATATAGAGGATGATATTGCATTAGATGGAGTTGGTGCTACGGGCACCATTGTTCTTCCTCCGCTAGCGCCTGGGGCCAAGTTCAACATTACTAGCACAATGCTCCAGCTGTTGAACTTAAAGGGATTGTTCCGTGGTATGGCTGGTGATGATCCAAATCGACACCTGATGAATTTTGTGGGTATTTGCAAGTCATTCAAATTGCCTGGAGTAAGTCAGACCGCGATCAGACTCAGGTTGTTTCCATTATCTCTGTCTGATGAGGCAGCGTTATGGTTGACAGAGCTAACCCCCGACTCTATCACAACCTGGGGAGAGTTGAAAGGAGCTTTCCTAGAAAGGTTCTTTCTTCCCGCTAGGATGATACAGTTGAGGGATGAAATTAGCAATTTCAGACAACAACCTCATGAGGCTTTACATGAGACGTGGTTGCGGTAAGAAGCTGACACAATGCCCGAACCATTAGTTGACCGAAAATTTCCTAATGCAAACATTCTATAGGGCCGTGAATTTGGCTACGAAGCCGACACTGGATAATACATCAGGTGTAGCATTTATGGGTCTTACCTTTATCGATGCCACAACTATTTTGGACCGGCTCACTAAAACCAACAGGGCCTGGCATACACGGGATACGGAGGTTGCTGCTAGCACTTATGCAGTCGGTATGTCAGCGGAACAGCGCATGAAAGAGGAAGAGCGGGACCAACATATGGCCCATTTGAAAACACAAATGGACCTACTGACAAAACATTTGCTGTCAGGAGGTACAGAGAAAGTGAAAGCTGTGGGTTCCCAAGGTAGAGCAGCAGAGTTTGAATCTGATGAGGAGGCAAATTATTTGGGTGGTTTCCAGGCCAATGGTCAGGGAAACCAAGGTCGGAACTATCAGAAGGACAACTACTATGAAAAAGCTGGCTACAGAGACCGTGATTAGGGGGACTGGAAGAATAAAACTGATAGAGGTGGGTTGTATATACCACCTGGTAATCGAGAAAGAGCTAGCAACGAGACAGGGACGTCCAAGTTAGAGAATATGATGGCAAAGATTTTGTTGAAGGTGGAATCTACTGAATTATCATCAATTAGTTAGTTAGTGAATTCTCATTCCACCTCAATCAAGCAGCTAGAGCAATAAATGAGTCAAGTCTCGACGTCCCTAAATCAAAGGAAAGCTGGGACATTGCCGAGTGACACCATTCAAAACCCGAGAAATGATGGAAATTGTATGGCAATCACCACCAGAAGTGGTAAGACATTATCGGAATCACATTCGGTAATTCAGACTTAGAAAGGTAATGTTGCTGAGGAAGATGAGTTAGTAGATGCTGAAAATATGGTCGATGAGGGTGTGAGAGTATCTGTTGAAAAACCCATTGAGGTAGAGGATGCTACTCAAGTGCTCACGGATAAAAGCAAGGAAGTTGAAAAACTTCTAACTATGATGCCTCGGCCACCGCCTCCTTTCCCACAACGGTTGAAGAAGAAAGTGGAAGATAGAAAGTTCCTAAATTTCATGACCATGCTCAAGCAGATATCAGTGAACATTCCTCTGGTGGATGCGCTTGAACAAATGCCCGGTTATGCCAAGTTCATGAAGGACTTGATCACAAAGAAGAGGTCGGTAAGTTTTGAACCGGAAGACAACCTCCACTATTGTAGTGCCATTTCATCAAGGTCGCTAGTCCAAAAGCGAGAAGACCCGGGTGCGTTCACTATTCCTTGCACCATAGGGGAGTTTAACTTTGCAAAAGCTCTTTGTGACTTGGGGGCTAGCATAAACTTGATGCCGTTAGCCATCTACCGACAGTTGGGCTTAGGAGCTCCCAAACCGACGACTATGAGACTGTTGATGGCTGATAGATCGGTTAAACGCCTAGTGGGTATTTTGTATGAAGACTTCATGATTTTGGACTGCGAAGTGGACTTTGAAGTCCCTATTATTTTGGGATGACCCTTTTTGGCAACTGGAAGAGTATTAGTAGATATGGAGAGCAACGAGTTGACCTTCAGGTTGAACGATGAAGTAGTGAAGTCTAATGTGTGAAAGTCAATGAGGCAACCGAGGGACATGAATGTCATATCGGTTATTGATGTTGTTGCTGAATCTAATGTGATTATTTTTGTTGAAGAGAGACTTATTGTAGAGACGTTGGCAGCAGTCATGATGAACTTTGATGATGATGACATCGAAGATTATGAAGAAATTGTAAATGTTGTGGTTGGAATGAGGTCATATTGTTATGCCCCAAAGAAATTAGATCTCGATTTAAAGAACAGACCGACACCTCCTGCAAAGCCTTCTATTGAGGAAGCGCCAGTATTAGAGTTGAAAGAGTTGCCAGGCCATCTGAAGTATGCATTTTTAGGTGACTAAGATACCTTACCTGTAATCATTACGATAGACCTTGTGCAATCTCAAGTTGAAGCTTTACTATCCACACTGAGGAGACACAAGAGAGCAATCGGCTGGACCATTGCAGATATTATTGGCATCCCACCAGGTATTTGTACTCATAAGATACAGTTAGAAGAAAATTGCACTCCCACCACCGAGCACCAGTGGAGACTAAATCCTCCAATGCAAGAGGTGGTGAAGAAAGAGATCATCAAATGGCTTGATGCTGGAGTGGTTTACCCAATTTCTGATAGCAAATGGGTAAGCCCAGTGCAATGTGTTCCTAAGAAGGGAGGAATGAATGTGGTAGCAAATGACAAAAATGAGATGATTTAATTAAGACTTGTCACGGGGTGGCGAGTCTGTATGGATTACCAGAAGCTAAACTCCTAGACTCTCCGTGATCATTTCCGCATGACCTTTATGGATCAAATGCTGGATAGATTAGCTGGCAGGGGTTGGTACTTCTTTTTAGATGGATATTCGGGGTACAACCAAATCTCTATCACCCCAGAAGATCAGGAGAAAACCACTTTCACCTGTCCCTATGGTACGTTTGCTTTTAGACGCATGCCCTATGGTCTTTCCAATGCTCCTGCAACATTCCAAAGATGCATGATGTCTATCTTTTCTGATATGGTGGAGAACACATTAGAAGTCTTCATGGATGACTTTTCGGTAGTGGGTGATGTATTTAATGATTGCTTGACTAATCTGGGTCAGACATTGCAAAGGTGTGAAGAGTCAAACCTCGTGCTGAATTGGGAGAAATGCCATTTCATGGTGAAAGAAGGCATTGTATTAGGGCACAAAATATCTATGAGAGGTCTAGAGGTGGATAGAGCCGAGATAGAAGTCATTGAGAAATTGCCTCCACCCATTTCAGTAAAAGGTGTGAGGAGCTTTCTTGGTCATGCTGGTTTCTACCGAAGATTCATTAAAGATTTCTCTAAGGTTGCTACCCCATTGTGTAGGTTACTTGAAAAGGAGACTAAGTTTGTATTTGATGCTGCGTGTTTGAGGGTGTTTGAGTGCCTGAAAGAAAAGTTAGTGGATGCTCCTATTATAATTGCCTCGGATTGGTCCAAACCGTTCGAAGTAATGTGCAATGCAAGTGGTGTTGCACTTGGAGCTGTTCTGGGACAAAAGCGAGACAAACTTTTTCACCCCATTTATTATGGTAGTAAAGCATTGAATGGGGCGCAAAAGAACTACACAGTGACAGAACAGGAGTTGCTGGCTGTTGTATACGCTTTTGAGAAATTTAGAGCATACTTACTTGGTACAAAAGAGGTGGTGCACACAGATCATGCATCCTTGAGGTATTTAATGACCAAAAAGGATGCAAAACCTTGACTAATCTGATGGGTGCTACTGTTGCAGGAATTTGACTTTGAAGTCAAAGATCGGAAAGGGTGTGAAAACCAGGTAGCGGATCATCTGTCCAGGCTCGAGAGGGAAAAGAACATAGTAGATGAACCGGAGTTTGATGATGCATTCCCGGATGAGCAGGTGATGGCTGCATCACTTGATATGGTGCCTTGGTACGCTGATTTTGCAAATTATGTGGTGAGTGACATAATCTCGGAAGATTTGAACTTCCACCAGAAAAAGAAATTTCTCCATGATGCAAGTAAGTTTTTCTGGGATGAGCCGTATTTATTCCGGTTGTGTGTTGAAAACATAGTGAGGAGATGTGTACCGGAAGTGGAAATGACAAGCATCTTGCAATCTTGTCATTCGTCCCCAGTTGGAGGACATCATGTGGGTAATCGAACCATCCAAAAAATCTTACAGTGTGGTTATTATTGGCCGACAATGCAGAAAGATTCATATGAATTTGCCAAGTTCTGTGATCAATTCCAACGAAGAGGAGCAATCTCTCGCCGACAAGAGTTGCCCATGTCCACTATTTTGGTGGTTGAGTTGTTCGACGTATGGGGAATAGATTTCATGGGCCCTTTTGACAGCTCTTATGGGAACCGTTACATCTTGGTAGTGGTGGATTATGTTTCAAAGTGGGTAGAGGCGGTTGCTTTGGCTGATAAGGAAGGGAGAAGTGTGGTGGCTTTTCTAAAAAGAAACATCTTTGCTCGGTTTGGCACCCCTCGCACAATCATAAGTGATGGAGGTTCACATTTTTGCAATAAGGTGTTCCGGGCTGCTCTAGCAAAATATGGGGTGAAGCAACACAAGGTAGACACACCTTATCACCCCCAAACCAGTGGGCAAGTCGAAGTGTCGAACCGTGAATTTAAAGAGATATTGGCAAAGTCTGTGAATGTGAACCAGCGAGATTGGGCAAGAAAGCTGGCTGACGCACTCTGGGCGTACCGAACAGCGTTTAAGACGCCAATAGGTATGTCTCCTTACCAATTTGTTTTTGGTAAACCTTGTCACTTGCCCGTGGAACTTGAGCACAAATCCCTTTGGGCGCTTAAAAAGTTAAATCTCAGTTGGAGAGAGGCATCGGAACTAAGGTTGGAACAATTGAATGAGATGGACGAGTTCCGATTGCGAGCATATGAGAGATCCGCTCTCTACAAGGAATGAATGAAGCTATACCATGACAGGAAAATTGAGAAAAGGGAGTTCAAGGTTGGGGACTTGGTATTGTTGTTCAACTCCAGGTTCAAATTATTTCCCGGGAAACTCAAATCCAAATGGTCCGGACCATTCAAAGTACACCAAGTGTTTCCATCCGGTGTGGTTGAACTCGAAAATAAGGATGGTGAGTTGTTCAAAGCCAATGGGCAGAGGGTACAGTAATATCTGGGCCTTCCGGAGGAGGTACATGTTCTGTCTCTGGTGTATCTTGATGAAGTCTGAGTAATCAAGACACCCGCGTCGTGCCGCGACGTTAAATCAAGCGATGTATGGGAAGGCAACCCATGAATTGTTATTGTATTATGATCTTAGAAAAATTAGATTTGTTAGAATTGGTTAATTTGTGCGTTGAGTGTGCAGGTACAAAAAGGTGGTAGTAACAACATGTTCTGTCTACGAGTGACGGTTTCTGTTGGTGGGTCGTCAATTGTACGATGGACCATCACACAAACCGTCACAGTTGGACAAATATTTATCCCCACTATTTGGTGGTGACGGCAAGAGTGACAGACCGTCACAGCCTTGGTGGACCGTCATTCCAAGGTGTCACCAAGGCACTCACAAGGGCTCACTGTTTATGTAAGACGCACCAAGTGACGGACCACCAGGTTGTTGACGGACCATCACTTCGGCCATCACATCAGGTAAGTTTTAAATTTTTGGAGCCCCGACCCAAAACCAACCTGACCCGCCTGAATATATTCAAATCATCTTCATCATCTTCCCACTCATATTTTACTCTCAAGCTCCAACCCTCCATTAAAACAAAAATCCTCTCTTCCCCAAGCAAATCCCACATCCCCATCGTCTTTCACCTTCGTCCAAAATGCAAGAACCAACAATTCCCCGTCGAAGTATAGGGTTGTCCATCGGTTCTTGTAAATCATAAAGGAATAGAAGTTTTCTTCTCACTAACAAAATCAAAGTATGATTCTAAACTCTTCCTCGTTGGGATTATTTGAGTAGCATTATGAAGAAATACCGGAGGAAATTATTGGGTTTATATATGTGTGAAATGGTGATAATGTAAATGTTGTTGTGTATGAGTGGTGTTGTTGGTTGAAATCGTAAAATTTGACATGGGTGAAGTCTTGAGTAACCCATGAGATTAAATACATGATGGGTGGTGACTTTGTAAAACCAAATCCCACAAAGAATGGGAAAACCCCGAATAGAGCACAATGTGTTCGAGGAAATGCCTCAAAGAAAGTAAACCACGTTGTCTCAAACTGACGGTTGGCATGACGGCCCATCACACCCGTGACTGCCCGTCAGCCAAACCGTCAACAATAAACAGTTCACTATCTTAAAGTGACGGCCGGTGTGATGGTCCATCACCCATTTGACTGACCGTCACCCAAACAGTCACTCCGAGACAGTGGCGATAGTTGAGTGTTTTCCTATTCTCATGTGTTTGAACTTGTTCACATGCAGGTACATGGCCCCCAAACAACAACTACCTCGCGGCCAAGCACAAAAGAGGAAAGAAAAAACCGCTACCACTCGGACCCTAATAGATGAATCGAGTAGCGAAGAAGAAGCAGTTGAAGCCCCGACTTACCAGACTAGGCTATCCAAATGAAGAAACACCCAAGTCTCCCAGTCTGAAGAGGAGAGTGGGTCATTTAGTAGTAGGTCAGGGAGTGATAGTGGATCTGAAGAAAATGGTAGCTCCAGCCCCAGTCCGGAGGATGTAAGTGGTACTGAAACCACCAAAAATGCAGGGAAGGCACCCATGGATAGAGAATCGATTCGCTGGGCATTTAAGGGTGCTTGAAAGCACTATCTTGATGGTCTTACCAAAATAATTTCTAGGAGCCACAAAAGACCGATAGCTGAAGAAGTGCAAATTATTACCACGGATCTACCAGAATACCCAGTTCTTCAGACACAGTTTCAGAGGTACCAGCTTGAGTGGATGAGCACACCTCCGGGATTCTATTATCCAGAATTGGTTCGGGAATTCTATGCCAACTATTTGGCACTGTTGGAGAGCAAATGTGAGAAAGGAAAAGGGGTTAAATCAGCACTCCGGTTCGGGGTAAACAAGTAGACATCTCCCGAGAGACGATTAACAGAGTCCTCTTCGATCCTTAATACATTCCTCCACCTGATATGCTAGAGTTTCATGCTAAAATTGCCAACATATACTCGCAGAGACCATGGTTAGCACGGACATTGACTGATGGCTCACCATATTGGATAACTCAGAGGGGACGGATATCGAAGCAATCACTAAGCTTCGTAGCAAAGTTTTGGTGGGCTGTTGTGCGGTACAGGCTATTTCCAACAGGTGGAGACGCTAATTTGGATGGGGGAAGAGCCATACTTGTAGCAAGTTTGATAGTCGGGTACGTCATCAACTTCGGAATGATAATTGCAGACGAGATGCGGACCAGGGCCATAAAAACTACTTCTTTTTTGCCGTTCCCGTGTCTGGTTACTAAGTTATGCAGGCGTGCAGAGGTGCTGATATTGGACGGTATTGATGAGCAAGTGATAGCGTCATCCACGCAAAATATTGACAAATCAAAGGATGACACTAAGTTGGACATGAGGATTCATAAGCCTCAGATCTTCGAGGAACTAACCAAAACCACCTCCGAGGCAACCAACACTCCATCAGGCACAGAGATGCCACTTGCGGTGTTTGATCCGAAGACTTCTCAAACAATGAGAGCTACTGTCGAAAGCTCTAGCACTGCAGCAAGGCCTTCTCTACCACCAGAATATCACATGAATCCCCGAAATTTTGCTAAAATAGTGCAGAAGCAGAAACAGATGGATAAACAAATTGCCGCTTGGACGGACTTTTTCAAACCCACCATTGATGAAGCAATACAGAAGGCTCTGAAGCCATTTGAGGGGCTGCATGCAAGGGTCGATCCGATGGAAACCCGGATGGAGTAAAGGCTAAACGAAATGAGCATCTCGGACCTGGCAATATTTGATGTGGAACTGAAGAAGGTAAAAAATGATATCACGGTCCTCAAGCAAGAAAAAACGCTTTATGATGAGACTTCGAAGTTCGTGGAGTTGGACGAAGAAACTACGATAGTGGATTTGATGGGTCGGCCACTAAAAATTAATGAACCCCAAGCAGGTGAAAGTGGGGTAAAGAAGTCAAAGAAGAGAAAGCACAAAAAGATATCAGCTGAGGAGGACGAGTTAGAGGTTGCAAAGCAGCGGTCGGTAGAAGATAAGCAGCTGCGACAGGAAAGAGTGTGTGCCCAAGCAGGTGGGGCATCATCCAGTGCAGTACCGGAGTCTGGAGAGACTCCAGATATTGATGAGTTGCGTACGGAAACCTAGGTTTCCCAGGTACCCCTATGCCTTTGTTCTGAATATCTGTTTCCTTGAGCATTGAGGACAATGCTAAATTCTTTTGTTAGTGGTAGGGGTATTACCACCGGAGGTTTTTGTTGCCGTGTTTCTTTTCCTGCGGTGTGCTATCTAGTATAACCGGCATGTTTAGGTTGTCGTTTAAATTTTTGTTGTGTTGTGATGTCTATAGCAAGCATGGCTTTTTGAAAGTTGAACTAAAAGGAGCCCCCTCTGAAAAAGTTGATTTTGTACTTATGTTTGAAACGATTGACTGTTCTGGATCCTTGAATGTCATTGTGTGAGTGTAATTGTAATAATTATGCTTAAGCCGAGCTGATGTTTTGATAGTTGGTAGTGGTATGGTTTCTTGGTGCCAAGTGTGTGTGAGCTTATTGTTATAAACTCTTACTCTATGCATGCATCTAGAACTTGCCCGTCTATTTTATTAATCTTGAAGTTAGTTGCTTAGGAAAGGATCACAGGCCCTTTTTGTGTGCAGTCCACTTAGCTTATAAGACCGTCGAAATGCAAATAACTCCTTTGATCCATGTTTGAGCCATAATTGACCCTATTCTTTCAATAACCTGTCACCGTTTCTTTTTAACTTTGAATCCCTATTTTGGCCCTGGTCCTTCCTTGGATATCGTGCACCTCAACTCAGGCAATCAGCCTAAGTTGAGGGTGGCTACTATAGAGGTAAATGATAAGAAAAATAGGATGGATAAGATTGGTTGTGGATAGAATGAAAATTTCGAGTGTGTACCTAAGAAAAGAAAGAAAGAGAAACGAAAAAGAGATGAAAAAAAAAAACTTGTCAAAAGAAAGAGGTTGCACCTGTAGCTAGAAAGAAGGGAATAAAAAGGTGAATAAGGATGGACGAAGTAAAGTTAAGTGGAAATAGTAGGTCAGTGATTCCAAGGAGGGTTTAGTCACTATTCCCCAAACGTATCCTACCTGCACCCGAAGCCTCATTACAAGCCAAAACAAGTCCTGTAGTGATCCTGAGCGGCTTTCTGAAAAACTAAAATAGAATAGCAAGGACAAGCTTATGGCATCGCGTGTGCATTGTTTGAAATCGTTTGTGAGTGTGAGCGCCTTACCTAATCCAAAATGTTGTGTGTGGGACTTCTTTGTAGTGAGGGCACCGAGATTTCTGTATCATCTATTGACTGTTGGGATAGTTGTTGTGTGTGTATGTAGAATATTCTATCATATCAGAGTGACATGTTTGGATCCCTGCAAGTTAGCGTTTCATACATTTGTGTACTACCGGGGGGGCTTGATTTAAATTTAATAGACTGTTGAGTGGCCATGATTTGCTAAAGATATGTGTTTGTATTCTTAGTTGAGTCATCATTTTGTTTTTGTTGTCATGTTGCTTGAGGACAAGCGAACGTTCTAAGTTGATGGTGTTGATGTGCCGGGATTCTACGGCACATTTGACGCCTTTAACTAGGAATACTAGCGAGTTTTCAAGAAACTTTTGTGGTTTTTGATGTTTTTATGTTGTATTTGCAGGAAATAGAGACAAGGATAAAAAGGAAGTGAAAAATACTCAAGCTAAGTAACATGGGTTAGGCTTGACGGTGGGCCTGACGGCTCGTCACACAAGTGACTGACCGTCAGGGGAGCCACCAAACCTGGCAGCAACTAAAGGAGGCACTGGATAGTGGCGACGGTTGGTGTGATGGCCCGTCACACCCGTGACTGCCCGTCAGCCAATACGTCAAGTTAGAGATAAAGGATAGCATGCACTGGATAGTGGCAATGGCTTGGAGTGACGGCCAGTCTCATGGTTGACGGTCCGTCAAGCGACCCGTGAACGCGAAGCGGGACTCCAAAAATTCTATTTTTGGACTTTATTTCCTGGACTGCTATAAATACCCAGTACTAGGGTTATTTTATATTATTAATTAACTAATATTTGTTAGATGTTTTGGAACGAGTTTTGGGAGGAGAAAACACGATACAAACTCGTTTTCTTCCTTTTCTTCCATTGTTCTTGGGATTTTCACCATTGGTGTTGGGATTCTATGAAGTTCAAAGTAAAGTATTAATTTTCTATTGTAAGAATTTCTTCTTCTCATATGAATACTAGTATTTCTTTACTTCGCTTTGCTAGCATGAGTGGCTAAACTCCCCACAACTAGGGTTGTGGGATCCATGGCAAGAGTCACAATGTAGATTCCGGGTAGCGTTGGGTTAAATTTATATGTTATTACGTGGTTAATCATTCGTTATTTACATTTTCTAATTGTTGCAAACATTAGAACATACCTAGGTTTGATTTGCTTGAACAAAGAGATTAAAACCGGAAAATTTGATTAACTACGAGGATTCGAGACTACCAACTCTCGTCTTATGATTAATGATGTAACTAGATTAATCTACTCGATGTTTAGGATTGAATAAGAAATTTCACCTTTTCAAGTTCGAGAGAATTGAAAAGGAAATTCGTCTATTTGGTTGAGAAATTTTTAGACGATGCCATTAAGTCAATCACATCGTGATATGCATATAGAAAGAACCCAGTTAAGCTTTGATTCGAAATTGTTACGACGCCATGGTGAACACTTCCTTAGTTCATTCTCATATCGATTAATACTCGTTGAAACTCTCAATTAGTTACTTGCATTGTTCAAATATTGATCACAGAAATCCCCCCAATTTATCGGAAACTATTGACTATAATTCACTAATGATTTAATTTGCACCTCATTCCCTGTGGGATCGACCCCAACCTTTGTTGGGTTCTATATTTGACGACGACCGCTTACGCTTCGTAATTGGAGTTGTAATTTGGGAGTATCACCTGTCCAGGATTAAAGTAGTGGGAAACTATCTCAAAAACCCTTGCAAGGGTGCCCGGGCAGAACCGGGTCTAAACTATAGAAAGTCATCTCAGATGCTCGGTCCGACCGAGACTAAAATCATTTCAGTTTAGTAAAAAACTCAACTAGTACTCCGGACCTGCCGAGTCTAGCGTTAATAGTAAAAGTGGTGATAAAAATTAAATTTATCCTTCTTTTACCCCAAGAAGATTCATAAGTTAAATCAAACTATTTTCAGTTCATTTCCTATCAAAAGCGGGCCCCCAGGGCCATGCAAGGTTTGGAAAATAATTCCAGTAGGCCCGAAGCCAAAACCATAGTAAAATATGGATAAATCCTCTTTATACGCATAGAAATGAATGATCAACACAAATAGCCTCCCATCAGCTCACAATCAACCTATCGGCCCTACACAGGCCCACAACTATTCAGCAAGCATAACCAGCCTAGAAAGATATTTCTATGTTCGTGACTCGCGGACATTTCCAATAACCCACCTTCTATGTTCCAGAGTCTACCAGGCCTCACAGGACCACAAAGGTAAATAAAACATATTGGCAAGTACTACAAGCATCGTAGGAACAAAAGAAGGTGAACATAAATAAAGCGGTCAAGATCTGTGGTACCAACCTAATAAACCCAACCCAAGGATGTCCATTAATGAAATTTTATCCTATATATGCAAAGTCGAGAGGCGTTAGATCGTAACCTACCTGTCGTCCGATGATAAGCTGCTAGGATGATTATGTCCAAGCCTGACCGACTTCGAGAAGCTCTAAAATGGAATCAAACTCGAATTTAGGCTTGATAACTTGATGTAGATAATTGACTTTCTTTGCAGGGTCGAATAGATCATAAAACCATTTTGTTGATGAATCCTCTTTCAAAGTGCATACACATACGTGTTGAAAATAATATTTAAAACTTCACTTTGTAATGAAACCCAAAAGAAATGAATGAAAAGTAATCTCTATGAATTTTAAAGATGAATATTAAGTAAAGAGCATGGTGGCAGAAGTTGAAAAGTTAGGTGGATATCACATATATGCTGCTCCTATATAAACACTTCTTACAAAGAAAATGTTTATAATTACTTGAAATTATTTAATTAGGAAGTTACTCTTCTAAAGTATTAAAATGATGCCACCACATTAAAACATTATACTTGTTGCCTCTTCCACTTTGAGCCACTTAGAGCGGCGTGCCAACACCACCTCTTCCTATCTAATACGTATATAATCGAATATTGCATAGGTTTGTGATAAAATAAATATACTTTTTGAATATATCATAATAAATAGAAATTCATTTCAAATTAAACCTACTATATTATAATAATAATTTTCAACATAACTAAGTTTACTATCTCCGTTAAAATATTAATAATTTATAAAACTCTTATAAAATAAATACATACACAATTATATCATAACAAAAGTATTTTTTATAAACATTTAAAATATTTTAGGAAGGCAATAAAAATTTAACTTTTTAAATCAAATATTTTCAAATACGCGCGATGTTAATAAAATTATCAAATTTAGGCTCGCAAGCCTTGGATATGAGATGAAGGTTAAGGTCATACGATTACGAATCACTATCGCATGATTTCGATACTCATCTCCTACAGCACTAGGAAAGCATAATCGCGGGAATGACCAAAAGGGTCATTACAAGTGCCTAGAATGATCCTGAATGCCTCGGGTCTTGAACCAAAGGTCCTACTAGCCTAAAATCCATGCTACATAGCTAATGGCGCTTACAGAATTCTTATCCAAGCCCGTCTACTCAGAATGTCAACCAAAGTTATACATTTTAACTTAAGAATTCCAAAATACATAAACTCTTCTAAAACCGACCCGAATACCTCGAGAAGCATGTCACCCATCCCAGTAAGTCACAAAATCAATGTAGAAGCTTTGATAAGGTTCAAAATGGTAAATACAAAAGAAAAAGGGAAAATGACCACGAGGGTCATTACAAAAAGGTATCACACGTCACACACAAAATTATTCATTGTCTGGGTTGAATCACACATATTTACCTAGTTTAAACATAACCCAAACTTATGGAGTGTCACATTATCTCTCCTTTGGGACATTCATCCTTGAATATTAATTCAAGCCTAACATTTGACTATCTTCAAAAAGAAATTTCCCATGAATACATCAAACTAATTGTAAAAAATAATGGCAAGGACCCTCATAACTATAATGATCAATTCTTGACATAAAGTAATGGGACTTATGCCACTAACATATGTTGCGAGAATATTAGAGTTAAGAGGTTTAGAAAATACCTAGAATAGCAACAAGTGAGGGTATTTCCTTTCCATGTCTTCCTTTTCCTTCGAAGTTGTTTCTTCAGTATTATGAATACACAAAACACCTTAACTGATGCTACATACTTTCTTTTCAATTGTCTAACTTGATGATCTAAGATCTGCATAGGCTCTTCTTCGAAAAACTACTCCTCATTAACTTTTGTCTCTTAATGGGATAAAACATGAGAAAAATCAGACCTTTAAACCTCAACAAAGACACATGAAAGACAGGATACACCAAAGACATTTTGGATGATAATTTCAACTCATATGCCACCTTCCCAACCCTTCACAAGATTTCATAAGGGGCAATAAATTGAGAAGTAAGTTTACCCTCTTTACCAAAATTCATTACACCTTTCATAGGTGAAACCTTGAAACACACTCAGCCACCTATCAAAAATTTTAATTAACGGAGCCTTATATTAGTATAAGATTTCTATCAACTTTGAGCAGTTTTGAGGCTACTCATAATAAGATTCACATTCTTAATAGCTTCATGATTTGAGTCAGGACTTAATAATTCATCTAACAATCTTTTGAACCAACCAATTCAGATCTATAATCCTGCCCATATAGTGTTTTATACGGAGCCATCTTGATGCTCACTTGAAATTGTTATTGTAAGAAAATTAAACAAGAAGAAAATATTTACCCCACCTACCAAACCCTTAACAAAATCCTTAAGAGTCTAAATATTTTGTTCTACTTGTTGTCCTCCTATGATGGAAAGTAGTACTCGAATTGAATTGAGTCCCCAAACCTATATAGAATGACTTTCAAAAGTTAGTAGTAAATTGCGTAGCTCTGTCAAAAATAATAGATGCTGGAATACCATGAAACCTCACTATCTTCATTAAGTACAACATAGCATAATGAGTTATAATATATGTTGTCTTCACAAGACAAAAGTGTGAGAACTTCATAAGCCTATCCACAATCAACCAAATTAAATTATACCTGGTCTTCATGTAGGGTAAACCCACAACAAAGTCTATATTAATCATGTTTCACTTTTACTATGGAATCTCAATATTCTGATTTAGACCCCTAGTCGTTGATATTCAACCTTCATGTGATTTCAATTTAAATGCTTGTCTATAAAATTTGATATATCAACTTTCATGCTCTTTCACCAATATTTTTATTTCCAATATTTATACATTTTATTTGATCAAAGGCATAAATATTTTGAACTATGAGCTTCCACCATCAATTTTATTGAGACCATTGATATTTGAACATGAAAGTAACCTTGCAATCTTAAAGTATTATTCATTATATCAACAGAACAAAGTGTATTCACTATTTTCACCCCATTCCTCAACTTAGGCAAAATTACATCTTACAATTATTTGGACTTGATTCTCTCAACGATATCAGATTTCCACTAAGTAATCCTAACTAACTCATCATCATTTGTCTCATCAAACTGAACTCCAATAGTAGAACGCCTCCAAATTTCCCTGCCCACTGATATTTCATAAGGTATGATATTAGTTAAGGTACTTGTAGACTTTTTACTCAAGGCATCAACAACAACATTAATCTTACCAGGACTATAAAAATATTCAAGTCACAATTTTTCAATAGCTCCAATAATCTTTCCTGTCTTAGAATTAGCTCGCGCTTCTTGAAAATATATTGCTAGCTTTTGTGATCAGTACAGACATCACAGTGCTCACTATTCAAATAGTGCAACTATATCTTCAATGCAAAAAATATAGAAGGTAACTCTAAATCATGAGTAGGATAAGTATTTTCATGCTTTTCAACTAACATGAAGCATATAATATTACCTTACCCTCTTGCAATAATATACCACCCAATCAAACTATAGAAGCATTGCAATACACTATGTAGCCACCAGATCTCGAAGAGAGTAAGAATAGGAGTTGAAGTCAATCCTACCTTTAGCTCTTGAAAAACCTTTTTTCCATTCTCAGAACATTGAAACATAGAAGGTTTTTGAGAAAATATAGTGGGTGGTATAGCTATGTAAGAAAATCCTTCAACAAATTTCTAGTAGCAACCAGAATAACCGAAGAGCAAAGAATATCTACCGCGCTCATGGGTCTCAGCCATACCTTGACTTCCTCAAACTTTCAATGGCTTACCTAGATACCGTCACTAATTACCACGTACCCCAAACATGCAACAAAGTTAAGAAAACATTTACAATTAAAGAATTTTAAATAAAGCTCATTTTTCATAGGTGTTCGCAAGGTTGTTCTAAAATGATTTATATGCTCCTCGTGACTCTTTGAATAAACTAGAATATCATTAATAAAAATAACAATGAATCGATCGAATGGATTAAACATATGACTCATCGGATTCATGAATGCAGCTGGTGCATTAGTAAAACCAAAGGACAACACTAAAAACTTAAAATCACCATAACAGATATGAAAAACTATTTCTAGAATATATTGCTATTTTATCTTAAACTTATGATACCTAAGTGCAGATCAATCTTTAAGAAGAAACTAGCTCCTAAAAGTTGATCAAACAAGTCATCAATCCAAGGCATGGGATATTTATTCTTGATTGTCATATTATTAAGATGGCAACAATCTATAAACATTCTGAGTGACAGATGTAGGTTTGAGATACACTAATTTCACTAGTTTTTGCGAATACGTGGGCCTCATTTTGTGGATATTCTTGCTTAATACTATAGTTTATGTTTGATTTTATTATTTTGAACTTATGCAAGGTGTTTTATGCATTTTAGGTAAAAGAAGAGGAAAAGGGATGAAAAAGGAGCATAAAAGGGAGATATTTCACAAAGTTGAGTTTGAGAATGACGTTAGAGCCTCACAGGATGAGCTTCACAGAGAGGGAGGGGGTCAGAAATACACCCCCTCTAAAGTTTACACCTTGAGTAGAGTAATTCCAAGGCAAGAAAGAGGGGCTCGATGTTGAGGCACCAGGTCAAGAAGAGGGATCTTAGGCCACGAGCTAATGTATTTCGGGGCTTATTTTATCCCTTTTCCTAGACCTACTTGAAGAGGTCTCTAGGGTATTTTTTAATACTATAAATACCTCCTAGGTCCTTTTAACTCAGATTTTGGTAGAGGAAGTAAAGAAGATAAAAATGCTTTAATTCAACACTTAGGTTTATTTTTATATGTCACGACCCAATTTCTCAGGTCATGATGGCACCTACAACCCCCCCCCCCAATAGGCAAACTAATTCCTGTAGCCCAGAATTGTTAGTAATGGGCTACTACCTAACTAATACGCACAATGAACAGAAATAAACGGAAGCAAAATATAAAGATAAGACAACGTGGAAGCAACAACCCAAAATATACATACAAGTGATACTACACCAACCTTAAGACTTGGTATCGATAGTACAAAAGTTTCTAATAGAATACAAGTGCTAGAAGTAACAAAATGATAAGTACACTGTCTCCAAATATACAAAGAGTAACAGTACAAAAGATGATATATGGTCAATCCCCATTCGTCAGGCGCTCACCCTAGTCTCGAAGATCCAAAAGCTGCACGAGTCTCCAATGTGATCAACAACAAAAACTCAACTAGTATCTGGTATGAGCACCAATTCCTAAGCAACGAGTACCCAATAGACATCATCGGCCAATTGAGAGAATATAAGATATAAATATAGTAATATAGCAGATAGAAAGAATGTAACGCCTAGGAAATGTATGCAACTTTTAAACTCAGACTTGCAGAAAAATTTTGGACTTTTATGGACCACGGGTCAAGTCTACGAATCATGGAAGGTTCCACGAGTCATGGAAGTGACTCGTGATTCTAGTCCTGCAGACCATCCTCAGGTCTGAGAACCATGAGTTAGTTTCACAACTAGTGAACGTTTCCACGAGTCATGGAACCAAACCGTGAAACTCAAACAGAGAGTGGTCAAGTTCCCTGAGTTCCATGACTCAGCCCTACGACTCATGGAATCTTCCACGAGTCATCCTGTGGGATCATAGGAAACATCCAGCAGATTAGAATTTTGGCTCAGGAACAATGACTCCATTCCATGAGTCATGACTGGTTCTACGATTCGTGCGAGGGACCCGTGGAACCTAAAGTCGGGTTTTTAAGTTAGTTTTTCTGAGTTAAATCCCTGGGGTATTTTAGTCAGTTCCCACCCTTTTAACTCCTAAGTGAGGTCATTTTGACTACTTCAAGAAGGTTTTTCACCCTTATTACCGTAAGTTCCTCCTAAACTATTTATTCACCTCCCAAAAGAAGAAAAGTTCTTCCTCAAGCTTCAAGTCTCCAAGCTCCTAGTCAAGTCTCCTAATCTTTTTCATTGGAGTGGGTAATATTCATCCAAGGTATGTGGGTCTTTAACAATGGGTTCCTTTCACCCTTGTGCCCAAAATCCCCAATTCTTATGTTTAATTATGAACTTAGGAAATTATGGTTTTGATCTAAATTTTGGGGAAAGCTTATGAAATCAGTTCTTATGTTTAAATTCATAATTTCTTATTGATTTTACATGATTTGATTATGACTCTCTTATTGGTTTTGAAAGCCTAAGCATGAAAGTTCATTTCTAGCATGAAACTATGAATTTACATGTTTTGAAGAGAAAGTTGGCATGATTAGATATCATGCCCTCTATGTATTTTATGAAATTGAATGCCTAATTCTTTAAGTATGAATTTAGCAAGAAAAGCATGTTTTGAATTATGGCTATGCTAAGTCTATATATGTATGAATTTGAATTGCATGGTATCAGGTATGTCTTATTACTTTTTGAATAGTTTTGGTATCAGATATGTCACCAGTTCTGAACAGCTTTGACATCAGATATGTCATTGGTTATAAATAGTTTTGACATTAGATATATTTAATCAGTATGAACAGTTTTGGCATCAGATATGCCAAGTATTATATGAGCTATATGTATATTTTGGGAGTAGTATTAGCACCAAGTTGGACTGAGTGAGAGTACCTAAAATGGTCCCAGAACTACATGCCGCTGTAGGTCTTAAGTCCCCTCTGTTGGGCATCTGTTTTAGTGATCACACCACAGTAATGCCTTTATACCCTGGGAAGGTATATTAGGTCCTTTAGATGGTGTGGATACATAGAATTCCATGTAGCTCACATGGTCTATGTCGGTTAGAGAACCTCCTACAGAAAACATTTTATGCTTTTAAAACTTGAATTTGACTCTTATTTAGATTTTAGACTTATTACTTATGATTATGTTTCAGCTTATAGAAAGTATTACAGTCATTGCGCTTAGTTTATCTTTAAAAGCATGATTTCAGTTATTTAAAGTATACTTTGCATGTTTTTATCATGTTTATCCATTGCTCACATACTTATTCCATTCCATAGTACTAACGCATAATGCGCTGCATCCTTTGATGACACAGATTCAGGTGTCCCTACAAAGCTTCGTGGCTAGAGTTCCCGACCACTCACGCTCAGCTTTGGTAAGTCCTCATAGTACGAGGACTTGACTTTATTCTAGCTTTTCTATGTTTCCTTTCCTTCCAGATTGTTGAGTTAGTTGGGGTATTGTCCCATCAACTCCTTATGCTATTAGTAGAGGCTTTTCAGACATAGTGTCATTGGGTTCCGTTGTATGATTGTATCTCTCAATTCGACTTTCTATTTATGATATTTATGAGTCTTTATCTATGATTGCTTCCACTTATCTTTTGTTATGCTTGAGAATGCTATGACCAAGGGTTATCTTGGGATCCTTATGGTTCCAAGTCCCGTGTTACGTCTAGGGGGTAACCTTGGGGAGTGAAAACCTTGGTATCAGAGCCTCAGGTTCAAGAGTCCTAGGATGTCTTAAAGCCGCATCGTGTAGAGTCTTTTTCATGTGTGTTAAGTGTGCCACACATATGAGAGGGAAGCTATGAGATGTTTTAGGAAAACTTCACTTCTTTCATGATCACGTCGTGCGTTAGAGCTTAACTTTAATGTTCCTCTAATCCTTATCTTATGTGTTTCAGTCTATGCTTCCTCGATGTGCTATGCCTCCCCGAGTCACTCAAAATGCTACTCCTCAAGTTATAGTTCCCGATGTCACGAATGATGAGTTTAGGAATGATATTCACCTACTAGCCCAAACTTTAGCTAGTCAGTCCAATCAACAGGCTCCTTCCCCCGTCCATCCTCAAGGAGGGGTAGTGGCTCGAGTTCGTGACTTCATCTGTATGAACCCACCAGAGTTTTGGGGTTCAAAAGTGAGTGAGGACCCGCTCAACTTTATTGATAAAGTGAAGAAGATCTTTGAGGTTATGCAAGTGGTTGGGTTTGATTGTGTTGAGCTTGCATCCTATCAACTTAAGGATGTGGCTCACATTTGGTTCACGCAATGGAAAGAGGCTAGGGTGAGGGATGCGATCCCTATGACTTGGGATTGTTTTGAGAGAGCCTTTGTGAGTTGAGGCAAGCAAAAGTGGAGGAATTTATGAACTTGAGACAGGGTTCGATGTCGGTGCAAGAGTATAGTTTGAAGTTCATTCAGTTCTCTAGATATGCTCCCTCCATGGTAGCAGAACCGTATGATCAAATGAGCAAGTTCATATATGGGGTTTCTGATATGGTGAAGAAAGAGTGTAGGTCTGCTTTATTGTTGAGTGATATGAACATTTCTCGAATCATGACTCATGCTCATCAGATTGAGGGTGACAAGCTTAGGGAGATGGAAAGGGAGAACAAGAAGGTTAGTTCCGAGGGATCAGGTTTTGGTCATCACAGGTCCGGAGGTGGACATCGCTCTTCTTTCCAGAAGAAGCCATCAGGATCCATTCATTCTTCTGCTAGTGCTCCTACTCAGGCTCAGAAGCCTTGTTATGATCAGGGTGGTAGAGGATCTGGTTCCTATTCCCAGTCTCAGGGTAGTGTTACTAAGGTACCTTCCTACCCAGCTTGTGTTAAGTGTGGGAAGACTCACCCCGGTGAGTGTTTGGATGGTAGAGAGGGTTATTTTGGATTTGGTAAGATTGGGCACCGTGTTAGAGATTGCCCTTTGGCAATCTAAAGGTTAAGTCTGTTTATAGTTCGGGTTGTGGACATTGAGTCCGAGACCTTGACTATTCAGTCTATTCCTGTTGTGAATGAATTCCCAGAAGTGTTTCCTGATGATTTGCCTGGAGTCCCTCCCGAGCGGGAAATTGAATTTGGGATAGATCTTCTTCCGGATACGAATCCTATCTCTATTCTTCCCTATAGAATGGCCCCCATGGAACTCAAGGAATTGAAAGATCAGTTGAAGGACTTGCTTTATAAGAGTTTCCTCAGGACTAGTATCTCTCCTTGGGGTGCCCCTATTTTTTTTGTTCGAAAGAAAGATAGATATCTTAGAATGTGTATTGATTACTTCCAATTGAACAAGGTCACAATCAAGAATAAGTATCCCATTCCTAGGATTGATGACTTGTTCATCAGCTTCAGGGTGCTAGTTTCTTCTCCAAAATTGACCTTAGATCCGGTTATCATCAGCTTCGAGTTCGGGAATGTGATATCCCGAAGATAGCCTTCAGAACTCAGTATGGTCATTATGAGTTTGTTGTGATGTCTTTTGGTCTAACGAATGCTCCTGTAGCTTTTATGGATTTGATGAACTGTGTGTTCAAAAAATATTTGGATATGTTTATGATTGTTTTCATTGATGATATCCTCATCTACTCTCGGAGTGAGGAGGAGCATGCAGATCACTTGAGGGTTGTGTTGCAAACTCTCAAGGATAGACAGTTGTTTCCTAAGTTTAGCAAGTGTGAGTTTTGGATGCAATTTGTTGTTTTTTAGGTCATATTGTGACTAAAGATGGTATTCGGGTTGATGCTCAATAGATAGAGTTAGTAAAGAACTGGCCTAGACCTACTTCCCCATATGATATTAGGAGAATTTTGGGTTTGACTGGTTACTATAGGAGGTTTGTTGAAGGTTTTTATTCTATTGCTGCCCCTTTGACCCGATTGACTCAGAAGAAGGTGTAATTACAGTTGTCCAACTTGTGTGCGAACTTTCAGGAATTGAAGACTAGATTGACCACCTCTCCAGTGTTAGCTCTACCCGAGGGCTTGGATGATTTTGTTGTGTATTGTGATGCTTCTCGGATTGGTTTGGGTAGTGTTTTGATGCAGCGTGGTAAGGTGATTGCCTATGCCTTTAGACAACTTATGACTCATGAGAATAAGTATCCTACTCATGATCTTGAGTTAGCAGCCGTGGTATTTGCTTTGATGATTTGGATACATTACTTGTATGGTGTGCATGTGGATGTATTCACCAATCATAAGAGCCTTCAATATGTGTTCACTCAAAAGAAATTGAATTTACGACAAAAGAGATGGCTTGAGCTCCTTAAGAATTATGATATGAGTGTGCTTTACCATCCGGGTAAGGCCAATGTTATAGGAGATGCTTTGAGTAGGTTATCCATGGGAAGTGTAACTTCTATTGAAGATGGAAAGAAGGAATTGGTTAAAGAAGATCATAGGCTTGCTCGGTTGGGAGTTTTCCTTATGGAATCGACCGAAGGTGGTGTGATTGTGACTAATGCTGCCAAATCATCCTTGGTGGTTGAGGTGAAAGTCAAGAAATACTAAGATCCCATTCTACTTCAGCTTAAGGGTGTTGTTCGTCAGCAATGGTTTGAGGTTTTCTCCCAAGGGAGAGATGGTGTGCTTCGTTATCATGGTCGCTTATGTGTGCCTGATGTTGATGTGTTGAGACAGTAGATTTTGGTCGAGGCCCATAGTTCTAGATACTCCATTAATACGGGTTCCACTAAGATGTACCGTGACCTACATGAAGTCTTTTGGTTGAATGGTATGAAGAAGGACATAGCCGGGTTTGTGGCTAAGTGTCCCAATTGTCAATATGTAAAGGTGGAACATCAAAGGCCAGGTGGTATTCTTCAAGATATTGACCTTCCCACTTGGAAATGGGAAGCAATCAATATAGACTTTATTACAGGTTTGCCTCATACTCGAAGTCAACATAATTCCATTTGGGTAATCGTTGACCGGATGACCAAGTCATCCCATTTCTTGGTTGTTAAGACTACGGATGCAGTGGATGATTATGCCAGACTCTACATTCGGGAGATAGTCCAATTGCATGGTGTTCCCTTGTCTTTCATTTCTGATAGAGGCCCTCAGTTTACATCTCAGTTTTGGAAGTCATGTCAGAAAGGTCTTGGTACCAAGGTAAAGCTTAGCACAACCTTTCATCCTCAGACTGGCGTCCAGGAAGAGCATACTTTTCAGACTTTGGAGGATATGTTGAGAGCGTCTGTGATTGATTTCAAAGGTAATTGGGATGATCACTTGTCTCTTATCGAGTTTGCCTACAACAACAGCTTTCACTCTAACATCCAGATGGCACCGTATGAGGCACTTTATGGCTGAAGGTGTAGATCTCCTATTGGTTGGTTCGAGGTTAGTGAGGTAGCCTTGATTGGTCCAGATTATGTACATGAAACCATGGAGAAATTTCAGCTTATTCGGGAGAGGTTGAAGACCGCTCAGAGTGGACAAAAATCTTATGCGGATGTGAGGAGAAGGGAGTTGGAATTTGAAGTTGATGATTGGGTTTTCCTTAAGGTCTCACCCATGAAGGGTGTGATGAGGTTTGGCAAGAAAGGAAATATTAGTCCCCATTTTGTAGGTCCTTATTGGATTTAGAGGAGAGTTGGTAGTGTTGCTTATGAGTTAGAGTTGTCAGTGGAGTTTGAAGCGGTTCATCCAGTTTTCCATGTTTTCTTGTTGAAGAAGTGTGTTGGTGATCCGACATTTATTGTTCCTTTGGAAGATGTGGGTGTGAAAGATAGTCTCACTTATGAGGAGGTCCCCGTGGAGATCCTTGATCGTCAGATTCGGAGGTTGAGGAACAAAGAAGTCGCTTCGATGAAAGTCCTTTGGAGGAATCATCTTGTTGAGGGTGCTACTTGGGAAGAGTAACAGGCCATGAAGGCCAAATATCCTCATCTCTTTCTTTCCGACTCAGTTCCAGCTTGAGGTACTAGTTTCCTCCTTAGTATGCCCCTCCGATTCTATTCCACCGGTTCCTCTCATGATCCTAGCATGCATACATGTTTTATGAAGTTAGTTTATCGTGTTTTCAAGTTAGGAAATTCAGTTTTATGATTACTCTATGATTTCCATGTTTTGATATTTGGTTGTGATTTTTTCCCCTCTGTTTTTTCTTGTTTAGTCTTCATTCGAGGATGAATGATCCCAAGGGGGAGATATCGTAACACCCTAGAAACGTATCCATCTTTTAAACTCTGACTTGTAGAAAATATTTGGACATCTAGGGACCACGGGTCAAGTCCACGAATCATGGAAAGTTCCACAAGTCATGTAAGTGACTCATGATTCCAGTCCTGCAGACCATCCTCAGGTTTGAGAACCACGAGTCAGTTTCACGACTCGTGAACGTTTCCAAGAGTCGTGGAACCAAATCATGGAACTCAAACAGAGAGTTGTCAAGTTCCTTGAGTTCCACGACTCAGCCCTACGACTCATGGAAGCTTACACGAGTCATCCTGTCGAACCGTAGGAAACATCTAGAAGCCTGGAATTTTGGCTCAGGAACCACGACTCCATTCCACGAGTCATGACTAGTTCTACGATTCGTGGGAGGGACCCGTGGAACCTGAAGCTGGGTTTTTAAGTCAGTTTTTTTGAGTTAAATCCCTGGGGTATTTTAGTCATTTTCCACCCTTTTAACTCCTAAGTGAGGCCATTTTGACTACTTCAAGAAGGGTTTTCACCCTTATTACCCTAAGTTCTTCCTAAACTATTCATTCACCTCCCAAAAGTAGAAAAGTTCTTCCTCAAGCTTCAAGTTTCCAAGATCCAAGTCAAGTCTCCTAATCTTTTCCATTGAAGTAGGCAATCTTCATCCAAGGTATGTGGGTCTTTAACGATGGGTTCCTTTTACCCTTGTGCCCAAAATCCCCAATTCTTATGTTGAATTATGAACTTATAAAATTAGGGTTTTGATCTAAACTTTGGGGAAAGCTTATAAAATCAGTTCTTATATTTAAATTCATGGTTTCTTATTGATTTTACATGATTTGATTATGACTCTCTTATTGGTTTTGAAAGCCTAAGCATGAAAGTTGATTTCTAGTATGAAACTATGAATTTACATGTTTTCAAGAGAAAGTTGGCATGATTATATATCATGGCCTCTATATATTTATGAAATTGCATGCCTAATTCTATAATTATGAATTTAGCAAGAAAAGCATATTTTAAATTATGGATATGCTAAGTCTGTATATGTATGAATTTGAATTGAATGGCATCAGATATGTCTTATTGCTTTTCGAACAGTTTTGGCATCAAATATCTCACCAGTTATGAACATCTTTGACATCAGATATGTCATTAGTTATAAATAGTTTTGACATCAGATATGTCATCAGTATGAACAATTTTTGCATCAGATATTCCCAGTATTTTATGAGATATATGTATGTTTTTGTAGTAGTATTAGCACCGAGTTGGACAAGGTGAGAGTACCCAAAAAGGTCCCAAAACTACGTGCCCCCGTAGGTCTTAAGTCCCCTCTGTTGGGCATCAGTTTTAGTGATCACGCCACAGTAATGCCCTTACACCCTGGCAAGGTATAATGGGTCCTCTCGATGGGGCGGATACATGAAATCCATGTAGCTCACATGGTCTATGTCGGTTAGAGAACCTCCCACATAAAACATTTTATGCTTTCAAAACTTACATTTGACTCTTATTCAGATTTCAAACTTATTACTTCTGATTATGTTTCAGCTTATAGAAAGTATTAGAGTCATTGCGCTCAGTTTATCTTTAAAAGCATGATTTCAGTTATTTAAAGTATACTTAGCATGTTTTCATCATGTTCATGCATTGCTAACATACTTAGTACATTGTATAGTACTAACGCATATTGCGCTGCATCCTTTGATGATGCAGATTCAGGTGTCCCTTCACAGCTTCATGGCTAGAGTTCTCGACCACTCACGCTCAGATTTGGTGAGTCCTCATAGTACGATCACAAAACTTTATTCTAGCTTTTCTCCCCTGGGTTTGCCCAGGCATCTGCTTACTGGTGCGATGGAGTACGACGCGCACTTGGGTTTATGCGATCCACACAACACAGCGTATGTCACCTCTATTTTTTTGATATTTCATCAGGCCTTCTATTTTGGTGTGCGGTAGGTTGTGTGACATGCACAATTGGTTGTGCGGTCCACACAGTCCACCGCACGACACATTTTTGCCTTGTTTTCCCTTGTCCATGTTTTCATTCCATGCATTCCCTACAGAACATCAAAAACAACAAACAATAACAAAAAACAAAGAAAGAAACTTGGGTTGCCTCCCAAGCAACGCTTGATTTAACGTCATGGCACGACAATGTTACCTCAATCCGCATTCATTTTTTGGGTTATTGACGGTGTCGCTAGGCAGATTTCCCTTCATTTGTGTGTTCATTTGGCTTGATAGGTGGGTCATTTGGGCCTCAAGATGTTTGATTGAGGCACTATAGGAGCTCACCGTTTGGTGAAGTGTAGAGACCTCCCTCTTTAGCTCACTTACTCCCGAGTTTGTGTTATCCACCTTCTTAAGAACCAAGGACAACATGTCCTCTATCTTGGATTGGCCGGGATTGCTTATGCCTGGTTAGTAGAGAATCAAATTTGTTTGGGGGGATGTAAGGATTCAAGCTCTGGTGATTGACGCGATCACCATCCTTATCTCTTTCATGCCAATTACCCTCCCTCGCTTTGTCTCTAATCCAACCTTGATTCTTCTTCCATAGGTGATAATACCCTGGGCGAGAACCCTCCAACACATAGCATAGCTTACTATCAACTTTAATCATAAGCTCAACATTATTCACCTCAAT
Source organism: Jaltomata sinuosa (assembly GCA_003996215.1). Classification (NCBI taxonomy): domain Eukaryota; kingdom Viridiplantae; phylum Streptophyta; class Magnoliopsida; order Solanales; family Solanaceae; genus Jaltomata; species Jaltomata sinuosa. The sequence continues at coordinate 689,814 of QJPP01001113.1, forward strand.
CTTCGGTGTACTTAATGCATTCACCTTCTTAACACCATCTCCCATCACATGCTTAGCCATCAAGTCAATTTATGTCATCATTTTAGCTAAAGCTTTATCTCGCTCCTCATCTTTTCTCCTTATTTCATTTGTCAAGATTGTTGAGGGCATTCCAAAAGTTTACACCTCTGCCTCTCTCGTATGCCAAGCTTAATTGTTCTTGGTCATTCGTTCTAATAGCTATGAGGCAATGTGAAACTCAAACCATGAAGGTGTCACCTCCAAGATTAGCACCCACCAAATTTTTCATAGAGTTCAATGATCGGTAGAAGCTTTGGAGCAACACATTGTCTGACAACTCATGGTTTGGGCATAATAGAAGCTTCTTTTTGAATCATAGCCAAACTTCATGAAGAGGCTCATCTGGGAACTGCCTAAAGTTGGTAATCTCATCTCTTAACTTCATTATTCGAGATGGAGGGAAGAATCTCAAGGTAAATGCCTCAACCAACTCAGCCCAAGATGTGATGTATCCATCCAGAAATTCTTCCAACCACGTCGTCGCTTCCCCCGTCAAAGAGAAAGGGGATAAGCACAATCGGATGAACTCTTGGGATATATTTTGGATCATGCATGGTTGGCATATCTCCACGAAGTTCCGAATATGCCGGTTGGCATCCTCATGGGCAGCTCCACTAAATAGCCCCTTCATTAGAATCAAATAGAGCATTGTGCTTGTCACATGGAAGACAACATTTCCCACCGTGGGGGTTAGGCAGATTGCACCTACACCTTTATGCATCATTGGCTCAGTAGCGTTGGCGTTGTCAAAGCCGTCAATACTCTCATTGTCGCCGGCTTCTTCCATAGTCGGCCTACTTAATCAACACTCAAAAATAACAAAAAGTAAAAGAAAACAAGAACTCTCAAGTTGACTTCAGAACAACAATCAAAAACTAGTTAATACTCAAGTCCCCAGCAACGATGCCATTTTTGATAAACACTCAAATCGTGGATCTCCAATTAGGAGGTCACGACGATCACGTACTCAAAACAAAATTTATAAACCCAACGAATGTCAGAGTCGTACCCTAGGGACCTGATTTATCTCATTAGAGATTGTGCGAAGAGATTTCAAAGTTAGAGTAGTTGTTCAACAAAACCAAACAATAAAATGGGGGAATTGGGAAAGTTGTCACTACTAACTCAATTCAAATAAAAACTATAAAATCGAGATGGGTGTACCAATAAGAACTAGATGACTAGGAGTGCATTTTCGATGGGGCATTCTCTATAGGATAGGGTAGTCACTACTTCACTTAAATTCTCACCTATTGACATGGGTAGCATTGGTCATAAGTTTGGAATTTTATCTCTCGATCAACATCCATATATCTAATGATTTGGGTTAGAAAATCGTTCGTGTGCTAAATAACCAACCAATATTTGCTTGGGGAGGTCGTCCTATATCTAGCTCGGACCCTTAAATGGGAGATTCCATGATTGGAGCTATGTCTAGCCTCCAATCTAAGTGAATTCCCAAGTACCCACTAGCAATTTCACATCCACAACTACAAAATTCTCTCTCGAGCAATTATATAGCCAAGTAAGGTAAATTCATGTTTGCAACCACAAATTATTAGATTAAAACATGGTGAAATTACTAGACCCATATAAGATAAGCAATTATAAAAGTAAATTAGCAACACCCATAACCATTTGCTAAGCACCCATCTCTCGAGCAATTATATAGCCAAGTAAGGAAAATTCATGTTTGCAACCACAAATTATTGGTTGTTGAGTCTGGTTTACGACTTGGGGTCTTATTGATAGTCATATGGAATTGGTTATTTCATATTGCCTGATAATATTCGGTTAATGTTGTACCCTTGCAATTCCCATTTTGGTAAGAGTGATAGGCCGGTTGGCGGTGATATCTGGGCTATTTGGTCACAAGACTAGGAATTGTGAGGCATATTACGTGATGGGTTCAAGACGGATGAAATTGGAGGGCCTATGATTCCTAGGGAGTCACGTTGACTGGGTTAGTAATACAAGGCTAGTATTTTTTGAGTTCCTGAACCAGAGGGATGTCAAGGGTAAGAAACCTTGGGGGCTGAAGATACAGAACTAACAAGTAGTCCATTGGTTGGCTATGGGCTATGGGCTAAGGGTCAAGGTGGTTGACATAGGATCTTAATTTGCATCAGGGTGGTAAATCAAGGTTTTGTAGGTTGTCTCTCAATTGGATAGCAGGGGTGGATAGTAAACTTGATTGTTTAGAATGGAAACACTGAGGTGACTATAGTGGTTGGTAAGATGTGTGACTTTGGTAGTTCTAGTGTTAAGTGTGACTTGGGAAATCCTAGTGTTATGTGTGATCGGGGAGGTCCTAGTGTTATATGTGACCATTTGGTTATGACCAGGATAGAATGGTGAAAGGGCTCCAAAGGGTGGAGTTGGCAGCAGAACAGGGTAGGAAGGCTTTGGAGAGAATGTATAGGTGCATAGATGTTATATCATGGCAGTAAAGGTGGTTGATAAGGGACTGGATTTGGTAACTTTATATTGTATGTTTCTTTTGGATTTATGCATGATATTATGTGGTGGGTTTGGGCCGACCGATGATGTCTACCAGTACATGTTGTTTTTACTGATACTACTCTTGCTATACCTTTTGGTATAGTCTGGTTACTAGGTCAATGATGTTTCTAGGTAAAAACGACAGTGATCTCTAGCAGCTTCTACTCCTCTCTTTCCTATGGTGGGATCTATGTATTATTTTACTTGCATTTCTTCATATAGATCTTGTACATGTTTAGACTAGTGCCTAGGGAGGGATTGTATTCATTGTTGTAAAGGATTTTATTGTACTAAAGTTGTAATGTTTTCCAGTATTGAAAAGGTCATTTCTTATATTTTTCTTATTGATTTCCGCATTACCTGTTAGATGGGGTGGTAAGGGTTCTCTTATCTTGGTTTTTAGAGTATGATCTTGCACAGAGTGATAGTTGGGACGTGACAAGCTCTAATTGCAATTTGTGAAGTGGCAGTCCCATTCTCTAATAATGTAACTTCCAGTATTTTTAAACCAACAATCACTAGAAAATAATATCTAAAAGTGAGATCCCTTACTTTTAGGGTAAGACTAAGAGTATCTTGTATGCTAAGAAGGATGTGTTATGATGTAATATAAATGCACACCGATCGTATGTTAAGTTTTGAAGTCAAACAAGCTGCAAAATAAAAGTCGGGGAAAGTTACTGTAAATTTCATTAAGAAATTCTCTAAAAATTTGGGTCAAATGTCTCGAAAGTTTTATCCTAATCTATAAAGAGTTAGAGTCCCCCCAACCTCGCAAATTCAAGGTGTACGAGTATAGTTTCAAACACACTAAACCGTTCATCCATATGACTTCAAAATAAATAGATATTCATGTTTTTGTAAGACTGCACAACCAGGAACGTCAAGTTAGACCCCCTATCCCCTAAGCTGGTTGGCCTTTATAAATGTGATTCTCCTTCGTTTTGAACTCATTAAAACAGACCAAAAACCATGGAAAATCAGATATAAACCCTATAGATTCTCCATGGATGTTTATGCTTTCAACTCGGAAATTTAACAGAAATTGATCTACGTCGCGAGCTCGCCATTTTGGTATAGTTTTCTCATCGATTATTGCTCTTTTATTGTTACAGCAATGAAGAAACTCATGGGTTTTGTATTTCTATAAAGTTAGAATACATTTATCGAGAGGTAAGAGTTCTAAATCCTCAACCCGTTCTTAATTTGAGCTTTAGAATCAATTCCAAGGAGGAACTTATTGTTATCGACTTATTTGTCATGTTTTCTTGCCGTATATTGTTACAGACCATGATGTGTTCATATAATAGTTTTTTTAGCTTGGTATTACAAAGCTTTTTATTGAGGCAATCTTTCTTCTACGATCCTCTTTCATAATTCCATGTTCTACTCTTATTTTATAGATTTCCAAGCCACAAAGTGGTATTTGTGATATCATGGCTCCGGGAAGCCCCTTTGTCTTATTGAGTTAGTTATTACTGCTGTAAATTGATGGTGTTAAGGTAATGGAGGGACAGGGGGTTGATGTGTTACAAATTGGAGTCACACACGATGGATGTCGAATTAAACAGTGTGAAGTACACCTTGTTATGTTTCTCGGGAGCTCGTCGCTCTTATGAGATGTTGATAGTTTCTTATTGTGGTTAGTAGCTATTGGTTTGGTAGATATTATGATGTCATTTGTTGAGTTAGATAGGTTTGGTTGTAGTGACGAGCTTAATGCTCTATGAGTTATTTGTGGGTCATTCTTGCAGCCTTGTCAATTCTAGAAATTGTTTCATTACATTCGTTGGTCAAGCTTCATAGAAACACCTTCGAGCTTTGATTAAATGGTATGTTGAGATTAAGCTTCGTCATTCCTATGAGCATGAGTTTTTGAAAACTCCTAAATCGTCAAATGTGATATTTTACTAATCTATTGCTAGAAAGACCTTATGTGAAAGGCATTGGGGTTGCAGCTGAACTATTTTCGTGATTCTATTATGTTGATATTTTGCTCGTTTAGTTATATAGGGTATTCAACATCTATATGTCGTTTTGTCAACTTCCTTCACTATATTTCCATTTTTACGAATTCTTATTCTTCTTTGGGTTTTGTGACTTAAAATGATTATGAAGGATAATTAAGAATTAGAAACCAGTCCTCCTTCCTCGCCAAAATGTTTTTCAAAAAACTCATAAAATAATACATCGATTTCCAAAACTCTCAAATGTAACTCATATGTTTAAACTACTAAAGTACATGATTATTTTTAAATACTTTCTTTTTCAAACTATAAAGGAAATATATATAGAAACTAAGTGAAACACCTTAATCTCTTTATCAACATCCGTAGTTTTACAATACCTTTTGAAAGTCGAGTCAAGTGTTCAAGTTTATTCTAATAGCACATGACGTTCTACGAGGCATTTACATGTTACACGAAAGTGATTACTAGATTATGAGAATAAAGAGTACCAACGGGTCAAGATTGGCAACATGATTATGATGACCTATATGCATTAAGAATTCATGACATGACATGCTATGCATTCTACTCCCAAGCTATTATCGATAGGTATGAGGCATGTTGCCTATATTTATATGTATGAGACACAGATGGCCACAAGTTGGAAGATATGATGCTAGTTAGATACTGAAAGACACCACCATTGCTAGCATTTTGTTGGGTATGACATGCATTTACATCTATATATATGTATTCACGACCTATGATTACACAAGCATACTATGCATATTTGATTACTATAAGGTCAGATGCCGGCCATGGAGGCTATTAAAGTTTTAGTTTCAAATGGTATCTCTATTACCCTTTTTACAGAAGCTATCTATGTCACGCCCCGAGGTTACCCCCTAGACGTAACACGGGACTTGGGACCACAAGTGCCCCAAGCTAACCCTTGGTCATAGCATTTCCAAGCATAACAAAAGATAAGCGGAACCATAATAGATAAAGTCAGAATAGCAATAATGGATAATCAAGTCAAATAGGAGTACAAGATCCATAAGAAGACTCAAATACTATCTATGTCTGAAAAGCCTCTACTCATGAAATAAAGAGTTGCTAGGACAAGACCCTAGCTAACACGAAGTACGAAAATAAAAGCTAACATAAAATAAGAATATAACTAGCCCTCGACCTAAGAGGACTCACCAACAACTAACTGGGAAAGTGGCCTGGGAACTCTAGCCACGAATCTGAGAAAGGACACCTGAATCTGCATCATCAAATGATACAGCGCAAAATATGCATCAGTACTATGGAATGTACTGAGTATGAGAGAGATGCATGAATCATGATAAAACATTTTTAAAACATGCTTAAGAATGAACTTGTTACTTAAAGAAGGACCATAAATAAATATCAAGGTATAAAACATAAAACATGAAATAAAGCTTAAGTTTCATAATATAGAGTCATATAACTTCATATCTTGAAAATAAACATGTGGGAGTTTCTCTTAACCGACATTAAACCATGTTGAGCTACATGGAGTTCAGTTACACCCACACTGAAAGAGTTATCCTAACTGGCCAAGGTTAGAACAATTTTATTCCAGGATACTATCATAATAAGCCTCAACACGGGCAACCTATGATGCCAACGTAGTTTTGGATTTGGGTTATCTGAACCCTCATCTCTCGGTGCTAAATACTACTCCTAAAACATAATAATAACATATGATCACATACATATGGCATATCTGATGCCAACTTATTCATAACTGGTGACATATTTGATGTCAAATCTGTTCATAACTTGTTCATAACCCGGATCGTCATACTACTCATGAGTTTTAGTTTAGAAAATGACTCATGAGCATTGATGGAACAACGGGTGTCTTGTCTTGCATAATACTTCTTAACATAGAAAACTTGCATACTTCATGACTTGTAAAACTTTGCATGGCTCTAGTTCAATTTCATAAAACATATACTTTCATAGAACATAGGAACTAGGCATGCACATGCTTGAAAATCTATGAGAGACATGCTATCAAACCCAATTTACTCAAATCAATTTCATACATATGGAAATTGCCATGATTAAGCTTCAATTCATGAAATAAAAGTTCATTCATAAAAACCCATGCAAAATCATGCAATTTAATAGTAATTTCATAATCAAATCATGAGAAGACCATATTTAGCAAAAACCCATAAGAATTGAATAAGAACCCTAATTTGAAGATCATGAAATCAAAATTTGAATTGGGAGTTTTGGGCACAAGGGTTAAAGGACCCATTGTTGATTACCCATATACCTTGATTGAAGTTAACCCACTTGAAATTGAAAAGAAGAGGAGGCTTGAACTTGGAGCTTGAACCCCTAACTTGAAGCTTGAGAAGATGAAACTTTTTTTCTTCTTTTGGAAGTTGATTGAAAGAATGGGAGAGAGCTTAGGCCAAGTGGGAATGAAAATTCCCCTAAATAGGCTTAAAAACCATAGTATAGGAGTTAAAAGTGTGGGAAATTACAAAAAATACCCCAAGAAAAAAAGAGTCTGAAAAACTGCTAAAATTTTTGTCATAGGCTTCTACGGACATTAATCACGACTCATGGAATGGATCACGGTTCATGGAGAGGGTTCGTGGTTCCTGGGTGAAGTTTCTGGCCTCTGGACTGATTTGCACGAGTTGGTTTCACGACCCGTGGAAACTTCCACGACTCGTGGAACCTCCTCGTGGTTATCAGGCTACTTTTAAGCTTCTGGACTATTTCCACGAGTTAGTTTCACGACCCGTGAAAACTTCCATGACTCGTGGAACCTCCTCTTGGTTTTCAGGTAAAAAAAACTTATTTTCACTTGTTGGTTTCATGATCCGTGGAAACTTTCGCTTCCTAGTGTGCTTTGTCAGCAAGGATTTGTTGTTTCAAGCTAACCAAGATACTAGCACTTTGCCTAGTATTGTTTCATATCTTTTGCAAGAATGTGAGGGTTTATTTCCCAAAGAGATGCCCGATGGATTTCCACCCTTGAGGGGTATTGAGCATCAAATAGATTTTGTGCCCGGATTTCAAATTCTAAACTGTCCGGCATATAAAAGCAATCCGGAGGAGACTAAGGAGTTGCAAAGGCAAATTGATGAACTCCTTGAAAAGGGGCTTGTCAAAGAGAGTCTTAGTCCTTATGATGTATCAGTTATCCTTGTTCACAAAAAGGATGGCACTTGGAGGATGTGTATTGATTCTAGAGCCTTCAACAATATAATAGTGAAGTATATACATCCTATTCTAAGGCTTGATGACATATTTGATGAGATTTGTGGATCAAGTGTATTTTTGAAGATTTATCTTCAAAGTGGCTATCACAAAATTGAATGAACCCATGTGATGAATGGAAGACAGCCTTCAAAACCAAGTTTGGTTTGTATGAGTAGCTAGTTATGCCTTTTGGCTTGACTAATGCCCCTAGCATATTCATGAGGTTGATGAACAATGTGTTGAAACCCTTTATCAATAAGTTTGTAGTCATTTATTTTGATGACATACTTGTCTATAGTAGAACCAGTGAGGAACATGTAGATCACTTGAGGCAAGCATTTGATGTTCTACTACATGAGAGGTTCTTTGCAAATCTCAAAAAGTGTTCATTTTGTGTGGAAAAGGTGGTATTATTGGGGTTTGTGGTGAGTGTCAATGGTGTAGAGGTGGATGAAGAAAAGGTTGAGTCCATTAGATCTTGGCCAACTTCTACTAATTCAACCAAATTAAGGAGTTTTTATGGGTTGGCAAGTTTCTATCGGTGCTTTGTGAAAGGCTTTAGCACTATTGCTTCCCCTCTAACCGAATTGATCAAGAAGGACACACCCTTTATTTGGGGAGATGTTCAAAAGAAAGCCTTTCTAGAGTTGAAGTCTATGTTGAGCACTTCTCCTTTCTTACAATTGTCTGACTTTGATAAGGCTTTTGAAATTGAGTGTGATACTTCGGGTATTGGCATTGGTGGAGTATTGGTACAAGAAGGGAAACCTTTGTACTACTTTAGTGAAAATATAAAGGAGGCCTCTTTGAATTACTCAATGTATGACAAGGAATTGTATACACTTGTGCGGGTGTTGGCTAATTAGCAACACTATCTATGGCACAAAGATTTTGTGATAAGGATGGATCAGGAGTCCTTGAAGCATCTAAAGAGACAATCAAAGTTGAACAAGCGCCATGCTAAGTGGGTGGAATTCATTGAAATATTTTCTTATGTGATCCACTACAAGCAAGGGAAACAAAATGTGGTTGTCGATGCTTTGTCTAGAAGGTTTGTGTTGGTTAACACCTTGGCTTCTAGAATGATAGGATTTAAAATCCTAAAGGAGTTCTACTCTAAGGACTCCAACTTCAAGGAAGTTTGTGATGAACTTGGCCAAGGGAAGCGTGTGGAACGTTTCCAAATGATTGATGGTTATTTGTTCAAGGATGGAAAAGTGTGTGTACCTATAAGTTCATGAAGGGAGCTCTTACTCAAGGAAGCTCATAGTGGTGGAATAATGGGGCACTTTGGTGTTACCAAGACACTTGACATTCTCATGGAGCAATTATATTGGCCAAGGATGAAGTATGATGTGGAGAATCTATGTGGATAATGCCTCGAATACAAGCAAGACAAGTCCAAGACTGAGCCCCAATGTATGTACACACCTCTTCCCACCCCTCTTGGTCCTTGGATGGACATTTCTATGGAATTCGTGTTGGGACTTCCAAGAACCAAAATAGGGCATGATAGTATCTTTGTGGTAGTGGATAGATTCTCTAAAAATATCTCATTTTATTCCATGCCATAAATGTGATGATGCATCTTTTTTTGTGATTTATTTGCTTAAATTTCATGGAGCACCTTGCACTATTGTTAGTGATAGAGACTCCAAGTTTCTTAGCCATTTTTGGAAGCGTCTATGGGGCACGCATGGTACCAAACTCATGTTCTCTACTTCTTGTCATCCTCAAATGGATAGTCAAACCAAAGTAGTCAATAAGAATCTTGGGAGAATGCTTCGTTGCATGATTAGAGGATCCCCAACTTCTTGGGAGGTCCATTTACCTTTGATTGAATTTGCTTACAATCGGTCTCTTCACACCACACCTCTATTGGAATGACTCCATTTGAAGTGTGTTATGGGTTCAACCCATTGGTTCCATTATCCTTGAACAATTTGTATAGTGATATTGTTGTGAGCTTAGATGCAAAGCGAGGGCAAAAGAGATGCTAAAGATTCATACAAAGGAGTGATAATCAATATGAGAGCAAAGTAGGGAAGTGTTCACCATGGCATTGTAACAATGTCGATTCTAAGCTTAACCGGGTTCTTTCTTTATGTATGTCACGATGTGATTGAATTAATGGTATCATCTAAATGTTTCTCAACCAAATAGACGAATTTACTTTTCAATTCTCTCAAACTTGAAAAGGTGTGCTTTTAGATTTCAATCCTAAACATCAAGTAGATTAATCTAGTTACAACATTAATCATAAGATGAGAGTTGGTAATCTCGAATCCTCGTCGTTAATCAAGTTTCCCGGTTTTAATCTCTTTACTCAAGCAAATTAAACCTAGGCATGTTCTAATGTTTGCAACCACTAGAAAACGTTACATAATGAATGATTAACAATGTGACAACATATATATTGAACCCGTCGCTACCCGGAATCTATCTTGCTATGTTTGCCATGGCTCCCACAACCCTAGTTGTGGGAGGTTTAGTTCCTCATGCTATTAAGAAAAGAGAAGAGAATGGTATTCATAATAAGGAGAAGAGATTCTTACAATATAATGAAAACAAATCTTCAATGATCCAAGAACAAGAAAACCAAGATCCCAAGAACGATTCAAGAACACGATTTCAAGACAAAGAAAACGTGTTTCTTGCTCTCAAATTCTCTCCTAAAACTATTGGCAGAACTATTGTAAAAAGCTTGACAAATAAAATAAACCTAACATAGGGTATTTATAGGAGTATAGGAAACAAATCCCTAACCTCCAAGGTGGCTCTCCGGAAAAATCATGGAAGGAAGAAAGTGATCTTTCAACCCAATGATTGGGTTTGGTCTCACTTTCAGAAAGAAAGATTCCCGCAACTCTGGAAGGGGAGGTTGAGCCTGAGGGGTGATGGCCCATACCAAGTACTTGAAAGGATCAATGACAATGCCTACAAGATCGATCTACTATGTGAGTATAATGTTCACAATGTTTTCAATGTTAGTGATCTATCTTCTTGTGTTGTACGTGAAACTATAGATTCGAGGATGAATCCTTTTCAAGAAGGGGAGGATGATATCACCTAACACACCCCCTACGAGACTATTCACTAGGAGCCAAACTAAGAACTTCAAGCCTTACAAGCCCTGTTCATAAAGAAAAAGGCTTTGGAGACTATTGAAGAGCATGGATCAAGGATCTACAACTTATGGATGATTGCATGGGTATAAGATACTTCCTTTGATTTTGCATAGTGATGCAAAGCAGTGGATGGCATGCACAATGAGTGGTGCATTTTGCACCAACTTTGCACACCACTGCCAGTGTTTCTCCCTAAGTGGTGCGACACAGAGGCAGGAATGTACAAGGACTTGTGCATTTCGCACCTACTTCGCATATGGCCCGTCATGGGCCAAATTTAGATTCTTCTTAGGTCACTTATAGGCTTTTTATTGTACAAGGTAAACACTATAAATATAGCCTTTCTCCTTTTCATTCCCTGGATTTTGATGAATATTTAAGATTGCTCTTGAAGCTCGTAGATGTTTAATTAGCTTGTAGTCTTTGGTGGATTCCCAATCTTGTTCTCTAGTTGTAGAAATCTATTGGGTGGATTCCTAATAGTCTATTTGGTGGATTCCTAATAGTTAGTTGAGTTATTAGGAGTGGATTCCTTTTATTGTTTGTTAACTTCTTTGCTTGATTAATCATAGAGTCATCCATATGTGGATTCATTTGTGTGTCTCTTGTTTGATTGAGTTGGGTTATTGTTTGTCGATTGAGTTCAATTGGGAGGTACTCGTGGAACCTTCTCGTGGTTGTTGTCTGTCATTTTGACAGACAGATACCCTTTAGTAAAATACTGATAACTTTTTACTACGGACTCGTATGAAGGCACGGTCAGTGGCGCTGGAAAGAAGATTCAAAAACCTTTAATTTAAAGGATACTAGGCCCCCTAACTATTTATATTCGAGGATTTATGATCATTTGAAGTTGACCCTTGAAAAATCTTACACTAAAACTCAATCGATAAGGAAGCTTTCAACTCAACTTTGAGCTAGAGGTTCTTTATGACCCTAATTCATATCTAATACACCTTTGAAACTTCAGAATAAGTCTTAATACTTAGATACATAGAAAATTTATCTATTTTGGGTCTAACAACACATGAAAAATGATTCATATTTGGCTTAGAATTTCTGGGGTGTTACAATCTATAACTCTATTTTCCGCCTTACATACTAGTACATTTTTATTCGTACTGAAATCCCATTGAATGGGGATGCTGCATTTTTGTTTCGTGCATATAGGTCCCGGTAGGGATTTTGATCAACCCCTCTGCTAGGATTTGGGGTTCATCTGTGAGTTAGTAAGCTCCACCTTTACCTGGGGCTTTCATAGGATGTTTACTTTATTGTACAGTTTGGGTATAGTCGGAGGCTTGTACCGACCAGTGCTTATTACACTCTTAGAGGCTATGGTGGACACAATATCCAGGGTTTCTTTCTGTAGCTTTCAGTCTCCAGCCCCATAAGCTTGGAATGTATATATATATATATATGTGTCTTCAGTTTTGGCCTCATCAGCCAGCTAGTACTTTATTATTTTTGGCTTGTCTACCTTTCTCTATATGACTTGCTATCATTTAGGTTATGATAATAATGGTCTATGCATAGTATTTCAAATGTTATGTTGTTGTACCTAGTGGGCCCACAGTTGAGTCAGTTAGTATATTTTAGTGGCTAACTCGGTTGAATAAGGTATCGAGTTCCAGTCGTACCTCCCCCTAGTTTTGGGCGTGACAAAGTTGGTAGCAGAGCAGGTCGTGTCCCAAGGAGTCCACAAGCCGTATCTAGTAGAGTCTTGCTTATGGGTGTGTTGTGCACCGCACTTATAATCAGGAGGCTACATGTAATTTAGGAATGGTTACATTTCATTCAATTGATAGATCATTCTATCGAGCGGAGTTATAAGTACATATGAAATATATATCATGCTTTGTGTTTATTAACTAACAGAGTACTTATGCTCAGGTGGATTTATCGAGGTTTTACATTAGAGATTATTGGCCCTCAAGCCTTTGTAGTTAAATAGAGCTAGAATTGCTCGACTCTGGTATTATTATGGGTATGGATTTACAGGCATCTTTTTATGCCAATGTTGACTACCTAGCAAAGATTGTTAGATTCCACATTCTAGAGGAAGTAGTTGATAACGCTCAAAGTACCACTCCAATTAAGAAGCGTAAGCGATCGTTGTCAAATATAGAACCCAACAAAGGTTGGGGTCGATCCCACAGGGAATATGGTGAAAGTTAAGTCTTTAGTGAATTAGTTGACTAATGGTCAATAGTTTCCGGTAAATAAAAGGGGGGTTTTTGTGTGAACAATGTGTAAACAAAATGAACAATAATGTATGAGAAATAATCAGTAGGAGAATGAACTAGGGAATTGTTCACCATGGCGTTGGTAACGATGTCGATTCTAAGCTTAACCGGGTTCTTTCTATATGCGTATCACGATGTGATTGAATTAATGGTATCATCTAAACGTTTCTCAACCAAATAGACGAATTTACTTTTCAATTCTCT